>CM060897.1:155931576-156544076 GCA_030762935.1 Hymenopus coronatus
ATGTGTGTGTGTCTGTATGTGTGTGACTGTATGTGTGTGTGTCTGTATGTGTGTGTGTCTGTATGTGTGTGTGTCTGTATATGTATGTGTCTGTATGTGTGTGTGTCTGTATGTGTGTGACTGTATGTGTGTGTGTCTGTATGTGTGTGTGTCTGTATGTGTGTGTGTCTGTATATGTGTGTGTGTCTGTATGTGTATGTGTGTCTGTATGTGTATGTGTGTGTCTGTATGTGTATGTGTGTGTCTGTATGTGTGTGTATATGTGTTTGTCTGTATGTGTATATGTGTTTGTCTGTATGTGTATATGTGTGTCTGTATGTGTGTGTGTCTGTATGTGTGTGTGTGTCTGTATGTGTATGTATGTCTGTATGTGTGTGTCTGTATGTGTATGTGTGTGTCTGTATGTGTGTGTATATGTGTTTGTCTGTATGTGTATGTGTGTGTCTGTATATGTGTTTGTCTGTATGTGTATGTGTGTGTCTGTATGTGTGTGTGTCTGTATGTGTATGTGTGTTTGTCTGTATGTGTGTATGTGTGTGTGTCTGTATGTGTATGTGTGTTTGTCTGTATGTGTACGTGTGTGTCTGTATGTGTATGTGTGTCTGAATGTATGTGTGTCTATATGTGTGTTTGTCTGTATGTGTGTTTGTCTATATGTGTGTGTGTCTGTATGTGTGTGTGTCTGTATGTGTGTGTGTCTGTATGTGTGTGTGTCTGTATGTGTGTGTGTCTGTATGTGTGTTTGTCTGTATGTGTGTGTGTCTGTATGTGTGTGTTTGTGTCTGAGTGGACAGCATAGCTGAAAACTAACAAACCGTTAAAACCAAACTTGCTACATTGTTTAGTATCTTTCAGGGGTGCGATACGAAGCTTTTGAAATCCCTCCGCCCCAAACTACAAATTCTAATTTTCTCAAAAACGGCTCTAATAATTTTGATTAAAATACCGTGCTTTAAAGATATTTACATGACAAGTGAAATGTATATATTGAATTTTCTGGGACTAGCCTCAGAAGACTACTTTATTCTGACTGACTTGTATAACGGTAAACAAAATCTTACTACACAAAAAACGTAAATCTTCTAAACACTCAAGTTATGTCATATACTTTTTTTTTCGTGGAATGGGCCATTTCATGGATATTCCTCGTTGTTGGTTTCAGCTTTAAATATATAAATGTTTCTCATACGGTTATTTGTACAAAGAAACGAATTTTAATTGCTCAATGACCAACTTTTGAAATATTTGACTGTCACTTTAGCCTAGTGTACTGTCTTATTGCCCTCCTACTTATGTGAATGGAGCACATGAACAACTTATCCTGGTTTCTTTTAGTAACATGGCCAGCATCCAGGCTGTGGCTAATATGTACTTACTAACATTATAAATGATTTTGTTTTGTGTTTTAACGAGATATACATTTTATGTGCAGTAAGTTTTTATCTATCGCTTGCGGTGTATCAGTTATAAAACTCTGATGTGTTCCATTCACATGACTTTCTCTACTTTAATTTTTAACGGTCTTTTCATTTTTGAGCTATGCTGCCCACAGACACACAAACACACACACACACAGACACACACACGGACATTTTTCTAAAAATGTGGAGAAAGTAAAACGTTATATAGAATGAAGAGGTTTTCAGAGGCTATTCCAAGAAAATTATAGATATACATTTCATTTGTCAAAACATATTTGAAACATATGACATTTTAATAAAAATCGTTGGAGCCATTTTTGCGAGCCATCGTTAGAGCCATTTGAAAGATATTTTTTGGGGGTATTTTCTTGAAAACCTTAGAGGATAGTAAACTTAAATATAATGTTTGGTTTTTAACGGCCTGTTCGTTTTTGAGCTATGCTGCCTACATAGGACATGTTTCTAAACATTTTTGTTCAGGGGGTCTGAAAACATACCTTCCCGGTGCAATACAATCCACTATGTACAAAGATGGTAGAGAAAGCATAAATAAGAAGAAGCGTGAATGTGAGACTGCATCAAGACCACTGTTAATGCCCGAGGTCGGTTGACCCCCACATAATGCCATTATTAGCTAATCACATTCTTGGCTAGCTTATGCAATTAAAGGGTGGAAAATCAGCAGCAGCAGGTGGCAGTGGTAGTGTGAGAGAGAGTGTAATGGGATTAGCCTCGTGAGGCAGATGGATGAGGCAGCGGCGCTTGTTCCTGACTCCGCCGTAAAGTAGAACTGAGTTATGTTCTGTAATTCGTGGGATAACATTCTCCTCGAGTTAAAGTGGAGCATCCCACGTAGCGTCACTAACACACACCTTCCTCTCATCTCATCACTGGAATAATAATGTCAATCGTAATAATATTAATGCTTATCATACTAACAATAAATGGAAGGAGAAGAAGAAGAATCGTGGTAATGATAATGATAACGATAATCATTACCATAATAAGAATTATAATGATAATGATGACCATAATAATGGTAAACATGATATTGATATCGATAATACTGATCATGATAAAAATGATCGTCATAATAATGATAATGGTGAACATATTGTTGACGATAATAATGAAGATAATGATCATCACGTTGATAATAATGATCGTGATAATAATTCTAATAATAATGCTATTCATTGTAGTGATGATCATGATAATGATGATGGTAATAATAATGATAATGACCAAAAAGTGATTATAATGATAATGACGATAATACTGACTATAATTATGATAATAATGGTTATTATGGTAATAACGATGATGGTGATGATAATGATGATCACAATGTCGGTAATAATGACAATAATGATGATGATAATGACGGTCATAATTATGATATTGATAATGGTAGTCATGATAATGATGGTAACATGATAATGATGTTAGTGATTATAATAATAATATTTATGATATTGTTAATCATGCCTATAACAAAAATTATATTGATAATGATGACAATAATGATAAACATGATATCGATAATGGTGATGATGATTATATTGATCGTAATAATTATAATGATAATGCTCATAATAAGGATATTGATAATGATGATAGCGATAATAATGATCCTCATAATGATGATAATGGTGAACATATTGTTGACCATAATAATGATGAAAATGATAATGATGATGGTGCAATAATAATGATAATAGCAATAATAATGATAATAATGATAATAATAACAATAATAACAATAATAATGATAATAACAATAATAACAATAATAGTAATAATAATATTGTTTTTTATGTATTCACATCTTTCTATACTTAATAATAATGAGTGGTGTATTAGTTCGTTGTTTCTATGCTAAAAATGTGTACTTTATATTCTAACAAACCCGAACTATAGATTCAACAAAACGTAAAATACACTTAAATTATGATCAACTATAATTTATTTTTCTTGATAGAATACATTAAAAGAAAACAGTTGATGCCATCATGGAATATTCACTCCAAAGACTGGAACTATAATAAACTTCTCATAAAAAGCTCTGATATGTTCTCTTCACACAGCTATTCTTACAAAAGATTGTTATTTTATGGACCTGATGCTAATCAAGATAAACATTAACAGAAATAGTCTTATTGCTTGCTTCCTTGTAAGTAGAAGGGAATACACTAGGATAAAGCATTGATAACACCTTTTAAAAGCTGGTTATTATGTGAAACAATTGAGGTTTGGTTGAGAAACGTTAGTTTAAAATGAATATCAATAACAAGGAATATCTCAAGTACTGTCACCTGCATAAGAAAAAAGTATATTACACTAAGTATGTGTTATGATGAGATCTACATCCAGAATAAAGAGGTGCTCAGAGAAAATTGAAAATATATATTTCATTTTGTAAATATCTTTAGTATACGGAATGTTAATCAAAATCGTTAACATTTCATCAAAAACATTTCTATATGAAAGGTGGATAAAACCTGTTACAAAATGCTGTTAAGTAATTCGCTGTTCTTATAACACTCGTGTTCCCTCTCCTTGCTCACATAACTAGTACGCTAACATACTTTCACTGCGCGTACTATGGACACAGTGTATAGAGAACAAAATTCGATACCGAGATTTCAACGGAAATACACCTTTTAGGGTTGCTTTATCAAAAAGGAAGCGTGTGTGTATGTTTGTGTGTCTGTGAACTTGATAATTCAAACATTAAAAGTCGTTAAAATAGCAAACTTACTATTTAAGTTCAGTATCTTCCGAGGATGCCCCTCGAGGATTTTCAGGAAAATACCCTTTACATGGAGACATTATCGAAAATTGATTTTCTCAAAAATGAATAACAATTTTGATTAAAATCTCGTATATTAAAGATATTTACCTGACAAATAGAATGTATATCTTGAATTTTCTGGGAATAGCCTCTGAAGAACACTTGGATGAACTTAGCAGGATTTTGCATAACTGATAAACTATAACATATAAACAAAAACTTACTTCGCAAAAAGTGTAGAGCTCGTTAAAACATACACTTTGTTAAATACATTTTTTCGAGGAGTTGACCTTTTTTGTAAAATATTCAATGTTATTGGTTTCAGTTTTCAACTAATCTTTCTCAAACAGGCCCATCCAAAGCGAATGTTGCACTAAGGACCAGCTTTTAAAATATTTGACCATCACTTTAGCCTAGTGTATTTCCTTATTTCCCTTCTACTTTCAAGAAAGCATGTATTAAGAGAATTTCTGTAATGATTTAATTTTTTTTCGCAAAAGCCGTGTTTAGAACAGGAGTTACATACGTAGAGTGAGACTGAAAAATTCCATTCCTTAGCCGGGATTTGAACCACGGATCTTTTGGTCTCTAGCCGGTTACTCTTCCACTGAGCAGCATATCATTAACTTTTCAACTGTCTCGCATGCTGTAAGTACTTTAAGTCCCAGGATTCATAGTAAAGCCAACTATTGTGGTCAATTAGTATTTATTTAACTGTTTTTTTTTTTTTTTTTTTTTTTTTTTCACGCAAGCCGTGTACAGGACAGGACTTAGAGTCATGTTATGCCAGCATGTTGCCGTGGTAGAGCAACCGGCTAGAGACCACGAGACACGTGGTTCAAATCCCGGAATTTTTCAGTGTCGCTCTGCCTGTCCATTTTCTGCTAATGTTTCTCTCGATCAGTATGATGTAGACCAAATAATACTCTTTGATAAGAAAAAATTGTTTGTAGAACATCTAAAAAAAGTTATACAAATGGAACACATCATATTTTTCTTAACTGTCTCTCTCCATCCAGTCCAATCTTC
The DNA here is from genome assembly GCA_030762935.1 of Hymenopus coronatus. Lineage (NCBI taxonomy): Eukaryota > Metazoa > Arthropoda > Insecta > Mantodea > Hymenopodidae > Hymenopus > Hymenopus coronatus. The sequence continues at coordinate 155,936,821 of CM060897.1, forward strand.
TTGTTCATGTTATTCCGCGCGTCCATGATTTTGGAGGTGTTCACTTTTTGTTCTTCTTCTAAGTGGATCACATTGCAATGGCTTTCTAGGTACGCTTCCTTTGATATATCGGTACCAAGTTGGCTGTTGTGTAGCACGCGCTGTTGACCAGGACTCCTCTTCAGTACGGCACGGAACAACTCTGAGACGGCGCGGGCATGAGGCTCATGCCGTCAACAACAACCTGCATCAAATACTATATACATACCTAGCTGTCAGAGAAGTTGTTATATTGCACCCAACATTGGACACCAACATTTCAATGAAAAAATATATATATATATATATATATTTTGAGAGCACTTCTATAAACATGTTTTACAAAAAGATCTGTGTGTGTGTGTGTGTGTGTGTGTGTGTGAAATGTCTAACTCAAAAAGTTGAGTAAATTCCAAAATTGAAATTTACCTTCAACATCTTCCAAGATTGATCAGGGGTAAATTGGTTTGTTGGTCTTCTCCGTGGTGTAATGGCCACCATGCTAACTTCATATGCCCAAGGTCGTGGGTTCAAACCCGGCGGAGGACGATGGATCTTTTCGAGCGTAAAAATCCTTAGCAAGGTTTCTTTCTCAAGGGAAGTAAAGCCGTTGGTCCCGTGTCGTAGATTTACGGCACGTAAAAGAACCACAAGCCTGATCTGGGCAAAATTAAGTGGTCTTTCACGCCCAATATAGAATGGGACTCTGAGAACCACAGCAGTTAAAGAGCGTCCATAATAAAACTGCATTTTTTTTTTGTTTGTTTGTTTGTTGATGAGGGGTAAATTAAGTAAAATTGAACAAAGGCCCTTGCTCCCCCCAAACAAATGTTTGCCCAAAATTCTAATTTTAAAAACAAAACAAAACATTGTTGGCATAAGCACGTCCCACATTCAGTATATTTTTATACTCACAGGTTCCATTTTTATGGGACACGAAGATTTTTTAGGAAAATGCTCCACCCCAAACCACCCTTTACATGCAACAGTTTTCGAAATTTCCGCTTTTCTGAAAGAATTATCTAGATTTTCATTAAAATACAGTGTATTAGAGAAATTTGCATGTTTTTTAACGAATCTGTTAGGAATAACCGCTGGAGATCTCTTCATTCTTGATGATTTTTGTAAAAGATAGACCAAAACATACTGCACAACAAATGTAGATCTCATTAAAACGAATAATTTTTGTTGTAGAGCCGACCATTTACTTCTTATTAGATTCAATTTTAAAATACTCGTTTTCAAACAGGAAGTCGTGTTTCTTTTGTTTTACTCCTGGTGATGCAAAGAAGCGAATTGCAATGACAATCACATAGCGACCAGATTTTGAAATATTATACTATCACTTTATCCTAGTGTATTCCCTTCTACTTCTACGGAAGCAAGTAATAACACAATTTCTGTTAATGTTTATTTTGGTTAGCATCAAGTAGATAGAAGAATAAGCCTTTGTAAGAACAGTTTGTTTGTAGAATATGTAGAGAGAGCTATGTTAAAGGAACAAATTATATTTTTATCATTCTTACTTTCTCTACTTGTAGATATAATGGCCACAGTGTGTAGAGGAGGCATTACATTCTACCCAAAAATTCGATATCGAGATTTCACCGGAAATATAGTTTTTGGGTCCCCTGTATCCAAAAACATATTTTTGGAAAAAGGTCCGTGTGTGTTTGTGTGTCTGTGAACACGATAATTCAAAAACGAAAAGTCGGTAAAATACCAAACTTGGTATTCAAATTATGTATGTTCCAAGGATACCGCAAAGATGTTTTTGGAATGTCGGCCCATCCCAAACTACCCTTTACCTGGAAAAAGTTTTGCTTTTCTCAGAAATGGCTATAACGATTTTGATTAAAATACCTATACTAAGCTATTTATGTACATGATGTATACATGATTTTATGTATACATATAAAATATATATTTTGAATTTGCTGGGAATAGCCTCTGGAAACCTCTTTATTCTGGATGAGTTGTGCTGGATTTTACATAAGTGGTAAACCGTAAGAGATACACAAAAACTTACCACACAAAAAATGTAGATATCGTGGAGTTAACCATTTTTTAGATATTCCTTGCTATTTGTGTCAATTTTAAAATAGTAAACTTTTCTCATACGGGAAGTTGTTAACTCCTGGCAATGTAAAGAAACGAATTTCAACCACATGGCAACCAGCTTTTGGAACATTTGACTATCACTTTATCCTAGTATATTGCCTTATATTCCTTCTACTTGCAAGGAAGCAAGTAATAAGACAATTCACTAACCTTCATCTCCATTAGCATGAAGTAGATAGAAGTATAATATATAAGTATATTATTATTATTATTATTATTATTATTATTAGCTACATGCATTAAACTTTGTTGTAAGTATTTAAGTTTTTAATTATTACTAGGCAAATGCAGAACAACGATACATACATATTGAATATGCCACAACTGTGTTGCGCATGCGCAAGTACCTACGTGGTGCTCTCGTATTGTAACGTATTGACCTTTCTCGGAAGTAATAAAAGTGGAACGAGAAAGAATGAAAGCGGGAAGTTAAGAAAACGAAACCAGAGAGCATTGCATGTCGTTGAGTGCATTAAGATCGAAAGGAATTGCAAATGTTTCTAATCAGCACCCGGACATTGTCAGGGAATTTGCATACTTAGATGAGGATTTCCAAAGACTGCGTCTCACTTTATACTCCTTGCTTCTTCTCTCTCAATGCTAGACCCTATTTAGTATACAAGTTTAATTGCGCTTGCATCATTATCACACAAAAACTTCATAAATTCACTACTTTTAATTGCAACATTTAAATCTAGCAACTTGGTAAAACTGCATCTAACCTTTAGTATATTACTATCTGTAATATGTAGAATGGAGTGCGGCGGTGGTTTATGTTGGCAAGGAAATGCCACACCACGCTCCATCCCATATGTACGAGGGCTGTTCCCAGAAGTGCCCGACCTAACAAAGAAAACAAAAACATCTTTATTTCTCTACATAGTCCCCTTTTAGCTCGACACACTTTTCCCAGCGATGTTCAATAGCTTCGATACCTGCTTATAGTGAGAACTATCGAGGTCTGCAAAATAGCCATCAACTGCAGACATTGTTGGCAAATCTTCTACCACCAAGCTATTTCTTCAAGTTTGGAAACTAAAAATAATCAGAGGGGGCTAAATCTGGCGAATAGGGTGCATGAGGAAGCAATTCCAACTTTAACTCAAGGCGATAATGGACGTGTGAACTGGTGCATTGTCTTGATGAAACAAAACTTTCTTGTTCCCTAAATGCGGCCGTTTTTGCTCGCTTCCATCACTCAAACGCAGTAACAAGCTCGCATAATATTCTCCATTGATTACTTTCCCTTTTTTGAGATAATCAATGAAAATTATCCCACGAGCGTTCCAGAAAACTGTCATGACTATGCATGCAGCTGGAACTCTCTTCGCCTTCTTTGGAGCCGATTCTCCCCTTCCAATCCACTGCTTTGTTTGCTCCTTCGTCTCAGGTGTGAAGTGATGGACCCCACGTTACATCCATTGTTATGAATCGACGCAAAAACTCAACTTTATTGCAGCGAAACATTGCCAAACACTCGACTGAAACATCCTCACGACGCTGTTTTTGTTCTATTGTGAGCAAACGCGGCACCCACCTTTCACACAACTTTCTCATATCCAAATTTTCAGTCAGTTTGCGATGTAAAGAACTTTTTCAAATGACTGCAATATCTGCTAGGTTGCGCACTTTCAGTCGACGGCCATCCAGTACTATTTTGTGGATTTTCTTTACAATTTCTAAAATGGTAACCTCATTTGCTCGACCACTGCGATGTTCGTCTTGGGAGCTCGTACGGCCACACTTAAACTCTGCTACCCAATATTTCAGTGTTGTAAACGAAGGAGCAGACTCCCCCAAAGTAGAATCTAGCTCAGCTTTAATATTAGTTGGACTAAGACCTTTCAAATGAAAGTATTATATCACATAACGATGACCAGTTTTATCCATGTTTACAAATTCGCTGAGAGCATTCACTAATGATGGCTGCAAAACAAATGATAAACTCGTCAAACTTCAAAGTTAAGCTTTCTAAGGTTAGTACTTTGTTTGAAACAACAGCTGCTATCTATATGTCAGGTGGAAACTGACAGTCACTGCATGTCTTACTGTATTCATAGCATAAAACTTGACAGAAGAATTTTGATATAAAACGAATTCGAGACGAACCCAAGCACGGGCTGGTCGTTACAAAGCATGTCTTCCAGCCACTCAGGTGAAATGTTTCCTTACTCGCCACTCACCTAGGTCTGCCCTTTGTTCATAAATTATGTAAATGCGCAGTATTACCCAGAAACGGAAAGTGCGTTAAATACCAGACTTGGTATTAAGTTTAGTACTTTCCAAGGATGCGATACGAACATTTTCAGGAAAGATCCCCCCGCCCCAACTACTCTTTGCATGCAAACTTTCTCGAAAATGTCTCTAATAATGTTGACTAAGATACACTGTACTTAAGATATTTTCACAACAAACAAAATTTATACCTTCAATTTCCGGGAATAACCTCTGAAGAACTCTTCCTTCTGGATTACTTTTGCATGTCTCGTAGGCCGTAAAAGAGAGACAAGAGCGTACTACGCAAAAATATAGAGTTCATTTAAACATGCTATTTATGTTATACACATTTTTTGTTTGTTTATAGAATTAACCGTGTCCGAAATATCCGTTGTTTATGATGTCAGTTTTAAACGATTTATAATTTTTTTAAGCGGGAAGTAAAATTTGGTTTCAATAATGTTTTGTTTTACTCTTGGGAATGGAAAAGAGAACGGAATATGACATAGCGACAGCTTTTAAGATATTTGATTATTACTATAGTTTAGTGTACGCCCTTATTTCTGTTGTACTTACAAGGAAGCAAGTAATGAGACACTTTCTGTTAATGCTTATCTGGATTAGCGTCAAGTAGATAAAATGATAGTGTTTTGTAAAAGTTGTTTGTAGAAATTGAAATGTTCAACAGAATAAGCAGCAACAAGGATAGAGGCTGTTGCTAATAACATCGCAGACGCTGCTTATCACGCCTGCAATTTTGGAGACACATTGTTCTTCCGGAATCGGGTTCCATTAGTACAGAGTAGCACACCGAATTGGAAATAAATTCAAAACTAAAATTTCGTGAAGCATGTTCCATTTGTCGACATGTACTACGTAAGGAAAACCTGAAGTTTGATCTTCTTGTTCAAGCTCATCTTGAGCAAAATGGCGGACGAATATATGTCTTGTTACTTCAATCAGTAACCAACTGCACTCTTTTACCTGTCCACTTATTTATTTGTGTACTTCTTGACTGACGGCCTCTTATATACGAGGACTATTTGTTTTCAAGGTCCAAATGGTCGCGATATTAAAAGCACAGTGAAAATGAGATGAAGCTTTGCGCAGATGTATTGCGCAGTGTCTCTAGCACGACCGTTGATAGCGTCACGTTGTAAGCGCGCAGTGAGCAAGTAAACATGATAGAACAATAGCGTGGCCCGCAAATATGAAGTACTCTATTCTTCATGTGGAGGGGAGCAACGCAGCGACGATGAGTAATGTGAGACAGAGAGCAAGGTGCAGGAACATACAGACCTTCAAGCGATCATGATCTCGTTCAGCGAGTGGGTCAGGCGATTCACAATTTCTGTGTTGCAGAAATTTCAAACTCAGCTCTGACATTACATTTGGCGGACGACGCTATTGTTCTAGACATGTTTACTTGCTCACTGCACGCTTACAACGTGACGCGATCAACGGTCTCACTAGAGACACTGCGCAATACATCTGCGCAAAGCTACATCTGATTTTTACTGTGGTTTTAATTTCGCGGCCGATTGGACCTTGAAAAGAAAATATCACTCGTACATACCGTGACCTGCGTCACATTTCTTTGGGTCTTCGAAAGTACGAAACTAAGCCCTCCAGAACTGTATGAAGGCGGCTTGTTGCAATGGAGCTTGTTACGGCTGCTTGGTAAGCTTGATCAACTAACAATCGTATAAAAACGTCAATAATGTACATGATAACCGTCTGAATTGATCATGTGTCGACTGCGATTGAGAAAACCGAATTTCGTGCTGCTTTTAAACGTTATCATTTGAAAGGTTTGACTTCCATACAAATCAAAACAGAATTGGATCAAGTTCACACGAAGTCTGCAACATCATTAAAGGCTATTTAAACACGGTTGGTGTAGCACGAGTGGTAAACATCGGCCAAGTCCAGTCGGTAGAGCACTTCTTGAGAACTCTTGTACTCAGGGCGCGTAAATAGTGCAGCAACTTACTTGTAGAAGGGACAACATTCTCTTTTTCTTTCAAACAAAAGTAGTCTTTAGTTACAACTTTCCAACATCAAAATAGTTTCAACTTAAACGATAGCCTTCTTTTCTTTTAAACAAACTAAATCGTCTATAATTATTAACGACTATAATTCCCACAATTTGCTATTGTTAAAATATTCAATTTATTTTGTATCTTTCTCTTTCACGTAATACGCTTTGTTTCTCACTTGGCCTAGGATGTTCCGGACAACCATTCCCCGGAAACTCAATTATCTTGCCGAAGATTGTAACTGCCCCATTCTCCGACGCAATATCAAATAGAAACATAACTTCTTTTGTATAATTGACCTCCTTCCCTGACGAGGTATTTGTAAGAAATATTATCTCTCAGACTTAAACTCTCTCCCTTACGCAGAAGGAGATATAACGCAGGACCTCCTTCCCCGACAAGGTTAGAATGGGAAGTGAGGTAGGTTTAAAATTTTACTGCAATCATTTTTGTTGCTAGAACAGGTTACTCACACAAACTTTAACAGCTTGCCACATGAAAACATAAAAATGAAGGAAAAAAGACGAGATCTTACAAAGAAGGCTATCAAAGATACAAACAAAACAGGAATAAACATGGCTATTGCTCCGCAATGCTAGACATTGCTTCATCGGACAAGCACCAAAGACGAAGCGGGCTTCGGCCGTTTAATTGAGATAACCTGCCAGGAAATGATTGACAAAATCCACGATAATGCAAAACAGTAGAATAGAAATTCGTGAGACTACTGAGACTGTAGACATCTCAACTGAGGCAGTGTATAATATGCTGCAGTGAGAATTGGTTATGAAGAAGTTGTGTGTGAGGTGAGTGTTGTTATTACTGAGACTGTAGACATCTCAACTGAGAGAGTGTATAATATCCTGCAGAGAGAATTGGTTATGAAGAAGCTGTGTGAGGTGAGTGTTGATATTACTGAGACTGTAGACATCTCAACTGAGAGAGTGTATAATATCCTGCAGAGAGAATTGGTTATGGAGAAGTTGTATGTGAGGTGAGTGTTGATATTACTGAGACTGTAGACATCTCAACTGAGAGAGTGTATAATATCCTGCAGAGAGAATTGGTTATGAAGAAGTTGTATGTGAGGTGAGTGTTGATATTACTGAGACTGTAGACATCTCAACTGAGGCAGTGTATAATATCCTGCAGAGAGAATTGGTTATGAAGAAGTTGTGTGAGGTGAGTGTTGATATTACTGAGACTGTAGACATCTCAACTGAGAGAGTGTATAATATCCTGCAGAGAGAATTGGTTATGAAGAAGCTGTGTGAGGTGAGTGTTGATATTACTGAGACTGTAGACATCTCAACTGAGAGAGTGTATAATATCCTGCAGAGAGAATTGGTTATGAAGAAGCTGTGTGAGGTGAGTGTTGATATTACTGAGACTGTAGACATCTCAACTGAGAGAGTGTATAATATCCTGCAGAGAGAATTGGTTATGAAGAAGTTGTGTGAGGTGAGTGTTGATATTACTGAGACTGTAGACATCTCAACTGAGAGAGTGTATAATATCCTGCAGAGAGAATTGGTTATGAAGAAGTTGTATGTGAGGTGAGTGTTGATATTACTGAGACTGTAGACATCTCAACTGAGGCAGTGTATAATATCCTGCAGAGAGAATTGGTTATGAAGAAGTTGTATGTGAGGTGAGTGTTGATATTACTGAGACTGTAAACATCTCAACTGAGAGAGTGTATAATATCCTGCAGAGAGAATTGGTTATGAAGAAGTTGTATGTGAGGTTAGTGTTGATATTACTGAGACTGTAGACATCTCAGCTGAGGCAGTGTATAATATCCTGCAGAGAGAATTGGTTATGAAGAAGCCTCTGAATAAATACATATTTATTGTGAATGAATTCTTCCGAATTTTGCTTAACTGCCAAACTTTAAGAGATAGACAAAAACTTACTACACAAAAAATGTAGATCTTGTCAAAATACGCAATTTATGTCCTTTATGCTTTTGTTGTGGATAACCTTTTCCGAGATATTCCTTGTTGTTGGTCTCAATTGTAAACTGCCTATACTTTTCTCAGATAGGAAATGTCCGTTTTTCTTTTGTTTTACTCCTGGCCAAGCAAAGAAGTGATTTTCAATGACAATCGCATAACGACAGCTTTCAAAACATTGCACTATCAGTTTAGAATGCTGCATTCCTTTAGTTCCCTCTACTTATAAGGAACTAAGTAATAAGAACATTCTGCTAAAGCTTATCTCGATTAGCATTGTGTAGAAACCAGAGTAAACTTTTGTAGAGCAGCTAGAGAAAGTCATGTGAGTGTACCACATCAGGTTTTTATCAGATGTATCAAGCCACAACTGCATTATTCAAAATACAGGCAAGTGACATAATGATTTGAATGTGCGACTATTGTGTTAGTTTAAAGCGCCGAACGGAACAATAGCTGTGTCTAGGTAGGCCCCTACATGCTCAACGGTCACGCAAGTTTTCTCGTGCTATGAAGAATTTTGGTACCTTTTTCTGTTGTCCCAAATATCTGGAACATTCCAAAACCCGGAGATGAAGAAAGCTTAAATCCACCGAAGCACTGTCCAAATATGTGAACTACTGGAGTTCTAATTGCGCCGAATATTTGAGTCATCTCACCAGAAACTGAAAAGCTAATTACCTGTTTGTGGTGGGCAGTGTGACCGCTATCGCTAATTAATAATGTTTGCATATTCTCCACCAGATCATCGATAATGTTGTCTAAATACAAGCTCGTTAATGATATCATACCTCACTTGTGGATATCAATCACATTCTTGTACCTATAAACAAGTTCCAGTTACATAACCTCCTCTAGCTGTTCCGCAAACAAACTTTTCTTACAAAAGAATATTCTTGTGTCTAATCGACATGAGTATTTGCAGTTACTTTATTCCTTGCAAGTAGAAGGGAAATAAGGGGCTACACTAGGCTAAAGTGATAGTAAGATCTGTTATAACCTGGTCGCTATGTGAATGATTGAAGTTCGGGTCGCTTTGCAAGCCCAGCAGTAAACAAAAAGAAGATGAAAGCTGAGGTTCAGCAGGCAGAAAATCTCTCACCCCAACTATCCTATTCATGGAACATTTTTCGAAAATTTTGATGTTCTCAAAAATGGCTCTAACGTATTTTATTAAAATGTCATCATATGTTTAACATAATTTTATGGCCAAAGATATATATATATATTGAATTTTCTGGGAATAACTTCTGAACCCCTGTTCATTTTCATGAATTGTGGTGAATTCTGCATAACTGGTAAGCCGTAAAAGAGAATCACAAACCTACAATACAAAAAATGTAGATTTCATTAAAACAGATGTTTTATGTCGTATACATTTGACCGTTTTCGATATGTCCTTTTTACTAGTTTCAATTTTAAACTATCTAACTTCTCAGAAGGAATTACCTTTGGTTTCATCTCTCTTTTGTTTTACTGACCATGCAAAGCAAACTGAACTTCAATTGTTCACGTGCTAACCAGATACTAAAAGACTTGAATATCACTTTATCTTAGAGTATTCCTTTATTTACCTTCCACTTACAATGGAACAAGTAATAATAGCACGTTTATCTTGATTAGCATGATGAACGAAGGTTGTCCCAGAAGTTCCCGACATAACAAAGCAGGCACAAAGTTTTTGAGACAAAACATCTTTATTTCTCTACATAGTCTCCTTTCAGCTCGATACAGTTTTCCCAGCGATGTTCAATAGCTTCGATATTCTGTTTATAGTGAGAACTATCGAGATCTGCAAAATAGCCATCGACTGCAGACTCCACCTCTACACTGTTGACATATCTTCTATCACCAAGCCATTTCTTCAAGATTGGAAATAGAAAATAATCAGAGGGGCTAAATCTGGCGAATAGGGTCATGAGGAAGCAATTCCAACTTTAGCTCATGGTGATAATGGACGCGTGAACTGGTGTTTTGTCTTGATCAAACAAAACTTTCTTTTTGCTAAATGTGGCCGTTTTTGCTCGATTTCATCAATCAAACATTATAATAAGTTCGCATAATATTCTCCATTGAATACTTTTCCTTTTTTGAGATAATCAATGAAAATTGTCCCGCGTGCGTCCCAGAAATATAAAGCCTCTTTGGAGCCGATTCTCCCCTTCCAATCCATTTTTTTTATTGTTCCTCTGTCTTAGGTATGAAGTGATGGACCCACGTTTCATCCTTTGTTAAGAGTCCGCCCAAAAACTCAGCTTTGTTGTAATGAAACATTGCCAAACACTCGACTGAAACATCCTCACGACGCTGTTTTTGTTCTGTTGTGAACACTCGCCTTGTACACAACTTTCTCGTATCCAAATTTTCAATCAGTATGCGATGTACGGAACTTTTTGTAATGCCTGCAATGTCTGCTAGCTCGCACACTTTCAGTCGACGGTCATCCAATACTATTTTGTTGATTTTCTTTACAATTTCTGGTTTGGTAACATCATTTGGTCGACCACTGCGATGTTCGTCTTGGCAGCTCGTATGGCCTCACTTAAACTCTGCCACCCAATATTGTAAACGAAGGAGCAGATTCCCCCAAAGAGAATCTAGCTCAGCTTTAATATTGGTTGGACAAAGACCTTTCAAATGAAAGTGTTGTATGCCATGACGATGACCAGTTTTATCCAGGTTTACAAATTCACTAATGATGGCTAAGAAACAAATTAAAATCACCAAACTTCAAACTTAAGCTTTCTAAGTTATGTACCGTTTACTATTGTTGTTGTTTGAAAGAACAATCGCTATCTATACGTCAGGTCGGGTACTTCTGGGACAGTCACTGTAGATAAAAGAATAATATTTTTAAGAAGGTTAAGAACAGTCTTGTTTATGGAGCACATAAATGTTCCGCCGACTGTTAAAACGAATAAATCGTATCGCTGATCGCTGTTCCTTTTAGAGAACCCCGAGGAAGAAAGAATGGTAATTAAGGGAGCAAACAAAAGAAGCTCGAGATATTCACTTTAGAGCGCGTATAATACATCAGGACTCTTGGCATGCGATCGTGGTTAACAACGTTACAACTGTACGAGAAGAAGAAGAAGAGGAAGACTTAGCTAATTAAATAACCAGCCACCAGAGTGAGTGCCGGAAAGTATCAAAGCAGTGGAGGGAAGCGGAATTAGCACTTGGAGAGGGGGGGGGGAGTAAAAGCGAAGTTAGCAAGATCTATCTTTTCTTCTCGCTGTGATACGTCCATTTCCAGAAGTATGTAGTAATTGGCTTTTTCTAGTTCCGGGACACGATAAAGTAATTCGGTATGGAAAGGAAAGCTGGTCTTTGAGATCTTGACCTTTAGGAACATGCAGAAAGGAATAATTATCGCCCATTGCTTTACGTTGTTCACTTTCACCAAAGGAAAGCGATGGATCTCACAAGTGTCTGGTTTCACTCAAGAGAAAGCTGGTGCAGACATTCGTAAGAGCGTTTGAGAGCGGTAAGGTAATCCAGTAGCCCCACAAGTACCCGACCTGACGTACAGAGACCAATTGTTGTTCTTTCAAACAACAATACTAAAAAGTACAAACCGTAGAAAGCTTAAGTTTGCAGTTCGACGATTTTGTATTGTTTAGCATCTATTTGGCAACCATCATTAATGAATTCTCTCAGCGAATTTGTATCCCATCGTTATGTGATACAATACTTTCATTTGAAAGGTCTTAGTCCAACTAATATTAAAGCTGAGCTAGATTCTACTTTGGGGGAGTCTGCTCCTTCGTTTACAACACTGAAATATTGGGTGACAGGGTTTAAGTAAGGCCGTACGAGCTGCCAAGACGAACATCGCAGTGGTCAATCAAATGCGGTTAGCAGTCTAGAAATAGTAAAAAAAAAGAAAAAAAAAATCCACAAAATTGTATTGGATGACCGTCGACTGAAAGTGCGCGAGCTAGCAGAAATTTAAAAAAAACTTCTCTACATCGCATCCTGACTGAAAATTTGGATATGACAAAGTTGCGTGCAAGGTGGGTGTCACGTTTGCTCTCAATAGAACAAAAACAACATCGTGAGGATGTTTCAGTCGAGTGTTTGTCAACGTTTTGCTGCAATAAAGCTGAGGTTTTGCTTCACTTAATAACAATGGATGAAACCTGGGTTTATCATTTAACACCTGAGACAGAGGAACAATCAAAACGGTGGATTGGAAGGGGAGAATCGGCTCCAATGAAGGAGAAGTAGTTCCATCTGCAGGCAAAGTCATGGACGCATCCGGGACAATTTTCATTGATTATCTTAAAAAAGAGAAATTGATCAATGGCGAATATTATGGGGACCTGTTGCAGCGTTTGAGTAGGATTGCGAGCAAAAACGGCCGCATTTAGCGAAAAAGAAAGTTTTGTTTCATCAAGACAATGCACCAGTTCACACGTCCATTATCGCCATGAGTTAAAGTTGGAATTGCTTCCTCATGCACCCTATTCGCCAGATTTAGCCCCTCTGATTATTTTCTGTTTCCAAACTTGAAGAAATGGCTTGGTGATAGAAGATTTGTCAACAATGAAGAGGTGGAGTCTGCAGTTGATGACTATTTTGCAGACCTGATAGTTCTCACTATAAACAGGGTATCGCAGCTATTGAACATCGCTGGGAAAAGTGTATCGAGCTGAAAGGAGACTATGTACAGAAATAAACATCTTTTTGTGCTTTCTTTGTTCGGTAGAGTGCTTCTGGGACAACCCTCGTATCTATCACGTATGTACATCAATGTACCTATAGTAGCTAGAGAAAGTAGACATCGTACTCTACCCAAATATTCGACGAGGAACTTTTACCGAAAATATATGCTTTGAGGCCCACTGAGTCAAAAAAAAAAAAAAAAAAATAGAAAAATATCGGCGTGTGTTTGTGTGTCTTTGAATAGTATAGGTAAAATATGTTGCAGCTTTTTCTTTCAAAAAATGGCTCGAAGGAGCTTGATTAAGAGTCCGTATATTAAAATCTATGCATGACTAATAAAATGTATATCTTCAATTTTCTTGGAATAGCTTCTTAAGACGCCTATTTTGGATGGATTTGGCTGAATCAGGAATTACTGGTAAACCGTAAGAGAACGACAAATCAGCTTGCTACAAAAAAGCGTAGATTTTGTTAAAACACATAATTTGTATATATAAAAAAATTAATCGCGCATCACTTTCGAAACGACTGTACCAGATTGAACATTGGTGTTCATTATGGTCACGACAAGGTTTGTGGAAAAGAAAATGTTAAAAGTTGTACGGGAAAGTTTTTAAAATCTTGTAGTATGAATAAAACAGTGCCGAGAGAATGCATTTCGGTTAATAGCCACCAGATGGCAGTGGTACCACAGTTAGCTGTTGCTATATGGTGGTAGTCCTGCTATATTTTCTCTCCCCATTCAATGTTAAGGTAACGCACCAGTTCATCGAGACAATGACGCAACGCAGCAGTGAAATTCAAAGACATGTTTAAGTATTAACTGCCCTTTCCTTATTCCTATCCTTTAAACAAAGAAGCAAAGAAGCTATCCTGCTATACAAGATTGCTATCTCTTTGTGATATGACATGTTATATCCTACATCTCTAGATTACTATACTCTTGCACAGAAATGTTGTGATAATGTTGTAATATCTCTTTGTGATATGACATGTTATATCCCACATCTCTAGGTTACTACGCTGCTGCTCAGTAATGTTGTGATAATGTTGTAATATCTCTTTGTGATATGACATGTTATATCCCACATCTCTAGGTTACTACGCTGCTGCTCAGTAATGTTGTGATAATGTTGTAATATCTCTTTGTGATATGACATGTTATATCCTACATCTCTAGGTTACTACGCTGCTGCTCAGTAATGTTGTGATAATGTTGTAATATCTCTTTGTGATATAACATGTTATATCCTACATCTCTAGATTGCTATACTCTTGCACAGAAATGTTGTGATAATGTCGTAATATCTCTTTGTGATATGACATGTTATGTCCTACTTCTCTAGATTACTATACTCTTGCACAGAAATGTTGTGATAATGTTGTAATATCTCTTTGTGATATGACATGTTATATCCTACATCTCTAGATTGCTACGATTTTGCTCAGTAATGTTCTGATAATGTCACACAGCTGAGTTGTAATATCTCTTTGTGATATGACATGTTATGTCCTACATCGCTAGATTACTACACTGTTGCTCAGTAATGTTCTGATAATGTCACACAGCTGAGTTGTAATATCTCTTTGTGATATGACATGTTATGTCCTACATCGCTAGATTACTACACTGTTGCTCAGTAATGTTCTGATAATGTCACACAGCTGAGTTGTAATATCTCTTTGTGATATGACATGTTATGTCCTACATCGCTAGATTACTACACTGTTGCTCAGTAATGTTCTGATAATGTCACACAGCTGAGTTGTAATATCTCTTTGTGATATGACATGTTATGTCCTACATCGCTAGATTACTACACTGTTGCTCAGTAATGTTCTGATAATGTCACACAGCTGAGTTGTAATATCTCTTTGTGATATGACATGTTATGTCCTACATCGCTAGATTACTACGCTGTTGCTCAGTAATGTTCTGATAATGTCACACAGCTGAGTTGTAATATCTCTTTGTGATATGACATGTTATATCCTACATCTCTAGATTGCTACGATTTTGCTCAGTAATGTTCTGATAATGTCACACAGCTGAGTTGTAATATCTCTTTGTGATATGACATGTTATGTCCTACATCGCTAGATTACTACACTGTTGCTCAGTAATGTTCTGATAATGTCACACAGCTGAGTTGTAATATCTCTTTGTGATATGACATGTTATGTCCTACATCGCTAGATTACTACACTGTTGCTCAGTAATGTTCTGATAATGTCACACAGCTGAGTTGTAATATCTCTTTGTGATATGACATGTTATGTCCTACATCGCTAGATTACTACGCTGTTGCTCAGTAATGTTCTGATAATGTCACACAGCTGAGTTGTAATATCTCTTAGTGATATGACATGTTATGTCCTACATCGCTAGATTACTACACTGTTGCTCAGTAATGTTCTGATAATGTCACACAGCTGAGTTGTAATATCTCTTTGTGATATGACATGTTATGTCCTACATCGCTAGATTACTACGCTGTTGCTCAGTAATGTTCTGATAATGTCACACAGCTGAGTTGTAATATCTCTTTGTGATATGACATGTTATGTCCTACATCGCTAGATTACTACACTGTTGCTCAGTAATGTTCTGATAAAGGTACACAGCTGAGTCTAATATCTCGTTGCGACTTGACATGTTATATGCTGCTTCACATTTCTACCTAACCAGGACACAATGTAGGCATCAACACAAGTGAATGTCCTGCCATCATAATGCAGCAGTTTGTACGATACTCTACATACAGAATTCTCTCCGATGTTGATAGAGGTAATTTTATGCATAGGCATATGGTGTTCATATCAGAGTCTTACCCCGGTATCTTCTCAAGTAATAAACATTGTGTTAATTCCTGATAAACCTGCACACGTGTACAATATTATATTTATAAATGTTCCTTATCCATTTGGGTTTTTCTTCAGAAAGAAAAACAATATTAGTATTCCATATATGTTTATGCTCAGACCACAGCAAAGATTTAGAAATACAAAAATGCCATAAATCGTTCAAAATAAGACTTTTCTGATCCTTTTAGTAATTTTTATTTTTCTGTATGCTAATTCTTGTGGCGAAAAATAAAGTTGCTAGACGATATCGTTTAAGAACAGAATGCATTTCGTTGAAATAGCCAGGTGTCCTTAAACTTTTGGTAGGCACTATAACGAGGTTTGTTGTGATGGAACAATATCGATCGCTATGAAACTTCAGGTTTAGTTGCCTACATGTTGACTTTGAACACACGATATGTAACCTTGCCAGCTCTAATGCCAAGTGTGTCAGGAAGTGACGTCGGCTCATTCATTCCGTTATGAAAAACTTAAACAATGCTCCAGCTATGTCCAAAATGTCCTGTCTGCTTTTATCATGTTGTTCGGGCAACATGAAGCCGTGTCTTGTCTGCATCAAACAAAAATTCAGAACTTCCTGTTACCTTCTTTGTGTTTGGAAGAAATGACACAGAATTTCCTCCTAGCTTCGCTGTACAACCGCAAAGCTCGAAAATAAGGGACATGAAAATTACCTTCACTGATAGTGGAGGGAAAAACAAGGCACGTAAATACCATACCTCACACACTGTTATCACCATTAATGTCACATTTCTAATATTGTTGCTTACTCAGAAAAACAAAGCGGCCACACAACAGTCTTAAATGAAGGGGCTTGGTACTCAAGCTCAATAATTAGAGTTTGTCCCAATCTAACGATAGTTCTTTAAAACTCTCAAACAACCCGGTAAGTGTTACAGGTTGCGACGTTAATGTCTCAGTGAGACGTTTTGTGCTCAAGAACATGTCAACCGGCTCATTTAAGGAAACGTGTAGCAGCACGATCTGGTAACAAAGTGGCTCAGGTCCGTTCCTGCACCTGCCGTGCTCGCGCATGTTCCAGAAAACCGCAACAAGTGAACGTTTCGTCACATGTTTTACACCATATAGGACACGTGTCAAAGAACTGAAGCAGGAAGAAAAGACAAAACAATCGAGAGTGAAATGTTGCATCTTGAAGCCTGGTTCCATATGGACAGCAGCTACTGTACAGTTAAGGAGGAACCTCTTCACGATGTCACCAAGTCGGATTATGGATCCCGTATGTATTTAAACAACAGTAAACGCTGATGTGTGTATGCGAATCTGTGACGAATTTTGCACACAGTTGGCTAACCTGAGTGTACGTGTGTTGTCTTTCAACAGGATGGGGCGACTTGTCACACTTCAGGCGGATCAGTCTCGCCAATTTGTGAAAGATTCACAGAAGTGAGTAAAGGATTGGCCGCCGCGTTCGCCAGACCTAAACACTTTTATCTGTGGGGTAGTCTAAAGAGGAAACTGTACGCAAATAGCCCAAAAAAGGTACAGCACTTGAAGGATTCGTAATGACATTTTGAAAATTGATGCAACACACTTACACAAAGTGTATTACTATGCTAAGACGTGCGCATTGAAGCACAAGCAGGACATTTTCAGCAGCTAACATAATGTCAGTTCAGTATTGTTGGTGGGACTTGGAGCGGGTTATCCTGCGCCACCCTGTATTACTACGTATATTATTTTCTTCTGTTCTATAGTGCCAGAAAAAAAAAAACACCCCACTATACAAATGATGGTAACATAAACATATCCACAAAAGAGGATACTTCACATAGAGTATAGCTTATGGTGAAATCCCAAAACTTAACTTTACCGTCTAAATCTATATGTAGCAGCTATATCAGGACAATAATATGTTCATTCCAAATGACCTTCTCAACCTGTTCGGCACACTATGTTTACAATATATTATTATTACTTTATTCACTTCATGATAATCAAGGTAAACATTAGCAGAAATTGTCTTATTACTTGCTTCTTTATAAGTAGGAGCGAAATAAGGGAGTACACTAGGTTAAAGTGATAGATGTTTAAAGAGAAGGCGTCAATTTCCCATTGAAAAAACCACCAGTTCTGGGAAATTAAAACCCTAACAATGAATATCTCGGAAATAGCTAATCCCACAAAGCAAATCGTGTGTTCTAACGACATGCACTTTTTGTATCAACTTATTATCTGTGTCTTACGATTTATCAATTATGGCGAAGTCATTTACAATTAAGGGGACTTCAGAGGCAGTTAAAGCTGTAATAAATTTCCCTAAAATACCAAACTGGGTTTTTAAGATTATTTTCCAGGGACGCGACATGAAAATTTGGAGAAAAATCGCCCCCCCCCCCAAACCACCTTTTACATGCAAAAAATATTTTCTGAAAAATATCTGTTCGATTTTGATTAAAATACCGTATATTAAATATATTTATATGGGAAATAAAATGTATATCTTGAATTTTCTGGGACTAGCCTCTTAAGATCTCTTTAGTCTGAACGAATTTTGCTGAATTTTACGTGAGTGATCCGTAAGAGACAGACAGAAACTCAGTACAAAAAATGTAGATCACGTTAAAACACACAATTTATGTTATATCAGTTTTTTCGTGAAATCGACCATTTCTGAGATATTGCTTGTTATTGTATTCAGATTTAAAATACTTATTTTTTTCCACGGGAAGTTGTAAACTCCTGACCCTGCATAGAAACGGATTTCAATCCCATAGCAACCAGCTTTTCACTATCACTTTATGCTAGTATACTCCCTTATTTCCCTTTTACTTACCAGGAAGCAAGTAATAAGACAGTTTCTGATAATGTTTATCTTGATTATCATTAAGTAGATAGAAAAATAAGGTTTTGTAAGAATAGTTAGTATGAGGAGCAGGTAGAGAAAGTCATGTGAATGTGACACATGAAGTTTATGTTGTAGCCGACACAGAGAAAGGAAGCGAAGAAGGAAGATACTTGAAGCACTGTTTCAACTTCTGCTCAAGGGGAAAATTTATGTTCCTTCTGCGCCAAGAGTCAGCTGGCTTTTCTCACTGGTTTCTTTAACAAAATGTAATATAGAAATGGCTTTGTCGTTCCTCAGGATCGCCTTAATGAAGTACAAACTCTCATGTGAGATAAAAATCAGAAATAAGGTAATGTACTACGATAAAGCGATAGTCAACTTTTTCCTTCTCTATGTACATAGTGTGCAGAGAAGGTATTATACTGTACCAAAAATTTCATATTGAGATCTCAACGGAACTATCTTTTGAGAGCCAAAGAAAAAGCATTTTTAGAAAAATGTCTGTGTCTGTGTGTGTCTGTCTGTCAGTGTCTATCTGTGAGCAGCATATCTCAAAAACCAAAATGTCCGTTAAATATCAAACTTGGTACTTAAGTTCAGTTCCTTTCAAGGATGGTTGAGACGCCGTAGACCGCTCACCTCCTATCTAGGTGGCCTGGGTTCGATCCCCGCATGTGGGATTTGTTGTGCACGAAGCGGCGTCTGGTTTTCTCCGGGTCCTACGGTTTCCCCCGCCACTCATTCCATCAATTGCTCCATCATCAACTGTTTGTTTACATTTCATATCATCCACTTCCTCATGCTCATGTCTGGCTACGGACCAGGTTCTCCATTCTGTGGTTTCGTTGACTTCCCAACAGGCTTCTGACCCCTAGACATCCACTTGTAAGTCCTAAATGGGTGTCAGTTCTAAATATGGGGAGGGTAAACTGGCTACGAAACGAAACCTTTTAAGAATAGGACACGAAGAATTTTGAAGAAAATTCCCCCACCCCAAACTACCCTTTACATAGCGAAAATTGTAAAATGTTAATTATCTCAAAGTATCTGAAATATATTTACATGACAAATAAGATGCATTTCTTGAATTTTCTGGGAATAGTCTGTGAAGAACTCTTTATTCTGGATGAACGTTTCCGTATGTTTCGTAACCGTTAAAGCTAAGGAGGTAAACAAAAACTTTCTACACAAAAAATGCAGATCTGGTTTGAACACAATTATGTTATGTATAGGTATATTATTATTATTATTATTATTATTATTATTATTATTATTATTATTATGTTATATATACGTGGAGTTGACCATTTTAGACATTCCTTCTAATTGGCTTCAGTTTTAGAATACTTATACTTTTCTTATAGGGAAACTTTTCAACTCTTGGCAATACAAAGAAACGGATTTCAATCTCGTAGCGAGCAGCTTCTAAAATATTTGACTATCACTTTATCCTAGTGTATTCCGTTATTTCCGTTAATAAGACCATTTCTGTTAATATTTGTCTTGATTATCATGAAGTATGTAGATAGAAGAATAAGCTTATTAACAGTAATATGTTACAGAGATGTAGAGAAAGTCATGTGAATGGAACACATAAGTTTTTTTTAAAAACTGTTGGTATGTGAGACAATTCAAATTCTGTTTGTTTTCCACGGCTAGGAATTAAACAAAAGAGACATGAAACGAAAGATGCTGTCTTAAATAGCCTAACATTAAAGTCAATATTAAGGAATATCTCAGAAAGCGTTAACTCTACAATTAAAAGATCTCATGTCAAAAGCTGGTTGCTATGTGACTGAAGTTCCTTTGTTTGTATGGACAGGAGTTGACAAATTCCTATATGAGAAAAAGTGTAAGTTTTGTAAAGCTGAAACCAAAAACAAAGAATATCTTACAAACGACCATCTCCACGAAAAAATGTATATACGATAAAGTGTGTGTTTTAACGTGCTCAACATTTTTTGTGTGGTAAGTTTCTGTCCATCTCTTATGGTTTAACAGTTATGCAAAATTCCGTAAAATTCATTCAGAATAAAGTAGTCTTCAGAGGCTATTCCCAGAAAATTCAAGATATACATTTTATTTGTCAGGTAAATGTCTTTAGTATACGATATTTTAACCAAAATCGTTAGAGCCGTTTTTTTAGAAAATCAACATTTTCGAAAATGTTCCATGTGAAGTGTAGCTGGTGATGCGGGATTTTTCTGAAAATTTTCGTGGCATCCCTGGAAGATACTAGACTTAAATACCAACCTTGGTATTTTATCGACTTTTTGTCGCTTTTGAGTAATCGTGTTCACAGACACACGGACCTTTTTCTAAAAAATTTTTTTTGGTGACCCTAAAACATATATTTCCGGTGAAATCTCGGTATCGACTTTTTGGGTGGAGTGCAACACCTTCGCTATACGCTATGTACAGAAAACATGTACATGTCACAAATTGTGTATTTTAACGAGATCTACATTTTTGTGGAGTAAACTTTTGTTTAGCTCTTACACTTTATCAGTTTTGAAAAATTCATCTGGTATAAAGAGCACTTGACATGCTATTCCAGAAAATTAAACATATGTAGTTCATCTAAATATCTTTATTATAGGGCAGTTGAATCGAAATCGTTAGAGGCATTTTTGAGAACATAACATTCCAAAAGTTTTCCATGTAACGAGTAGTTTGTCACATCCTTAGAATATACCAAACTTATGTACCATTTTTAGTATTACCGGAGCTAAACTGCCCCCCTCCGACATACACAGACACAGTGGGACGTTTTCTTCTAAAATGTTGATGTTTTCAATTCACAAGGCTTTCTCTACATCGCTGTAAAAGTTATTGTTAAACAGCATATTCTTCTATCTACTTTATAAACATTAACAGAAATTATCTTATTACTTGCTTCCTTGTAAATAGAAGGAAAATAAGAGAATGCACTAGGATCAAGTGATAGTCATATCTTTTACAGGCTGGTTGCCATGTGGTTGAAATCCGTTTCTGTGCAGGGCCAGGACTTTACAAGGTTAAGTATTTTAAACTTGAAAACAATAACAAGCAATATCTCAGAAATAGTCAATTCCACGCATATATATATATATATATATATATATATATATATATATATATATATATTTCTGAAAATCTTCCTTTCGCATCCCTGAAGGATACTAAACTTAAAAACCAACTTTTGTATTTTACTGATTTTTCGTTTTTGAGTTATCCTGTTGAAAGCCACGCGGACACACATACACACAAACACATAAATACACAGACACACACACGGACCTTTATCTATAAATGCTTGTTGTTATATAGGGGACCGTAAAAGTGTATTTGCGGTAAAATTTCGGTATTGACTTTTTGTGTGCACGTACATAGTACGTGTAGAGAAAGTAAAAAGGGTGGCTGACTTTTGCTAGTCATGACGCCATGTGCACTTGTGGGAAACAAATGAACGTCCATCCAGAGTTTCAATTGCAGTGATTAATAATCTGATGTGTACCATTCACATGAATTTCTCTCATCTCTGCAACAAATTATTATTGTTGTTGTTATTAAAAAACCTATTCGTCTATTTACTTAACGCTAATCGAGAAAAAATTGGCAGTAAGGGTCTTATTACCTGCTTCCTTGTAAGTGTAATGCACTAGGCTAAAGTGACAGTCAAATGTTTCAAAAGCTGGTTGCTATGTGATTGAAGTACCTTTGTTTGTATGATATAATTAGTATTTTAAAGCTGAAAGTAATAAGAAGAAATATCTCAAAAACGGCTAACTCCACGAAAAAAGTGTATATGACATAAATTGTGTGTTTTAGCGAGCTCTACATTTTATGTGTGTTAAGTTTTTGTGTATCTCTTACGGTTTACCAGTTCAAAGGCAATTACCAGAAAATTGAAAATATACATTTTATATCTGAGATAAATGTCTTAAATATAGGAGATTTTAATCAAAACCGTTAGAGCCATTTTTCCGAAAATCAAAATTTTCGAAATTTGTTCCATGCAAAGGGTAGTTTAGGGTGGGGGGAGTTTTCTTGTCGCATCCCTGAAAGTGTCCCTTGGTGTTCAGAGATACAGGAATACACACACATATCCTTTTTTCCAAAAATGAATTTTTTGGACACCGTGCACTTCCGGTGAAATCTTAGTATCAAATTTTTGTGTACAATACAATATGTTTTTATACACTACGTGTAGAGAAAGTAAATGTGTTCGATAGTTGGAAGCAAAGCTTGGGATTTTTCCGTTGATGGAATCGGGCCAGGAAATCTTACAACTGCAATTGGATAAGACCCGCAACTGCCGTCCAGGTCAGTTTTATTCCTGTGTTGCTGGTCAGTCCTGTTTAATATGCTTAAGAGTAGACTATTGCGAGCTCACTTGATTATAAGGAGCATTGAGCGTATTTGCTCTTTCCGCTTTCCTCGTTGAATCGATTGGAAAGGTACAGACCGTCTATACAATTCAGTGCCATAACCGGGATTTGAACCACGGAGTCTCTGTCTAGTTTCTTTAACCACTAATCTGCCAGGTTAAGATACCAACGCCGCATTAAATTCCCCAAACGATTCTCATTACTTTCACTACACGTACCATGTACATAGTGTATTGAGAAGGTATTGTATTACATCCACAAGTTGTATACCGAGATTTCAATGAAATATATTTTTTGAGATCCCCTGAATCCAAACAAAGCATTTTTAGAAAAAGGTCCGTGTCTGCGTGTGTGTCTGTGGACAGTATAGCTCAAAAACGAAAAGTTGAGAAAATTCCTAACTTGGTATATAAGGTCAGTATCTTCCAAGGATGCAATATAATCCTGTCACCCCTAACTACCTTTTAAATGGAACATCTTTCCAAAAATTTTGATTCTGAAAAATAGCTCTAACGATTTTGACTAAAATACCTTATGTTAAAGACGGTAAGTTAAGTGTATATGGTCCATCTGGGAATAACCTGTGAAGACCTCTTTATTCTGGATACATTTTCCTGAATTTTGATAACTGGTTAACCGGAAGAGATAGACAACTTACTACACAGAAAACGTAGATCCACTTAAAACACACATTTTATGCTATATACATTTCTTTCGTAGATTTTACCGTTTTCGAGATATTCTTTGTTATTTTTTTTTTCTAAAAATGCTCTTTTTTATTCATGGGTTCCAAAAGATGTATTTCCGGTGAAATATCGGTAATGAATTTTTTGGTACAATATCTTCTCTATACACTATGTATATAGCACCTGTAGAAAAAGTAAAAATGCAAATTCTTCTCTCTAGTTGATGCTAATCGAGATAAACACGAACAGAAATTCTCTTATTACTTGCTTACTTGTAAGAAGAAGGGAAATAAGGGAGTACACTAGGATAAAGTGATAGTTAAAACACTTAAACGCTGGTCAGTATGTAATATAGTTGAAATTCGGTTCACTTTGCATGACCGAGAGTAAAATAAAGGAGATATGAAACGAACGAGGACTTCTGATATAAGAAGCTTAAAGGTTTACTATAAATATAAACCACCAATATAGAATATGTTGGAAATATTTAACTGCATAACAAAAATTTACATGACATAAATTGTGTGTTTTAACGAGATCTACAGTTTTTGTATACCTCTTACGGTTTACTACTGATCCAGAACGAAGTGGTTCTTCCGAAACTATTCTTAGAAAATTCAGGATATACATTTTATTGGACATTTAAATATCTTTAATACCTACACGATGTTTTAATTAAAATCGTTAGAGGCATTTTTGAGAAAATAAACATTTTTGAAACCTTTTACATATAATAGTATGGGGTGGGAGAATTTTCCTGACAATCTTTCTGTCGCATCCTTGGAAGATGCTGAACTTAAGTATAAGGTACGGTATTCAACCTGGTTTCGTTTTTGCATTATCGTGCTCAGGGACACACACACGGACATTTTCTTTAAAAGTGCGTTGTTGGATACAAATGTATACTTATGGTCAAATCTCGGTATTGGATTTTTGGTTGGGATGCAATACCTTCTCTACCTATGTAATATGTAGTAGGAATATGAATTATACATGATATTCTCAATTTCCAAATTGTCTCTTAAAATACTGACATTGAGCTGCTTCTTTTTTCCTTTACCTAGACGTGTCTACTACAGAAAAGGTAACATTGTATTCCACCCAAAAATTCGATGTCAACATTTCACCGCAAATATATGTTTTAAAAGGCACTGAATCCAACAAATAAAAAGATTTTAGAGTAAGGTTCGTTGTCCATGTGTGTGTGTGTGTGGGTGTGTGTGTGTCTGTCTGGCTGTGAACAGCATAGTTAACAACAAAAACTAGTTAAATATCAAACTTGGTATTTAAGTTCTTGTTTTCCAAGAATGTGACAAAATAGTTTTCAAGAAAATCCCACGATCTCACATTACCCTTTGCTTGGAAGATTTTTCGAAATTTTAATTTCCTCAAAATTTACTCTTAACGATTTTGATTAAAATACCATGTGTTTAAAATGTTTTCAGACAGCAACATATCTTAAACTTTGTGTAAAGAATCTGCGAAAACCTTTTCATTTTGGATGGCCTTTGCTTAGCTGGTAAATTATAAAAAATGTAGACCTTGTTAAAACACACAATTTATGTCATATACATTTTACTTTCTCTAGCCCCGTATGTACAATGTACATAGGCATTGAGAAGGTATTGCACTCCACCCAAAATTTCGATACCGAGATTTCACCGGAAATATATGTTTTAGGGTCTCCTGTATCCAAAAAAAAAGCATTTTCAGATAAAGGTCCGTGTGTCTGTGAACACGATAACTCAAACACGAAAAGTCGGTAAAATACCAAACTTGGTATTTAAGTTTAGTATCTTTCAGGGATGCGACACAAAGATTTTCAGAAAAATCCCCCACGCCAAACTACCCTTTACATGGAAAAACTTTCGAAAATTTTGATTTTCTTAAAAATAGCTGTAACGATTTTGATTAAAATATCCTATATTAAAGATATTTACCTGAAAATTAAAATGTATATGTTGAATTTTCTGCGAATGGCCTCTGAAGACTACTTTATTCTGGATGAGTTTTACGGAATACCATATATTAAGTATTTACATGACAAATAAAATGTTTATCTTGGATTTGCTGGGAAAAGCCTCTGGAGACATATTTATGGTGCATGAGTTTTTCTGAATGTTGAATTACTGGTAAGAACATAAATATGTAGGTCTCGTTACAACACACACACAGCTTATACATTCTTTCTGGAGTTGGCCAAGATATCTTGTTTCATTTCTACAGCCCCCTTTAACATGTAAGGTGATATCAGGGGCTTTGCTTTAGAAACAACTCGTTGTCTTTAGGTTCTTTACGTCGTTTTATTTTCCTGAAACATTCACTCCCACATACATACTTTCAGACTCTGTGGGGAATAGGAGATAATTCCACGCCCCAGCCGAGAATCGAAGCCGGGACCTGCTTGCTGACCACTCGATCTCGGAGGCAGTCTAGATATTTATTGTTATCGGTTTAACTTTTTAAATAAACTGTTCTCGTATGGGAATATGTAAGCTCCTGGCAATGCAAAGAAACTGACTTCATCGCATGGCAACCCCAGTTTAAAACATTTGACTGTCACTTTATCCTAGTGTACTCCCTTCTACTTACAAGACACTTTCTGTTAATGTTTATCTCGATTAACATGAAGTAGATTGTACAATAATAATTATAATTTGTTATAGAAATGTAAAGAAAGAGCGTTTTAGCTTCTCTAGGTGACTAAGAAAGCCCTAAATGCAGTAGGCATTCCAAAACTCCCTAGTGCTGTATGCAGAAATTAATTTGAAGGCCGTGGACGTAAAGGACCTCATAATCCCGCGGCATCAGGAATTCTCGTGTCCAAATGGCAGCCGGGTATTGACGTCACCAAAACCACATTTATTAACAATTTACTCACGAAGTAGCTGGCATGCGGCAGGAAATATTCACAAATAGGGGGGGGGGAGGTACGACGCTGGGAATCCAGGAATTTATCGAAACATTCTTGAGGCTGAAATGGATGGATGGAACCAGGAAAGAGACAGCAGGTAGATCATGGACCAACTCATAATGACATACACGGCTCTCAAATTGGGTGCACTCAGAAAGAAATTAACGTTAGATCGGCGAGGGTGATTTGTGTAGCTGGTGTTACAAGTGCTTACTTTACAAGATAATGCTGGCACAATTTCGCGTAGCGGTAGTTTTCGCACCATCACTCAGAGCAGTCACCCGTATAAAGAGAGGCTTTGTAGCGTAAACATGGACACGCTGAGGTATAATCTGTTCCAAAAGTAGCTCATTTCATGTATTGACAACGTAAGCATCGATTCTAAGTCGTAAATTAACATTAGTAAATAAATACACCTTGTACTTTTACCAAAAAAAGTATACAGCTTGATAGAAAAATGTTCGTTTCGTAGTCGGCTTACCCTCCCGTATTTGTACGACTGACACTTCCCTAGGACTTACAAACCAATGTCTAGGGGTCAGCAGCCTGTCGGGGAGTCAACGGCACGAAACCACAGAATGGAGAACCTGGTCCGTAGCCAGACATGAGCGTGAGGAAGTGGATGATATGTAGGACTCACACTCCCCTAGGACTTACAAACGGGTGTCTAGGGGTCAGAAGCCTGTCGGGGAGCCAACGGCACGAAAGCACAGAATGGAGAACCTGGTCCGTAGCCAGACATGAGTGTGAGGAAGTGGATCATATGTAGGAATGACACTCCCCTAGGACTTACAAGTGCATGTCTAGGGGTCAGAAGCCTGTCGGGGAGTCAACGGCACGAAACAACAGAATGGAGAACCTGGTCCGTAGCCAGACATGAGTGTGAGGAAGTGGATCATATGTAGGAATGACACTCCCCTAGGACTTACAAGTGCATGTCTAGGGGTCAGAAGCCTGTCGGGGAGTCAACGGCACGAAACAACAGAATGGAGAACCTGGTCCGTAGCCAGACATGAGTGTGAGGAAGTGGATCATATGTAGGAATGACACTCCCCTAGGACTTACAAGTGCATGTCTAGGGGTCAGAAGCCTGTCGGGGAGTCAACGGCACGAAACAACAGAATGGAGAACCTGGTCCGTAGCCAGACATGAGTGTGAGGAAGTGGATCATATGTAGGAATGACACTCCCCTAGGACTTACAAGTGCATGTCTAGGGGTCAGAAGCCTGTCGGGGAGTCAACGGCACGAAACAACAGAATGGAGAACCTGGTCCACAGTGAGGCGTGAGTGTGAGCAAGTGGATGATATGAAATGCAAACAAAATGAATGGTAGGAAAGGTAATGAGGCAGAAACTGGTGGAATGGGTGGCGGGGAAACCAGAGCACCCGAAGAAAACCCGCCCAGACGACGCTTCGACAGCGAATTCCACATTGGGGCGTTTGGGATCGAACCCCGGCGTCTAGATGGGAGGCGAGCCGCTAATACAAAAATTCAGGATAATAATGTGTAGAGCTTTGTAAAGACAATGAACACAAATGAACCAAAGTAACTCAGAATTCCTTGTACTGAATTACAAGACACGCCTTTACTGTAAAGGATCTTCTTCTGTCACTCAAAATATGTTTGAATAGTCCACAAGTTTGGTCAGTGTCTAACGTCTACCCTTTCGTATTTTCTACACGTACTATGTACATAGTGAATAGAGAAAGTATTGCATTGCACCCAAAAATTCGATACCGAGATTTCACAAAATATATGTTTTAGGGTACCCTGTATCCAAAAAAAATGTTTTTTTATAAGAAAAGGTCCCTATGTGGCCGTGAACACGATAGCTCAAAAGCTAAAATTCGGTAAAATACCAAACTTGATATTTATGTTTAGTATCTTCCAGGTATGCGACACGAAGATTTTGACAAAAATCCCTCCACCCAAAAATGCATGGAAAAAGTTTCGGAAATTTTGATTTTCTCAAAAATGTCACTAACAATTTTGTTAAAATATCGTACATTATAGATATTTATATGACAAATAAAACGTACGTATACCTTGAGCTTCCTGGCATTAGCATCTGAAGAGTTCTTTATTCTCAATGAATTTTGCTGGAGTTTGTGTAATTAGTAAACCGTAAGAGAAATTCAAAATGTAGATCACGTTAAAACACACAATTTGTCTTAAACAATATTTTCATACAATTGACCATGTTTGAGAAACTCCTGACCATTGTTTCAGATTCGGAACATTTAAACTTTTCTAAACGAAAAGTTACAGACTCCTGTCCCTGCAGAGAAAGGAATTTCAATCAGCTTTTAAAAGATTTGAGTATCGTTTTAGTCTAGTGTATTCCCTTCTACTTACAAGAAAGCAAATAATTAAGACAATTTCTGTTAATGTTTATCACGATTATCATAAATTACATACAAGAATAAGCTTTTTAACAATAATTTGTTACACCGGTTAGCGAAAGTCATGTGAATGAAACACATCAGATTTTATATGCTTATATGTCACTCACAATGGGATGTAAGCACATGACTTTGCACCCCTGTTATTGAATATAAGCATTCACATAGACACAAATAGCTTGCTACGCAATGCAACGCAAGAATTTGTAAACTCCAAACATTAATCTTGTGTGACTTACTCAGAGAAAGAATTCTAGATTCCTTCCTCTGTGCATTGCCTGCTATTCAACAACGGACGATCGCACAACGGGAATTTACAAAGCCTGCTGTGCATACATACAAGCCGTTCTGTCTGACCAAGAGGCTATATCAGTGTCTTCCTTTAATTTAATGGATGTGCCCAACATCTGCGTCCACATTTCGTTACTCTCACAAATTGTAAGGCGAAAAGAGATAACTCACAATTCATTATATGTTTAATATTTTGGTGAAACAGTTATTGTGACGTTACTGCAGTGAGCACAAGTTGTGCGTATGCAAGTTTTACTTTCTCTAGTCTGTATGTACAGTGTACATCGTGGATAGAGAAGGTATTGTATTCCACCCAAAAATTCGGTACCGTGATTTGACCCGAAATATATGTTTTGGACACTGAAAGCAAAATAACACTTTTAAAAGGCTGTGTGTGTGCAACCAAACTCAAATAGAAAAAGTCGGTTAAACAGAAAACTAAGTATTTAAGTTTTGTGTCTTTCAACTATGCGGCATGAGGATTTTTCAAGAAAACCACCCCGCCCCTAACTATCCTTTACGTAGAACCCTTTTACCCTTTTTCAAAAATTTTGGTTTTCTCAAAAATGGCTCAAGCGATTTTGATTAAAATACTGTATTTTAGGATATTTTCACGACAGATAGAATGTATATCTTGAATTTTCTGGAAATAGCTTCTGAAGGCCTCTGTGTCCTGAATAACTTTTATAACTGGTAAACCGTAAGAAGGAGACAAACAGCTTTTTATAGAGTGGATCATTTCCGAGACACCGCTTTGAGTTTTAAAATACTCGACCGTGTTTCTTTTTTGTTTTACTCCTGTGCATACAAGCAAGCGAATGACAGCTTTTAAAGAATTTGACAATCACTTTAGCTCATTTTATTCCCTTATTTCCCTTCTACTTACAAGAAAGTAAGTAATAAGACAATTTCTGTTAATGTTGATCTTGATTGGCGTGAAGTAAATAAAAGAACAAGCTGTCTAACAATAATTTGTTAGAGACATGCAGAGAAAGTCATGTGAATGGAATACATCATATTTATTACATGATATTGTTGGTTATATTATTGAATTTGAAACTTGGAAGATATCCAACTCGTGACAGCTTGTATTAAATTACGACAGTGTTTCCTCGCCTCTGCTGCGTTACGCCTGCGCTTGCGTGCCATTGTGGACGTAGCTTTAATCAGTTTGCAGTTCTGGCCTAGGATGAACTTGTATATAAATCTCACGACATACCAAACAAAACAAAACATTTTCCAACATCAACATGACTTAAATTAAGCATATGATAACTAGAGTTCGCTTTTGAGTTCTTAAGCGCACACAGCTACGAACACACAGAGCAGTAGAACGGAAATTGGGTAGTACGGTAGTTAAAAGCTGGTTGCTATGTGATTCAAGTTCCTTTGTTTGTATGGACAGGAGTTGACAAATTCCTGTATAAGAAAAGTATAAGTTTTTTAAAGCTGAAATCCATAACAAGGAATATCTCTAAAACGATCAACTCCATGAAAAAAATGCGTATAACATAAATTGTGTGTTTTAAATATACATTTCGTTTGTCATAAAAGTATCTTAAACATAAGGCATTTTAATCAAAATCATTAGAGCCATTTTTGAGAAAAACAAAACTTTCATGTAAAGGGTAGTTTGGGGTGGGGGATTTTCTTGAAAATCTTCGTGTCGCGTCCTTGGAAAATTCCAAACTTAAATACCAAGTTTGGTATTTAACGGTATATTCGTTTTTGAGCTATGCTGTCCATAGACACACGGACCTTTTTCTAAAAATCCAGAGGGACCGGAAACATAATCTCGATATTGAATGTTTGATGCAATACAGCACCTTCTCTATACTCTATGTACATAGTAGGTGTAGATGAAGTTAAAAACTTGCTTGTGAATATGAACGGAATGCCATAGAGGTTAGCGCTCAGTTGAAACGAAATGTGCAGAGGCATGAATTCTTGACCTTGTTATCTGTGACAGTTAGGGTAACTGGCGCTGTCCACACAGACACCTACTCTAATAAACAAGAGAACCGGCGACGGAATAATTACACAAGCCTGAGACGACCCACTTTGCCGTGCGAGTCTGGATTGTCCTCTCATTATATATTCCATTAAGTGACGGAAGACAGCATTTTTCCGATTACCGCTTGGGGACTCGTTGTTAGTGGAGCCGAGCGTCTGCCCTGTTGAAAATTGAACAAGTTGCCAGCGCACACACCCACATTAAGGGACAAAAATAATGTGATGGAATTTTAAGTGCCTTTATAGATATTTACTACAGTGTGCCGAGGAAAGATGAGAGGGTAACGGCGTTACCGTCACGGATCTAGGTGACGACGGCATTATCGTATTATCTTGCTTCTGTTTTCGCGAATAACAGTGTGCTCGGCAACACTGCTACAGGTCAATAACGTTACTCTCTACCAGCATCATAAGGGCCAGAGTTCATCCATCTATCGCGTGATCCAAAAACGTCCGAACCATCTGCTGATGAAACCATGCAACACTTTTAAAGACCTTTACTTGCCAGTGTTATTAAAGGAGAAGCTGGCCACATACACTCTTTAGGAAACTATCATCACTCGCGCAGTTGTGGTTATCATGTTTCCTTGTGTGCAGTGGAAAACAACGCGTAGTGGTTCAGATGTTTTTGGGTCTCATTTTTTTTCGAGTCAACAGTTGAGGCATGTACACACCTAAATAAAGCTTTTGTCCCTTTTTTTTAGAGAATAAACAGACTGTTGCAGAGTCTTTCAAAGACTCATACAGCAAATCTGTCGATGAGAACAATTGAAAATGTGATTCAGGTCAGAATTATTAGTAGAGATTTGTGGACCCCTCGATCCCCCGACCTAACCTCCTGGGCTAACTTAAACCTTAAAATGTACAAGACAAACCC
The DNA here is from genome assembly GCA_030762935.1 of Hymenopus coronatus. NCBI lineage: Eukaryota > Metazoa > Arthropoda > Insecta > Mantodea > Hymenopodidae > Hymenopus > Hymenopus coronatus. Next base: position 155,969,068 of record CM060897.1, read on the forward strand.
ACACAACTTGGAAGAATTAAAACAAAATATCCTTAGGGCAATTGGCAGCATTTCTCAACTTGAACTACGGCAAGTGATGGATAGTTTCCTAAAGAGGTGACAAAAATGTATGTGTCCAGTTTCAGCATCTCCTTTAATAAAACTGGGAAGTAAAACCTTTAAAAGTAGTTTTAAAAATGTTGCATGGTTTCATCCGGGCCTTTCTATAATAGTGACAGACAGCAACGAGCGGACAGGCAAAACACCGCGCACCCGGTTCGGACGTTTTTGGATCACCCGGTAGTTCTATGACGGCCAACATCTCTATAGCGTTCTAGTCTGTAACCTAGGACATGTTTACTGATTACCTTCTTTAGCACGTATATACAATGTAGCTACATAGTAGATAAAGAAGGTAGATATTGTATACCATCCAAAAATTCGATACGGAGATTTCACTGGAAATACATCTATTGAGGACCCTGAATCCAAAAATAGCGTTTTTAGAAAAAGTTGCATGCAAGCGTCTTTGGACCTCACAACTTAGGAACCGAAAAGCGGTTAAATACCAAACGATCTTCCAAGGACGCCACGCGAACAACTTCAGCAAATTCCTCTTCAACCTACCCTTTACGTGAGATATTTTCGAAATTTCCGATTTTATAAAAAATTGCTGAACCCGTTTTGATTAAAATGCAAATAACATTTATATGACGGATCCTTTGACGGCAGCCTTCTAGATCTCATCCCCGTACTACATCACTTTCGCTTCGCGTCAAGCAGATTGTGATAGAATATAGCCAGATGGATGTGTGCAATATTGCGGCTTCGAACATCCGTAGTCAGCTGCAAGCACTGCTGCACCTACCGCCTGCGGTGCCATTAGTAGTTAAAACGGGCGTCAAACAGATTGTGATAGAATATAGCCAGATGGATGTGTGCAATATTGCGGCTTCGAACATCCGTAGTCAGCTGCAAGCACTGCTGCACCTACCGCCTGCGGTGCCACTAGTAGTTAAAACGGGCGTCAAACAGATTGTGATAGAATATAGCCAGATGGATGTGTGCAATATTGCGGCTTCGAACATCCGTAGTCAGCTGCAAGCACTGCTGCACCTACCGCCTGCGGTGCCATTAGTAGTTAAAACGGGCGTCAAGCAGATTGTGATAGAATATAGCCAGATGGATGTGTGCAATATTGCGGCTTCGAACATCCGTAGTCAGCTGCAAGCACTGCTGCACCTACCGCCTGCGGTGCCATTAGTAGTTAAAACGGGCGTCAAGCAGATTGTGATAGAATATAGCCAGATGGATGTCTGCAATATTGTGGCTTCGAACATCCGTAGTCAGCTGCAAGCACTGCTGCACCTACCGCCTGCGGTGCCATTAGTAGTTAAAACGGGCGTCAAACAGATTGTGATAGAATATAGCCAGATGGATGTGTGCAATATTGTGGCTTCGAACATCCGTAGTCAGCTGCAAGCACTGCTGCACCTACCGCCTGCGGTGCCATTAGTAGTTAAAACGGGCGTCAAACAGATTGTGATAGAATATAGCCAGATGGATGTGTGCAATATTGTGGCTTCGAACATCCGTAGTCAGCTGCACCTACCGCCTGCGGTGCCATTAGTAGTTAAAACGGGCGTCAAACAGATTGTGATAGAATATAGCCAGATGGATGTGTGCAATATTGTGGCTTCGAACATCCGTAGTCAGCTGCAAGCACTGCTGCACCTACCGCCTGCGGTGCCATTAGTAGTTAAAACGGGCGTCAAACAGATTGTGATAGAATATAGCCAGATGGATGTGTGCAATATTGTGGCTTCGAACATCCGTAGTCAGCTGCACTTCGAGATCTCCAGGCTAGCCGCACCCACCATCTGTAGTCAGATGGTGCATGCGGCTGCAGTGGTAACCAATTTCGTCTAATTTCTGCTCCGTAAACACACGCCGGTTTACCTGTCTTTCCTATCACAAATTGATTCCGTCTCCCTGAATTTATTTACATACAAATCAACGGTATCTCTGCTCGGTACACGCACGCCAGCAAATTTAGTTTCAAATTACCTTACCACATTAAGACAAAAACTTACTACACAACAACGAAATTTCGTTAAAACATATCATTTATGTAATATACGTTCTTTTCGTGGAGTTGACCGTCTCTGAGATAGTCCTTATTTGAGTCAGTTTTAAAATACTTAAATTTTTCTTATACGGTTTACCAGTTATACAAAAATTAGCAACGTTCATCCAGAATGAACAAGTCTTTAGAAGGTATTCTCAGCAAATTCAAGATATACATTTCATTTTTGATGTATGACAATGACAATGAATGGAATCAGGCTTTATTCTTAAGCACTTTTTGTGCACTTCCTGTTTCTGAACTACATCTTTTGTAAGTTGTAATACCTGCCTCACAAGACGAGGTCCTCCTCCTAGTTGCGAGGTTACACCAAAAATGTCATCTTAGGTTTTCCAATGCCTCGCAGAACATGTTTCATTGTCTCTTAGGCACAAACATGTCAGTTTTCATTGGTACAATCCTACAAGAATTTGCAACTAAATGTTTGAGGGGATGGTTTCTTGCCTCTTTTGGATTTCTTTTTGAATCCATTTTACAGCAGTTTTAGCTTTAGATGAGCTAATTCCACAGACAGGTGCGAGTCCTTTAAAGGGGAGAGACGCACTTTTTTTTTTTTTTTTTTTTTTTCGCAAGGCTACCAGCTTCTTCTTTTTTTGCAATGCCTGTGTGACCAGGCACTCAACGCAGTACTACTGTGTTGCAGAAAGAGACATTAGACAGATATTGATGACACTCCCATAGTAATTGAGAATTAAGGAGAGAGAGTGTTGAGGTCTTTGAGGGTAGCTTGACTGATAGAGTTTATCAAGATATGCTTATTTACAATTCCTTGTTTCCAACATCGATATGCACATACATGTATAGCAAGAATCTCTGCCTGGCAAATCTGCGCAGACTCAAGCTACGTCGCACCACAGATTCCTGCTCCAGACTGTCCATTCACACGGGAGTCAACCGTATAAAACACAAGTCTGCTTCCGTGCTTATGTTTTGAGTGTTCTTCAAAGTTACTTCTGTAAGAGATGTTTACTTTGATGGGGTTGGAGTAAGATATTTTTCCTAACATACAGTCAGATTTCAGGTCAATACAAAATCTTCCATTACTTTGGTAAGGATGAAGGTATGACCTGTTTTTATACGGTTCTCCCTCCATAGTTCGACCAAGGAGATTCTGCGGAAAGTTAATCTGACCTAAGCCTGGATACATAGCTCAAAGTAAAGTTTCCATTACAAAGGATGGAGTACTTTTAAAAGCTCCAGATATACAAATTCTAACCAAGAAGATGATATGGGCAGTTAATGTGGCCTTGACCTGGATACACAGCTCCAAATAAAGTTTCCATTACAAAGGATTGAGTACTTTTAAAAGCTCCAGATATACAAAGTCTAACTAAGGAGATGATGTGGGCAGTTAATCTGGCCTCAGCCTGGATACACAGCTCCAAGTAAAGTCTCCATTACAAAGGATGGAGTACTTTTAAAAGCTCCAGATATACATAGTCTAATCAAGGAAACTCTGCGGACAGTTAATGTGGCCTTGACCTGGATACACAGATCCAAGTAAAGTTTCCATTACAAAGGATTGAGTACTTTTAAAAGCTCCAGATGTACAAAGTCTAACTAAGGAGATGATGTGGGCAGTTAATCTGGCCTCAGCCTGGATACACAGCTCCAAGTAAAGTTTCCATTACAAAGGATTGAGTACTTTTAAAAGCTCCAGATGTACAAAGTCTAACTAAGGAGATGATGTGGGCAGTTAATCTGGCCTCAGACTGGCTACACAGCTCTAGTGGGTGTAGACCAAGTAAAGTTCCCATTGCAAAGGATGGTGTACTTTTAAAAGCTCCAAGTATACATAGTTCAACCAAGGAGATTCTGTGGGCAGTTAATCTGGCCTTAATCTGGATACACAGCTCTAGTGGGTGTAGATCAAGTAAAGTTCCCATTACAAAGGATGGGGTACTTTTAAAAGTCCCAGATGTACATAGTCCAACCAAGGAGATTCTGCGGGCAGTTAATTGGGTTTCAGCCTGGATACACAGCTCCAAGTAAAGTTCCCATTACAAAGGATGGGGTACTTTTAAAAGTCCCAGATGTACATAGTCCAACCAAGGAGATTCTGCGGGCAGTTAATCGGGTTTCAGCCTGGATACACAGCTCCAAGTAAAGTCTCCATTGCAGAGCATTGAGTACTTTTAAATCTCCAGATATATATAAACAAGTGAGTCTTTGTAGGCTGTCAAGGTTTTCTTTTAGTATTATTGAGTCTTTGGCAACGATATTATTGCCCCATTAGTGATTCGGGGTTTTACCACCACATAGAACCACCGACTCATGTTTGGCTTCAGACCCCATTTCTATCCCATAATACGTTTGCAGGGCATAAGTGTCCATTTTGCTTTGTAGATATTATTAATATGTAAATTCCAGGTAAGTTTAATATGCAGTATAACTCCTAGATATTTTACATTACCCGAAGTTTCTAAATTGGTGTTCTAAAATTTTAGGTTATTTAAACCTGTCAGTAGCCTTTTCCTGGTGAAAGGAACAATATCCTTTTCGGAGTTTAACCAAGAGCTTCTTTCTTACAGCAGTCTAGAGTTATTCTCAGAGCATCATTTGTGACTTCCGAGATGAAGTTGAGAACTTTCCTCTAATATTGTTACGTCATCAGCGTAGCCTTGGGCAAGTATACTCTTGGCATTGAGATTTTCCAATAATATATCAACAACCATATTCAATAGAATAGGTGAAAGAATTCCTCTTTGTGTGGTTCCTTTCGTTGCGGATACTTCACTGTGTCTCCAAATTGATCACTTTGGATAATTGTTTTTGAAGCGAGGATTTCATCCATCTATATGTGGTATTATTCAAATCTCGCTGTTTAATATTTCTTAAGATTTAATCATAAAATATACTATCAAATGCACCTTAAATATCTAAGAACATTCCCAGTGCTAGTTCTTTATTCTCAACAGATTCTTCGATCCTCCTGACGAGCTAATGCAACGCTGTGTCACATGATCTACCAAGTCTGTGGCCATGCTGATTTTCCTTTAAGGGCTTTCTTACAAGGATCCTGTTTTTAACTGTCTTTCAACTATTCTTTCCAATGATTTCTGGCTGAAAGAGGAAAGGCAGATTGGCCGAAAGGCTTTGGGTCTGTAAAGTACCCTTTGCCCTTGCGGGATGAAGATTATTGTACATGTACTCTTAAGCCTTTGGAACATATCCAAAACTTATGCTTACTCTAATAATTTGGCATAACAGATCAAACAGTGATTCTAGTGATCTCAGCAGCATAGCTGGAGAGATATCAGCACCTCTGACAGATTTAAATGGCTAAAATTTATTAATATACTATTTAATTTTGGGAATATTGACAATGGATCGAGCCATTTCCCAGTTCTCCTCGGACGCTTTCAGTTCATGACTCGCTCAAAGAGTCTTAGATTGGCTTTACCTTTGTCAATGAGTTCGGACTGTGGCCAACAATTCCAGTGTAGATTTACCTGTAGCAGATTCATCATTGGGCCTTTTTAAGTTTCCAATGAGTGGGCTTGGTTCATGAGTCATTATTTTATAATCTCTGGAGGCTGTTTTCACTGAATTAATTTCAGAGCAAAATTTTCTCCAAGATGCTCGCTTGGCTCTTTTAATGAGGAATTATAGAGAGTAAGGTTTTGGTATAGGTTTTCCCAATTATCTACTCTTTTATCTTTGTTATATGACCGCCTAGTTTTACGTTTGGCTTCTCTTAACTCTTTATTCCACGTTTTCTTTTTGATGCGGCTTGGAAGGGGCAGTTTTCTTGATATGAATCTATTATATCCTCTTGTAGATCGTAGGCAGCAGAGTGTATATCAATTGACTTTCCCACTCATAAAATCCAGTCTAACAGCCAAAGATTAATGATAGGATTGCCAGTTTTTTGTTTTTTGTAAACTTTTGAGGTTCTAGTCCAAAGTTTAGGTAGAGACACACATGGCTATGGTCTGAGTTGATGCGTCTTTAGCGAGATAAATGTTCCGTTGAGATTGTAATGCCAGCAACTTGTTCCCTCACATGATTTCTGAAGGTCAGTTCTTTTCCAACATTAAGAACTACTAAGTTATTAGCAGAAATGAAATTTAAAAGAGACTCTCCTCTAGGGTTAGTGTTTTTCGAGCCCCAGATCCGCTGGTGACAGTTGGAATCTATTCCTACAATCAGTTGTTTTTGCTTCATTGTGATTTAAGCAACCAGATTGTCTAGCTCTTTGGTAGGTTTTTGGGGTCGTAGGAGAAATAGAAGGAGGGAGGAGATAATGACACTCCTCCTGGTCACCCCCCCCCACATCAGGTCAGGTCCCTAGAACACAAGTTCATCAATGATAAACATTATATATCTCTTTTCACTAATAGGCACGTTCTAACTTATTACTAGAACTGTTACATATTAGCTTGCCTTGTGTGTTTCCCATAATTCGTCCGTTTCGGATCACGGTTCCTCTATTATATCTGTGTGCTGTAAATACCTTTAATATACGGTATTTTAATGAAAAGCGTTAGAGCAGTTTTTCAGAAAAACAAAATTTTCAAACATTTTTCCATGTAAAGGGTAGTTTGTGGTTGGAGCATTTTCTTGAGCATCTTTGTGTCGCGTCCTTGGCAGATACTAAACATAAGCACCAAGTTTCGTATTTTACCGACTTTTCGTTTTTGAGTTATTATGTTCACGGACACACTGATATTTAGACGGTTTTTTAAAAACGTATATTTCTAGTGAAGTCTCGATATTCAAATTTGGGTACAATACATTACCTTCTCTGTACACTGTGTACATAGTAAGAAGAAAGATTTGCAGTCAGTTTGGTGAGGCAGCGGGATATGAACCCGGGACCAGTGTTGTTTGGAGGCAGGACGCCGAAGAAGACAGACAAATGGGCTCCTCATCAACTGGCCCTGGATCGATACCTGCTCATGACGGAAATGTGCACAAACAGGGACGAAGCTTTTAACATCCAATTTGCAGGATCCGGCGCGCGTTGTTCAAAATTAACTTTCCATTGATTGAAGAAGACGGACACTGCCCCATAAATATAAGAGCGGAAATTGCATCCATAAATGCAATTGAATTTTTTATATTGAACATGAGCACTGCTGTCGTTATTACACAGCAGGGAAATAAATGTCAGCGTGCTGACCACAGCAGAGTCCTCCATGTCTTATTGACATGTGCAGCTCTAGGTCTGTACTTTTGAGTGTCACATTGCGCAGTGAAACTCTCTTAACTCTTCACCATTAACAGCAACATTCTATTTATTTATTTATTCCTACTAATCTAATTACGATATACTGTTTAGTCTTTGCCAGTCAGTTCCAATTTATTCGCATAGCCACTATAGGGATTTTTACTTTTTCTATCAGGTACTGATAGAAAACGAATTGCATTCAGTCAAAAAATTACACATCTTGAAATCCCATAAAGGCCTTTTACTTAAACAAAAAAAACAAAAAAACTCTAGAAAGTCATGTGAATGCTATACATTTGATCTTTTTACTTTCTCTACACGTACTATGTACACATTGTATGCAGAAGCTACTGTATTGTACTAAATAATTCGATACCGAGATTTCATCGAAAATAAACGTTTTAGGGTGCCCTATATAAAAAAAAAGCATTTTTAGAAAAAGGTCAGTGTGTGTGTCCTGGTGTCTGTGAACACCATAATTCAAAAACTAAAATACAAATTTGGTATTTAAGTTTAGTATATTTCAGGGATGCAATACAAAGATTTTGAGCCCGCCTGCTTAGTGTGCTGGCCTCACATTCAAAAGGTCGTGAGTTCGAATCTCGCTTAGGGTGAGTTACCCGGATAAGGTTTTTTTCGGGGTTTTCCTTATCCTGAGAAGACGAATGTCGAATAACTTTAAGCTCCATGGACCCCGAGATCATTTGAGTATCATTTCACCAATTTCATTCATCGTCCGATATGACCAACCAGGTTAAAGGACGTTAAGCTCCATGGACCCCGAGATCATTTGAGTATCATTTCACCAATTTCATTCATCGTCCGATATGACCAACCAGGTTAAAGGACGTTAAGCTACATGGACCCCGAGATCATTTGAGTATCATTTCACCAATTTCATTCATCGTCCGATATGACCAACCAGGTTAAAGGACGTTAAGCTCCATGGACCCCGAGATCATTTGAGTATCATTTCACCAATTTCATTGATCGTCCGATATGACCAACCAGGTTAAAGGACGTTAAGCTCCATGGACCCCGAGATCATTCCACCAATTTCATTCATCGTCCGATATGACCAACCAGGTTAAAGAACGTTAAGCTACATGGACCCCGAGATCATTTGAGTATCATTTCACCAATTTCATTCATCGTCCGATATGACCAACCAGGTTAAAGGACGTTAAACTATATTAAAAAAAATACCACCCCAAACTACCTTTTACAGGGAAACATATTAAAAAAGTGCTATTTTCTCAAAAACAGCTCTGACGATTTTGATTAAAATCTCCTTTACTTAAGATATTTATATGATAATTAAAATGTACATCTCAATTTTCTGGGTATAGCATCTCAAGACATTTTTACTCTCGATGACTTTTGCGGAACTTTGCCAAGCTGTTAACCCGTAAGAGATACAAAAACTTACTTAACAAAAAAGATTAGATTTTGTTAAAACACACAATTTATATTACATACATTTTTTCTCGTAAAGTTGGCTGTTTTTTATATATACCTTATTTGTTTCAGTTTTAAAATACTTAACACTTTGCTCATACAGGAACTTGTCAACGCTTGACCACTCAAAGAAACGGATTTCAATCCCATAACATCCTCATTTTAAAATATTTCACTGTCGGTTTATTCTAGTGTATTCCTTATTTCTCTTCTACTTAGAAGAAAGCAAGTAATATAACTGTTTCTGCTAATGTTTATCAGGGTTAGGATGAAGCAGATAGAAAAGTAAGCTTATTAACTATAATTTGTTTGAGAGAGGTAGAGAAAGTTATGTGAATGGAGCACATCAGATTTTTTTTATTCCGAGCGTCTTTAAACATGTATTTCCTGTGAAATCTCGGTATAGAATTTTTGTTTGTAATACAATACCTACCCTACTATGTGTAGTAGAGTAAGTAATAAAAGAAGAGCGGATATGAAATATAGTGGGTACGTCAAACAAACAAAAGAAGGCTACACTCGCTGACAGCCTGGGAACTAAGGGGATGTAGCTTCTAAGTAAGATGTTGTAGTGAAATGAGTATAAGGAATTGAATGTGCAGCCTAAAACATTAAACAGTTCGTTTGTTACAAAACTTGGCCGCCGCCGCCGCGAAGAGTGATGTTCACTGCATTTGCTGTGCGCGGCAGCACATCCGTCCTCGTACATGCGTCAGCCTTTTCCAGTGAACAACATGTTTAGTTTTACTTGCTGCTGCAGTATACAACAGTGCTTGTAGCGAAGTTGTAAGACAATTTGAAACTAAGTTTACTGGCATGGGTGTTCCGACCAGAGGGGCAATTGGATTGCTTGTAAATAAATTCAGGGAGACGGGATCAATTTGTGATCGAAAAAAAAAAGGTTAACAGGTGTGAAGCACAAATTAGACGAAATCGGAGAAAGGTTACAAGTCACTCGAAAATCTCTTAGGCACCTTGCACTAGAATCTGACCTTTCGAAAGATTAAGCATGGAAAACAACGAAACTTTTAAAACTCGAACCATACAAGGTTACTGCTGTCCAGGAATTTCCAACAGTTTGTGCTTATTCTGATAATTGTTAACGTGAGTTGTTACACGTGTGTCTGGGAGACGGCAAAGTGTTTTACCATACTGTATTATAACTAGAACCTGCCTTTTGGTCCAAACAACAGGACTTTATAATACCAGAAATTGTTGTCAGGTAGTAACATTAGTATAGACAAGCGAAGCTATGAACAGCTTTGTTTAAAGCAAGCAGGAGCTAGTGAATTTAGACTTTTGATCTTGTATTTTGTTATGCTCAGAGGTTAACAAGAAATATGATATGAAAAAGGGTGCGGAACAGCACAAGAAGTTGTGAAATAAGTTACAACGTTTGATGGGCCCCCTCCTGAAAATGGCTGCTAGAAGCACTTTTATTATTCAATAAAAGTGTTGGCAAGGCCTTAGAACTGGCCGTTTCCATTCTGGATTATGTCTGATATATATATTCAAACTCCACCAAGCTATGGCCACATTACGGAACGCTCCAATTTACTCCCCCACACCCCCTTGCAGATCTCTGAAATAATTCACGAGTATTGAAGTGTTGCAGACAAATGACTTTCAACATGGCACAGCTCCCTCTTGGCAACGTTCCTACCTGTACACTCGCCTGCAAAAGTGCCTTCCATATTAACATTCATACCTATACTATCAAATTATAACAGATGTTAAAGAAAACTCTCACGTTCACATGGCTTTCCCTGCATCTCTGTAACAAATTATAGTTAAAAGATTTATACTTCTATCTACTTCATGCTAATCGAGATAAACAATAGCAGAAATAGTCTTATTACTTGCTTGCTTGTAAGTAGAAGGGAAATAAGGGAGTAGCATAGGTTAAAGTGACAGTCAAAAGCTGGTTGCTATGTGATTGAAGTTCCTTTGTTTGTATGGACACGAGTTGACAAATTCCTGTGTGATAAAAATATTACATAGTACTTTAAAACTGAAACCAATAACAAGAAATATCTCAAAAACGCTCAACTCCACTAAAAAGCGCATACAACATAAATTATGTGTTTTAACGCGCTCTACATATTTTGGCAGTTTTTATCTATCTCTTACGGTTTAACAGGTATGTAACATTTTGCAAGGTTCAACCAGAAATAAGTGCTCTTCAGAGACTATACCCAGAAAGCATTTCATTTATGTTGTGAATAACTTTAATATAAGGTGTTTTAATCACAATCGTTTGAGCAATTTTTTGAAAAAGTCAACATTTTCGAAAAATGTTCAATGTAAAGGGTAGTTGAAGGTGGGGGAATATTTTAAACTCTTCGTGTAGCATCCATGGAAAATACTGAACTTTCGTACTAAGTTTGGTATTTAACGTACTTTTCGTTTTTGAGCTAAACTGTACACACACACGCACACAGACATTTTTCTAAAAATAGTCTTTTTGAATTAAGGGGGTTCCCAAAACATATATTTCCGGTATGGCATTTCTGGGTGGAATGCAATACCTTCTCTATACACTATGTACATAGTGCGTGTAGAGAAAGTAAAATACTCATGTGTTCCATTCACATGACTTTCTCTAGCTGTGCCGCAACAAAACACTATTCTTTTATCTACATCATGCTGATCGAGATAAACATTAGCACAATAAGTAATCTTGCTTTTTTATTAGTAGAAGGAAAATACGGTAAAGTGATAGTCAAATATTTTAAAAGCCGATCACTATATCAAACAATTGAAATTCGGTTCTCTTTACTTAGTAGGAGTGAACAAAGAAAGACGAAAAGAAACATATCTTTCTTCCCTTTTGAGAAAAGTTTAATTAGCTAGAAAGTGAAACCAATTTTTCAGAATTGCTCGGTAACGGTTAACCTTACAACAAAAATGAAAAGGACATAAATTGTGCATTCAACAGGTCGTAAGTTCGAATCTCGCTTAGAGTGAGTTACCCAGATAAGGTTCTTTTCGGCTTTTTCCCTTATCCTGAGAATATGTATGTCGAGTAACTTTAAGCTCCATGGACCCCGAGATCATTTGAGTATCATTTCACCAATTTCATTCATCGTCCTATACACCAACCAGGTTCAGATTCAGATCTGGGGATCGCGGAGGCCACTTTGCTGGAAAGTGTCTCCTGATGACAAAGATCAGGGTAATTAATTGTTTTGCAGGGATGTAGATATGAAGCAACTCAGCAACATCATTTTTCCTTTCAGGTTTCTACAGTTTCCTCATTAAGCCCCCACATACGCCTGAGAGTTTTAAAGTTTCTCACACCTTGATTCATAGAATCAGTTGTATTGTATTATTTAGTAATGACTTGATTATCGAAAAAATTAGTGATGTTTTATTCAACAAAACTGTAAGAATAACTGGGGGGGGGGGGCAAAAGAAACCCAAACCCAATTGCATGGTCAGTGTGTGACTTCTTTTGTTTCTTTTTATTCTAGCTCAATATTAAACTCCTAATATTTATAGCGGTTTAAGTTTGAAGTGTCTTTTGAAAGAACGTATACTTCATTTTATTGGAGACATACGTTAGCAGAAATGGTCTTGCTGTTTTATTGTACAATAAGGTAAAGCGCAAGTCAAATATTTTAAAAACCGATCGCTATGTCATAGTATTGCAATTTCTTTCTCTCTGCTTTACGAGGGCCATAAATGTGAATAACCACTTCCGATTTGATAAAGGGATAAGTATTGAAACTTTTAATACTTACAAAACGATTATTTCTACAGCAAAAATTGTTATGTATAAATTGTATGCTTTAAGGAGATCTACATGTTTACTTTCTCTACGCGTACTATGTACATAGTGTATAGAGGAAGTATTGTATTCCACCCAAAAATTCGATACCAAGATTTCACCTGAAATACATGTTTTCTGACTCCATGTATCCAAAAAAGAAGCATTTTTAGAAATAGGTCCGTGTGTTTGTGTCTTTGGACAGCAAAGCTCAAAAATGAAAAGTCCCTTAAATACCCCAAATTTGGTATTTAAGTTCTGTATCTTCCAGGGATGTGACACGAAGAAAAATCCCCCACCCCAAACTACCCTTTAGTTGGAAAACATTTCGAAAATTTTGATTTTTTTAAAAATAGCTCTTGTGATTTTGATTAAAGTACCGTAAATTAAAGATATTATGGTAAATAAAATGTTTGTCTTGAATATTCTGGGAATAGCCTCTAAAGACCTGTTTATTCTGAATGAGTTTTCCTGAATCTTGCGCAACTGGTGAAGGGTAAGAGACAGACAAAAACGTGCTACACAAAACATGTAGATCACGTTAAAATGTCGTATACTTTTTTTTTCGTGACATTAATCGTTTTCGAGATATTCCTTGTTATTTGTTTCAGTTTTAAAATACTTGAAACTTTTTCTAGGGGAAGTTGTCAATACCTGGCCCTAAAGAAACGGATCTCAATCCCATAACAACGACATTTTGAAACATTTGACTGTCGGTTTATCCTAATGTATTCCTTTATTTCCCTTCTACGTATAAGGAAGCAAGTAATTAGTCGGTTGCTGGTAATGTTTTAGCATTAAATGGAAGAATAAGCTTCTAACAATAAGTAGTTAGTAGAGATGTAGAGAAAGTCATGTGAATGGAACACATCATATTTTTTGTGTAGCAAAGTTTTTCTTACGGTTTGTAAGTTATACAAAGTCATCCATAATGAAGAGGTATATAAAGAATGTGCTAGAAAAATTAAAATATATACATTAATTTGTCATTAAAATGTTTTTAATATTTTTGAGAATATAAACAATTTTGAAAAATATTCCTACTAAAGTATAGTTTAGGATTTTGATGCAATTCTTGGAAGATGCTGAACTCAGCTTTGGTATATAACGGATACACGCGCGCGCAGTCTTCATTTTCTGGGAATAGCCCCTCTTCATACAACTGGTAGACAACACAAAAATGTACATCCTTAAAACAAGAATTTTGTTGTGAAGCTACTAGCCATTTCCGAGATATCCCTTGTAACTGGTTTCAAGTTAAACTCTTTCTGTTTATTACAATTTTATATTCTTTAAAACATTCGACTATCATGTTATCCTAGTGTGTTCCCTTCTATTGACAAGAAACTAAGTAATAAGGCAATCTATGATAATGGCTATCTCGATTAGCATGAAATAGAAGAAGAATTTTTGTAATTTTTGGATGAAACTTTACTTTCTCTACACGTACTATGTACATAGTGTATAGAGAAGGTATTGTATTGTATCCAACAATTCAATACCGAGATTTCAATTGAAATATATATTTTAGGACCCCTGAATCAAAAAAATAACATTTTTAGAAAACTGTCCGTTTGTTTTTCTTTCTGTCTGTCAGTGTGTGTATGTGTGTGTGTCTGTGGGCAGCATAGCTCAAAAATGAAAAGTCCGTTAAATACCAAACTTGGTATTTTAGTTCAGAATCATCCAAGGATGCAACACTAAGATTTTCAAGAAATTCTCTCCACCCCCAACTACCCTTTATATGGAAAGTTTTAAACAAAGTTTGGTTTTCTCAAAAATGGCTTTAACGATTTTGATTAAAGTACTTTGAACTAAATATATTTAAATGACAAATAAAATATATATCTTGAATTTTCTAGGAATAACCTCTGAAGGTTCTGGATGAATTTTGAGATATTTTGGATAAATGGTAAACCAAATAGACAAACACTTACTACACAAAAAATGTAGAGCGGGTTAAGAGACACAAAATTTATGATATATATGTTTTTTTTCATGGAGTTGGCCGTCGGAGATGTTCCTTGTTTTCGGTTTTAAAATACTTTTAACTTTTCTCCTATGGAAATTTGTCAACTCGTGGCCAAACAAACAAAGGAACCAGCTTTTAAAATATTTGACTATCGCTTTAGCCTAGTGTATTTCCCTTTCATTTACAAGATCATATCTGCCAATTTTTTCTCGATTGGCATTGAGTAGCTAGCTGTTTTAACAATAATTTGTTGTAGAGAAGTTTGCGAGATGCTGACTGGCTGTACAGTTTATGGCATGAGAACATATGGCCTGGTCTCATCCCCGGACCCTTTTTACTTTCTAGCCACGTAGTCTGGTCTTACAGGTTCCTTTTTTATATCATCTTCTTTAGTTCCGTTCCTTGTTTTTTCTCTTCCTTCCTTTTCTTAATCTAACGCCCGGCAAAACCAATTACTCGGCCGTATCTTTAAACCATCTCTCCTTCATCTCTAACTGTGCTTCGTTATCGACTGATCCGGATGTAGGCAGTATGTCCGGCCGATATCATCGGCAACATATAACTCGCTGGCTTTCAATACAATGGCTTTCTTTATTTCACCTGCAATTCCTTTTAAATCCCAGAAAACATTATAAGGATAGTATAACAAGTTTTACTTTCTCTACATCTGCTATGTACATAGTGTATAGAGAAAATGTTGTATTGCACCTAAAAATTTCATATCAACATTTCACCGAAAATACAGTTTTGGGTCCCCCAGAATCAAAAAAAAAAAAGAGCATTTTTGGAAAAAGGTCTGTGTGTGTGTGTCTAGGGACAGCATAGCTCAAAACCGAATCGTATCTTCCAAGGATGTGACACGAAGATTTTCAAGAAAATCCCCCACCCAAAACTACCCTGTAGATGGAAAAAATTTCGAAAATTTTTGATTTTCTCAAAAATGGCTCTAAAGATTTTTATTAAAATCTCTTATATTTAAGATATTTACATGCCAAATAAAATGTATACCTTGAATTATCTGAGAGTAGCATCTAAAGATCTCTTTATTCTGGATGATTTTTATTGAATTTAGCATAACTGGTAAACCGTAAGAGACAGACAAAATTTAGTGCACAAAAATATAGATCATGATAAAACACACACTTTATGACATACATTTTTCGTAGAGTTAATCGTTTTTGAGATATACCTTGTTTTTTGGTTTCAGCTTTAAAAAAACTTATACTTTTCTCGTACAGGAATTTGTCAACTGCTGTCCATACAAATAAAGGAACTTCAGTCACATAGCAACCAGCTTTTGACAATCACTTTAATCTATTTTACTCCCTTATTTCCTTTCTACTTACGAGGAAGCACATAATAAGACTATTTCTGCTAATTTTTTCTGGATTAGCATGGAGTAAATAGAGGCATAAGCTTTTTAACAATAATTTGTTGCAGAGATGTAGAGAAAGTCATGTGAATAGAACACATCAGATTTTTTATATCAGGTGAAGCATAACGTACAGCTGTCAGAACCTTTCTCAGTGATGTCAAACAAGGAGGAGTATTTTCACCAATGAATGGTTTTAGATAATATGGGTAGGGATAGCAAGTTGGGGACCGAGAGCGGGACAGGATCGTAGCATTGTACATAATTGCGATGGAGTTTGTACTAATAGTAAGAAAAGGGGGCAGTGGTGGACTGTGATGTTTTCTCTAGCGATTGAGGTAAACATAAATACCACTGATTTACGGCAACTAGCAACTTTAATATTTACATATATTCAATTGTTGTTGTAGAATAAGTCATCAGCATCATTATCCGTTTCATTTTATCTCAAGATACATGGATTACACAGCAGCATACATTCGTAACATCTCAAATGTGAATCGTCTCCGATTGGCATGTAAACAGGTTTTATTTTGTGAAAAACTTCGCTCCACATCACAAGATGTGATTGGAGCAAAAAGGAAATCATCGACTATTGGGTAATGCACTCCATCGACAATTATTTCTGTAGCAACATTTCGTATTTCAGGCGTTATTGAAAATCCAACTCTGATATTCTCTTTCACATGGTCTAAAACAGGTGTCGTGGGTCTCTACTTAATTTCTTGTACAAGTTCATCGACAGCTTACAGGACTCGAGGCATTTCAATGCTCCATGTTTACAAATATGTGTTATTGTTAAAGATACACATTTATGAATTGTAAATCTTCATGCAATTCATTTGAAGCAAGAGATTTGACAATCTTGATTGAAGATCATGCATTATCATCAAAGACATTAATTACCTGTAAAGCAGTATTGTAATATATAACATACTATACTGCCAACGCGTCGCCAATGCAAGTCGGTCTCTACGCGATAGGTAGGCAACTGGTATCCGTATATGTCCCGCTATCGGTCCTCAAGTTGGTAACCCTAGTGATGAGCAAAGCCATGAGTAAAATAAAAAAGTATAAAATGGGGATTATATGAAAATTAGATCTAGATTTTCCTGTTAATATATGTATAATGGCACAAAGTTTTAAAGATATTGAAAATAAACTACAGAACTTAAAAGTTCAGGTTCACTATATTGGTTTAAAACCAAATAGCACAAAAACAATGGAAGTGAGAATAAAATAAAAAAGATATATATAAATTATACATAAAGAACCGCGAAGTAGAAAGAAGCGAATATTGTACACATTTGGGATGAACTGTATCCCAAAACGGAGGAACGGACCAAATAAACAAAGCAAAAATGTTTTCCCACAACTGAGAACATTAAAGAATTCACAGAATATTCAAAGAAATACTGAAATTAGAATGTTTAATTGTGTCATCCGTGTTGTTGTACGGATGTGAAACCTGGAAAATGACACAAGAAATAAATAAAAAATTGCAAACTTTTATTAATCAATGTCTAAGACACATACTGAGAATCTGTTGGCCAAAAATCGTTAGCAACACTACATTATGGGAAATAACAAGCTAGTTACCAATTGATAGGGAAGTAAAGAAACGTAAATGGACATATACTGAGAAAGGATCGTGGAAACATTCCTAGACAGGTATTGGAATGGACTCCACAGGGAGAAGGAAGGATTGAAAGACCGAGGGTAACTTGGAGAAGAACAGTTGAGAGATGATGGAAGGAGATTCAAGTCTTGTCAAGGAGTAGAGTTCGATGGCGAAGATTTGTTACGTCGATATGTTCCACCAGGGATTAAATAAAATCATCATTACCATCATCATCATCATCATAGTTCACTCTAATTGAGATAAACGTTTACAGAAATAACTTCTTTACACATTTCGTTATAGATGCGAGGCGCATCATGAAGTAAGTTTCCCGATTTTGTTTGCTTTAAAGTAAACGTATTTAGCCGGGAAAATTGCGCTTGCGTAACAGATCTATGGCGTATCAATCACATGCCGGCCGGACAGGCCCTCCTGCGAGGTTCGGTCAGTGATAAAGTTCCTTATAGCACAAAACATCGAAATTCACCGCCAGGTCTGCGGCAGAACATCATGAGCAAATAGATGGTGTGCTGTTGTAGGTTTTTTTGAAGAAGGTTGTTAAAATGTGCCTGTTGAAGAGCGCAGTCACTCATCATGATCACATGTTTGAACTGGTGTGGCACGCATTGTGGAGAACCGTTACGGTGCCTATTGAACAGTGCAGTCCCTAGTCATGATCACGTGCTTGAGCTGATGTGGCAGCGCGTTGTGGAGAACCGTTACGGTGCCTATTGAACAGTGCAGTCCCTAGTCATGATCACGTGCTTGAGCTGGTGTGGCAGCGCGTTGTGGAGAACCGTTTCGGTGCCTATTGAACAGTGCAGTCCCTAGTCATGATCACGTGCTTGAGCTGGTGTGGCAGCGCATTGTGGAGAACCGTTACGGTGCCTATTGAACAGTGCAGTCCCTAGTCATGATCACGTGCTTGAACTGGTGTGGCACGCATTGTGGAGAACCGTTACGGTGCCTATTGAACAGTGCAGTCCCTAGTCATGATCACGTGCTTGAGCTGGTGTGGCAGCGCGTTGTGGAGAACCGTTACGGTGCCTATTGAACAGTGCAGTCCCTAGTCATGATCACGTGCTTGAACTGATGTGGCAGCGCGTTGTGGAGAACCGTTACGGTGCCTATTGAACAGTGCAGTCCCTAGTCATGATCACGTGCTTGAGCTGGTGTGGCACGCATTGTGGAGAACCGTTACGGTGCCTATTGAACAGTGCAGTCCCTACTCATGATCACGTGCTTGAGCTGATGTGGCAGCGCGTTGTGGAGAACCGTTACGGTGCCTATTGAACAGTGCAGTCCCTAGTCATGATCACATGCTTGAACTGGTGTGGCACGCATTGTGGAGAACCGTTACGGTGCCTATTGAACAGTGCAGTCCCTAGTCATGATCACGTGCTTGAGCTGGTGTGGTAGCGCATTGTGGAGAACCGTTACGGTGCCTATTGAACAGTGCAGTCACTCATCATGATCACGTGCTTGAGCTGGTGTGGCAGCGCATTGTGGAGAACCGTTACGGTGCCTATTGAACAGTGCAGTCCCTCATCATGATCACGTGCTTGAGCTGGTGTGGCAGCGCATTGTGGAGAACCGTTACGGTGCCTATTGAACAGCGCAGTCTCTAGTCATGAACACGTGCTTGAGCTGGTGTGGCAGCGCGTTGTGGAGAACCGTTACGGTGCCTATTGAACAG
Source organism: Hymenopus coronatus (assembly GCA_030762935.1). Lineage (NCBI taxonomy): Eukaryota > Metazoa > Arthropoda > Insecta > Mantodea > Hymenopodidae > Hymenopus > Hymenopus coronatus. Next base: position 155,988,254 of record CM060897.1, read on the forward strand.
TGCAGTCACTCATCATGATCACGTGCTTGAGCTGGTGTGGCAGCGCATTGTGGAGAACCGTTACGGTGCCTATTGAACAGTGCAGTCCCTCATCATGATCACGTGCTTGAGCTGGTGTGGCAGCGCATTGTGGAGAACCGTTACGGTGCCTATTGAACAGCGCAGTCTCTAGTCATGAACACGTGCTTGAGCTGGTGTGGCAGCGCGTTGTGGAGAACCGTTACGGTGCCTATTGAACAGTGCAGTCACTCATCATGATCACGTGCTTGAGCTGGTGTGGCAGCGCATTGTGGAGAACCGTTACGGTGCCTATTGAACAGTGCAGTCACTCATCATGATCACGTGCTTGAGCTGGTGTGGCAGCGCATTGTGGAGAACCGTTACGGTGCCTATTGAACAGTGCAGTCACTCATCATGATCACATGCTTGAGCTGGTGTGGCAGCGCATTGTGGAGAACCGTTACGGTGCCTATTGAACAGCGCAGTCTCTAGTCATGATCACATGCTTGAGCTGATGTGGCAGCGCGTTGTGGAGAACCGTTACGGTGCCTATTGAACAGTGCAGTCCCTAGTCATGATCACGTGCTTGAGCTGGTGTGGCAGTGCGTTGTGGAGAACCGTTACGGTGCCTATTGAACAGTGCAGTCCCTAGTCATGATCACGTGCTTGAGCTGGTGTGGCAGCGCATTTTGGAGAACCGTTACGGTGCCTATTGAACAGTGCAGTCCCTAGTCATGATCACGTGCTTGAGCTGGTGTGGCAGCGCGTTGTGGAGAACCGTTACGGTGCCTATTGAACAGTGCAGTCCCTAGTCATGATCACGTGCTTGAACTGATGTGGCAGCGCGTTGTGGAGAACCGTTATGGTGCCTATTGAACAGTGCAGTCCCTAGTCATGATCACGTGCTTGAGCTGGTGTGGCACGCATTGTGGAGAACCGTTACGGTGCCTATTGAACAGTGCAGTCCCTAGTCATGATCACATGCTTGAGCTGATGTGGCAGCGCATTGTGGAGAACCGTTACGGTGCCTATTGAACAGTGCAGTCACTCATCATGATCACATGCTTGAGCTGGTGTGGCAGCGCATTGTGGAGAACCGTTACGGTGCCTATTGAACAGTGCAGTCACTCATCATGATCACATGCTTGAGCTGATGTGGCAGCGCGTTGTGGAGAACCGTTACGGTACCTATTGAACAGTGCAGTCCCTAGTCATGATCACGTGCTTGAGCTGGTGTGGCAGCGCATTGTGGAGAACCGTTACGGTGCCTATTGAACAGCGCAGTCTCTAGTCATGATCACATGCTTGAGCTGATGTGGCAGCGCGTTGTGGAGAACCGTTACGGTGCCTATTGAACAGTGCAGTCCCTAGTCATGATCACGTGCTTGAGCTGGTGTGGCAGCGCATTGTGGAGAACCGTTACGGTGCCTATTGAACAGCGCAGTCTCTAGTCATGATCACATGCTTGAGCTGATGTGGCAGCGCGTTGTGGAGAACCGTTACGGTGCCTATTGAACAGTGCAGTCCCTAGTCATGATCACGTGCTTGAGCTGGTGTGGCAGCGCGTTGTGGAGAACCGTTACGGTGCCTATTGAACAGTGCAGTCCCTAGTCATGATCACGTGCTTGAACTGATGTGGCAGCGCGTTGTGGAGAACCGTTATGGTGCCTATTGAACAGTGCAGTCCCTAGTCATGATCACGTGCTTGAGCTGGTGTGGCACGCATTGTGGAGAACCGTTACGGTGCCTATTGAAGAGCGCAGTCCCTAGTCATGATCACGTGCTTGAGCTGGTGTGGCACGCATTGTGGAGAACCGTTACGGTGCCTATTGAACAGTGCAGTCCCTAGTCATGATCACGTGTTTGAGCTGGTGTGGCAGCGCATTGTGGAGAACCGTTACGGTGCCTATTGAACAGTGCAGTCACTCATCATGATCACATGCTTGAGCTGGTGTGGCAGCGCATTGTGGAGAACCGTTACGGTGCCTATTGAACAGTGCAGTCCCTAGTCATGATCACGTGCTTGAGCTGATGTGGCAGCGCATTGTGGAGAACCGTTACGGTGATCAGCAGCCATTTTCCGCATATGTCGCGATTCTTGTTGTGAAATTGTCACTAAGAACCTGCTGTTCAAGAAATTGTTTGTCAGGTGGGTACTAAAAACCCTGGCACCCGAGCAGCGGTATCAAGATGACGGCGACGCGTTCCTCCAGAAATTCCTGTGCTCCGACAATCACTTTGACAACGATAAACAACTGAAGACGACTGCCACACGGTGATTCCATTCACAGGCGACAGACTTCTGTGACACACGAATACAAAAGTTGATCCCACAATCATTTCTTCTGGTGGCTATGACAAAAACACTGATGTGTTCCGTTCACATGACTTTCTCTACATTGTAGTAACAAATTATTAAAAGCTGTTGCTATGTGGATGAAATCCATTTTCGTGCAGGGCCAGTTTACAACTTTCCGTGCCAGAAAAATTTAAATATTTTATTTAAAACAAATAAAATGGAGCATCTCGGAAATGGCCAGTTCCACGAAAAAAAAAAAAACATATGTCTTAAATTTTGTATATTCACTGATCTACATTGTTTTTGTGTGGTAAGTTTTAGTCTATCTTTATGATTTACGCGTTACACAAAATTCATTCAGAATAAATAAGTTCTTAGAGGCCAGTCCCAGAAAATTAAAAATATACATTTTGTTTGCCATATAAAATCTTTAATATACGGTATTTTAATCAAAATCATTAGAGCCATTTTTGAGAAGATCAAAAATTTCAAAATTTTTTCCATGTAAATGATAGTTTGGGGTGAGGGGATTTTTCTCAAAATCTTTGTGTCGCATCCCTGTTAAATTTTAAGCTTGTATGTCAAGTTTGGTATTTTAATTATCGTATTCATGGACTTACGGACCTTTTTCTAAAAATTCGATTTTTGGATTCAGGGTACCCTAAAACATGTATTTCCAGTGAAATCTCGGTATCGAGTTTTTGGGTGCAATACAATACCTTGTCTATCCACAATATACATATGGGCTAGAAAAAGTAAAAATTTAAGTGATATGACCTATATCTGGGGTTCATAAGGGGCAATCCTGGAAAATCACTTTGAGAAGGACACATCAGGAAACAGTATACATAATAGTGAAGTACTATGTAACGACCTGAAACCGAGGTATTTTGTCGGAAGGAGTTCTGTTGTTACACGACAACGCGCGCCTACATCCACACTATTCCAACATGGCTGAAAATGGAGTTTGATGTGTTGGACCACACTACTTATTATTATTATTATTATTATTATTATTATTATTATTATTATTATTATTATTATTAACTTTTAAGACATGCCTTATTCTAAAGTCAAATATTACAGTTTATTTCTTATTGAGGTAAAACAAATAGTATAGCAACTTCTACTTTGCACAAAGAAAACATTTCTCTTTAACTAAACCACGTTTTTTTTTTATAAATACTAATACATAAGAAATACATTACATTAATCAATATAGTAATTGTAACTTGTACTTCAGAATAACAAAGTGGATGTGTCGCCTTGTATTTTTTATTATGCGTGGCTTAATTGCTGACTCTGTTACAGTTTGGCACCTAGAGTCTCTTTAAATGCGGAAGAAGGGTCCGTTTTTCCAATTCTCAGCGTTTTTCCGGATAAAAATCTGAAAGTCCGGTAGTTTTGCCGCGTCTCCAACCAGCAGAACCCAATTATATGTGGCAAATATGATCTAGGTTAGGCTATCTGACAGCTGCCTGTTCGAAATCCAAGGTTAAATGGTTTTCACGTTTTTCTTCTGCCCCACCAGATTCAGACATATACCCAGGCCCAAATAGACCGCATGAAGGCGCAGTTTATGGTGCAGTGTTTCCACCCCATTAGAGCAGGGGCAGAGATTAGAAGTTGATCTGCCACAGTTTGTCCGCTGTGGCTACAACATCATTGAGAGCAAGATATACTGTAGCCTTCCAGTCTGGGGGGATCTTCGGGGACGTAAGTTTCTTCCAGATGATACTCCACCAACGCCGCGGATCGTTCCGTTGCACCAGGGGTAGAATACAAGTTAAGCCATAATGTGTCTATAAAAGTAGCTGACTGCTTAACGAGTATCCGTGAGGAGCTGTTTGCGGCAGTGTTGGAAAAGTCTGCCACCAGCGTCGAAATACGCTGAGGCGCTTATCTGGGTGACGTAGATGTGCTGTCCAAAGAGCTTGCTGAAGCGGAAGGCCTTCACCCTCCAAAACAAGCAGTAGCGACTTCCCAAGAAGTGCCAAACATTTCGTATCCACTATCAAGCCACGACCACCTTTAGTAGTGGGAAGACGCAGTTGCTCCCTTGCAATCCGATATGCAGCCACAGACCACAAAAAATAGGTAAAGAGACATTCAATCCCTTGAGAAAACTGCTTAGAAATGGGTAACACTTGGGCAATGTACCAACTCCTACTGAGTGCACATGTGTGTACATACCAAACACGTTGAAACAGGGTTAGTGTCCGCGACCGCTGCTCGGCTATGAGGAACCGCAACTTCGTTAATTTGCAGTCCAATTGAGTGTCATAGTCGAATGCAAGCAGTGTGTAAACACAACACCCAAGATCTTCGTTTGGTTGACAAGCCTCATACCTAAAAGATGAAGGGGCTCTTGCCAGTGACCAAACTGTAAAACTTCTGACTTGGTAAGATTCAATCTGGCCCCAGAAACGGCGCTATATTCTTGAAGACACCGATGTAAGGTTTGCATATCAGCATTACTAGCCAGGAATACCGTCACATCATCAGCATATGCCGTAAGCTTGAATCTGTAACCATAGAGTTCCAGACCACCCAATGATGACTGCAGTTGTCGTAGAAGGGGATCGAGGCTCAAAGCAAACAGACCCATTGACAAGGGACAACCCTGTCGGACTGACCGCTCTATGCGGAGGCTCGGAAAAAGATGACCGTTGCAGAGTATCCTGGAGGTCGCAGCAGCGTAGAGGTTTTCTAAGAAGACAACAAGTCGTCTCGGAATCCCCAAATTTCGCATAATAGTCGGAGATAACAATGGCTGACATTATCAAAAGCCTTTTTAAAATCGAGATTAAACAAAGCCGCTGGAAGCTTCACTGTTTCAGTATGAGAAACAATATCTCTCAACAAGCCAACATTCTGCATGATGTTCCTGCCACTCGGCGCGGCAGTCTGGACTTTGCAGAGGAGTGCCTCAAAAACAAAATTGAGCCGTGAAGATAACGCTTTAGTCAACAATTTATAATCACAGTTAAGCAAGGTAATCGGCCGAAACTCGGCAACGGTTCTATGACATCGATGTTTTGGGAGCAGAATAATTACATCTTCAAAAATGTTCTCTAGAATCACAGCAGTTCGGCCAACTTCTTCAAACACGACAGTTAGTTCTGCATCAATAACATCCCAGATGTAGATTAGAAAGCATAGGGAGTACCATCTGCTTCAGGAGTAGTGTTGTCTTTTACGCTCTTCAGACCTGCCTCGCTGATAGTAGGGCACAAAAGAGAAGAGTCGAGTTGCGAAGATACACGAAAAGGCAGTGGAGACAAGGCGGAATTGCTATTGACACGTTTAGAAAAGGATTCCATAAAGTAATCATAAAAGCAGTTCAGAATGGCAGAGGTCCCAGAAAGCGCACTCCCATTGCTACAAAGTTTTGGTATAACGCTTTGATTTCATTTCTTGCGGTCGCCGGCAAGGCGGGAGAGCGATAATTTTTCATTCAGAGCCGTTTGCCGACGAAAGGGACACATCACGAAGGTGAGGCATTTCCAATTGTTTAAGGGAGATTTGTTCCTTGATGGCATGAAGGTGGTGGGACACTTCGCGGTCGGCCGTTAGCAGATTGGCGAGATCCTGTAAAACAGTATAATAGAAGTCGAGCAGTTCATTCCGTTCTCTGGCTGTTTGAAGAGTGAAATAATTTCTGGCTTAGCCTTATAAAGCCACCAAGAGCATTTGTTGTGGGAGGCGATAAAGGAGGGTTGTAACTTCCCCCACAACAAACGGAACTCCCGTCAACACTGACCCTCCAAGATAACAGACACAGGAATCCTCCAGTAAATTCTCCCAGGAGTGGGAATATGCGCAACCCATTTGATTAAAACTACAACTGCATGATGGTCACTAAAAGCAACAGGGAGAACTCGTACATGATGGAGAGTGGAAAGAGAAACACGAGAAAAGTAAAATCTGTCAGTTCTAGAAGCCGACAAACTACGAAAAAAAGTAAAGTCCACACGAGAACCATATTTGGACTACCAAGCATCCACAAGATCAAATTGCGTCGTAATCTGCTTGAGCATAGGACTAATATTGGGCATCCACGTTGATCTTTGGCGTCAACAGTGCAGTTAAAATCTCCTCCGATGAGAACTTTCGAACCCTTAGAAAGGGCCGTAAGGCTGCTTTGAAGAAAGATTCACATCTGTGTTGAGATCCAGGAGGTGCGCATACCTTTGCTAAGACTATATCGGTGTACATCGCGGAGATGAGGCGTTCTGAAGGGTGGAGGTCGACATTAGTTATGGGCATCCCTTTTCTGTAGATGAGCGCCGTTCCGCGGTCGTCTGGTCCAGCCACACAATATGCTCATTATTATACAGAAAATCCAGAGTAGGCACAATCATTTCCTGAAAAAAATCCCATGAAGCTGTAGAAACTGTGCAAGTAGACTGGGTCAGTGGACTTCGAAGGTCATTAACATTAATAGTGACAAAGACGTGAAGAAGTATCATTTGGAAATATGTGAAGAAAGGAGAATTCTGAAGGGAAATGTGTAGAAGGGAGCATCAAGAGAATGAAGCAAGATGAATAGACTGTACATTAGCAGATCGGAAAAGTTTAATTGGTTTCGGCGCTGTCCTGGCTGGGATTGTCGGAAATGCATACGAATGTGTTGTTGCGAAACGTTATCTGTCTGCTGATCAGTCATGCCATAATCATCATCCGCGATTATTGCGGTTAATAGAGACACGTCGGAAGAATCCACACGTTGAACCAGCAACGGCAAGGAACGGTACACTTCCTCTGACCAGGAGGGAGGATCCTTGTCGCAAAGGTTCCATTTAATAAGTAGTAGTTCTGTAGTTCTTTCTCTAGTGGCAATTTCCGAAGTACAGTTTCAACCGCGGTGACTGGAAGTTCTCCCCTATCAACTTCTTGGAGACTGGTTGTCCTTCCGGACAACTGCTCTGAATGGAGTCTGAGGCAGCACCATCGGACGAGGTAGAAGGGGTCGCCGCGATGTCAATATTGCCAATTTTCGAGGTTGCCGATGTCGGTACTGAAATATCCAAATTACAGGATGGAACAGTAGCAAACTCGGACACGTCCTGTTGCACATCTTCTGCAGTACACACTTCCTCGCTTGTCACACCGCCAATGGCGGTCACTGGCTTGAACAGATCACTCAGAAGGCTCCGCTGAAGTCGAGACTGAGAAGAAACAGTTGCTCGTAAACAGCACTGAGGAGAATCTGCTTTCAGATGCGTGTTATCCTTGCAAAAGAAGCAAAATTGTTACTGTCCACTGTAAGTGGCGTAGGCCTCAAACCCTGCAATCTTTAATACTGAAGGAATTGGCTTGCTAAGCTGGGTATGTAACAGGTGTATTCCAGTGTAAACTGGAAATCTATAGCGACCAGACCAAGTATTGATGTTCAGAATTTTATTATATTGTTGTAGCTCGTATGCATCCCTGTCATTAATGATTTCCGGTGGCACATTGTAGACGCAAACCAAGATGTATTCTTTGTCTGCTGCCCTAATTTGGCCATTTGTCACTTAACCGGACATTAGAGAAAACTGAAAGATTCCGCCATGCTTACGTGAAATGTCTTCATAGTCACTGAACTGGTGGAACTTTATATAAACAGCGTTTTCTTTACCTACCAAGTGAATTGTGTGTACCTGTTCTGGAAGGAGTTCCAATGTACTACACATCCATTCGACTATTTCAAAAGCCGTAGGCCGTTACACACTCTTACTAAACATCACTTATATAGAATTTTTATGTTGCTCCATTTCACTGCTGGTACAAACAACACGAAAGTCGAGATCTCTAACACGCAGCTGCTCTCCTGCTCACGCCGGGAGAAGGCCGCGACAGATACTTCGAAATATCATATTCTGGGTCCATTTAAAGATGTAATAATGCAGCAAGTGCATTGAAAAGTCTGTCTTTTATTATTGGCACTTGTTGAACAAGAGCAATGGCACAGCCGAGATTTGAATACTCTCTCGAACGAACCAATCAAATGCCGACTAGTGCTGAAGAGTAGCTGCCACTCACAGTGCAGAAGCCTAGTTCTCTCACAATATATCAAACACAGGAGATTTTAACCAAAATCGATATAGTAAATAAATATGGTAATGTAAAGAGTAATTTCGGGGGGTGGGGGAGGGACCTGAAATCATTTGGTTCGCATATTTGAAAGGCAAAGAATTTAAATAGAAAATTTGGGATGTATCCGTGCCCACAGGCACATAAAATTCATTTTTCTGGAAGTCCTAAAGTTCAGGTTTAATATGAGGATGCATTGCATTTGGAAAAATCTGCTGTATTCCATTTACATGGCTTTCTCTACCTCTCTTGAAAAATTATTGTTAAAAATCCGATGTGTTCCATTCAGATAACTTTTTTTTAGCTGTTCCACAAACAAAATTTTCTTACAAGAGAGTATTTTTTATCCAGGTCATGTTAATGTAGATAAACATTAGCAGAAATGGTCTTATTGCTTGGCTTCGTGTAATTATGTTGGAAATACGGGGAGTACAGCCGGCTAAAGTGATAGTCAAAGCCGGTTGTTATTGAAACAGTTGATGTTCAGTTCGCTCAGCATGGTCCCGTTTGAGAAAACTTAGTTTAAAATTGAAACCGATAACAAGGAATGTCTCGAAAACGGTCAACTTATACGACTTAAATTGGTGTTTTAACGTCATCCACATTTTTGTGCTATCTCTTACGGTTTACCAGTTATGCAAAATTCATCCAGAATAAAGGGGTTGTTTTCAGAAAACACAAGATATGTATTTTATTTGTCAAGTAAATATATTTAGGCGGCGCCATGGCCGAGTGGTTAGACTGCTCGCCTCCCACTTTTTTTTTTTTTTTTTTTAAACAGTAACGGAGTCTGATTTTACATTTCCTCCCCCGTAGGTTTTACTGATTACTGGTTTACTGGTTTTACTGTTTCTTTTACAAACATATACACATTGCTCAAACGTATAACACCCATGCCCAAGGCGGGACTCGAACCCACGATCCCCTGCCCACGAAGCACCAAAGCGATACGCTTTAGCGAGCGTGGCCACCTTTTTCCAATTTTTTGATCCTGGGGGTCCCAAAACATGTACATCCGGTATAATCTCAGTATTGAATTTTTGGATACAATACAATACTTTTCTCTATACACTATGTACATAGTATGTGTAGAGAAAGTAAAAATGAATAACGACTTTCTGTTTGACATATATGTAAATATTTAAAAATTTAAACCAATATTAAGAAACATCAGGAAAATCTTTAACTATACAGCAAATGTATATGACATAAATTGTGTGTTTTAACGAGATGTACCTCTTTGTAAAATAGGTTCTTGTATATTTCTTAAGGTTAACCAGATTTAAAACAGTTATTCAGAATGAAGAGGATTTCAGGAACTGTTCCCACAAATGAAAGACAATTTTTATCATGTAAACATTTTTACATACGTTAATTAACCAAAATATTTGGTTTTTTTATTTTTCATGTTTTTTAGAAAAAAAAATCTGCGAAAATTTCAATAGTTTGGAAGAATAGGGTTTGTTTATGATATCCGTGCGGTGTTAAGCACGCACGATAGCTTCTGGAAGTTTGCTGCGACGTCATCGACAGGTAGGAGAGAACGAGCTCCGCAGTGAGGCCAGTTGAGTGAACGTGCAGCAGTTTCGACGGGAGCGTGTAGTAGTCGCCGCCGCATCCACCACTCAAAGGAAGCTATACGACACAATTATTGTTGCGAGAGTACATTATTTGTGTATACAGCGAAACATAGACACCAACCTGGCTTCCGGTGCTTTAAACTCACTTTATATGGTGTGCTACATTCACATGACTTTCTCTACATCTCTGTAACAAATTATTGTTAAAAAGCTTATGCTTCTATCTACTTCATGATAATTAATAAAAAATTAACGCAAATAGTCTTATTACTTGCTTCCTTGTAAGTAGAAGCGAAATAAGGGAGTACCATAGGTTAAAGTGAAAGCCAAAAGCTGGTTGCTATGTGACTGATGTTCCTTTGTTTGTATAGACAGGAGTTAAAAAATTCTTGTATGAGAAAATCATGTTATTCGAAGCTGAAACCAAAAATAAGGAATACCTAAAAAACAATCAACTCCACGAAAAAAATGTATATAACATAAATTGTGTGTCAACGTGCTCTACATTTTTTGTGTGGTAAGTTTTTGTCTATCTCTTACGGTTTAGCAGTTATGCAAAATTCCATAAAATTCATCCAGAATAAAGTAGTCATCAGAGGCTATTCCCAGAAAATTCAAGATATAGATTTTATTTGGCAGGTAAATATCTTTAATATACGAAATTTTAATCAAAATCGTTAGAGCCATTCTTGAGAAAATAAAAATTTATGAAAAAACTTTCACATAAAGGGTAGTTTGGGGTGGGTGATTTTTCTCAAAATCTTCTTGTCGCATCCTTGGAAGATACTAAATTTAAATACCAAGTTTGGTATTCTACCGACTTTTCGTTTTTGAGATATCGTGCTCACAGACACACGGAGACATACACAAACAGGGACCTTTTTCTGAAAATACTTTTTTGGATACAGAGAACCCTAAAATATATATTTCCGGTGAAATCTCGGTATCGAGTTTTTGGGTGGAGTGCATTACCTTCTCTATACACCATGTACATGGTACGTATAGAGAAAGTAAAAAACTAAAATTATAACATATATATTACAATTTATATAATCATTTATACACACGTAAGACTTTTTTGTTGAAGTAATAAGGAGCAGGTTTGTTACAGTATCAAGTTTGGTATTTAACCAACTATTCGTTTTTGGGTCATCTGGTTCACACGCATAATTGAACATTCCTATAAATTTTTACTTTCTCTACACTTTCTATGTACATAGTGTATAAAGAAGGTGTTGTTTTGCACCATGAAATTCAATACCGATAGTTCATCGGAAATAAACGTTTTTGGGTTCCGCATATCCAAAAGAAGCATTTCTAGTAAAAGGTCCGTGTATGTCATTGAAAAAATCCACCCACCCCAAACTACCCTTACATGGAAAAGTTTCCAAAATTTGTATATTCTCAAAAATGGCTCTAACGATTTTGATTAAAGATACTTACATAGCAAATAAAATGTGTATCTTGAATTTGCAAATAATAGACTCTCAAGACCTCTTGATGCTGGATGACATTTGATAAACCGTAAGGGTTAGACAACACAAGAAATGTAGATCTCTTTAAAATGCACACTTTGTGTCATATACGTTTTTCTCGTGATTTTGATCATATTCCCTGTTGTTTGTTTCACTTTTAAAATACTTAAACGGCAAGTTATAAACTCCTGTCCCTGTATTTTAGCCAGCTTTTAAAACATTTGACTATCACTTTATCCTAGTGTATTCCCTTCTACTTATAAGGAAGCAAGTAATAAGACAATTTCTATTCATGTTTATCTCAATTAGCATGAAGTAAATAGAAGAACAAGCTGTTTAAGAATAATTGGTTAAAGCAAATTAGAGAAAGTCATGTGAATGGAACATATCACATTTTTATACAGGGAACTTTAAAACGTGATATTCCTTTGCGAATTTATGGGTGGCATACAGTACAATCTCTGGCTATATACCACGAGGCGGTCCCTAGAGTACCCGACCTGATGTACAGATGGCGCTTGCTGTTTCAAACAACAAATATGGTAAACATTACCAACCTTAGAAAGCTTAAGTTTGAAGTTAGACGATTTTACATTGTGTAGCATTTGTTTGGCAGCCATCATTACTGAATGCTCTCAGCGAATTTGTAAACATGGATAAAACTGGTCATCGTTATGTGATACAATACTTTCAATTGAAAGGTCTTAGTCCAACTAATATTAAAGCTGAGCTAGATTCTACTTTGGGGGAGTCTGCTCCTTCGTTTACAACACTGAAATATTGGGTGGCAGAGTTTAAGCGCAGCCCTACGAGCTGCCAAGACCAACATCGCAGTGGTCGGCCAAATGGGTTTACCAGGCCTGAAATTGTAAAGAAAATCCACAAAATGGTATTAGATGACCGTCGACTGAAAGTGCACGAGCTAGCAGATATTGCAGGCATTGCAAAAAGTTCTCTACATCACAAACTGACTGAAAATTTGGATATGAGAAAGTTGTGTACAAGGTGGGTGCTGCGTTTGCTCACAATAGAACAAAAACAGCATCGTGAGGATGTTTCAGTCGAGTGTTTGGCAATGTTTCGGTGCAATAAAGTTGAATTTTTGCGTCGATACATAACAATGGATGAAACCTGGGTCCATCACTTCACACCTCAGACAAAGAAACAATCAAAACAGTGGATTGGAAGGGGAGAATCGGCTCCAAAGAAGGCGAAGACAGTTCCATCTACAGGCAAGGTCATGGGTCAGTTTTCTGGAACGCACGTGGGATAATTTTTATTGATTATCTCAAAAAAGGAAAAGTAATCAATGGTGAATATTATGGGAACTTGTTACAGCATTTGAGTGATGAAATCGACCAAAAGCGGCCATTTAGCGAAAAAGAAAGTTTTGTTTCATAAAGACAATGCACCAGTTCACACGTCCATTATCACCATGAGTTAAAGTTGGAATTGCTTCCTCATGCACCCTATTCGCCAGATTTAGCCCCCTCTGACTATGTTCAGTTTCCAAACTTAAAGAAATAGCTTGGTGGTAGAAGATTTGCCAAGAATGAAGAGGTGGAGTCTGCAGTTGATGGCTATTTTGCAGACCTCGATAGTTCTCTCTATAAACAGGGTAACAAAGCTATTGAACATGGCTGGGAAAAGTGTATCGAGCTGAAAATTGTCTTGCTTTCTTTGTTAGGTCGGGTAATGATGGGACAGATCGTCTTACCTACATATTTCGTGCTGGAGAGATTAAAAATGTAATTTTGGCGGTTCTAGTCATTTAGAATCAATTAAGGACATTGCACATTCCCAAGAACTTGGTGAGAGTTGACCTGCTTTAAGACTGTATAGACCTTGCTCACGTTATAAATCATAGAAAATAATGGATTCCTTTGAGGCTTGAGCCGCGTTGCACGCAACTTGACTATAAAAGCAAGGAACGCAGATGCTGTTCACTAACACATGATAGTGTTGTAAAACGAAACCTCATTACTGTCACAAAGAGCGCTGTCCGCAACTTTTGCGATTCCGTAAACCATATTTAAAAAAATGTTATGTCCCATATTTACATCGTTTATTAGTTCGGTATGCATTCTGTTCTTACGAAAGCTTTTTACATTATCTACACGCACCATGTACATAGAGAAGGTATTGTGTTCCACCCCAAAAAATCGATACCGAGATTTCACCCCAAATAAACATTTTAGGGTCCCCTGTACAAAAAAAAAAAAAAAAAACATTTCGAGAAAAAGCTCTGTGTGTTATTCCTTCAAAAATGGCTCTAACGATTTGATTAATATACATTATTGAATTTTTCTGGGAATGGCCTAGAAAGAGCTCTTTATTGTGAACGATTTTGCTGAATTTTGCGTCACTGGTAAACCGTAAGAGATAGATAGTAGCACAAAAAATATAGATCATATTAAGGCACACAATTTATGTGATGTGCGTGTTTTTTTTCGTTGAATTGACCATTTCTGAGATATTCCTTGTTATTTGTTTCAGATTTAAAATATCTAAATTTTCGCACACGGAAAGTTGTCAACTCCTGGCCCTGCAAAGAAACGGATTTCATTCATATGGCAACTGGCTTTTGAAACATTTGACTATCGTTTTAGTCTACTGTATTCCCTTGTTTGCGTTCTACTTACAAGAAAACAGGTAATTCCTGTTAATGTTTGTCTTTATTACCATAAAGTAAGCAGAATAACAATAATTTGTTACAGCAATGTAGAGAAAGTCATGTGAACAGAACACATACTATTTACCTCATGTCAAGTTAGATAAACCTTTACAGAAATTCACATTTCGTAGTAGACACAAATAGAACAGTGATAGTCATATGTTTAACAACTGGAAGCTATTTATACTAGACCCAAAAAATGTCATGATTTTTGCAAATCATACATGAGAAACAACTGAGTGACTTAACACATTTTAAAACAACAACCAAATGTAAAACAATTAAAAATCTGACGTGTTTCATTTAAATTGCTTTCCCCAACTGTTCAACAAACAAACTTTCTTACAAAAGATTATTCATCTATTTACTTCATGATATTCAAGATAAACATTAGCAGAAATTGTCTTATTACTTGCTTTCTTGTAAGTAGAAGAAAAGTAATGGAATACACTAGAATAAAGTGATAGTCAAATAATTTAAAAGTTGGTTGCCATCTGAAACAATTGAGGTCGGTTCGCTTTGCAAGGTCCCGTTTGAGGGTATTCAATTAATTTGAAATTGAAGTGAATAACAATGAATGTCAAGCGGTCATATCTACAAGAAAAATCTGATGTGTTCATTTCACATGACTTTCTCTACACTTCTACAATAAATTATTGTTAGAAAGCTTATACTTTTATTTACTTAATGCGAATGAAAAGAACATTAGCAGAAAAGGAATAAGGAAATACACTAGGATAAACCGACAGTCAAAAGTTTTAAAATGCGGTTGCTTTGGCATTGAAGTGCCTTTGCTTCTATTGACAGGAGTTGACAAATTCCCGTATTAGAAAAGTACAAGTATTTGAAAGCTGAAACAAATAACAAGGCATTTCTTAAGAATCTGATGTGTTCCATTCACATGACTTTCTCTACATCTCTACAACAAATTATTCTATTTACTTTCTGATCGCGAAAAAATTGGTAGAAATAGTCTTATTACTTGCTTCCTTGTTAGTAGAAGCGAAATAAGGGGGTATCATAGGTTAAAGTGATAGTCAAAAGCTAGTTTCCATGTAACTGAAGTTCCTTTGTTTGCATGGACACGAGTTCCCAAAGTCCTGTATGACAAGTTTTTTATAGCTGAAACCAAAAACAAGGAATATCTAAAAACAATTAACTCCACGAGAAAAATGCATATAACATATATTGTGTATTTTAAGGTGCTCTACATTTGTTGTGTGGTAAGTTTTTGTCCATCTGTTACGGTTTAGCAGTTATGCAAAATTCCGTAAAATTGACCCAGAATAAAATAGTCTTCAGAGGCTATTCCCAGAAAATTCAAAATATCCATTTTATTTGTCAGGTAAATATCTTTAATATACGATATTTTAATCAAAATCGTTAGAGCCATTTTTAGAAAACAAAATTTTCGAAAAAAGTTCCATGCAAAGGGTAGTTTGGGGTTGGGGGGATTTTTCTCAAAATCTTCGTGTCGCATCCCTGGAAGATATTGAGCTTAAATACCAAGTTTGGTATTTTACCGACTTTTTGTTTTAGAGTTATCCTGTTCACAGACACACGGACACACACACTGACCTTTTTTTTTTTTTTGGATACAGGGGACCCTAAAACATATATTTCCGGTGAAATCTCGGTATCGAATTTTTGATGGAGTGCAACACCTTCTCTATACACTATGTACATAGTACGTATAGAGAAAATAAAAACGGCCAACTCCACAAAATGTATATAACACAAATGCTGTGTTTTAACGATATCTACATTTTTAGTACGGTAAGCTTTTGCCTATCCTTTACGGTTTACCAGTTATGTAAAACTCCGCCAAATTTATCAAGAATGAACATGTCTTCAGAGGCTGCTCCCAGAAAATTCATGATATATGTACACATTATTGATCATAGTGATATCTTAAATATAATGAAATTCGTTAGAGCCATTTTTGAGAAAATCAACATTTTCAAAAAAGGGTAGTTAGGGGATAGGGCGGTTTTCTTGAAAATCTTCGTGTCGCACCCTAAAAAGATATCGCATCTAACGGTATTTTCGTTTTTTAGCTATGCTCCTGACAGACAAACTGGCCCACACATGACATAAACGAGATCTATGTTTTTGTTGTCTATCTCTCACGGTTATGTGAAGTTGTACAAAAGTCGTCCAGAGGTATGCAGAGACTATTCCCAGAATATTCAACATTTTGTTTCTGATGTGAATATACAGTATTTTAAACAATATCGTTAAGAGCCATTTTTGAGAAAATCAAAATCTTTGCATCGAATCCTTGGAAGATACTTTACTTAAATACCAAGTTTAAATTTAACCGACTTTTCATTTTTGAGCTATGCTGTTCATAGACAGACACATGGATACATACACGTGGTGTTTTTTCTAAAAATAGCTTTTAAGTGACCCTAAAACGTATTTTTCCGGTGAAATCTCGACGACAGATTTAAGATTTAAACACAAAAACTTGTCTACCTACTACGTGCATAGAACATGTAAAAAGTAATTGCAGCTACCTTGGGAATGGCTTACGTCAGAAAGAAAACATTTTAGTGCAAGATTGTTAATAGCTCTTCAATTCCCTCAACGTGTCGACATTGACGGGTTTCCCACGCACTGCGCTCACACTTCAGTCGAATACTGATTCAAGATTAACCTGGCTTGCAACTCTTCTTGGTATAGTGACGAAAGTTTCTGGAGCCTTGTGGAAGCCGAAACTTCTGCAGTATGCTAGTTGCAGCAATTTATTATATTCCAAGCTTTATAATGACTGCAGTCGCTCTTACTGTGCTTATTATGCATTTATTAAATCTAACATTGGTGTATCAAATATCTCAGTGAACTTAGACGACATACATCTACATCCTGTAAATATTTTAGTCGGATATCTTAAATAGTTTCTGAGATAATGCCTCATGAATTTAGTAGATTTAACATTGGTGCATCAAGTATATCAATGAACTTATACATCTACACCCTGTAAATATTTCAATCTGATAACTTAAATAGTTTCAGAGATAATGCCTCATGAATTTACTAGATTTAACATTGGTGTATCAAGTATATCAGTGAACTTATACATCTACATACTGTAAATATTTCAATCTGATATCTTAAATAGTTTCAGAGATAATGCCTCATAAATTTAGTAGATTTAACATTGGTGCATCAAGTATATCAGTGAACTTATACATTTACACCCTGTAAATATTTCAATCTGATAACTTAAATAATTTCTGAGATAATGCCTCAAGAATTTACTAGATTTAACATTGGTGCATCAAGTATATCAATGAACTTATACATTTACACCTTGTAAATATTTCAATCTGATAACTTAAATAGTTTCTGAGATAATGCCTCATGAATTTACTAGATTTAACATTGGTGCATCAAGTATATCAGTGAACTTATACATCTACATACTGTAAATATTTCAATCTGATAACTTAAATAGTTTCTGAGATAATGCCTCATGAATTTACTAGATTTAACATTGGTATATCAAGTATATCAGTGAACTTATACATCTACATACTGTAAATATTTCAATCTGATAACTTAAATAGTTTCTGAGATAATGCCTCATGAATTTACTAGATTTAACATTGGTGTATCAAGTATATCTGTGAACTTATACATCTACATACTGATAACATTTCGGTTTCCTTTCTTAAATAATTTGAGATGATGACTCGTGAATTTTGTGGATTTAACATTCCGAATAGAACTAGAAATAGAGGCTCTTCTCCAAGATAATAATTTTTGTATTTCTGAACACCTGTAAAACCGGAAGTCACCAACTAGATGCTCTACAGTTGTCTTAAATTGTTAAACTACTGTTATGACTTCATTATTAATATTTCATTATCTTTTTAAATATTCAAATATGTGTTCTTATTCAAGGTGATGCTAATTACCTTAACCACTTATGCATTTTTCAAATCTTAGCCAGCAAATCTTCTTGGGGAGCCAAGTTCATGAACTTTACATTATCACACTACCGTAAAGTCTGAAGAATCTAAACTGATCGAAAAAAACAACAAATTGCGAAAAATAGAGCAAACCGAGGTGGCAATGTGATGACTTTTAAGTTTAATTCTCTTTGCAAACTGACTCAACTGCTGCCCGTTCACGCAACTGATCTGACTGCGGAGCTCGTGGCAGGAAACTTCCAGAAGCAGTCGTACCTGCATACCGAACTACCGTCAATGCATTACACTTCTTGAAATATTTGACTATCACTTTAGTGTATTCCCTTACTATCACACATCTACAAGAAAATAAAGGCAGTTTTGAAATGTTTGTAAATGAAGTACAGAGAGGAATAAGCTTTTGTAAGGGTAATTCGTTGCAGACTAGGTAGAGAAAAGTATGTGAATGTAATACATCATAATTTTTCATGCGGTAACAATGCACTTTTTTTCTCGTGCTCATAAAATAATATGACATTTCCTTTACGGCAATTGTTGTAACCTACTCAAAAATCTTATGTGTTTCTTTCACATGACTTTCTCTACCTTCTGCAAACAAGTTATTCTTACAGAATAATATTCTTCTATCTACTCCATGCTAATCGAGACAAACATAACAGAAATAGTCTTATTACTTGCTTCTTTGTAAGTAGGAGTGAAATAAGGGAGTAGCATAGGTTAAAGTGATAGTCAAATGTTTTAAAACCTGTTACAATGAGAATGTCATTGGAGTTTTATTGTTTCCCAGGCCAGGAGTAAAACAATAGACATGTGAAACGAAACAATATTTGTCGTCTGAGACATTTTTAAGTACTTAAAAATTGAAACCGATAACAAAGAATACCTCGGAAACAGTTAACTCTACAAAACATAGAGTATATTTTAACGCGATCTACAGTTTACCAGTAGAGCAAAGCCACCCAGAAAGAACAGGTTTTCAGTTGCCATTTCCTGTAAACTCAAATTATGCATTTCGTTTGAATAAAAATAATTTAAACATATTATGATTTAATTAAAATCGTTATTGCTATAAAATCAACTTTTTTAAATATTGTTCATGTAAAATATAATTGGGGTGGGGGAATTTTCTTTGTGTCGCATCTTTTCGAGATACTAAACCTAATACCAAGTTTGGTATTTTACC
Source organism: Hymenopus coronatus (assembly GCA_030762935.1). Taxonomy (NCBI): domain Eukaryota; kingdom Metazoa; phylum Arthropoda; class Insecta; order Mantodea; family Hymenopodidae; genus Hymenopus; species Hymenopus coronatus. Next base: position 156,007,481 of record CM060897.1, read on the forward strand.
GACATTCGTTTTTGAGTTAGGCTTTTATTTGGATTTAGCGGTTCTTAAAACATATCCGTCCTCCAAAATGTTCGTATCGTATTTTTGGGAGGGGGGGAATACAATAACTTCTCTACTTATGTACCTTCTACTAAGTTGAGAAAGAAAGGATTTTTCAAAGAACAGTTTGCTGTGGAACAGGTAGTGGAGGTCATGGGAATATAACACATCGGCTTTTACTTTCTCTACACGTACTATGTACATGTGTATTGTGTTGCACCAAAAAATCTAACACCAACATTTCACTGGAAATGTATGTATTGAGGCCCCCGAATTTAAAAAAAAATATAGAACAATGGCCGCGCGCGCGCGTGTGTAACTGTGGTCAACATAGCTCAAAAAGTCCGTTAAATACCAAACTTGCTATTTAAAATCCGTATCTACCTAACATGAGACACGAATACCCCCACCCCAAACTACCCTTTAAATGGAAACATTTTCGAAAATTTTGATTTTTTCAAAAATTGATCTAACGATTTTCATTAAAATACCTTACATTCTACATATTTATATACCAAATAAAATGGTTATCTTTAATTTTACGGGAATCTCTTCTGAAGACCTGATCGATGTGGATACATGTTTTCATAACTAGTAAACCGTAAGAAATTAAGAAAAACTTACCACATAAAAATGTGGATCTCGTTAAAACACACAATTTATGTCATATCCATTTTTGTTGTACAGTTTACCGGCTCCAAGGTATTTCTTGTTTTTAGTTTCAATTTAGAATAGTTATACTTTTCTAAGACAGAAGTATCGTTTTCCTTTTGTTCTACTCCTGGATAAGCGAAGAAGCGAATTTCAATGACTATTCAGCTGAACTATTGAAGCGCCAATGGGATAGCCGAGATTAGGCAACTTCAACCAACGCGGACATCTGACTGGAGCGATATTGTCGGAACATCTTATCGCAGCTGATGTTCATCTCTTTGAAATCTTGTCGAACCTGTTCGTTTGTTTAATCTCCTGTCTTGGTTATTGGTAACAAGGTGACAGCCAACCTTCACTTTTAATAACTGTCAGCTCCACAATTGTACTTTCAATTGTTTCAGGTACAATGAATATTTTCAGTTTTATACAGTTCTTAAAGTACTTAGTTTTAAAAAGGACTGAAAATAATCGTTATTTGTATCTTTTATGTGTGAGATGAGTACAGTAACCTCAAATGAAACAACATTTGTTTCCATTTCATGTACTAGTTAAAGAATAATTGTTCCCCGTTTCTATTGTACAATGGGTGAGGACACAGACGGCTATATTGCAATTCAGGAGACAGTGGAGAAAGAAAAAGACAAAAAGAAAATATTGGGTAAATAAAGATGGTCTTATGTACCATTTGACAACTAATGTGAGTATTACAATGATAACCTTCCTATATATTATAATGGTCTATTGTCTTATCAAATACAACTCGTGTTTTCATCCCTTAGAACAAGATGGACACACTCTTGATATTACAATGATAACCTTCCTATATATTATAATAGTCTATTGTCTTATCAACTCGTGTTTTCATCTCTTAGAACAAGATGGCCACACTCGTGATATTACAATGATAACCTCCCTATATATTATAATAGTCTATTGTCTTATCAAATACAACTCGTGTTTTCATCTCTTAGAACAAGATGGACATACTTGTGATATTACAATGATAAGCTTCCTATATATTATAATAGTCTATTGTCTTATACAACACAACTCGTGTTTTCATCTCTTAGAACAAGATGGACACACTCGTGATATTACAATGATAACCTTCCTATATATTATAATAGTCTATTGTCTTATCAACTCGTGTTTTCATCTCTTAGAACAAGATGGACTCGTGATATTACAATGATAACCTTCCTATATATTATAATAGTCTATTGTCTTATACAACACAACTCGTGTTTTCATCTCTTAGAACAAGATGGACACACTCGTGATATTACAATGATAACCTTCCTATATATTATAATAGTCTATTGTCTTATCAAATACAACTCGTGTTTTCATCTCTTAGAACAAGATGGACTCGTGATATTACAATGATAACCTTCCTATATATTATAATAGTCTATTGTCTTATCAAATACAACTCGTGTTTTCATCTCTTAGAACAAGATGGACACACTCGTGATATTACAATGATAACCTTCCTATATATTATAATAGTCTATTGTCTTATCAAACACAACTCGTGTTTTCATCTCTTAGAACAAGATGGACACACTCGTGATATTACAATGATAACCTTCCTATATATTATAATAGTCTATTGTTTTATCAAACACAACTCGTGTTTTCATCTCTTAGAACAAGATGGAGACACTAGTGATACTACAATGATAACCTTCCTATATATTATAATAGTCTATTGTCTTATCAACTCGTGTTTTCATCTCTTAGAACAATATGGACACACTCGTGATATTACAATGATAACCTTTCTATATATTATAATAGTCTATTGTCTTATCAACTCGTGTTTTCATCTCTTAGAACAATATGGACACACTCGTGATATTACAATGATAACCTTCCTATATATTATAATAGTCTATTGTCTTATCAAATACAACTCGTGTTTTCATCTCTTAGAACAAGATGGAGACGCTAGTGATATTACAATGATAACCTTCCTATATATTATAATAGTCTATTGTCTTATCAAATACAACTTGTGTTTTCATCTCTTAGAACAAGATGGCCACACTCGTGATATTACAATGTTAACCTTCCTATATATTATAATAGTCTATTGTCTTATCAAACACAACTCGTGTTTTCATCTCTTAGAACAAGATGGCCACACTCATAATATTACAATGATAACCTTCCTATATATTATAACAGTCTATTGTCTTATCAAATACAACTCGTGTTTTCATTTCTTAGAACAAGCTGGACGCACTCGTGATATTACAATGATAACCTTCCTATATATTATAATAGTCTATTGTCTTATCAAACACAACTCGTGTTTTCATCTCTTAGAACAAGATGGCCACACTCGTGATATTACAATGATAACCTTCCTATATATTATAATTGTCTATTGTCTTATCAACTCGTGTTTTCATCTCAGAACAAGATGGACGCACTCGTGATATTACAATGATAACCTTCCTATATATTATAATAGTCTATTGTCTTATCAAATACAACTCGTGTTTTCATCTCTTAGAACAAGATGGACGCACTCGTGATATTACAATGATAACCTTCCTATATATTATAATAGTCTATTGTCTTATCAAATACAACTCGTGTTTTCATCTCTTAGAACAAGATGGACGCACTCGTGATATTACAATGATAACCTTCCTATATATTATAATAGTCTATTGTCTTATCAAACACAACTCGTGTTTTCATCTCTTAGAACAAGATGGCCACACTCGTGATATTACAATGATAACCTTCCTATATATTATAATTGTCTATTGTCTTATCAACTCGTGTTTTCATCTCAGAACAAGATGGACGCACTCGTGATATTACAATGATAACCTTCCTATATATTATAATAGTCTATTGTCTTATCAAATACAACTCGTGTTTTCATCTCTTAGAACAAGATGGACGCACTCGTGATATTACAATGATAACCTTCCTATATATTATAATAGTCTATTGTCTTATCAAACACAACTCGTGTTTTCATCTCTTAGAACAAGATGGCCACACTCGTGATATTACAATGATAACCTTCCTATATATTATAATTGTCTATTGTCTTATCAGCTCGTGTTTTCATCTCAGAACAAGATGGAGACACTCGTGATATTACAATGATAACCTTCCTATATATTATAATAGTCTATTGTCTTATCAAACACAACTCGTGTTTTCATCTCTTAGAACAAGATGGCCACACTCGTGATATTACAATGATAACCTTCCTATATATTATAATAGTCTATTGTCTTATCAACTCGTGTTTTCATCTCAGAACAAGATGGACACACTCGTGATATTACAATAATAACCTTCCTATATATTTGAATAGTCTATTGTCTTATCAACTCGTGTTTTCATCTCAGAACAAGATGGACGCACTCGTGATATTACAATGATAACCTTCCTATATATTATAATAGTCTATTGTCTTATCAAACACAACTCGTGTTTTCATCTCTTAGAACAAGATGGCCACACTCGTGATATTACAATGATAACCTTCCTATATATTATAATAGTCTATTGTCTTATCAACTCGTGTTTTCATCTCAGAACAAGATGGACACACTCGTGATATTACAATAATAACCTTCCTATATATTTGAATAGTCTATTGTCTTATCAACTCGTGTTTTCATCTCAGAACAAGATGGACGCACTCGTGATATTACAATGATAACCTTCCTATATATTATAATAGTCTATTGTCTTATCAACTCGTGTTTTCATCTTAGAACAAGATGGCCACACTCATGATATTACAATGATAACCTTCCTATATATTATAATAGTCTATTGTCTTATCAAACACAACTCGTGTTTTCATCTCTTAGAACAAGATGGAGACACTCGTGATATTACAATGATAACCTTCCTATATATTATAATAGTCTATTGTCTTATCAGATACAACTCGTGTTTTCATCTCTTAGAACAAGATGGCCACACTCTTGATATTACAATGATAACCTTCCTATATATTATAATAGTCTATTGTCTTATACAACACAACTCGTGTTTTCATCTCTTACAACAAGATGGACACACTCGTGATATTACAATGATAACCTTCCTATATATTATAACAGTCTATTGTCTTATCAGATACAACTCGTGTTTTCATCTCTCAGAACTCGTGGATTATTAACAGGATGAAAGCCCTCACCATATTACTTAATATTTTTCTCGATTAGTATTGTGTAGAAAGTAGGAGGATCATTTGTAAGAAGTTTGTTTATAGAGCAGTTAGAGAAAGTCCTGTGAGTGTAACACCTCGGGTATTTTCTCATGTCCGTTTAAAGGGTATGATATTTTCACGTACCGCACAGACACACGTCTTTATATAACAGAGTCTATAATGGAGCGAGAACGAACACGCATGCAGTTAATCTGATAGCGTTATATTTGAAAGACCATAAAGAGCGAACTTGTTTTAAACGACCCGTCTAGTATCTTAACCTGCAGATATTTATTTCCCAGCAAGCACCTCGCTAGGGTAATCGATGTGATGTTTTTGTTTGCCAGGCTTTTTAAATCTTCTGCTCTGTATGAACGTTCATCCGCGTTTCGTTGGCAGAGATAACATTTTTACAATGTCTGGGTGATTATGTTGCAAGCTGAACAACGTTCTTGTTGTTTACGTCATTCTGATAGTACTACTGAAGCCCTGTCGGTGGTCATGCAAAATTCCCTTTTTACTGCCGTGTTAATGGTATATCAAAACATGTCCAGATATATTATTGTCTTTTGAGTTATTTGGAGGAAGCTTTAGCTTCTCTGCTACGTATACTCAATATACAAAATCTGCAAACCCAAAATTCTATATCGAGATTTCACTGGAAATACAGTGTGATTCAAAAATATTTTTACAAAGATAGTATTCATCTCTCTTACACCAATAACTTTACATAGCATGTAAAATATACATATTGAGTTTTCTGTGAATAACCTCAAAATATCTCTTTATTCTGGATGAACTCTTTTGAATTAAAATACTTAAAATACAGAAAAAAATGTAGAGCTCTTTAAAACACAATTTATATCATGTACTTACATTTTTACTGTCTCTAGTCCTGTATGTAACACGTACACAGTGGATAGGAAGGTAGGTATTGTATTGCACCCAAAAATTCCATACCGAGATTTCACCAGAAATACATGTTTTAGGACCTCAATCCGAAAAAACCATTTTCAGAAAAAGATCCGTATGAATATGTGTGTCTATGGACAGCATAGCTCAAAAGCGAAAAGACCAAACTTGGTATCTTCCAAGAATGTCACACGAAGATTTTCAGGGAAATGTAAATGGCGTGTTATTTATGGACGCTCTTTAACGGCTGTGGTTCTCAGCGACCCATTCTAAACTGGGCGTGAAAGACCGCTTAATTTTGCTCAGTGGCCTCTCTATCAGACTTGAGGTGCCGTAAATCTAGGACACGGGACCAACGGTTTTACTTCTCTTTCCATGCTTAGGACTTTTATACGCGAAAAATTCCATCGTCCTCTGCCGGGTGATTTTCAGGCAACTCCCCAAGCCTAACTACCCTTAACATGGAAACTTTTTTTGAAAATTATGGTTTTCTTAAAATGGCTGTAACGATTTGAATTAAAATACCATATGTTTAAGTTATTTTTTTGAAAAATAAAATGTAAATCTTGGATTTTCTGGGAATAACCTCTGAAGACTTATTTATTCTGGATGAAATCTGCTAAATTTTGCATAAGTAGTAAACCGTAAGAGATACAGAAAAAGTTACTACAAAAAAAAAAAAAAATGCTGATCTTGTTAAAATATACAATTTAGTCTTATACATTTTATGTGGAGTTTAACGTTTTCGAGATATTCCTTTTTATTGGTTTCAGCTGTAAAGTACTTACACCTTTTCAGGCAGGAAGTGTCAGGTTTCTTTTGTTCTGCTCCTGGCCAAGCAAAGAAGCGATTTGCAATGACAACCACATACCGAAGCTTTAAAAACATTTGACAATCACTTTAGCATAGTACATTCCTTTAGTTGCCTTCTACGTATAAGGAACTAAGTAATTCGAGATATTCTTTTGTATTGGTTTCAGATTTAAAATACTTACGTTTTTCTCATACAGGAACTTGTCAACTCTTGACAATGCTTAGAAACGGATTTCAGTCACACGGCAACGACATTTTAAAATATTTGACTATCGCTTTATGCTAGTGTACCCCCTTATTTCCCTTTACAAGTAAGCAAGTAATAAGACAATTTCTGTTAATGTTTCTCGATTATCATGAAATAGACTGAAGAATAAGGTTTTTAACAATGCGTTACGATATGTAGAGAAAGTCATGTGAATGGATGTTTTTGTTTACATATGTGTATTGCTATGTGAGATATAAAACTGGCAACTGCGAGGCTTGTTAGTGAAGTTTCGAGGGAACCAATGGTCTTCCTTCATCTCGTTAAAACTCAAATCACTTCCTGCATTATTGAGCGCCAGCACAATTTTTACTCCCCATGGAGGAAAAAGAGTGAGTGAAACATCCACTGTACGTTTTCACAGTGAACTAGCTATCTTACAGCTTTTAGGCTCAAGATTCTCTACCAACACTACCGATACTACTAGTGTGTACATTTTTGAAGCCCCTGAATGTGTTCCACTCACATGACTTTCTCTAGCTGTTCTATAAACAAACGTTTCTTACAAAATAATATTTTATCTACTTCATGCTAATCAAGCTATCGCTATGTAAGCAAATTGAAATTAGGTTTTCTTACGTGGCTATGAGTAAATAAAATAGACGAAAACAAACATATCTTTCTATTTGAAACAACTTCAATATCTGGAAAAGGTTTGCACCGAAGAAGGAAAAACAAAGAAATTGTCATATCTGCAACAAGAGTTTGAATTTGTCTTCTTCGAAATCATTTGTATAATAACCAGTTGTAGCATTTCCACCGTCTTATTACTTTGCTATTTATTGTATGTCAGCTTTATATTATGTACTTTAATAGTTCTTTTGTAACTTTTAATTTCCTTTCCGATGTCTTACTCATAAAAACTGTCGATATTACCTTTATAGAATAGCTTCAACTTAATTAGTATTTTTTTTTGTCCTTTTAGATAATTAATTTATAATTTATCTGGTTTACTGTTTCTTTGTTGGTGGCCCATAAATATAGGGAGTTGTTACGTTTTCGATAAATAAATAAATAGCTTAAAACGGAAAAACCAATAACTCGGAATATCTCTAAAACGGTTAACTCTACACGATATGACATAAAGTGTGTGTTTTAATAAGATATACTTACATGTTTTGTGTAGTAAGTCCCTATTTATCTCTTATGATTCAGTACTTATAGAAAGTCATCTTCAGAGGCTATTCCCAGAAAATTCAACATTCTTAAGCATATGCGGTTTAATAAAATTTGTTAGAAGCATTTTTGAGAAAATCAAAATCTGAGAAGAATGATACATGCATAGAGTATTTGCGGGTGTTGTTTGTTTTTTTTATGTTCGCGTCGCATCCTTGGCAGATTCGTTTCGTAATGGGCTTACCCTCCCCGGTTTTAGAGGTGACACCCCCCTAGGAATACAAGTAAATGCCTAGGAGAGCCAATGGCACGAAACCGCGTGGCCTGGCATGAGCATGAGGAAGTGGTGATGATGCAGCAATTGGTGGAATGAGTGGTGGGGGAAACCGGAGGATCAGCGGAAACCCCGGCTAGACGCCGCTTCCTCCACCACATGCGAGCGCCTAGATGGGAGACGAGCGCTCTAGCCACCATCCTTGGGAGAACTTGATTACCAAGTTTCGTATTTAACTCACTTTTCCTTTTGAGCTATGCTGTCTACAGGAATACACAAACACACGAACATTTTTCTAAAAATGCTTTTTTGGACTCGGGGGTCTCAAAACATGTATTTCCGTCGAAATCTCAGGACCAAATTTTAGGTAGCATACAATACGATCTCTACCTACTACATACAAGGACATTTTTCTAAAAAATATTTTTTGGACTCAGGTGGTCTGAAAACATGTATTTGCTCTGATGTCTCGGAACCAATTTTTGGGTGGAATGCAATACCATCTCTACCTACTACATACACGAACATTTTTCTAAAATGCTTTTTTGGACTCAGGAAGTCTGAAAACATGTATTTGCTCTGATGTCTCGGAACCAATTTTTGGGTGGAATGCAATACCATCTCTACCTACTACATACACGAACATTTTTCTAAAATGCTTTTTTGGACTCAGGGGGTCTCAAAACATGTATTTGAGCTGATATCTCGGAACCAAATTTTGGGTGGAATACAATACCATCTCTGTCTACTACATACGTGCTAAAGTAGATAAAATATTATGTGTTACACTCATATGATTTCTCTACCCACTATTGTTTATTAAACGGAGCGGGATGGTTTCTTTTGTTTGGTTAGCAAACAAGCGCGCATCAGAGTTTGCCTCCCTTTGACCAATGGAAGGGAGTAAGTTAGTTTACTATTACAAACTGTTCTTGTTACGTAACTGCAGTTTGAAATTTGACTGAGAAAGCTTTTTACTGCTTCAAAACGCTACGTAATTGTTTAACAATTCATTACTTCCGCTGGTACAAATTAAATCTCTCGTGACTTTTGCCTCGCAACAACTCAAGTACGAAATACACCTTCATTTGTCTCTTTTCCCCTCCATCTTCTAGTATTTCATTTTATAAAGGAACGAATCGAAAGCGCGTGTTGTGTTTGCTTTAGGAATTTCGTCGCTGCAATACACGAGCAGAGAACGAAATAAAAGGAACTGAAGAGGACAGGGAGAATATAATATGAAGAAGTGGGGATCAAACTACCAGCTTATCTAATTCAGAGTAGTTTTGTCACTTTATTAAACGTGTTGCTAGAAGGCACTAACACATTCTCTAACTGTTCTGCAAAATAGGTATTCTTAAAAGAGATTATACTTTTATCAACATCTTGCTAATCGAGATAAATATTAACATAAATTGTCTTATTACTTGCTTCCTTGTAAGTAGAAGGGAGTACACTAGGATAAAGGGATAGTCTAATGTTTTAAAATGTGTATGGTATGGCATTGAAATCCGTCTTTAGTTTTTATGCAGGACCAGGAGTTTACAATGAAAAGTTTAAGTATCTTAAATCTGAAACAAATAACAAGGAATATCTCAAAAACGGGCAATTCCACGAAAAAAAAATGTATATGTATTAATGTATATGTATTTATACCACACAATTTATGTTTTATATATATATAACATAAATCGTGTGTTTCAATGAGCTATACACGTTTTGTATATCTTTTACGGTTTACCAATTATGCAAAACCGTTTGCACCATTTGAGAAAAGCAACATTTTCAACAAGTTTTCCATGTAAAGGATAGCTGAGGTGGGAGATTTTCTTGAAGATATTCGTGTCGCATCCTTGGAAGATACCAAACTTAAATATCAGATTTGCTATTTAAGGTCTTTTCGTTTTGAAGCTATGCTGTCCACACACATACACACGCACACAGACCTTTTTCTAAAAATGCTTTTTTGGATTCAGGGGAACCCAAAGTATATATTTCCGGTGAAATTTCGGTTTCGAATTTTTGGATGCAATACAATACTTCTCTTTACACTATGTACATATTATGTACAGAGAAAATAATAGCACAAATTGTTTAATTACTTAATTCCTTGTAAGTAGGTGGGAAATAAGGGAATACACTAGGTTAAACTGATAGTCAAATGCTTTTAAATTTCTGGTTATGCGATTGTTATTCAAAATAGGTTGTGTTACCACATGCAAGGAGTAAAACAAAAGAGATATACAACGTATCACAACCTTCCGTTCATAGAAGTTTCAAATATTTTAATAACCGAATATCTCTGAAGTGTTTATGTTTACAAAACAACACTGTATATCATGTAAATTGTGTAGTAAATTTTTGTCTATCTCGTACGTTTTACTGCTATGCATAATTCAGCAAAGTTCCATTTTCCTGTACAAACTGTCCCACTTAATGTTTTCATTGATAATGCACAGAAATAACCTTGGTAATGTATTTCAGATACCGCTCGGTTTGTAGAAGTGCGCTTGCTCTTTCTCCGGCGACCATTCATTAATTGGTGTCAATTTGTACAGCGCATAACCATCCTCTCAGAAAATAAATCTCATGTGTGTTCCATTCACATAACATCTCTCCATCAAATTATTGTTAAAAAGCTTATGCTTCTATTTACTTCATGCTAATCGAGATAAACTTAAACAGAAATTGTCTTATTTCTTGCTTCCTTGTAAGTAGAGCGAAATAAGGGAATACACAAGGATAAAGTGGTAGTGCAGCATTTTAAAGCTGAAACCAATAACAAAGAATATCTCAAAAACTATCTACTCCACGGCAAAAATGTATATGACATAAATTGTGTGTTTTATCGTGTTCTACAGTTATTGCGTGTAAGTTTTTGTCTATCTCTTACGGTTTTCCTGTTATGGAAAATTCAATAAAAATCATCTACAATAACATCTACAATAGAGACTATTCCCAGAAAATTCAAGATATAAATTTCATTTGGCATGTAAATATCTTAAATATAAGAGATTTTAGTTAAAATCGTTACAGCCATTTTTAAAAAAATAAAAATTTGGAAATTTTTCCATGTAAAGGGTAATTTGGGGTGAGGGGACTTTCTTAAAAATCTTCGTGTCGCTTCTTTGGAAGATACTAAACTTAAATACCAAGTTTGGTAATTAACGGTCTTTTCGTTTTTGAGCTGGCTGTTCACACACACGTACACACACAAAGACGCACCATAGACGCAAAGACACGGACCTTTTTCAAAAAAATGTGTTTGTGTTTTTTATTCAGTGGAACACAAACCACTTATTTCCAGTGAAATCTCGGTATCGCAATTTTGCGTAGAATACAATATCTTCTCTATACACTATGTACGATGTATGTGTAGAGAAAGTAAAAACAATTTTAAACCCGTGCTCTAGGCCGTTGACAGTAGCTTTGCTTAACTGAGCGCCAGTACCTCATTGTACCCTATTGCAGTGATCTCGCTAAATAACACAGGCATGTTCTATATTGTTTTTTTTAATCCCTATTGTGCTCATTAAATATTTATTCATTGATTTCCTGGTATTTCTGTGTTATCGGAGTGTTTGTTTCGCGGTAGCCTCTGCTGTAAATGTAATAAAACAATTTCTTCTAATATTTAGATCTCGATTAGATAAGAGAATAATCTTTTGTAAGAATAGTGTATTAGTGAATGGGTAGAGAAGGTCATGTAAACATCCCACGCCAGACTCTTGTTCATGTTTATTTTAAACCTGTGTGGAAGACAGCAACCAATTGCAAAGGTTTGATGGCGGCAATAATTTATATCTGTTTGATAATTAATAGAGATTACCTCAAAGCCATTCAGCTGTCTTCTGTCGTGATTCAACTGTCTTGTGAATTAAACAATCAACTCTGGTCTGAGAGAGACAGCTTGGATGGGCAGCTCTCAAGAATTTCCTTCCACCAAATTATTTGATGAATTATTCAGCCACATGAATCTGTACTTATTATACCATCCAAAATTTTCATTCTGACATTTCGGTGCACAGCGAAACTGGAAATATGTGACGTGTTCCATTCACTTGACTTTCTCGGTAACAAATTATTGTTATTCTTCTTTCTGCTTCATGCTAATCGTCATAAACATTAACACAAATTGTCTGATTACTTGCTTCCTTGGAAGTGGAAGGGAATACACTACATTTGCGATTGGTATTGAAATTCTCTTTATTTCCAAAGTAAGAAGTAAAAGAAAATAAACATGAAATGGAGGTGGACTTTCCCTTTGAAAAGTGTATTTTAATATTAAAACCAATAACAGGCAATATATTGAAAACGATCAAAACCTTCAAAAATGTATGTAACATAAATTTTATATTTTAAAGATATCTATATTTTTGTATATCTCTTTCAATTTTCAGTTATACAAAAGTCATCCAGAATAAAGAGGTCTTCAGAGGCTAGTCCCAGAAATACATTTCGTTTGTAATGAAAATATCTTAAACATAATATATTTTAATCAAAATAATTACAGCCAATTTTTAAGAAAATAAAAATTTTCGTATAATGTTCCATGTAAAGGAAAAATGTTCGCTTCGTATCCTTGGAAGATACTTAATTTAAATAACAAAGTAGTATTTAACTGACTTTTCGTTATGCTTCTGACACACACGCACCTTTTTCTAAAACCATTTTTGATACAGGGGACCTTAAAACTGCTATCTCGGTATTGAATTTTTGGGTGCAATACAAATCTTCTCTATTCACTATGTACATAGTACGTAGTGTAGAGAAAGTAAAAAGAAGTGACAATTTCCCGTTTGAGAAATGTTTAAAGTGTTTAAAAATGTTTGCTGGATATTGCGTAACTACTAAACGGTAAGAGATAGACAAAAAACGTACTGCACAAAATATGTGGATCTGCTTCAAACATATAATTTATTTTATATAATTTTTTCGTGGAGTTGGACATTTTTGAGATGTTCTTTGTTAATTGTTTCAGTTTTAAAACATTTAAACTTTTCACATACGGGAATTTGTCAAATCCTGCCAATGAAAAGAAAAGGATTTCATCCACATGGCAACCTGCTTCTAAAACATTTGACTATCACTTTAGCCTAGTGTATTCCCTTATTTACCTCTATTTACAAGAAAGCATTTCTGGTAATGTTTATCCCGATTAGCATAGAGTGGATGAAGAATAAGATTTTTAACAATAATTTGTTACAGAGATGTAGAGAAAGTCATGTGAATAGAATACATGAGATTTGTAAGGTATACTTTGTAAAAACGAGAGTAGAAAAAGTTATATGAAGGTGAGACATTGTTTAAAATGAATGAGTTTAGGAGTGAGGGCAATGTGGAGAGGGACACATTGCTGGCAACAAGCTGTCGGTTTAGAGTCTTGACCTCCACGTAACACATACATGTAGCGGTTCGCTATTGGCGCTGAGCCTGGTGGGCCCAGAGTTTTCCCCAATCACTACCTGAATGCTGAACAGCTGCCCCTTCATTTCATCCCAACCGCTCTCTCAACGTTGTATTAGCGAGACTGTGGTGGTGGTGCCTCTCCGTGGTGGTGAAAGCGCTCTACACGGAAGGGTTGCACTACAGTCCTCAGCAGCACTTTTTGAGTTCAGTCAGCCAACTCCACCAAAAGAGGAAGTAGATTTCACTACAGTTACACATTTTAGCTTCCTCTGGTTTAAGAAAAAACAACACATTCTTAGAAAAACTGGTGTGCCTCTGGAACATAATAACTCAAACAGAAAAGTCGGTTAAACATTAAACTTGATATTTAAGTTTAATAGGATGTGATCCAAAGATTTCCATGAAATTCCCCCTCCCCAAATTACCCTTTGTATGTTTTTTAGTGGGGGGATGTTTTTTTAAGAATGCCTCAAACGATTTCGATTAAAATGTCGTGTATTAAATATACTTGCATGAAAAATAAAATGTATTTATCAAATTTCCTCAGAATAGCCTCTAAAGTCCTCTTCGTTCTTTTCTTTTATTAATATTATTATTATTATTGTTATTATAATTATTATCTTATTTGGCAGTTCAACAGTTCTACTATACAAGTGCTAGATAACAGAAACATTAAATACATAACACTTGAGGTTGACTTCTCTAACATAAACGTGTTAGTAATACAGCTTTACAGTAAATGTTACAGTTGAATAAAAGTATACATGAGAATGATATTAATAACAAAAACAAAATCAAAATAAAATTTATGAATATTTATGAAAAGGAATCATCTGCTTCACTTAATATGAAAATTGTGGTAAATTTCCCTCTTCGTTCTCTATGACCCTATGGTAAACCATAAGAGATGTACAAAAGGTTACTGTGCTAAAAATATAGAGTTCGTTAAAATACGATTTATATTCTATACTGTATTTTTTAGGTGATAACTACTTCCGAGATATTTTTTGTTATTGGTTTGAATTTTAAAATACTTAAACTTTTCTCATACGCTAATTTGTCAGCTCTTGGCCATGCAAAGTAACGGATCTCAACCACAAGCAACCAGCTTTTAAAACATTTGTCTATCACTTTATCCTAGCATATTCCCTTCTACTTACAAGGAAGCAAGTAATAAGACAATTTCTGTTAATGTTTATCTCGATTAGCATGATGTAAATAAGAGGATAATGTTTTATCAGATAGTTTGTGTGCATAGCAGATAGAGAAAGTGGTGTGAATGTAAACTATGGGATGTTTGTTAAGTATTGTTTCTTGAGAGCAAATGTTTAGCTCTGAGCTAAGACTTCATTTCAAGGAAGGAAATAGTTGTTTCCGATTGTCACCTGACAGATTCGTGCTTCACGCGAACTCTTCAAGGTCCATTTCCTTTCTGTTCTCTACTGTGTAACAAAACACACTCACGAGTTTAGCTTTCTCTACCACTTAATACAATGCACCATGTACATACGAGGTGTGATAACGCAAAAAACAAAAAACGTATGTGATCCATTCACATCACTTTCTCTACATCTCTGCAGCAAATTATTGTTAAAAAGATTTACAGAAAAATCCCCCCATCCCAAAGTAACCTTTACATGGATTTTTTTTCAAGATTTGATGTTCTTAAAAGTGGCTCTAACGATTAAACATATTAAAGCTATTTACGTAACAAATAAAATGTATATCTTGAATTTTGTAGGAATAGCCTCTGGGGACTACTTTATTCTGGATAGATTTTACGGAATTTTGCATAACTGCTAAACCGTAAGAGATGGACAATAAGGGCCGCGCTGTGGCCGAGTGGTTAGCCCACTCGCCTCTCACCTAGACGGCCCGGCTTCAATCCCAAGCGACCGCATGTGAGATTTGTGGTGGACAAAGCGGCGCTGGGTTCTCCTGTTTCCCCCGCCATAACATTCCACCGGTGCTCCATCTTCATTCATGTGTCATCTGTCACCGCCTGCGATGCCATAAGCAGTTAAAGTGGGCGTTAAACACTACCAAAAAAAAAAGGACAAAAACTTACCGTACAAAATTGTAGAGCACTTTAAAACACACAATTTATGGTATATACATTTTATCCGTAGAGTTTATCGCTTTTGAGGCATTCCTTGTTTTTGGTTTTAACTTTAAAACACTTACTTTTCTCACACAGAACTTTGTCAACTCCTGTCGATACAAACAAAGGAAGTTCAGTCACATAGCAACCAGCTTTTAACTGTCACTTTAACCTATGGTACTCCCGTATTTCCTTTCTACTTACAAGGAAGCAAGTAATAAGACTATTTCTGCTAATTTTTTCTCGATTAGCATAAAGTAAATAGAAGCATAAGCTTTCTAACAATAATTTGTTGCAGAGATGCAGAAAGTCATGTGAGTGGAACACATCAGATTCTAAAGTGTGTCTTTAACTAAAATGCACCGAAAATCAATATGGATTCTGAAGATCCTGGTACGTACCATTGTGTTTATTTAATATTTTCTATCACTATTCATTCTTTTAAATTTAACTTGAGAAGCAATAGTGCAAAGTTTTTGATACAGGTGAGGACGTTTCCCTCATAGACAAACCATTTCTCTAATGGACATTTAAAATAGTAGCCGTGGATGTATTGTTGACGATTTTCTTATACTGTATTTGTTACATGTTATAAAATAAGGTAACGTCCAAGATGGCTTTTTATCTTAGGTCCTTCGGGAGTCAAAATAATGACAATAAGCAGTCTCTATGAAGTGTTCTGAAAACGATTTCGTAAGCACACTAGATTTTATGGAATCAGACCCTTTCTTCAGTGAAGAAGAAGAAAACAGATTTTAAATATTTGCTGTAAGTCGGAATTAAAGAAAAGATGGCTTACCCCACTTTAAGTTGAAAGTACCTTCTTCAAAAATGTCCATAATTGACTGCAAAGTAATAGAAATTTCACGTAGTAAAGCTTGAGTCGTTGGGCTGACAAAGTCCTACATGGAATGAAGTGAACGTAAAGACAGCATTTGTTAACTGAATTAGCTAACGATGCTCTGAGAATCTGGAAACGCTGACGGTTAAAAAGTGGTTCATCGCCTACCCAAGGAGCAAAACATTAGAGGTCGGCTTAGGGACCTAGACACGACTGGCCGGGCTTGCCAACCTAGCTGGTAAAACCGTCAAATAGTGCTAGTCAAATATTTTAAAAGTTGCTTGCTATGTGGTTAAAATCCCAGTTTTTGCATTGCCAAGAGTTTTTTGGACATGTTTTTCCTACGCTTTTTGTATTTGTTTTCGTTGGTTTTCCGTTTTACAGATACACATAGACGCGTTTACAAACTGCCCAGCCCAAGGTGGGACTCGAACCCGCGGAGCACCAAGACCAACTCTTTAGCGAGCGCGGTCATGGGAACCGGCCAGGAGAAAAGTTTAAGTATTTGAAAACTGAAACCAATAACACGGAATATCTCGGAATCGGCCAATTCATGACGTATTTTAGCGAGATGAAGTAAGTTTCTATCTATCGCTTTCAGTTCACCATTTATACAAAAGTTATCCAGAATAAAGTAATCTTCAGAGGCTATTCCCAGGAAATTCAACATATACATTTCATTTGTCACAAAAACAGCTTTAATTCGATTAATAATTTGATCAAAATTATTAGAGCCATTTTTGAAAAGATCTAAAATTTCGAAAAGTATTCTATGTGAGGGTAGTTAGCGGTGGCACGATTTGAGATTGATGTTCCTAAACACACATATACAAATACAAACAACAGACATACGCGCGGACACCGAGCACGCAGACGGACCTTTTTCTGAAAATGCTTCTTTAACATTGACGGAGTTTACAAGTTTGCGATGAAATTTCGGTATCGAATTTTTTGGTGGAATACAATATCTTCTCTACCTACTATGTACACTGTAAATACGTAGCTCAGAAAGGAAAAACATTTTAGCTGATAATTCTAATAAACTGTATACAAAAATAAGGAGCGCTTAGGAAATTAAGTATGTATTAGAATGGTTGCAGTGTGGAAAGCAACTTCGCTCGTATTGCAATGTTTTATACTTGACAAGAGTCGGAAACTAAGTTTGGTTGATTTATTAATCAAGAAAAACGGTAGTGAAAGTTTCATGAATATTTCATTACATGGAGGGTAACTGTACCCTTACAAAAACAGTTGTGCTGTAAATCTAATGCTCGACGTTAAGGATGAGGCAATTGACAAGGGAGCTCTATTCATACACAACCACCCTCCTCCACGTTCATACATAAGTAAACGTTTTAATGAGGTACACAGCGCAGCTAGGGGGAGAAATATATTCTTTCTCTATCATAAATAACATTGATTGTCATACTTTATGTTGTGTTTAAACTTGTATTTCATACGAAATACAAAAAATATATAGAGTGCTCTTTAAAGGAAATTAATGAATGGTACTCCAGTATTTTCACTGCACAACGTACGAGGGGTGCATATGCGCATGTTAACACTTTAGGGGAGCTAACATTTATACGAGGAGGGTTCAATAAGTCCTTAGAAAATCCAAGAAATTACCCTCGTAGCTAGAGGCAGTCAAAGTTTCAGCTATACCCAGCTTTCGTTGCCATAGGCGATTGAATCAACAATCATTTAGAAAATGGGGGAAAAAGGCTTAACACCCAACGAGAGAAAAGCCGAGTTGGGTGAAGTTCATGGTACATCTGCTCCTGCGTTTGCAACAATTTACAATTGGATAAATGAATTTAAACGTGGCCTTACATCCACAAATGATGAACATCGTTCCGGACATCCAGTAGAAGTGACTTCCTCCGAAATTGTTGACAATATCCAGGATACGGGTTTGAGTGCTCGACTAATCAAAGTTCGTGAAATAGTAGAGGTCACAGACATATCACAAGGTACGGTGTTCTCAATTTTTTATAAAAAACTATGTCTGACAAAGGTCTTGGCAAGATGAGCGCCCTTTTGCTCACAATGGAGAATAAACGCAATCGTGTGATCCATTTGGAAGCTGGTTTGGCACTTATTCGTCGCAATTCTTACGCGTTTCTGCGTCGATAGTAACTGAGAATGAAACATGGATACACACTCCAGAAATAAAAGTAAAGTCGAAATAGTGGATTTTTAAAGCTGAGCTTCCCAAGAAGGCAAAAGTGATGAAACCTGCAGAGAAGGTTTTGGGATACATGCGGAATCATGTGGAAAGGAAGAACGATAAATAGTGAGTATTATGCACCGGTCGAACGGAGAAATCAAGAAAAAACGTCATCATCTGACGTTGTTGTTGGAGAAAAAGAGAGCTTTTGTTACTATTTATAACTTCTCAAACTGAAGGTCCTTGCTTAGAGAATCTTATCATTAGGAGCCGACTATTTAATTAATACTTTTTAAGATATGAATAAATTTCGAATTTTCTGAAGCAGAATATGTGAATTTTATTGAAGCTAAAAGGGGATGAATGAGGTAAATAACTGTCTTCGCATCTTCAAAGGAAGAATATTGTTGAAATGCGTCTGAGATGAAAACAAAATCACCAAGATCAAGAAATCGCTCACGGTTCTACATTGAGACAGGTGTTTGTTTGAAAAGTGAATATTTCTACACCAGAAGGAGCTGCATTTTCAGACAATACTTAGTTTAGAAGACATGAAAATCACCAACCAGTTTAGAGAACATTTCCTCTAGAACCTGATGTATTAAAATAAGAACTGAAGCTTTCCTGGCGACGTGTTAATTCAAAATCTTCTCGGGCTTCTAGCCAGGTGAAAACTTGGCTTGACACCAACGTTTCGAAGAAGTGCATCTTCCTCGTCTTCAGGGTGACGTTTTCACCTGGCTAGAAGCCCGAGAAGATTTTGAATCTGATGTATTAACTTTTTATTCACAAGAATCCGCTACTTGATAATAGAACATCGAAATTGAATGTGCAGTAGTTATCTATTGCAATGCCAAAAAAGGACTAAAAAAATCTGATGTGTTCCATTTACATTGCTTTCTTCAACTGTTCTAAATACTAACTATTATTACAAAACATATTCTTCTATTTACTTCAAGATAAACACTAACAGAAATTGTGTTATTACTCGCTTCCTTTAAGTATACACTAGGATAAAGTGATAGTCACATCTTCTAGATAGTCGGTAGCTATGTGAAACATTGATATTCGGTTGGATTTGCACGGCCAGGAGGAAAACAACAAAAGACACATAAAACAAAGGATGATCTACTGTTTCAGAAAAGTGTAAGTCGCTCAAAATTGAAAGCAATTATATGGAATATCTCGAAAACGGTTAAACCTACAAAAAATTAACATAACATAAATTGAATGTTCTAACGCACTCTACAGTTTTGTATAGTAAAATATCTTTAGTATACGATATTTTAAACAAAATCGTTAGTAATTTTTAAAATAAACAATATTTTCATTAAATTGCCCATGTAAGAGATAGTTTGCGGTTGGATTTTCATGAAAATCTTGGAAGCTACTAAAATACATTACAAAGTTTGGTATTTAACTGCCTTTTCATCTATGCTGTCCACACACATGAACCTTTTTCTAATTTTTTTTTTGGGGAGATGGATTTATGGAACTTCAAAACATATATTTACGGTGAAATACCGACATCGAATTTTCCGGTGGAATACAGTGCCTTATCTACCTATCTCCTGTGTCCATGTGCAAAAAATCAAAATCATGAGAACGAGAGAAATAATTTTGATTGGATGGAAGACTTTAAGTATGTAACCACAATTGTGGAAACAAGTGAATATTGCTATGGATTAGATAAGGCTAATACTTGGCCATTGTTATTTTGGCAGATGTCGCAGTGCCCTGAAGCGCGGATCGAAGCCCATGCCGGGTTTAATTTGGGCTCCGCTGCTGCCGTTATATTTATTCATTAGATCTCGACACTGCTCTGCGTTTCGCTTGCAATCGAGAAAGAGATGGACAAAAAAACACCCTACAAAATTTGGTTCCCTTTTAGTTGCAAATGACTCTGATGACGATTTATAGGTTCCAAAATTGACGCCTCCGATGATTACTAAACATCAACGTCAGTTCCTAAGGGAATATCTGTCGTAATGGACCTAACTCCGGCTTTTGTTTCACATTTCCTTGTTCACTACAAACAAAAGAAATAAAATACTGGCTCTGTCTTGCCGTTCACTCTCAGATGGCATTCACATCACTTTCTCTACATCTTTACAACAAATTACTGTTAAAAAACGTATTCTTTTATTTACCTTATTTCATTCTAATGGAGAAAAAATGGTATTATTACTTGCTTCCTTGTAAGTAGAAGCGAAATAGGGGAGTACCATAGGTTAAAGTGACAGTCAGAAGCTGGTTGCTATGCGACTGAAGTTCCTTTGTTTGTATGGACACGAGTTGGCAAATTTCCGTATGAGAAGAGTATGTTTTTTAAAGTTAAAACCAATAACAAAGAATATCTCAAAAACGATCAACTCCACGAAAATATATTATGTTATATTTATGTTATATAAATTGTGTGTATTAACGAGCTCTAAGTTTTCTGTTAAGTTAGGCTTTGTCTATCTCTTAAGGTTTAACATTTATGCAGAATTCCGCAAAATTCATCCAGCATAATCATGTCTTCAGGGACTATTCCCAGAAAATTCATTATATACATTTTATTTATCAGGTAAATATTTTTAATATACGACACTTTAATAAAAATCGTTAGTCATTTTTAAGAAAATCAAAATTTTCGAATTTATTTTTATGTAAAAGGTACTTGGGGGTGAGGGAATTTTCTTGAAAATCTTCGTGTGGTTTGATATTTAACACACCTTTCGTTTTTGAATT
This sequence comes from Hymenopus coronatus, assembly GCA_030762935.1. NCBI lineage: Eukaryota > Metazoa > Arthropoda > Insecta > Mantodea > Hymenopodidae > Hymenopus > Hymenopus coronatus. Next base: position 156,029,003 of record CM060897.1, read on the forward strand.
TTCTGGCAATAGCCTCTTAAGACCTTCTTCTTTGGATGAATTATGCGGAATTTTGTGTTACGGTTAAACCGTAGGAAATGGACCAAAACTTACTACCTACACACAAAAATGTGTATGTATATATATATATATATATATATTTTGTGTGTGTGTGTAAAACATGTAGTCACTTTTGTTTAGTTGTTCTTATTCCTCCCCCTCTTCTCTATTGTCCGCCTTCTCAGCTCTCTTGCCTAAGTATAAATTTACCTAGCCCGTCCGTGCCTGCCAGTAGCGTCCAGCATGCTTCTATCTTTACATTCGTGGTGGTAAAGAACCGCGATAAATATTTTTCTCGCCATTTCTCCGTATCCCTACATCTTTATTTTAATGGCTGTATAGGCAAATGACAAATTTTGTGCGTGTTGACAGTGAGTGCCTGTCCGCTGCTGTATATCTAGACTGGATGTGACGTCATACATCCCTGAAATGATGCTGATGGTCAAATAGGGACTCGGTGTTTTGCCTGTCCGCGTCCCCGGCCGTCATAGAATGGCGCGGATGAAACCATGCAACATTTTATAAGCTATCAATGTTTACCTAACAACCTAATGAAAGGAAATGCTCAAACTGACTCCGCCATTGTACATAATGTTTGGCACCTTTTTAGGAAACTATCATCACTCGCCGTACATGTTGAGAAATGCTGGACATTTTCTGGCACATATTTTGTTTTAATTGTTCCAGGGTGTGTGGGTTTGTCTTGTACACTTTATGTTTTAAGTTACCCCAGAGATAGAAATCGGAGGGGTTAGGTCGGGGAAGCGATGGGACACAAATCTTTACTAATAATTCTGTCCGGAAACACACTTTCAATTGTTCTCTCCAAAAGATTGCCTGTATGAGGTAACTTGTTGAAAACAGGCAAAATTACACTCTCTGTAAAAAGCGGGAGGCCAAATTGTACTCACGTATGTGCGGACGTCAATAGTTGACTCGAAGAAAAGTGGGCCTACCTCCACTAATGGTGCACCACACACCAATTTCATGAACAATATCAGGTTTCTCAATAACGATCATTTTGTGTGTACACATATCCATGAACCAAGGCTCGTCAGAGAAAATAAATGTGGTCTATTTTGCCATTATGTACAGTATTTAGAGTTCACACAGAAAATGTGCGCCAAATTGCTGGATCACCTGGTTGAAGAGCACGTGCCACAGTTATATAGTTTTAACTTCAGCAATTCTTCGTACAGAACCATAAGAACTGCCTACCTGTTGGGGGGGGGGGAATTCTCCAAACGATGACCGATGTTCTCTAATGTTTCTTCGATAAGAACCGAACTCCGCCTTTTAGCTTTCTTAGACTGAAATTTATTGTAAAGTTACACCTGCAAGTCATATTTCACTTGACGAGATGGCATGCGAATCATAAATAAATAAATCAATCATAATTTTAATAGGGTCATAAATCACTTTGTGACTAAGTGGGACTGTAACAACTGGACTACACCAGAGCAGTGGTGAATCATGTGTCCACACGTGCGGAGGTTTCTGACTCAGGCAGTACCAGGTGATACGTGTATTGAATCTTGGGGCGATAAACACAGGCATTTGTGTTGACTGCCAGAGCATGAACGTCACCCTGTATATGTTGTGTTTGTCAGGGCGGACATGTTGAAACCACAATGCTCTGAGTGGGCGATGTTTTAGATTGATCATACGAGCACAGATGAAGGCGGCGGGATGTGGGATTTGCCAGTGGTTTAACTAACTAATGGCGGGATTGTATCGCGGTGGAGTCTGCGAAGCGAGGCATAGCTGTCAACCTGAGACCCATACCTTGGGGACTCCCAGGAGAGAACTTCATGCATATTCCAGTATCTCATTTCACTACATAATCTGCCTTGATACTGTGACGTCGACCAACCGCTCGCTCGCTTGGCTTCCTTCACTTGTCGCTCTTTGCCATATGTTTTAATGTGCAAACGATGTAGAAATTCCTTTAATTACGAAGCTGAGTGCTAGATGTCACCAAAACTGCGCTTTTACCTCTTCTAAAAAAACCATCAATTACTTCGGCAAAATGATGTTCAGTTCCACTGAGAGCTTGCCCAGCAGAACTCTGACCTTTCGCTCTCTCTCATTTATACTAACAAGCAGAAGTATTGCATTCCAATCAACAATTCGATACTGAGATTTCACTGAAAATGTTTGTTTTGAAGCCCTGAATTATACAACAGGCATTTTTACTATCTCTACCACATGTAGTAAGTAGCGAAACTATTGTATTCCAGTCAACAATTCGACACTGAGATTTCACCGGAAATGTTTGTTTTGAAGTCCTGAGTTAGTACTGACATTTTTACTATCTGTACTACATGTAGTAAGTAGCGTATATATTGTGTTACATTCAACAGTTCGACACTGAGATTTCACCGGAAATGTTTGTTTTGAAGCCCTGAGTTATAGAACAGGCATTTTTACTCTCTGCACTACATGTAGTAAGTAGCGGAAGTATTGTATTCCATTCAACAATTCGATACTGAGATTTCACTGGAAATGTTTGTTTTGAAGTCCTGAGTTATAGAAAAGACATTTTTACTATCTGCACTACATGTAGTAAGTAGCGGAAGTATTGTATTCCATTCAACAATTCGATACTGAGATTTCACTGGAAATGTATTGTTTAGGCCCCCTGAACTAAAACAACATTTTTTTCTCCTTTATGTATGGTAGTTAGCGGAGGTATTGTATTCCACCTAAAACTACGATACCTTGATTTCATTGCAAATATATGTATTGAACTACTGAATTAAAAAAAAATGCATAGCTACTTACTCCACTTCGTATGAAAGTAGCGGAAGCATTGCACTGTCTAATAATTCGATACTAAGATTTCAAAGAAAATATAAATTTTGAGTTCCAGGACTAAATAGGCTTTCTCTACCACGTATAACAGGTAGTGGAAATACATTCAAACCGAAACTTCGATAGCGAGGATTCACTGCAAATGTATGTATTTAGTTCATGAACTAAACAAAGGCTCATATGTTCCATTCTCATGATTTTCTTTGCCTGTTCTGTAAACAAAGTTTTCTTACAAAATATTATTTTTGTATCTACATCACAATAATTGAGCTAAATATTAGCATAAATTGTCTTAATTACTTATTTCCTTGTAAGTAGACGGGAAATAGGGGAATATACTTGGATAAAGTGATAGTCAACTATTTTAAAATGTAGTTGCTATGTGGAATAACTGAAATTCAGCATACTTTGCGTTCCAAGAAGAGGGGTTTTGAACGAAAGATGACTTCCTGTTTGAATTATAAATAGTTTAAAATTGAAAAAAATAACAAAGGATGTCTTGGAAGTCGTTTTGTACAAACAAAATTTATCATATAAATTGTGGATTTTACAATTTTTGTGCAGTAAGTTTTTGTCCATCCCTTACAGTTAATCAGTTATCAAAATTCATTCAGAATGAAGAGATCTGCAGAAGCTATTTCCAAGATATACGTTTTATTTAGCCCAACCATTTCTTTAAATTATAATCTTTTTATGAAAATCGTTTTAGCTATTTTATAGAAATTCAAAATTTTCGAAAAATATGTCATGATAAGGGTAGTTTGGAGTGGGAGACTTTTTTGAAAATCTTTGTGCCGTCTCTAAAGATGCTGAAAACAAATATCAGTTTTGGAATTTAAGAAACCGTTCGTTTTTGAGGTATCATGTTCACACGGACCTTTTTTCTCAAAATGTTATGGGGAAGAAAGGTAAATGGCCAGTGCTCTGAAAACCCTGATTGCCTTATTCCACCACAAATGTCCTGCAACCATCTCACTCACTGTATGGCAGATTATAAAACTGGCTGTGTTGGGAAGATGGCGGTGATGTAGTGTTAGCATCTCTATAACTATAACACCGAGAGATAAATAAGTTGGTGCGCCTGGTTTCCCTCGCCATTGGTGACGTGCAGAGTCTTCTTATCTCCTTGCTCCTGCCATTCACATGGGCAGTCTAAACTATAATTTCCAAATATACATTCAAGTCCTTAGAAAATCCAAGAAATTGCTCTCGTAGCATCGAAAAAACGTTTGTATTTAGTAACCGTCAACTCTTACTAGATGGCAGTTAAAGTTTCGGCAATATACATCACGTGGTTTCGTTGCCATAAGCCATTGAATCAACAGTCTTGTGCTTCTTTAGAAAGATGAGGGGAGGAGAAACGAATTTCGTCCGGTGATTAAACACTTCTATTTAAAAGACTTAACACCGAAAGAGATAAAAGCCGAGTTGGATGAAGTTCATGGCACATCTGCTCCTGCGTTTGTAACAATTTACAATTTGATAAATGAATTTAAATGTTGCCGTACATCCACAAATGATGAACATCGTTCCGGACGTCCAGTACAAGTAACTTCCTCCGAAATGATGGACAAAATCCAGGTTATGGTTTTGAGTGATCGATAAATCAAAGTTAACGAAATAGTAGAGACCACAGGTATATCACATGGTACAGTGTTCTCAATTTTGCACCAAAAAAGTAGGCCTGGGAATGGTCTGGGCAAGATGGGCGCCACGTTTGTTATCAATGGAGAATAAAGGCAATCGTGTGATGGATTCGGAAGCTGGTTTGGCACTTTTCCGTCGCAATTCTGACAAGTTTCTGCGCCGATACATAACTGTGGCTAAAACATGGATATACTATTTCACTCCAGAGACAAAGGACAGTCGAAAGAGTGGATTTTTAAAGACGAATCGGCTCTGAAGAGGTGGTGAGTTCTGCAGACGAGATGATGGTCTCGGTTTTTTGAGATACACGCGGGATCATCTACATTGATTACTTGCAGAAAGGGAGAACGAAAATGGAGAGTATTATGCATTGTTATAGCACCGGTTGAATGGAGAAATCAAAACCCTCGTCTGGCAAAGAAAAGCTTTCTCTTCCATCAAGACAATACAAGGATACACATCTGTGCAGTTTCGTTGGCGAAAATAATAGAAGTAAGGTTCGAATTACTACAACATCCACCATATTCAGCAGATTTGGTCCACAGTGACTTTTTTATTTCCAAACTTGAAAAAGTGGCTCGGCGGAAAACGAAGAAGCCATCTTGCAAACAGATGTTTATTTTTGAAGACCTTCCGAAATCCTAATTTTTGGAAGGCTTAAAAGAGTTGGAGAAAAGTTCGGAAAAGTGTATCAAGCTAAAAGGAGATTGAAAAATAAAAAATCTACCAAAAGTTATTTGGTTTTATATCTTTTTTCAAGGTTTTTGGGAAGGTCCATCGTATTTTTCATTTTATTATGCAGCCAATGGTAAACATAATACATTATCATATAACAGGGCGGCTCAAAAATGGGAAATACGGTATTTTTAAGATTAGTGTGTTGCTCGTGGTATGTCATGATCCTAGGATTGTAATATGAGAGCAATAGTTCCGACTTTCACATTAAACACAAATATATATTCCAAAGTTGGGTCAAAATAGCCCAGTGACGTCTACTTTATGTTAAAAGGTTCCACTGTCTTATTGTAAGACTTTCTGCCTATAATTTATCACATAAGAACGATTCTGAATGAAAGTTGAATGTGATATGTGACACACTACATTCACATGGCTTTCTCTAATTGTTCAATATACAAAATATTCTTACAAAAGTTTGTACTCCATACTAATGGAGATAAACATTACCATAAATTGTCTTATTACTTGCCTCCTTGTAAGTAGAAGCGAAATAAGGCAACACACTTGGATAAAGTGACAGTCAAATATTTTAAAAGCTGGTTGGCAGATGAAAAAATTGAGATACAGTTCGCTTTGACTGGACCCGTTTGATAAAAGCTAAAGTAGTTTAAAATTGAAACCAATAACAAAGAAAACTTACACGAGATCCCCATTTTTGGTGCAGTAAGATTTTCTTTATCTTTTACGGTTTACCAGTTAAACAAAATTAGTGAATCAATTCAGAATGAAGATGTCCTCAGAGAAATTCAAGATATACATTTTATTTGTCAGGTAAATATCTTTAATCAAAACCGTTAGAGCCGTGTTTGAGCAAATCAAAAATTTCGAAACTTTTTTTATGTAGAGTGTACTTTGGGGAAGGACGATTTTCCTCAAAATCTTCCTGTCTCATCTTTGGAAGAAACTGAGGTTAAGTATCACGTTTGGTATTCTAATGCTTTTTGGGTTATTGTGTTCACGCCAAAGTATTCTGAAAATAATTTTTTTACTTTCTCTTCACGTACTATGTACATAGTGTACAGAGATAGTATTGTATTCCACCCTAAAATTCGATACCAAGATTTCAACCGCAATACATGTTTTGGGTCTCCCTGAATCCAAAAAAGCATTATGTGTGTGTGTGTCTATGGACAGCATAACTCAAAACGAAAAGACCGTGAAATACTAAATTTGGTATTTAAGTTTGGTATCTTCCAAGCTTTTACTTTTTTTTCTTCATGCAATTTATTAATAATTAACTTTCATATTACTGTTCTTCTTGCGACACGAAGATTTTCAAGAAACCCCCACACTCCCAACAACCCTTTACATGGAACTTTTTTCAAAATTTTGATTTTCTGAAAAATGGCTCTAACTATTTTGGTTAAAAATCTTTTCTATTTAAGATATTTACATGCCAAATAAAATATATATCTTGAATTCTCTGGGAATAACCTCTGAAGACTACTTTATTCTGAATGAATATTATGGAAGTTTGCATAACTACTAAACCGTAGGAGATGGACAAAAGTTTTCCAAAAAAAAAAAAAAAAGTATAGCACGTTAATTTATGTTTTGTATATATATTTGTTTTTGGTTTCAGCTTTGAAAAACCTATACAGGAATTAGTCAAACAAAGGAACTTTAATCACATAGTAACCAGCTTTTGACTACCACTTTAACGTATGTTACTCCCTTATTTCCCTTCTACTTACAAGAAAGCAAGTAATAAGACTATTTCTGTTAATGTTTATCTCGATTATCATGAAGTAAATAGAAAATTAGGTTTTGAATAACAGTTTGTTGCAGAGATGTAGAGAAAGTCATGTGATAGAACACATAAGATTTGTTGGGTATATGGCACCCTAAAACGTGAGTGTTCGGTATCGAACGTTTGCGTGTAGAGAAAGTAAAAAGGTGTCTTTAAGTACTGGCGAAGAAGTTTTTACTGAGGAAGAAAGGCACCATTGCTTTTGGCTTGTAGCAAAACAAATACGTTAGTAAGATCTGCAGTTGTTAGCGGAGGTTTAGAGAAGGCTGCAATGTAGTGCAGTACAGTCTGATATAGCACAGCGCACGCAAACGACCCACAACAGACTAAACTTGCGCTTTTCTTTATTGCTAATTAATATTAATGTTCTACTTGTTAGCGTATGACTACGCACGGCGGTGTTTACACTTTGTTTTGGTTCGAAGCCGTGCACTACAACATGCACCGGGAGTGTTGACGTAATACCCTTCCACTCGCGGCCGTCTGCATTCATTCTTCAGACTGGTAATACTCACCAGTGTAGTGACTTTCAAATGGGATGAGGTTTGTCCTTGTACGCCACCAGACCGGCAGCCAATCTGAGTGCTGCTGTGTCCACATATTGCATTCCCGCTTAACTGGGGAGCAACGCGCTCATAAACACTAAACATTTTACAAAAAGCAATTCACGAGGAACATAGGGTGTAATGTTTGTAGCAGAACCGTTAAAACCACGGATTTTTGGCTCAAATAGTTTTCATAATACACACGAATAAACATTATGTCGTCAGGCATGCTCAGTGTGCGAGTGAGAGGGAAATATGAAAAGAGTAACCTGGCAACACAGAGCACGATAACGCTTCTCATTCGCTGCAGAGTAGAGCTCTTCCTATTTGAAAACACATGATAGACAAGAGAAGGTGGGGCAAGTGAGGTTTATCGCCCGGTTTAAAGGGTGCAGATTATCAGAAAAGAACAGCTAAACCTTCCGTTAGGCAAGCAGGTTGCCAGGACATAAGGCGCTTATTCGTTTCTCTGGAGTTGTGGGTTGTCTAGCTTGTCGGCGCTTTCTTCATGGACGGGGTATTTATATCCGTGCTGCATTGCAACATTTATCGCTGTTATAATTACAAGTGACAGAAAAATCGATGTACTCGGCCACCAACGTTATTATGGTGCAGTCGCAGGAATGTCACCTCAAATATTGAAAACCTCACTTCCGTTTCCGGACCAAGATCAGCCTGCATAAGGAAGAACTGTATTCTTTTTCAACACAAACTGATAATATTCATGATTTATTGACAGATGTGTACTTATAGTTACTTCTGTACCAACGACAGAATACAGTGCAAGTCATCCAACATTTCCATACACAGGAGCTGCATTCCCCAAAACGAAATGTAAACTTCATATTTGAGCTTAGTGGCTTCCAACGATGCCATATAAATATTTTCAAAAGGTTGCATAGTATCCTTTGGATTGAATATTTATCGAAATTTATAATTTTCCCAAAAATGGCTGCAATGATTTTGATTAAAATATAATTTTAAATATTATTAATTGTTTCTTTCTCTACATTGTATATGATATAGAAGCTAAAAGACTCCACCCAAAAATTCGATATCGAGATTTCACCGGAAATCAACATTTTAGAAACTTGTAAAAGAAGCTTTTTTAGAAAAAGGTCCGTCGCAACATTTTTATTCATTGGAATAGGTTATAAATTTGCTAAATTGATTTTTAGTTAGGTAGATTTAAGTAAAAAGTGCACTCCTGTGAATTTAAATTATATCTTCCAAGAATGCAACACGAAGATTTTGATGAAGACCCACCCACCCCAAACGACTCTTTAAATGGAAAAAGTTGTGACAATTTTAATTTTCTCAAACATGGTTGTAAAGATCTTGATTAAAATATCGTACATTAAAGATATTTACTTGACAAATCAAATATATATCTTCAATTTTCTGGGAATGACTTTTAAAAAGCTCTTCGTTCTGTGTAACTTTTTCTGAATTTGCATAGCTGGTAAATCGTAAAAAATAAACAAAAACTTACTTCACAAAAAATATAAAACTCGTCAAAACACACAATTTATGTCATTTACAATTTTGGTGGTATTGACTATTTTTTAGATATTCATTGTTATTGGTTTCAGTTTAAAAAACTTGAACTTTACACATATGGGAATTTATTATTGTGGATTTTAACAGCCTCTGATTTTTTGTGAAGTAAGTTTTTGTCTATCGCTTACGGTTTACCAGTTAAACAAAATTCCGCATATTTCATTCAGAATAAACATTTCTTCAGATGCTATTCCCAGTAAATTGAAGATTTATATTTTATTTGGCATTGAAACATCTTTAATATACGATATTTTAATCAAAATTGTAAAGCCCATTTTTAAGAAAATCAACATTTTTTAAACTTTTCCATGTAAGGGTAGTTAGGACCGGGGGGAATTTCTTGAAAATCTTCGAGTCGCGGCCTTCGAAGATACTGAACTAAAATATTCAGTGTGGTGTTTAACGGGTTTTTGTTTTTGAGTTCTGATGACCACAGACACACACATAGAGACAGACACATGCACGGACATTTTTCTAAAAACACTTTTTTTTTTTTTGGATTCAGGAGGTCCTAAAACATTTATTTCAGGTTAAATCTCGGTATTGAATTTTTAGGTGTATTACAATAGCTTCTCCATACACTATATATATAGTGTGTGTGTGAATAGTGCAACACATTACTAAATGGTTTGTCGTTATTCGTATTTCTGGTCAAACAAAGAATTAAGGCCATCACATACTGTCATCATTAAAATGATTTCATTTTCGCTTTAGCCTAGTGTAATCTAGGAATGATGAAATAAAGGTATTTATTAACGTCAATAGCATGATAAAGAACGGGTAGAGTAAGATATGAGGAGAGCAGTTAAGTTTGTCCCTGTTTCTAGGACGGTTGCTTGTGGCGCTACTTTCGCTTCATCCTATTATTGATATCAGATACTGAGGAATTGTGGAAAAACGACCAGTCAGATGAAATGGACTGTGGCCTGCATTTTACTTTTTGTGCTGCCTGGAGGCTGCTTGCTTCTGGCCTGGACCACTCTTAAAGAGGAACTTTTAATGTATTCCTTTATTATTAACTTCTTTCCGAGCTGAAAAGTAAGATTCCTTAGAAGAAACTTTGTGCTTCTTCTTCCTTTTCATCTCAACTATAAGACGTAGTTTCGAAATGGTAAAGATGGACAACATTTTAATTGAAAATTGGAAGAAGAAAGCAGCAAAGGTAAGTCGATATGGGTTTATCGTCTCCTGCTTGCAAAAAGTCTATTGTAACAAAACTATTACTTCCTCTACACGGACTATGTACATAGTCTATAGAGAAAGTATTGCAGTCCACCAAAAAAATTAGATACTGAGATTTCACCGGAAATGTATGTTTTAGGACCCCTTGAATCCAAAAAAAGGCCCGTGCGTGTTAGTCTGTGGACGGCATAGTTCAAAAACGAAAAGACCGTTAAAACCAAACTTGGTATTTACGTTTGGTATCTTTTAGGGATGCGACACAAAGATTTTCAAGAAAATCCCCCACCCTAAACTACTCTTTACATGAAAAAAAATACACAAATGCTACATAAAAATTTTAAATCTCATTAAAACACAGAATTTGTGTCGTATACATTTTTTTTCGTGTAGTTGACCGTTTTCGAAATACTCGTTGTTATTGGTTTCAGTTAACTCCTCATGCCGGAATTTATTAACTCCTGGCCACACAAAGAAACGGATTTCAATCCCATAGCAACCATATTTTAAAACATTTGCCTGTCACTTTATCCTAGTGAATTCCCTTATTTGCCTTCTACTTACAAGGAAGCAAGAAATAAGACAATTTCTGTTAATGTTTATTTTGATTAGCATGCAATAGAAGAATACGTTTATAAACAATAATTAAATTGTTACAGGAATGCCATGTGAATGGAACAGATTTTTTTTTTCTTCGACCGAGCGTAACTGAGCAGTTTACAAGCTCATTTCAGATCACAAACTTGATTTTTACGGAATCCACGTGCAGCAAGCGTAAAGTAATTTTGTTGCAGCTTTATGATATTAGTGTGTATACATCAACACGATGATATAATGTTATGTTCGTCAATAAGTGACAAATGTTGTTTCTAAGGATATCATCACAGAACAACAATAACACGGCCTGCTATAACCGTACCAGCAATAGCCAACTATAACCCTTGGTGAATGGCTCAAACCTAACCTCAAATGTATTTCATCTTTCGTTGATTTTATTTTAATATCAGAAAATTCTCTTAGAGAAAACATTGTATGATACATGAGCTTAAAGTTTATTTTTGATTCTCGACTGCGTCTCGTTTCACAATATTCCCGCTCGAATTAAAAACCGCAACTTTACGCTCTTACGTCATAAATAGGTATTTATAACCCCAACAAAACACTTTATTTCTTCCACTGATTACAAATAAATGTATTTATTCAATGCTTTTGTAACAATTCTGTAGTAAGGTTTTCTTTCGACATTTGCTATGGCTGTGGTACAGAAGGTTTCCTGTCGAAACTGACTTCTGGACAGGCTTCCTTTCCGTTTTCATACCTCTCGGTCACGTGGCACGAAACTTACAGGTGTCACATACTCATCAGGTGTAACAATGCGGGTTTTCAACGTCAGAGAAACTGTCGATAGTACACATATTAACTCGCGCATGTGTAAACAGCGCAGCTCCGATGTCAAAAGAAATTAAATGCAGTGTTATTTACAGGCGCTTTTTAACTGCGTGCCATTTGATACTGGGCGTCAAAGATCGCCTGAGTTTGCTCTTTATCAGGCTTATCGTATATCTACGACACGTGACCATGCTAAAGATTTTACACCAGGTTTGATCCCCTGAGGCTGGAATATTGCCCCGAGACCATAGAGAACGACAAGAAGATCTCGCCGACGGTACATTAACACAGGTGTAACAATGGATAGCAAAAGTCAGCTATGGCCTCCTAAGAAAGCTGATTACACACGTCGGCGCAGTCAGAATATAGTTCTAACTTCATTTATTCTGCTTTCATTTTTTGATATTAAAAATAGGCAAAAAATTAGGCTTTGAAACCAATCGGGAGGACTTAATGTCCGAGGTTTAAATAACATGAACTGAGCAATCTGTCTGTTTTTACTTTTTCTATCACATTTGTACATAGAGAACGTTACGACAGATTTTGAGGAAAATTCCCCCACCCTAAACTACTCTTTACATTTAAACATTTCCGAAAATGTTGATATTCTTAAAATACCTTATATTCAAGATATTTATACGGAAAATAAGATGTATAACTTGAATTTTCTGGGAGTAGCCTCTGAAGACCTCTTCATTCTGGATGACTTTTGCATAACTAGCTAGTAAACCGTAAGAGATAGACAGACCTTGTTGAAACACACAATTGATGTCATTTCTTTCGTGGAGTTGACTATTTGTGAGACATTCCTTATTGTTGTTTTCATATTTAATACTTAAAATTTTCTCACACAGAAAACTGTAAACTCCCGGCCCTGCAGAGAAGCGGATTTCAAAAACTTGGCAACCAGCTTCTAAAACATTTGACTATCACTTTATCCTAGTGTATATCCTTATTTCCCTTCTACTTACGAGGATGCAAGTAATTAAGAAAATATCTGCTAAGGTTTTCTCAACTATCATAAAGAAGAAAGAAGAATAACCTTTTCAACAATAATTTGTTACAGCGATGTAGAGAAGCTCATGTGAATGGAACACACCAGATTTTTTTTTCTGATTCATTAGGTTTCAAGATATATATTTCCGGTGAAATCTCGCTATCGAGTTTTGGGGTAGTGCGCGCTAGAGAAAGTAAAAATGTTCGGTGTGGAGTTTAAAGAGCTGAGCAAAGAGGGTTGAGGTTAAATAAAGTCGGGCGATTTGCGCACTGTGATATATAACATCCAGCTCTGCAGCTGGGGTGAAGAGGTTGCCGATACATCAGGGGCTAATAATACGATTTTTCACATTCATGTGGTGTGTTCTTAATTATTACCCACGTACGTGTAGAGAATTAAGACGACAAAAGAAAACATTTGAGTTACAGATTTCTTTTCTGTTTGTTATGCAGTGTACTGTTTGAAGCTGAAACAATATACTACATGATAGTGATCCAATAATAATAAAGTCTTATTTTATTTCAGGTATGCTGATTTTTCTTTATTCCTTTCTGAAACGTAAGTAAAAAGTTTGTATATCTTATTTTAAGTATTATTTGTTTTATGTTTAAGAACTGCATTTTCCGGGCCGTGGTCGCAGGTTGAAATGTGAACCATACGTGTCACCGTCAGTGGCAGGTAATGCAAAGCTGGAGAGGAATTATACTCTCCATTTAGGAGTGGGGACAGGTGTGTCCAGTTGCCGAGCAAAGGTCAACCAGGCCTTGCTTACTGTATCCGCCGTCCTTCTTAAGTCGTTCGCATGTTGTTGTATCTCCTCTCTTGAGAAGACTGAAGTATTGTTTTGTTTTTGCCAGCACCTCAGTATCTTGAAATGTGATTTCTTGGTCCTCTGTTCCACAATTACTGAGTTTTCTGGCTGCATTAGGCGGATATGACGTTGATGTCCTGTTACACGCTTTTTAATAGACCTCCGAGCCTCAGTCGGAATTGAAACATGTGAAGGAGGCGCTACGAAACAATGGCTACAAGGACGTTAACCGTCGGCACGCTAGAGTACCGACCAAAGGCGTTTCTACCATGTGTGGGAGAGTCACGTCGCTCGGTTTCTCTGACAGGCAATACACTGTCAGATGTACATAAATAAACAATTCACCTAAAGTGTAACAACTTTTGTCACGTCATCTTTTAAATGTACACATATCATCTGCTTTCATAATGTCATAAGGGAGAGCCTTGACAATTTTACTTATGAGGAGGCACTTGGGTGGTTTTGAGTATTTAGTTGTTTTAGATTTTCCTATATTGATGTCATTCACACTTCTAGTAAAATGATTATGAACGTCACAGTTGAGGGTGAATAAATATGAGTTGTTTTTATAAATAGTGCAGCATTATATATTAATAAATCATGCAAAATAAAAATATAAGAGGCAGTGGCCGTCAAATCATTTAAACTCTGGTTGCAATGTGGCTGAAATCCATTCCTTTGCATTGCCCCGGAGTTGACAAGTTCCCGTATGAGAAAAGCTAAAAGGTTTTAGTCTTAAGACTATCCACTGGTCACTATATTGATGTGTTTCACTGAAATTACTCTCTCTGCCTATTATGCAAACAAACTTGTTACAAGATATCACTGTTTCATCTACTTCACTCTCATCAAAATATCACTGTTTTATCAACTTCACTCTCATCAAAATATTACTGTTTTATCTACTTCACTCTCATCAAAATATCACTGTTTTATCAACTTCTCTATCATCAAAATATCACTCTTTTATCAACTTCACTCTCATCAAAATATCACTGTTTCATCTACTTCACTCTCATCAAAATATCACTGTTTTATCAACTTCACTCTCATCAAAATATCACTGTTTTATCAACTTCACTCTCATCAAAATATCACTGTTTTATCAACTTCACTCTCATCAAAATATTATTATTTTATCAAATTCTCTCTCATCAAAATATCACTGTTTTATCAACTTCACTCTCATCAAAATATTACTGTTTTATCTACTTCACTCTCATCAAAATATTACTGTTTTATCAACTTCACTCTCATCAAAATATTACTGTTTTATCAACTTCACTCTCATCAAAATATCACTATTTTATCAACTTCACTCTCATCAAAATATCACTGTTTTATCAACTTCACTCTCATCAAAATATTACTGTTTTATCAACTTCACTCTCATCAAAATATCACTATTTTATCAACTTCACCCATCAAAATATCACTGTTTTATCTACTTCACTCTCATCAAAATATCACTGTTTTATCAACTTCACTCTCATCAAAATATCACTGTTTTATCAACTTTACTCTCATCAAAATATTACTATTGTATCAAATTCTCTCTCATCAAAATATCACTGTTTTATCAACTTCACTCTCATCAAAATATTACTGTTTTATCTACTTCACTCTCATCAAAATATTACTGTTTTATCAACTTCACTCTCATCAAAATATTACTGTTTTATCAACTTCACTCTCATCAAAATATCACTATTTTATCAACTTCACTCTCATCAAAATATCACTGTTTTATCAACTTCACTCTCATCAAAATATTACTGTTTTATCAACTTCACTCTCATCAAAATATCACTATTTTATCAACTTCACCCATCAAAATATCACTGTTTTATCTACTTCACTCTCATCAAAATATCACTGTTTTATCAACTTCACTCTCATCAACATATCACTGTTTTATCAGCTTCACTCATCAAAATATCACTGTTTTATCTACTTCACTCTCATCAAAATATCCCTGTTTTATCTACTCTCATCAAAATATCACTGTTTTATCTACTTCACTCTCATCAAAATATCACTGTTTTATCTACTTCACTCTCATCAAAATATCACTGTTTTATGTACCTTACTCATCAAAATATCACTATTTT
Organism: Hymenopus coronatus; assembly: GCA_030762935.1. NCBI lineage: Eukaryota > Metazoa > Arthropoda > Insecta > Mantodea > Hymenopodidae > Hymenopus > Hymenopus coronatus. The sequence continues at coordinate 156,044,583 of CM060897.1, forward strand.
ATCTACTTCACTCTCATCAAAGTATCACTGTTTTATCAACTTCTCTCTCATCAAAATATCATTGTTTTATCCACTCACTCATCAAAATATCACTGTTTTATCTACTTCACTCATCAAAATATCATTGTTTTATCCACTCAATCATCAAAAATCACTGTTTTATCTACTTCACTCATCAAAATATCACTGTTTTATCTACTTCACTCATCAAAATATCACTGTTTTATCCACTTCACTCATCAAAATATCACTATTTTATCAACTTCACTGATCAAAATATCACTGTTTTATCTACTTCACTCTCATCAAAATATCACTGTTTTATCTACTTCACTCTCATCAAAATATCACTGTTTTATCAACTTCACTCTCATCAAAATATTAGTTTTATCAACTTCACTCTCATCAAAATATTATTGTTTTATCAACTTCACTCTCATCAAAATATCACTATTTTATCTACTTCACTCTCATCAAAATATCACTGTTTTATCAACTTCTCTCTCATAAAATATCACCTTTTTATCCACTTCACTCATCAAAATATCACTGTTTTATCTACTTCACTCATCAAAATATCACTGTTTTATCCACTTCACTCATAAAAATATCACTGTTTCATATACTTCACTCATAAAAATATCACTGTTTTATCAACTGCTCTCTCATCAAAATATCACTGTTTTATCAACTTCTCTCTCATCAAAATATCACTGTTTTATCTACTTCACTCTCATCAAAATATCACTGTTTTATCTATCTCACTCATCAAAATATCACTGTTTTATCTACTTCACGCTCATCAAGATAAACATTGCCACAAATTGTGTTACAATTTGCTTCCTTGTAAGTAGAAGGGAAATAAGGGAATACACTAGGATAAAGTGATACTCAAATGTTTTAAAATGTGGTTGCTATGGGATTGAAATCTGTTTCTTTGCGTGGCGAGAAGTTGACAATCTCCCGTATGAGAAAAGTTTAATTATTTTAAAACTGAAATCAATGTCAAGTTATACCTCGAAAACGGTCAACTCCACGAAAAAATGTATATGACATAAACTGTGTGTTTCATCAAGATCAACGTCTTTTGTGTAACAAGTTTTTGTCTAACTTTCACGGCTTACCAGTTACTCAAAATTCAATAAAAATCATCCAGAATAAAGAGGTCTTAAGAGGCTATTCCCAGAAAATTCAAGATATACATTTTGTTTGGCATGTAAAGATCCTAAATATAAGAGATTTTAATCAAAATCTTTAGACCCATTTTTGAGAAAATAAAAATTTTCGAAATTTGTTCCATATAAAGAATATTTTGGGGTGGGTGGATTTTCTTGAAAATCTTCGTCCCGCATACTTAAAAGATACTATGTTTGGTATTTAACGGTCTTTTTTGAACTATGCTGCCCACAGACATGGACTTTCTTCTAAAAATTCCTTCTTTTTTGGATTCAAAGGGACCCTAGATATGTATTTCCGGGGAAATCTTGGTATGGAATTTTTGGAGTGCAATACAATACCTTCTACGTACATAGTACTTGTAGAGAAAGTAAAATTCCATCTTGAGGAGTGTTTTAGTAGAGCAATGAATTTAGTCAATAAAAACCAATATGTAAAAAAACAATGCAAATGTATACATTTCAAGATGAATATCACGTAGTATGTGTTTTTCTAGCACAAATATTTAGTACTTCAATAAAAATGCTAGAGGCATTTTTCTGCTAAAGTTTTACACGTGAAGGATATTTTGGAGTAGGGCGTTTACTTGAAAATGTTCGTGTCGCACCCTTGGTAGCTGCTGAACTCACATCGCCCGGTATGTGATACAGAAGGTAATAAAAGAAAATGAAGAATTTAAGATGAACTGGCAGACCAGAATTGGATCGCTTCAGATACACTTTTGTTAAGCCTCAGGAAAGGACCTTACAGCAAGAATCGCTCATGGAATCAGCTGAAGGCGGGATTTATGCCCCGTGGTTTGCCGGTACAGTGCAGCTGGCCCTTGTTTCCTTCTTGTAGATGGAGGAAGACTGGATTAATAGGTAACTGAAGTGGACTGCTATTGGAGTATCCTTCACATAAATCCGCTCTCGGGGTTTACACCATCTAATGCATCATTACCCCGCCGCCCGCTCCAAAACCCGTCTCTTATTTATTACTGCTGCGTCTTATTTACCACACGTGATTGTAATTTTAGAGCCACGCACTGGACTCGATTCATGAGTTTTTTGAAACGCCAGTAATTCCTTCAACTGAAAAAACCTTTATCTTGTCTAGAAACTTGAGCGGAATTGGATAGCTGTAAATCAGAACAAAATACGGCACAGTGAAGGATTCGGTGAGAAATTTATACCAATAGTAATAATAAAACACCTATGCTAAATACGAGTGTGATCAGAAAGTAACGAACCATTTGGCATAACTAATAGTAACAAAAGTTATCAACACAAAAGTTTATTTACAAAGTTACAGTGTAAGCCGGCCAAGGCGAGTACAGTCCTGTACCGGGGGGCGTCACTTGTACACCTAATGGCTTGCGCGCCCGCCTGTACAGTCGCGAGTGATAGATGAAGATGGTATTTCCCTTGTGTGTATTAAGAGCGTGTATATACTCATATCATAAGGATATCCATTACAATACAACAAATGTGTATATCTGTTTCCCTCTCTCTTGCACTTGGTATTGTTCCCTGATATCTTTCTCACTTGCCGTGGCCATTTCTTCTCCCGATTAGCATTGCTGTCGAACCCTGGATTGATTATTATCCTTTCCACTATCGCATCTCTATTTAACATGTTTCTTGAACACGTTTCACCTTCTGAACCGAGTTTTCCAGTCATTTGCTGTTATTGACCCAATAGCATTCTAAGAACTTGTGCTCTTTGAGCCACTACTTCAGTAAACGCCGTTTATCTTTACACTTTTTAAATTTCAATATTTCTAAGCGTTTCTTTACAACCAAATAAATATTCTCCTTCTTGCAAAAGCGCTATAATCTTCGCAGCGTAGGGATTTCTTTTTAACCTCGTAAGACTCCTAATGTGACGCTGGCTCATATCACCCAAAACGACTTTGTTGCAAGAGGTTTACCAATCTTGTGAGGTGATGCAGTTTTACTCATTCGCACCTTCTTCAAGCCGGCCCTCCTTTCTGATCTTGTATATCCTTGTCTTATTGTAACCGACAGAAGCAATAACAAGTTCAGTAGCATTTTTTATAAGTATTTTTTTAGCTCCTTTCTTCTCTTCGTCAGAAATCTTAAGAACATTATAATTAAGAGTCTTTGCATTCCATTCCTATCACGCGGCGTGCTGGTGAAGTAAACCAGACATTACAACATTTCATGATGTGTGCGTGAAGTCATACATCGTGTTAATTCCCACTGCAGGACTGCACACGCCTTGGCCGGCGTATACCTTGCTCTATTTGTCAACGTAGTCGTTGCTGTGAAGATATTTATTGTCACGTGGTACTGGTTATTCACGTAGCTCATATACTTTTCCACCGCCAAAGAACTTGTTCGTTTTTTTGTGACTGCACAAAGCGTTCACCCAATCTAATGTTAAAAGCAAATAACACAAATTTGTGTTGATAATGCAATGAACGAGTCCTCAGTGAGGAAATGGTACATAATTTACGAGTAATCAAGGAAGAACATAACAGTATGTACGATAAAGACCGTTCATCAATCGTTATGGAGCAGTTGAAAGCAAATGTTGATAAAAGAATTCAGAAAAACCGGTGTTTCACTTTGGACACCGTACATGACTTTTTGGTTGGAAAAGATTGGCCAGTCATGAAGACCTCAAAGTGACAGTGACATGTTGGCTCAGATGTTTAGCGGTGGAAGAGTATAACCACGTGACAATAAATACCTTGATAGTAATGACGATTACGTTGAGAAATAGAGTAAGGTAGTGTGACTCTAAATAAATGTTTGTCTTGATAACTTCTGTTATTGTTTAGTTATGTCCAATCGTGTGTCACTTTCTGGATCGCCCTCGAATGTAAATGGCGTGTTATTTATGGACGCTCTTTAACTACTGTGGTTCTCAGCGTCCAATTCTATACTGGACGTGAAAGACCGCTTAATTTTGCTCAGATACCTCTTTATCAGGCTGAGGTCCTTTTAGGTACCGTAAATCTACGGTACGGGACCAACGACTTTACTTCCCTTCCGAAGAAAGCCTTCAGGAGTCGACCACCTGGAAGACGCCTCGGAGCTTCGCTGAACACTACCGCATTAGACAGATCCAGTAAGAATACTTGGTCCACATCTCTCCTCTACTTCCACCCTTTAATGCCTTTCTATTCCCTAGGCTGCAGTCAGGTTTCATGGCTGTCAGCCTAGACACAACCGCTCCCGCACAACGTGCGACAGCATCCTACGTTTCACATACTACCGCGGGTGCATTTGCGGGACCGCGCAAAGCCACGATCATCTCAACAATCTACGTGATATAACGTGGAGGGGTTTTTTAGTGGGTAGGCCGCATGAGGAAGCGGAGAGTCCCACATATCCTCCCGGCCATTGCACCTCGGCTGGGGGTTGAATGCGTAATGCATTTTTCCCCTCCACGGTAAAAAAAAAGAAAAAAAAAAAAAGCCACTAAAGGATCTATACGCCCGAAAAAATCCATCGTCCTCCACTGGGTTTGAACCCGGGTGTATGAAGTTGGTATGGTAACCGTTACACTAGGGACCAATAGTTTATTACTTTCAGTATCGAAGAAAACGCATTATATTCAACCAAAACCTCTATATGGAGATTTACCAACAGCTAATGTTTTGAGGACCCTTGAATCCAAACAGGGCATTTTTACTTTCTCTATACGTACTATATACATAGTGTATAGAGAACGTATTGCACTCAACCCAAAAATTCGATACCGAGATTTCACCGGAAATACATGTTTTGGGTCCCCTTGAATTCATCAAGAATAAAGAGGTCTTCAGAGGCATTCTCAGAAAATTCAAGATAAACATTTTTGTTTGGTATGTAAATGTCAGTAATATACGGGATTTTAATCAAAATCGTTAGAGCCATTTTTTAGAAAATAAAAATTTTAGAAAAAAGTTCCATGTAAAGGGTAGTTGGGGGTGGGGTGACTTTCTTGAAAATCTTCGTGTCGCATCCTTGGAAGAAACCCAACTTAAAAACCAAGTTCGGTTTTTAACGGTCTTTTTGATTTTGAGCTATGCTGCCCACAGACACACACATACACACAGATGGACAGACAGACAGACAGACAGACAGACACACACGGACATTTTTCTAAAAATGCGTTTTTTGTGTTCAGGGGTTCTCAAACCATATATTTCCGGTGAAATCTCGGTATCGAATTTTTGGGTGCATTACAATGCCTTCTCTATACACTGTGTACATAGCTCGTATAGAGAAAGTAATAACATTTCCAACCATTTTCCTTGTAAAGGGTAGTTTGGGGAGGGGGGATTTTGTGGAAAATCTTCGTGTCGCATCCTTAGAAGATATTAAACTTAAATACCCAGTTTGATATTTAACGGTCTTTTAGTTTCTGAGCTGTGCTGCCCAAAGACACACACATACACACACAGACACACACACACTCACACACACAAACACACACACTGATCACACACGAACCTTTTTCTAAAAATCTGACGTGTTCCATTCACATGTGTTTCTCTACATCTCTGCAACAAATTATTGTTAAAAAATATGATGCGTTTCATTCACACGACTTTCTCTACATCTCTGCAACAAATTATTGTTAAAAATGTTATGCTTCCATTTACTTCATGCTAATCAAGAAAACATTAGCAGAAATAGTCTTATTACTTGCTTCCTTGTAAGTGGAAGCGAAATAAGGGAGTACCTTAGGTTAAAGTGAAAGACAAAAGCTGGTTGCTATGTGACCTTGTATGGACACGAGTTGACAAATTCCTGTATGAGCAAAGTATAAGTTTTTACAAGCTGAAACCAAAAACAAGGAATATCTAAAATAGATAAACTCCACGAAAAAAATGTATATAACATAAATTGTATGTTTTAAAGTGCTCTACATTTTTATGTGGTAAGTTTTTGTCCATGTCTTACAGTTTAGCAGTTATGCAAAATTCCGTAAAATACCTCCAGATAAAGTAGTCTTCAGAGGCTATTCCCAGAAAATTCAAGATATACATTTTATTTGTCAGGTAAATATCTGTAATATACGATATTTTAATCAAAATTCAAAATTTTCGAAAATTTTTCCATGCAAAGGGTACTCGGGGGTGGGGTATTTTCTTGAAAATCTTCATGTCGCATCCTTGAAAGATACCAAACTTAAATATCAAGTTTGGTATTCAACGGCATTTTCGTTTTGGAGCTATGCTGTCCACAGACACACACACACACACGGACATTTTTCTGAAAATGCTTTTTTTGGCTTCAGGGAGACCCAAAACATGTATTTCCTTTGAAATCTCGGTGTCGAATTTTTGGGTACAATACAATACCTTCTCTATACTCTATGTACAAAGTAAAAAATCTGATGTGTTCCATTCACTTTCTTTACTTCTGTGTAACAAATTATTGTTAGTAAGCTTTTTCTTCTATTTACTTCAAGCTAATCGAGAAAAATTAGCAGAGATAGTATCATTACCTGCTCCTTGTAAGTAGAAGCAAAATAAGGGAGTAGCATAGGTTAAAGTGAAGTCAAAAGCTGGTTACTATGTGACTGAAGTTCCTTTGTTTGTATAGACACGAGTTGACAAATCCCTGTATGAGAAAAGTACAAGTTTTTTTAAAGCTGAAACCAGAAACAAGGAATGTCTCAAAAACGATCAACTCCTCGAAAACAATTTTATAACATAAATAGTGTGTTTTAATGTGCTCTATATTTTTTGTGTGGTAAGTTTTTGTCCATTTCTTACGGTTTAGCAGTTATGCAAAATTTCGTAACATTCATCCAGAATAAAGTAGTCTTCAGAGGTTATTCCCAGAAAATGTAAGATATACATATTAATTTTTAGGTAAATATCTTTAATATACGATATTTTAATCAAAATCGCTAGAGCCATTTTAGAGAAAATCAGAATTTTCGAAAAAAGTCTCATGTATAGGGTAGTTGGGGGAGGGGGATTTTCTTGAAAATCTTCGTGTCGCATCCTAGGAAGATACCAAACTTAGATACCAAGTTTGGTATTTGACGGTCTTTTCGTTTTTGAGCCATGCTGTCCACTGGCACACACACTCACACACAGACGTTTTTCCAGAAATGCTTTTTTTTTTTTTTTTTTATTCAGGGGACCCAAAACATGTATTTCCGGTGAAATCTCTGTATTGAATTTTTGGATGCATTACAATACCTATTCTATGCACTATGTACATAGCATGTGTAGAGAAAGTAAAAAACTTATTCTTATATCTACTTTATGATAATCAAGATAAACATTAACAGGAATCATCTTATTACTTGCTTCCTTGTAAGTAGAAGGGAAATAAAGGAATACACTAGGATAAAGTGATAGTCTCATCCTTTAAAATCCGGTCGATATGTGAAACAACTGAAGTTCCAATCTCTTTGCTTGCCAGGTATAAACAAGCAAGAAACGAGAAGAAAGATGTCTCCTCATTTGAGAAATGTTTAAGTTCTAAATTTGGAACCAATAACCCGAAATGTCTTGAAAGCGGCGAATTCTACAAATATATATAATAAATTGTGTATTTATATGAGATCAACATTTTTTGTGCGGTAAGCTTTCTATGTCTGTTACAGTTTGTCAGTTATATAAAAGTCATCGAGAATGAAGAGGTCTTCGGAGACAATTCCCGAAAATTTCAAAATATAAATCATGGCATGTACATATCTTTTAATCAAAATCGTTAGAGCCATTTTGCAGAAAGTCAAACTTTTCGAAAAAGTTTACATGCAAATGGTAGTGGTGGTGGGGGACTTTCCCGAAAATCTTTGTGTCGGATCCTTGGAAGATATTGTTTAGTATTTTACCGACTTATGGAGACACACTGTGCACTTTTCTATAGAATTTTTGAGTGGAACACAATAATTTCTCTGCCCGCCTGGTTCGTGTGGTATCTGCCTCACATTCATCGCTTAGGGCGAGTTACCCGGATAAGGTTTTCCCTTATGCTGAGAAGACGAATGTTGAGTAACTTTATTGGACCCCGAGATCATTTCACCAGTGTCTTCATCGTCCGATACGACCAGGCAGGTTAAACGACGTTAAGCTCAAAAAACATCTGCTGTGATCTATTCACATAACTTTCTCTACATCTATGTAACATTATTATTAATAAGCTTATTCTTTTATTTACTTCCTGCTAATCAAGGCAAAACTAGCACAAATAGTCTTATTACTTGCTTCCTTGTAAGTGGAAGCGAAATAAGGGAGTAACACAGGTTAAAGTGATGCGACACGAAGATTTTCAAGGAAATCCCCCATCCCCCAAAGTACCCTTAATATGAACATTTTTTTGAAAATGTTCACTTTCTCAAAAATTGCTTTTAAGACTTTGACTAGCTCTAAAGACCTCTTTATTCTGGATGTTTTATTGGACCTTGCATAATGGTAAACCGTAAGAGATGGACAAAAACTTACAAAAATGTAGATCACGATAAAATACATAATTTTTATGTCATATACGTTTTTTTTTTTTTTTTCGTGGAGTTCATTGTTTTTGAGATATTTCTGATTATTGGTTTCAGCTTTGAAAACTTATATTTTTCGCATACAGGAATATGTCAACTCCTGTCTATACAAACAAAGGAACTTCAGTCATATAGCAATCAGCTTTTGACTATCACTTTAACCTAGTGTATTCCCTTATTTCGTTTCTACGTACAAGAAAGCAAGTAATAAAAGCTATTTATGCTAATTTTTCTCAATTAGCATGAAGTAAATGGAAGCATAAGCTTCTTAGCAAAGATTTGTTGCAGAGAGGTAGAGAAAGTCATGTGAATGGAACACCTCAGATTTTTTTGGGATTCGGGAGGTCATTTTCGATGAAATCTCGGTATCGAATTTTTGGGTGCAATGCAATGCGTTCCCTATACACCTTGTACATACTACGTGTAGAAAAAGTAAAAATTGTGTATACGTTATACACATAGAGAAAGGGATGAGGTAAAGTGGAGTTTGCGCATATGTGACAGTAAAACAAGTATTTATTTTGAAGAGTGTGTTAGACACAGCTGAGCAAACAAAGGAAGAACGTTCTCCACAAATGCAACATAGCAACGCTGGACCTACCATTCATTTTGTAGCGAAATCACTGCTTAGACACGGACCAGAGGGCAAGTAAACCCTTCTATCAACCAGGCTGGCAAACCTTTCATCGCGAAAATCCCCTGGGATTTACTCGGAGAATGGCCAGGAATTAGGGGGACCTTCCTTTTCTTGCCTGCAACAGTTATCCGTTCACTAAAACCTTTTCCCATCTTAAACCATCTTGCGAGAATTCGCTTTTTCTGTTCTGTTGAGGACTCCTATTCTGCAGCCGAGAGGGCTGAGGAGAAACCTCTTGTGTGTCTGCCAAGCATGTTAGCGTACAGGATAATTAAACGGTCATCTTCCCCCTAGGCTCCAACCTATTGACTGCGTAAGCTGCAACAAGAAAACAAATAACACCACTTTTTCTACGTTTACACATCTCTGTAAAAAAATATATCTTATATATCTTATTTTTATATCTACTTCATATTAATCAAGATGAACATTAGCAGAAATTGGCTAGGTAGAGTCAGACTGACAAATGCTATGCCACAGACGGGGTTTGAACCACGGATCTCACGGTCTCTAGCCGATTGTTCTTCCACTGAGCTACCATGGCAACATACCGGCGCTGTATTAAATTCTCAACTGTCTCGCATGTTTCCCGGTTAAACCACAAGGTGATCTTAAATCATTTTAAGATGCCAACCCCAATGGCGACTTACAATGTCCCAGGATGCATAGAGTAGCCAGTTATTATGGTCAATTGTGACCCTTTTTCTCACACAAACCGTGTGCAGAATAGGTAGAGTCAGACCGCAATTGTCTTATTACTTGCTTCCTTGTAAGTAGAAGGTAAATAAGGGAATACACTAGGCTAAAGTGATAGTCAAAGCTTTTAAAAGCTGTTGCTATGGGATTGAAATGTTTATTTCCATTTCCAGAAGTTGACAAGTTCCCGTATGAGAAAAGTATTTTAAAACCGATACCAATAACAGGGAATATTTAAAAAAAACGTTCAACTGACGTAAAAATGTAATTACATTTTTGTATGTTTTAACGACCTCTACATTTTTGTGCAGTAAGTTTTTGTCTATCCCTTAAGGTTTACAAGATATACAAAATTTATGGAAATTAATCTAGAATAGAGAGGTCTTTAGATATTTCATGATATACATTTTATTTGTCATAGATACTTAATATACGGTATTTTAATCAAAATCATTCAAACCATTTTTGAGAAAATAAACATATTCGAAAGTTTGAACATGTTTAAGGTGGGGTGATTTTTCTGAAAACTTCGGTGTCGTATCCCTGGACCATATTAAGCTCAAATACCAAGTTTGGTATTTTATCAACTTTTCGGTTTTGTTATAGTGTTCACATACACATGGACCTTTTCCTAAATACAAGTTTTAGGAGTTTTACTTTCTCTACCCGTACTATGTACATAGTGTATAGAGAAGGTATTGTATTGCACTCAAAAATTCAATAACGAGATTTCACCGAAAATACACGTTTTAGGGTCCCCTGTAACCAATGAAAGTATTTTCAGAAAAATATGTCCGTGTGTGCCTGCATGTCTGTGAACACGAGAACTCAAAAACGAAGAGTCGGTCAAATATTAAACTTGGTATTTAAGTTTAGTATCTTTCAGGGATGCAGCACGAAGGTTTTGAGAAACATTCTGCTAACCAAACCACCCTTTACATGGAACATTTTTAGAAAATTTTGATTTTCTCAAAAATGAAGCTAATGATTTTAATCAAAATTTCGTATATTAATACATGACAAATAAAATATATATTTTGAATTTTCTCGAAATAGCCTCTGAAGACACCTTTATACTGGAGTTTTGCAAACCGTAAGAGCTGGACATAAACTGAATAGGAAATGTAGATCTCATTAAAACTCACAATTTATGTTATATACATTTTTTTGGTAGAGTTGAGATATTCCTTGTTATTGATATCAGCTTCAAAATACGTACTTATACTTTTCTCTTGCTGGAATTTGGAAGGAGCTTCAAATACATAGCAACAGCTTTTGACTATCGTTTTAGCTTATGGTATTCCCTTATACCTCTTCTAATTAAAAGGAAGCAAGTGATAAGACTATTTCTGCTATTTTTCTCGATTAGCATGAAGTAAAGAGAATAAGAATGGTAATTTGTAGCAGAGATGTAGAGAAAGTGATTGGGTGTTTTGGTCAGGATGACAGCTCGGTGTGCGTGTAAAGTGTTATTAAACAGTGGTGCACAACGCTGTACCACTTTCTTTCACAATCTGTTCCGCTGGATGAATATCGATCAGTTGCGTAAATTAGCTTTTGATGGTCTCACATTGGCATCCGCATTTAATGTATCGACATCTGCTTGGAAACAGGAAGTGGCGTGTCGAGGTTTTACTCATTACCAACCTCGAATTTATTTCTAATTTAAAAAGTACTCTCTTGTGTCTGATTCGTCTCCAGAAAGGAATTACCTCTGTCTTCCAACAGACAAGTTTTGATAACTTTTAAACGTGGTCCTGGAAATCCAGAATTGTGTACCAAACAAGCAAGTGCTCCAGGAGTTTTGAGTTTTCACCAAAATACACGTTTTAATTTCCAGAATTAAACAAAATCTTATGTCTTCCATTCATATGACGTTCTCTACGTCTCTGCAACAAATTATTGTTTAAAAGCTTATTCTTCTATCTGCTAATCGAGATAAACGTTAACAGAATTGTCTTATTACTTGCTTCCTTGAAAGTAGAAGAGAATACATTACGCTAAAACGATAGTCAAATCTTTTAAACGCCGTTCCTATCCTATTGCTATATTTTCTTTGCAATGTCAGCAGTTGAACAATTTGCATATGAGTAAAGTTTTTAGGTATTTTAAAATTGAACCGTGGCAGTAGATTTCATATGTAACCGAGCATTCTGACTTAATTGCATTGGTATTAAAACACATGGAAATAACAAAAGAACGGCAATCTTATGTATGCAGACGAGATTTTGCTCTAATTATGGCTACCAAACAAACATTTTGGATAAAGTTTCACTCCTAAAAAGGGATACAAAGGGTACATTTTGGATAGACGAGTGTTATAAACCTCCATTTTTACTTTCTCCTGCCCCGTATGTACAAAGTACATAGGGATAGAGAAGTATTGCATTCCACCCAAAAATTGGATGTCGAGATTTCACCGGAAATACATGTTTTAGGACCCCCTGAATTCAAAAAAAGCATTTCCAGAAAAAGGTCCGTGTGTGTGTGTGTGTCTGTGAACATGATAACTCAAAAATGTAAAATAGCTAAAATACCAAACTTGGTATTTAAGTTCACTATCTTCGAGGGATGCGACACGAAGATTTTGAGAAAAATCCCCCTACCCCAAACTACCCTTTACATGGAACTTTTTTCGAAAATTTGATTTTCTTAAAAATGGCTGTAACGATTTTGATTAAAATGTCGTATATTAAAGATATCTACCTGACAAATAAAATGTATATCTTGAATTTTCTGGGAATTGCTTCTAAAGACCTGTTTATTCTGGATGAATTTTGCTTAATTTGGCATAACTAATAAACCGTAAGAGATAGACAAAAACTTACTATACAAAAATATAGGCCTTGTTAAAATACACAATTTACGTCATATACATTTTTTTCGTGGAGCTTGCCGTTTTCGAGGAATGCATTGTTATTAGTTTCAGTTGTGAAGTACTTGTACTTTTCTCAGGCGTGAGTGTCCGTTTTTCTTTTGTTCTACTCCTGGCCAAGAACAGAAGCGATTTTTTGTGACAATCCCATAACGACAGCTTTTAAAACATTTGACTATCGATTTAGGCTAGTGCATTCCCTTATTTTCTTCTTACTTATAAGGAACTAACTAATAAGAACATTGTGCTGAATACCTCGATTAACAAGGTGCAGAAAGAAGAATAATCTTACGTAAGAAGTTTGTAGAACTGCTAGAGAAAGTCATGTGAGTGTAATGCATCAGATTTTTACTTTCTCTTGCCCCGTATGTACAATGTACATAGGGATAGAGAAGTATTGTATTCCACCCAAAAATTCGATGTCGAGATTTCACCGGAAATACATGCTTTAGGACCCCCTGAATCCAAAAAAAGCATTTACTGAAAAAGGTCCGTGTGAGTGTGTGTATGTGTGTGTGTGTCCGTGTGTCTGAACACGATAACTCAAAAACGAAAAGTAGCTAAAATACCAAATTTGGTATTTAAGTTCAGTATCATACAGGGATGCGACACGAAGATTTTGAAAAAAATTCCCCAACCCCAAACTACCCTTTACATGGAACCTTTTTCGAAAATTTTGATTTTCTTAAAAATTGCTCTAAAGATTTTGATTAAAATATCCTATACTAAAGATATTTACCTGACAAATAAAATGTATATCTTGAATTTTCTGGGAATCGCTTCAAAAGACCTGTTTAGTCTGGATGATTTTTGCTTAATTTGGCATAACTAATAAACCGTAAGAGATAGACAAAAACTTATTAAACAAAAAATGTAGACCTTGTTAAAATACACAATTTACGTCACATACATTTTTTTCGTGGAGCTTGCCGTTTTCGAGGTATTCATTGCTATTAGTTTCAGTTGTGAAGTACTTATACTCTTCTCAGACGGGAGTGTCCGTTTTCCTTTTGTTCTATTCCTGGCCACGAATAGAAGCGATTTGTATAAACAATCGCATAACGACAGCTTTTAAAACATTTGACTATCGATTTAGCCTAGTGTATTCCCTTATTTTCTTCCTACTTATAAGAAACTAAGTAATAAGAACATTGTGCTGAATTCCTCGATTAACAAGGTACAGAAAGAATAATAATCTTATGTAAGAAGTTAGTAGAACGGCTAGAAAAAGTCATGTGAGTATAACACATCAGATTTTTATAAAAATAATGTATACATCCAAGCAATACACGATAGTTGAAAATGTATGTATTGTTAAAATATAAGAAAAACTAAAAGTGCAAGTAAGTGCTAATAGTCGAATTTTATACAACACACGCCATTGTAACAGACGCAAAGGTGTTATCATTTTAATCAAGCGTGTAATGTATATGTAGACATAAAAAGAAATCACCGAAATATATGTATACGTATCACTTTAGAACCACTGCACCAAACTGAACAATTTTGTTTTTGTTTATTGTCACGCTAAGGTTTGTGGAAAAGAAAATGTTTAAAAATATTTCGGGACAGGTTTTAAAGTCTCATAATATGAATAATTAGAGTGCCAATGGAACGCATTTCGGTTAATAGCCGCCAGATGGCAGTGGTACCACGATTATTCGTTGCTAAATGGTCGTAGTAGTGCTATACTTTCCCTCCCCATTCAGTGTTAAGACAACGCAACAGTTTAACGATAGCATGGCGCCACTCAGCAGTGAAATTCAAATTCATTTTTATGTATTAACTGTCCTTTCATTACTCCTATCGTTTAAAACAAAGAAGCAAAGAAGCTTTCCTGGCGACGAACACCTAGCGAAGGAAACTTGAACATTACAATAAAGTATTGTGAAATTATTTCATTGCATGATCGTACTGTAAACGGAAGATTTGGTCTCAGTTTTTTCATTAGGTACACCACCCGTGCGGGCAGCTAGTGTACACATAATTAAGTTTGGGAAGAAGAGCATTTTAACATTTGTAATGAGGCTTATAAGCTGATTGGCTTAAGTAAGGTAGCCACTAAAATAAATTGTTGTTCAAATTTGCTTTGGTTCGTTACGTTTGCATTTAAATGCTTTAAAGTAAATACATTAAAATACGTCAGCAGAAACTTACCAAATATTATTCAGTAGCTGGATCTCCTTACATCACACGATAGTTCGTGTTCCAACAAGTTTCACAGAATCATTGAAATACGAGTCGGGCAAACATAACCTAACATGACTCCAAGCTACTGAACATTTGTGTAGCGGTGAACTAAGAGCTTACCGCCAACCTAACGTGGGTTAATAACCAGCAATCCACCGCAAAACCAATAATAAGGAAACTCTCAAAAAATGTTAGCTCTACGAAAAATATATACCACATAAGAGATCTAAATGTCTTGTATAATAAGTTTTTGTAAATCTCTTAAGGTTTCCAGTTATATAAAAGTTATCCAGAATTAAGAGGTCTTCAGAGGCTATTCCTACAAAATCCAAAATATACATTTTATTTCTGATGTAAATATCTTTAGTACACGGAATTTTAATCAATACTTTAGAGCCAGAAATGTTTCTAAAATGTGTCCATGTAAAGCATAGTTGGGGTTGGGGAAGTTTCTTATAACCTTCGTGTTCCATACTAGAAAGATATGAAGCTTAAATGCCAAGTTTAGTATTCAACGATCTTTTAGTTTTTGGACAATGCTATTCACAGACACTCACACGTACATACAGTAAAATGCTTTTTTTTTACTCGGGGGACCTCAAAACAGATTTCCAGCGAAATTTCGACATTGAAAATTTTGGGTGGAATACAATACATTTGGAATATACTGTACGTAGTATATTAAAAAAAGTAAAAAAAAAATGAATATCCCTTTAATTGCTGTATTGTAGAACGAAATGCGGAGTAAACACTTATGTGTTCAAATAATTATATATAATAATATTTGTATGATTGCACGATTTGGTTTATATCTCATTAGTGTTGGCAACACTGCAGCAGCAAGAAACCTTAATGAAGTCTCGTGTATAAGAATTCTGTTACAACAAAGTGAAGAAACTCAGAAGAAAGACTGAAAACAGACGCCTTTCTTTTCTTTTGAAAACCTACTTCAATTCAAAGTGTGGCTATTCTTCCTTGGGCGTGCGCGCATCGCACATTAAGTATGGGTTAAAGTTGCTTACGTCACAACAGAAAGAAGAACCATACGCAGCTTTCAGATTAAGAAGCGAATTCTTGTTATTTAATGCTGTACTTATATGTAGAACAACCTTTCTTTGTACCGATAATTTTCGAGTTCATTGTGTCTGTGTCTGACTGTGTGTGTGTGCGTTACGCAGGCGTATGACACCCTTCAGCCGAAGGCTTACTGTAGGACAGACCCCTAGAGGAAGGATGAGGGTGGCCGACATCAGGACACGGAGAGAGCCATCATGGAGGGTCCCTAACAGTTTACAAGCAGTTCTTTATGTTGACGCGGGCAGCGTCAGGAGCTCGTGGTTCATCCCGTGAACAGTTTCTGCTTGTTTCTTACAATGATAATAATATCGAATTTTCAAGCAGTTCTAACTGTAGATAAATGGTATTTTACAAAGTTAATGAATGCTATTTTTAAAATCTGATGTGCTACATATACATGACTTTCTCTACATATCTGTAACAAAGTATTATTAAACAGCTTATTCTTCTATTTATTTAAAGCTAAAACATGAACAGAAACGGTCTTGTTGCTTAGTTCCTTTATAAGAAGAAGGGAATACACTAGGCTATAGTGCTGGTCCATTTTTTAAAGTGTGGTTGCTAAGTGATTGAAATCCATTTCTTTGTGTGCACGGCAGTTGACAAGCTCCCGTATAAGAGAAGTTTAAAACTGAAATCAATAAGAAGGAATACTGCGAAAACGGCCAACTCTACAAAAAAAATATTAATTGTATGTTTTATCGTGATCTATAATTTTTTGAGCAGTAAGGTTTTGTCTATCTCTTACGGTTTACCAGTTATGTAACATTCAATAGAAGTCATCCAGAACAAGAAGCTCTATAGAGGGTATTCACAGAAAACTGAAGATATACAATTTATTTGGCATGTAAGTTTCTTAAATATAAGAGATTTTAATCAAAATCGTTAGAGCCATTTTTGGTGAATCAAAATTTTCGAAATTTTTTCCATGTAAAGGATAGTTTGCGCTGGAGGGATTTTCTTGAAAATCTTCGTGTCGCATCCTTGTAAGATATCTACAAGTTTGGTATTTTACCGACTTCTCGTTTTTGAGTTATGTCGTTGGCGGACACACTGACACATATGGTCCTTTTTCTAGAAATCTTTGTTTTGATTCAGGGGACCCTAAAATGTTTATTTCCGGTGAAAACTCGGTATTGAATTTTTGGGTGGAGTGCAATACCTTCTCTCTACACTATGTACACAGTACGTGTAGAAAAAGTAAAACTCCTAAAATATAGGACTGGTTATTAATCAGGAAAATGAGTATCTTAAAGGAGGCTTTGGTGTCTTGTACATTTCATTAGTTTGCCAGTTGTCGTGGGTCAGATGCAGCACATGGCCCGCGATGGAAGGTTGGCGCCTCTTGCCAGTTGTCGTGGGTCTGGCCTGCGATGGAAGGTTGGCGCCTCTTGCCAGTTGTCGTGGGTCTGGCCTGCGATGGAAGGTTGGCGCCTCTTGCCAGTTGTCGTGGGTCTGATGCAGCACATGGCCCGCGATGGAAGGTTGGCACCAGGCGCCTCTTGCCAGTTGTCGTGGGTCAGATGCAGCACATGGCCCGCGATGGAAGGTTGGCACCAGGCGCCTCTTGCCAGTTGTCGTGGGTCAGATGCAGCACATGGCCCGCGATGGAAGGTTGCCATCAGGCGCCTCTTGCCAGTTGTCGTGGGTCTGATGCAGAACATGGCCCGCGATGGAAGGCTGGCACCAGGCGCCTCTTGCCAGTTGTCGTGGGTCTGGCCCGCGATGGAAGTTTGGCAGTTGCTTGCGGCTTCCCGATACTCAATAACTACATAAAATAAAAGTTGAAGACGGTGGTAGAAGTCTTGCTTATGTTGTGAAACATTTGTTCGCAAGTCCTCGTAGATTTGGTTGGATAGACCACCAGAGTCCGGACACAACCACTAGCGCCATTCTACCACCGAGAGTTGTATTTCAGGAGCGTAGTCACCTCCACAGCAGCCCTCGTTAACACTTAAAACCGGGAAAGAGACTGGTTGGGATGAAATGAAGATAAAATAGAGGGACAGGAATGAATAGACGTTCCCAGCATTCGCCTAGTGACCCGAAGAAACCCTTGAAAACCTCATAGGTCTGCCGCGGGGAACCGATCTCACGACCTCCTGAATGCCAGTCCCTTAGCCACTTGTCTCGGTATTCATTGCATGAGTATGGACATTGTATTCCTACTCACAAAATATTTAATATATAGCAACTATAAAATAGTTTTGAATTAGTAGCAATTTGATGCTAGTATGCCATCTTATTATAATATTGTAGGGTACCTGATGTCGTCTTTTTGAATAAATTATATTTCATTTAGTAAGTGGTAGAGCTGTACCAATGTGGTAATGCTGGCATAGCTGTGTCCTCATAAAGTAATGCTGGCATAAGTATGCGTATAATTATAAAAACTGCTATAATTAGCTCACAAAAAAAAAAAAAGCTTTTTCATCTGAGCTACTGACGTCGCAGGACGTACTCCGGACAGACGTCCACGGAACAGGTCTAGTTTTCTATAAAATGCGTTAACTTCAAGAATCACAATGTATAGATGAGTGCTGAATAGAGTTTGTGTAACCCTTGGGTTTTCTTCTACTTGAATCCCTGACTATATAATCATCTACTTGACACTAAAAGCCCTTCTCTTCTCGCAGCCTTGCGTATTTATTTATAGCACCTGATTTATTCCCGAAATGTACACCCTCCTTAAACCCTGAGACCACTGCGTCCCTCCCGCAGGCGCTAGTGTCAGCTTTCATCTCTGAAACAACTATCTCCTAGGATGCGCAGCGTAGGGGTAACTCATATCCCATACTGGAGCATAGAGCGCTCATATACGCAGTTCTCTTTCACTGCATGGAGCTCAGTTGACCCACTTTGGGCTACTTTTATCATCCGAGTTATACTGTAAATATAAGTAGTGCCATTCAGTTTTAGATATGAAAAGATTAGAGTCGTTCTTGTGGATCTCAAAAGCGAAACGCCACTAACAAGAGAAGGAACGAAATGAAAGGTGAATAATGAACCTCTCCAATAGCAACTTGTAAACCATCTGCCATCAGTTATCCAGCAACCGTTGGAATAAGATCTGGACGAGCCGCCAAAGACAGTTCTGGTCCAGGTTTGCGCTTGCTTGAGGAGTTAGTTGCAGGATGCCAGCAGCTTGAGCTCGAGCTGTATTTAACGACTAATGTTAACGTCCTTTAACCTGGCGGTTCATTTCCAACGATGAATTAAATTGGTAAAATAATGCTCAAATGATCACGAAGCTTAAAGGTACTCGACATTCATCTTTTCAGGATAAGGGAAAACTCCGAAAAAACCTTATCCAGGTTACTCGCCCTAAACGAGATTCAAACTCGCTACCTGATTAATTTAAGGCAGACACGCTACCACCACACTACCCAGGCGGGCCAAGTATATTGTATGAGTTTTAATCCAACTGAATCAATTATGGAATAGAATTTGTTCCTTCTCATTAACTATTTCAATTCATCCCGTTTCCCTATTATATAACTTATAGTAGATACATGTATTTATTAGGAACATCTTATTGAAAAGAATATGCAGCACAAGAAGGAAAGAAAATCGCGATAGAAGGGAAACCACCTGAGCATTTGCATACCGACTAGCAAGATCATGAAAAAAAACAAATCAATATAGAAATGAGCCCGGGACCTCACAATGGGAGCTTAACACTTACTCCGAAGCCTGCTCGCTGCTCACTATCGCGATAAGTAACGTAAGAACTATTGGTTGATCATATAGAACAGAACAGGTTTTGGGGCTCTCAGACGGCCGGTGATGCTGTTTGCCTTGTGAATGACAGAAGGCCATAGTAAATATACTACGATTTGCTATTCCTAACAAAGAACTAAAATCTGATGTGTTCCATTCACATGATCAATGGGCACTAGCAGAAATTGTTGTATAAATATAAGGGAATAAAACACTAGGCTAACGCGATAGTCAAATCTTTTACAAGGCGGCCGCTAAGTGAAACAATTTAAAATCAGTTCTCTTTGTTTGCCAGGAGTAAACAAAAGAGAGGCGAAAAAAAGATGTCTCACGTTTGAAAAATGTTTTAGTACCTTAAAATTATATTTCGGAATATCTCGAAAATGATTAACTTAAAAACAAAACAAAAAAAGTTTTGTCTATCTTTTACGGTTTACCAGCTTCACAGAAGTCTTCAGAGGCTATTCCCAGAGAATTCAAGATATACATTTCATTTGTCATAAAAATATCTTATACATAAGGTATTTAGGTGTTTTAATACAAATCATTAGAGCCATTTTTGAGAAAATCAGATTTAGAAACATGTTGCATGTAAAGCGTAGTTGAGGGTGGGGAACTTTTCTTCAAAATCTTCGTGTTGTATCGTTGGGAGATACTAAAGATAACAAATAGCAAGTTTGGTCTGTTCGTTTCTCAGCTATGCTGTCCATATACACACAAGAACCTGTTTCTAAAATATTTTTTTGACTCAAGGGATCTCTAGACATATATTTTCGTTGAAATCTCGGTATCAAAATTTTACCTTCTCTATACACTTATTACTTTCTCTACACATACTATGATCATAGTGTATGGAGAAGGTATTGTGTTCCACTCAAATACTCATTACTGAGAGTTCACCGGAAATTTACGTTTTAGGGTCCCCTGTATCAAAAAAGAAATTTTTAGAAAAAGGTTCGTGAGTGCGCATGTGATGGTGAACACGATAACTCAAAAACGAAAATTTGGTAAAATAGCAAACTTGGTATTTAAGTTTAGCATCTTCCAGGGATGCGACGGGAAGATTTCGAGAAACATTCCCCACCGCAAACTACTCTTTACATGGAAAAACATTCGAAAACCTTGATTTTCTATTTTGATTAAAATAGCGTATATAAAAGATATTCATAAGGCAAATAAAATGTGCATTTTAAATTTTCTGGTAATAGCCTCTAAAAATCTGTTTAATTGGAATGCATTTTGTGTAACTGGTAAACCGCCAGAGATATACAGAAACTGAATACACAAAAAACGTAGATCTGGTTAAAACACACAATTTATGTCATACATATTTTTAAGTGGAATTGACCATTTCTGAGATATTTTGTTTGTTTCAGATTTAAAATAAAATTTTTAAACTCTTGGCCCTCTATAGAAACGGATTTTACACGTATAGCAACCGGCTTTTAAAGGATTTGGTTATTATT
This sequence comes from Hymenopus coronatus, assembly GCA_030762935.1. Lineage (NCBI taxonomy): Eukaryota > Metazoa > Arthropoda > Insecta > Mantodea > Hymenopodidae > Hymenopus > Hymenopus coronatus. Next base: position 156,065,875 of record CM060897.1, read on the forward strand.
TTATCCTAGTGTACGCCCTTATTTTCCTTCTACTTACAAAGAAGCAAGTAATAAGGCAATGTTTATCTCGGCTAGCATGATGTTGATAGAAGAATAAGCGTTTTAACAATAATTTGCTACAAAGATGTAGAGAATGGAACACATCAGATTTTGTGCACATGTTATTCTTGACTATCTGGTTCCTGGCGAGCGAGCCTCATATATCCGTTGAAATATATTGTGGCAAGAATTTTGCAAAAGCCAAGCTGTATATACTAAAGCATTTAATTCTTATTTATGTACGACACCGAAGCAATTATTTCTTCACGAGCCATTGCCAATCAACGACCCGGATGTCCGTCCAACGGAATTACTGCAGCACTGCTTCCAGGTGAACTTCATTCAAACTTGTGCCATATTTTCCTTTACATTTGCTAATATATACACATGACTTTCCTTACGTCTCTGTAACAAATTATTGCTAATAAGCTTATTCTTCTATTTAATACAAAACACTAGCAAAACGGTCTTATTATTTAGTTCCTTTATAAGTAGAATGGAAATTACAGAATTCACTAGGCTAAATGGGCAGTCAAATGTTTTAAAACGCGGTTGCTATGGAATTGCGTGGCCAGGAGTTCACAAGTTCCCGTATCTGAAACCAATAACAAGGAATATCTCGAAAACGGCCAACTCCACGTTAAAAGCTATGTCATAAAATCTTTGTTTTAATTAGATCCACAGTTTTTGCTCAGTAAGTTTGGTCTATTTCTTACGGTTTATCAGTTATTTAACAAGAAATGCTTTAATGTTAGTGTAGAAGCATTTCCCGCTCGAGTGGGTATGTCTGAGCAGTGCTTCTTTCCCCTGTAGTACCAACTTGTGAAAAAGAACTCTAAGAGATGTATGGTTAGTGTGATTACGGACATAACGAATATTAGCGGATCTCTTTCTTTACACGGTTCCTGCAGAGTTTTATTTTAAGTGTTAAATCAATATTACAGTGTATATTGCTGAATCCAGAATTTAAGAAAGCATTCCTTATAGTTGTGATGAAGTATTACTGATGCGTGCATTTCCGTTGAAGTGGCTTCCTGGTGAGTGCTCAATTTCACATCCGTGTCCTGGACCATCCTCTCGCCATCCATACTTTCAGTCCATCTCCAGATGTCTATCCCGTATCCTGGACGATCCCCTCGCCATCCATACTTTCAGTCCATCTCCAGATGTCTATCCCGTGTCCTGGACCATCCCCTCGCTATCCATACTTTCAGTCCATCTCCAGATGTCTATCCCGTGTCCTGGACGATCCCCTCGCCATCCATACTTTCAGTCCATCTCCAGATGTCTATCCCGTGTCCTGGACCATCCTCTCGCTATCCATACTTTCAGTCCATCTCCAGATGTCTATCCCGTGTCCTGGACGATCCCCTCGCCATCCATACTTTCAGTCCATCTCCAGATGTCTATCCCGTGTCCTGGACCATCCCCTCGCTATCCATACTTTCAGTCCATCTCCAGATGTCTATCCCGTGTCCTGGACCATCCCCTCGCCATCCATACTTTCAGTCCATCTCCAGATGTCTATCCCGTGTCCTGGACCATCCCCTCGCCATCCATACTTTCAGTCCATCTTCAGATGTCTAGCCCGTGTCCTGGACGATCCTCTCGCCATCCATACTTTCAGCCCATCTCCAGATTTCAATCTCGGGTCTCTTCGCATTCTAGATTAGTTTCTGGTTTTCCTAAATCATTTTCCAGCACAATGAATCTGCTTTAACAACTGACAATCGCATTGGAGCAGCACATGACTTCTGTATCTTCGAGATTGAGATCACTCCTTGAGGAACTAAGCCCAGTTTGCAAACTGAAATTGCGGGCGAAAGAACAGTATTGCACGGGATTTGACAAGCGCACAAGTTGTGGCTTCAGCAATGAAAAAGGTTAACTGGGGAGCCCGTAGCAGAGGTTTAAAAAGAAAACGAGAATCTACAAGAAGTGTAGGAAATTCTAAACGTTCTTACATTTTTACTTTCTCCACACTTACTATGCACATAGTGTATAGAGAAGGTATTCCATTCCACCCAAAAATTCGATACCGAGATTTCACCGAAAAATGACAAAAAACGCATTTTTAGAAAAATCTCCGCGTGTGTGTGTGTGTCTATGAACACGATAGCTCAAAAACGAAAACTCAGTAAAATACCAAACTTGGTCTGTAAGTGTAATATCTTCCAAAGATGCGACACGAAGAATTTGAGGAAATCACCCCACCACAAACTACCCTTTACATTGAAAAATTTTCGAAAATTGGCCAAGAATGGCTCTGACGATTTTGATCAAAGTACCGCATATTAAATATTTTACACGACAAATAAAATGTACATTTTGAATTTTTCGGGAATAGCCTCTGAAAACCTCTTTATTCTGGATAAATTTTGCTGGATTTTACATAACTAGTAAACCGTAAGAGAAAGACAAAAATGAACAACACAAAATATGTAGATCTCGATGAAACACACAATTTACATTTTTTGGTAGAGGTGACCATTTTTAAGAGATTCCTTGTTATTGCTTTTACTTTTAAATCACAAACTTTTCACATAGGAGAATATTTCAACTACTGACAATACTAAGAAACGGATTCCATCCACATGGCAACCAGCTTTTATAACAGCTTACTATCGTTTTAACCTAGTGTTTTCCATTATTTCCCTTCTACTTACAAGGAAGCATTTCTGTTAATGTTTATCTCGATTAGCATGAAGTGGATGGAAGAATAAGCTTTTTAGCAATAATTTGTTACAATGATGTACAGAAAGTGTGCTAATAGAACAAGAGAATGTGTTTGAAATTTGTCAATTAAAACTGCAGTGTCCATATTACCTTAACATTTTGTCAAATATGGGCATTCGGTGAGTTTGCTGCGAAGCTTAATTGCATAGAGAAGATAGAAGTTGGATGTTGGTTCTTACGCTCTTTGAAACGTTATAGTTTCAAGTTCTTAATGTATTTGTATTACGAAAATGGGAAGTGATTTACTGCCCTTTGTTTCCATATAAATATTTGAGCACTGACGTTGTTTTGAAGATCTTCATTGGTTTGAAAATGCTGCCTTCCTATCCACGTCTTCAGTTCAGGGAAAAGGTGGCAGAACAGGACTGTACGACGGATGATCGAAAATGTCCCATTGAAATTGTTCAAGGAGTCGATGGGTTGTGCCAGCAGTGTGTGGACGAGCGTTGTCATGGATCAACACAATTCCTGAAGTCAGCATTCCTCTTCGTTTGTTCTGAATGGCTCTCCGCAAACGTCGTAAAGTACGAAGATCTTCAAAACAACGTCAATGCTCATTTGAAATCATTGGCGGCAACATTTTTTGAAGCGGGTATCACAAAGCTTGTACACAGGTACGATAAATGTCTCAATCTTTAAGGTGATTATGTTGAAGAGTAACCATAAGTGTACAAAACTTTTAGTAATAAAATCATTGTTTTCTATGAATTTGTCTTTTGTTTATAGCCTATTGGATGTTTAAAAAAAAGGTCCTCGTAGTACGTGCAGAGAAAGTAAAAATGTAAATTATTAGGCACTAAATAAATACATAATTTCATTGAATTGAAATGCATGTGTTCAAAAAATCTGTGCTCAATAGAACACTGTTAACAGATTTGGAATCACGAAAAAACTCCATATAAATCATCTTTCGGTTTTTATTTAACACAGAAAAAGTTTAATTTTGTTGCCCAATGCTATACAACTCGTGTTTTCATCTCTTAGGACAATTCACTGCCGACGTGATTATTAAACAGATGGAGATATCGCCTCGCTGTCACAATGGAGAGTTTCAGGTCAGGTCTGAGAACAGTTGTTTATGTGTAGAACACGACATTTAATAACGGCAGAGCAATTAAATGTTAGACGGCGACATCTTCTAATGCCGTATTTATGACTACACTTCGCTGGCAGGCGTTGGGCAAACATGCCATAATCCTTTGGTCCAACATTTCACTGCTCTGAGACCAAACAGTTAATAATGGGGTTCTTCCAGTCGCCCATTCTTCTGGGTTGCAGCTTTCACTTTACTTACAGCACTTATATGTTATAATAATCAGAGAAACCTGTTTCTTCTAACATATTACGTCATACATGTTGTACTCTTTCTACTATATGTACTGGAAGGTATTGTATTCTGTTCAAAAATTTGGTGTCAAGATTTTACCAAAAATATATGATAGTCCTCCTGTATCCCCCCCCCTCTCTCTCTCTCTCTCTCTGACTATAAACGCAAAGTGAAGTAATTTTACTTTCTCTACATGTACTATGTGCATACTGTATAGAGAAGGTATTGTATTGCACCCAAAAATGCAATACCGAGATTTCACCGGTAATACGCGTTTTAGGGTATTCTATATAAAAAAAACATTTTTAGAAAACGGTCCGCGCGCGCGCGCGCGTGTGTGTGTGTCCGTGATCTGTGGATACGATAACTAAAAAAATAAGAGTGCGTAAAATACAAAACTTAGTATTTAAGCTTAGTGTCAAACAAGGATGCGACACAAAGATTTTGAAGAAAGTTCCCCACTACAAACTACCCTTCACATCGATTTTCTAAACAATGGCTCTAACGGTTTTAATTTAAATACTGTATATTAAAGACGTATACATAACAAATAATATATATATGTTATATTTTCTGGGAGTACGCTCTAAAGATCTCTTTGTTGCTCATGAGTTTTGTTGGATTTTGCAACAAAAATGTACTTCCCATTTAAACACACAATTTATGTCATATACATTTTTTTTTCGTCGAGTTGACCATTTTTGAGGTACAGCTTTTTAAGGTTTTCAGTTCTAAAAATACTTAAAACTTTTCACATATGGGAGTTTGTCAAAGAAACGGATTTCATCTACATAACAACCAGTTTTTACAAGATTTGACTATCACTTTAGCCTTATTTTCCTTCTAGTTACAAGGAAGCAAGTAATAAGACAATTTTGTTGATGTTATCTTGACTAGCATGAAGTAGATGGAAGAGTAAATTTTTTTCACCAATAATTTGTTACAGAGATGTAGAGAAAGTCATGTGAATGGAACGCATAAGACTTTTATGTTAATTTTAGTGAGCTAGAAATATAAAATTGTATGTATTCTAGCATAGTAATGTAACAACTTATGTTTACGATACGGAGGAGTTTTCCACACTGAAGTCGTAGGTTTATTGTACAACATACTCCTGGAGGAAGGATGAGATGAGAGTAATTTGAGAGGGCGGCCGACATCCGGACAGGGAGAGAGCCTAATAGCTCACAATAGTTGTTCATCTCGACGCGGGGAGCGCTCTCAGACCCGAGTCCGCAGACAACACTAGCGCCATCCCGCCAGAACTCGTCCACATTTATCACTGTGAAAGATACCGCTTGTTATGAAGTAGGAGGGAATGAAGAATCCTGTCCAGTATAATTGCAGTGTGTGAGTGAGGTTAGCTGCGATCTCACGACCTCCCTGAGCCACATGTACAAAGTTTAACGACGATGTAGAAATATCATAAGGTAACACAGCAAGTAAGAAATCTTATTGAAATGTATATACACACTAATAGAAATATTTGTGCCAAATATCAAAATTCTCCCTCACAAGGTTCTTTAAATAATAATGTTTTACTCTCTCAATTCATTGTTTTGATAAAAATGAACTACATGATGCATTTTTGAAAATATTTACATACAAAAATTCAGGTTTGCATAAAATGATTTTAAAAAAAATCTTTCATGTTATATTTTTATATATTATCCCGAATTAGTGGTGAAAAATTATTGTTTTTCATACTCCACAAAATGCTTGATTTTTCAAAATTTAATAATTTATTTAGCAAAATTAGAGCATTGTTTCGAAAACTTAATATGATCATTATCTTTAATATGCTTCTGAAAAGCAGTACTAACATTCTGAAACAAATTAGTGAAAAATTCCATCGCGTGGAACATTTTTGGTATGGAAAAGTGTTGGAAAACAGTTTGCGAGAAAATAAGGTTTAAATTTGGGAGCGCCTATTAAAAAGTATGCAACTAATCATTTATATATTCAGCTAATTAGTAGTTAAAATGCGAAAAAAGGATACATTTTCTTAACCTTTAGAATTCATGTTATTTTTAATTTTTTCACTATTTTTGTTGAACTTTTTCAGATGTATTACCTTAATACGTTTAATATACATACCTAATATTCTTGGAACGTTACAATACATTGCAATCTGTTGATCCTGTTTTGAGATTAGACTCTAGGATGTAGATCAAGTCGCAAATCACATTTATTGATTACTCTTAATAATTATTAATTAATGGATTTACAAAGATTATCTCTGATATTCAATTTTTCAGAGGTATCAATTTTCCATAATTTACAATTACGTGCCTGTTTGTACAGAACGTTTTCTTAGAGTGTTCACGTATATTATATTTATAACACTGTATTAGTATCTTTTACTTTCTCTACACATAGTGTATAGAGAAGATATTGTAATGCACCAAAATATTCGCTAATGAGATTACGCCAGAAATATATGTTTTAGGGTACTCCTGAATCCAAGAAAGGCATTTCCAGAAAGAGGTGTCGAATATTTGGGTGGAATACAATACCTTCTCTAACCACTATGTGCCTTGTGCATACGGAGCTAGAGAAAGTAATTATTCTTCTATCTATTCCATGACAAGCTAGATAAACATCTGAAATTGTCTTATTACTTGCTTCCTTGTAAGTGGAAGGGAATACACTAGGATAAAACAATGGAATATTTTAAAATTGAAAGCTATAACAGGCAGCATCTCTGGATTTGTTAACAGCACAAAAAACTGTTTACGACATACATTGTGTTTTTAACGAGATCTCGTCCAGAATGTAAAGGGCTTCCGCGGATATTTCCGAGAAGCTCATGTGAAGATACGTAATGAAAATTGTTAGAGCCTTTATTAGAAAACCCCCCACCTTCACTCTGGGGGAAATATTCCGGAAAATCTTTGTGTTGCATACTTGGAAGTTACGGTACTGAGTCACTATTTTTGGTATTTAACCGACTTTTGTTTTTACTTTCTCTACACGTACTATGTACATAGTGTATTGCATTCCTCCCAAAAATTGATACCAAGATTGAGTGTCACCTATATCCAAAAAAAAACATTTTCAAAAATCGTCCGTATGTGAACATTATAACTCAAAAAGGAAAAGTCGGTAAAAGACTAAAATTGGAGTTTAAGTTTAATATCTCCCAGGGATGTGACACAAAGATTTCCCTACAACATAAACCACCCTTTTACATGGAAAGAAATTCAAAAGTTTTAATTTTCTGAAAAAATAACCTAAACGATTTTGAGTAAACAATCGTATATTAAATATATTTACAAGGTAAATGAAATGTATATCTTGAATTTTCTGGAAATAGCCTCTGAAGACCTCTTCATTCTGGAAGACTTTTGTATAACTGGTAAACCGTAAGAGGACAAAGTAAGATTACGAAAACTTAGTGTACAAAAATGTAGTTAAAACACAAAAGTTATGGCATAGTACGCTTTTTGCGTGGAGTTGCCTATTTCTGAGACATTCTCTGTTATTTGTTTTAGGCTTGAAGCATTTAAAACTTTTCTCACACGGACATTTATAGAAACAGAAGCATACGCAAAGAAACGGATTTCAATCCCATAGCAGCCAGCCTTTAAAACATTTGACTATCACTTTATCCTAGTGTATTCCTTTCTGCTTACAAGGAACCAAATAATAAGACAATTTCTGTTAATGTTTACCTTGATTAGCTTGAAGTAGATAGAAGAATAAGCTTTTTAACAATAAATTATATACTGCTTCTGTGGTCGAATAGTGTAAGCGAAATGGATGTCAGGAAAGATGATGATGGAGCAATTGGTGGAATGAGTGGCGGAGGAAACCGGAGGAGCCGAATAAAACCCGCCGCTACGTTCGCCGTAAATCCCACATGTGGGCGCTTCGGATGGTACCCGGGCCGCGAGCGGTCTAACCATTGTTACCAACTTAATTAAAAGTAGAACGAATGAATGCTTAAAAAGAAGCATTGAAGGTAATTTTACTGTGCGGTTGAGAAATTGTAACTTTATGTACGCTTGTTCCACATGCTATCTAGATAATATAAATAACCGACCTTCCCTTCTCCGGAGATATTGGAAAGTTTAAATTCAAATCTCATTTTCGTGATAGACAGAGTTGATCTGCATATCAGAACAGCGTTTACCAAATCAGATGTCATTTGTCTTTTACAAGAACAAACTCTAATAAAAAAAAAAAAAAAAAAAAAAAAAAGAAACAAGAGAAAATCAATTTCGCCAGTTCCTTTCAAACGTTTCCTTCTTTCGAAAACGAGAAGCATCTCAAACGTTTTTACTTTCTCCTCTAAATATTGCGTTTCAACCAAAAATTCCATACAGAGCTTTCACCGGAAATAAATTAAATTCTAAAAAAACAGCTTTCTTTCTCTAGCACGTATGTACATACAATGTACATTAGTAGCTATGGAAGATATTGTATTACACCCAAAAGTTCAATGTCGCCGAAAATACATGTTTTGAACTGCCCCTGATATAAAAAAAAAAGGATTTCTAGAAAGAGGTCCGTCCGATTGTGTGTGTGAGCGGATATTATAGGTGAAAAGTTAAAAAATATCGTTGAATATTTGACTTCTTATTTAGTTTGGTAACTTTGAAGGATGGCGGCGGCGCCGTGTGTCAGTGGTTAGACCACCCGCCTCCCACCTAGGTTGGATCCCAGGCGCCCGCATGTGGCATTTGTTGTGCACGAAGTGGCGTCGAGCGGGTTTTCCCCGAATCCTCCGGTTTCCCCCGCCACTCATTCCACCAATTGCTCATTATCACCTTTCCTATCGTCAATTTCCCTTATATTTCATATGATCCACTTCCTCACACTCATGCCTGGCTACGGACCAGGTTCTCCATTCTGTTGTTTCGTGCCGTTGGCTCCCCGACAGACTTCTGACCCCTAGACATCCACTTGTAAGTCCTAGGGGAGTGTCAGTCCTACATATGATCCACTTCCTCACACTCATGTCTGGTTACGAACCAGGTTCTCCATTCTGTTGATTCGTGCCGTTGGCTCCCCGACAGACTTCTGACCCCTAGACATCCACTTGTAAGTCCTAGGAGAGTGTCAGTCCTACATATGATCCACTTCCTCACACTCATGCCTGGCTACGGACCAGGTTCTCCATTCTGTCGTTTCGTGCCGTTGGCTCCCCGACAGACTTCTGACCCCTAGAAATCCACTTGTAAGTCCTAGGAGAGTGTCAGTCCTACATATGATCCACTTCCTCACACTCATGCCTGGCTACGGACCAGGTTCTCCATTCTGTCGTTTCGTGCCGTTGGCTCCCCGACAGACTTCTGACCCCTAGACATCCGCTTGTAAGTCCTAGGAGAGTGTCAGTCCTACATATGATCCACTTCCTCACACGCATGTCTGGCTATGGACCAGGTTCTCCATTCTGTGGTTTCGTGCCGTTGGCTCCTGATAGGCTTCTGACCCCTAGACATCCACTTGTAAGTCCTAGGGTAGTGTCAGTCCTAAATACGGGGAGTATAACATTTTCAAGAAAATCCCCATACACCAAACTACCGTTTACATGGAATTTGTCGGTTTTTCTCAAAAACTGTGTTAAGGATTGTGGTTAAAAAACCGTATATTAGAACTGTTTACATCTCAAATAAAATGTATATCTTGAATTTTCTGTATATAGCTTCTGAAAATCTGTTTATTGTGGATGAATGTTAGTTACACATGCGTAACTGGTAAACCGTTAGAAATAGACAAAAGCTTACTACACAAAAAGGTAGATTCCTTTAAAATAATCAATTTATGTCATATACATTTTTGTTGCAGAGTTGACCGTTTTTGAGATACTCCGCATCATTGGTTTCAAATTTAAGCTACTTAAACTTTTCTCAAACGGTACATTATTTATCTTTCGTGTGTCTTTTGTTTATCTACTCCTAGCAAAGAAAGAGAACGCGATTTCAATTGTTTCGCATAGCAACCAGTTGTAAAGGAACTATCAGTTTAGCGTAGGTAATGTATTCCCTTACTTCTCTGCTGTTCACAAAGACTATTTCTGACAATATATAGCACGTCGTAGATACGAGTGAAAGAATGGTCTTTTGTAAGAAAAGCTTTAAGACTGTCTCCGTGGTCCAGTGGTCAGCGACCCAAGGTTCGTTTCCCATCTGGTGTGGCGAGTTTTCCTTTAGTTGGAAGTATTCCCTACACGCACAGAGTCTGGAAGTGTATGTGTGTGTGTGTGTGTGTTTGAGGAACATAAAGCCCAACGTAAAGAAGCTACACACAACGAGTTGTTTCTAATACAAAGCCCCCGATATCACCTTACATGTTAAAGGGGGCTATAGAAATGAGACATTAAAAATAAGTTTGAATCCGGAACAGCTAGAGAAGGCCATGTGAATGGAACACATCAGATTTTTATAAAATGGTCCGTGTGTGTATGTGTGTCTTTGGACAGAGTGACGTTTTCTTTTAAAATACAGTTCCGGTTCTGTATTCCCTTTTCCTGGTTTTTTTCTACACAGTTTTCCTTGGTTGATCTATTTGATTTACCGTTTGCTCTTTGCGTCCACAAAAACCCATGCCCTAGGCGGGACTCGAACCCTCATTCCCCTTGCGCCACGAAGCATCAAAGCGTGGCACTTCAGCGAGCGCGGCAGGGAAAAACCCTGAAAAAAACCTTATCCAGTAACTGATCCTAAGCGAGATTCGAACCCGCGACGTGTTGAATGTGAGGCGACTTTCCCGGCGCTGAAACGACACCTCCGTTGAATACCGAACTTGATATTAATGTGCAGTGTCTACCAGGGGGCGATTCAACCCTTAACTGATAATTAGAGCTCGGATATTTAGGTAAATACATATTTTGTTAGCGTCCTAATATGACCTTGAAACTGAGTTTAATGTTCTGGATATGTACACTAGACGAAGCGTTTTCAGCTTTATTCCACATAAAAATGAATATTTTCTGATTTTTATGTTAATAAGTATTTTTCGTATATTCACATAAATTACACAAAAATCACATAAAGGAAAGCTTTTTAAAATCATTTTCACCTAATTTCATAAAACCACAAAAACAGCAGAATTATTTTTAACAACTTGTGTGATGTTCAACTACACACGCAAGTTGTTGTTAGTTATTGGAAAAACAGATTTGTCAGCTTCAGAAAATATGAAGATGCTGCTTTCCTTGAGCCGCAAGATAAGAAGAGGAGTTCCTCCACTACCTGAAGCTTGAAGTAAATAAACACTGTCATCGCTAGTGATTCTTGTTAAACGTATAGTTGTCACTAAAACAGTTTAAACCTTTTTTAATTCACTGCGCTAGTCTGGAGTCAAATTCAACATCTGAAAAATCTGAATATTCCTAAGTTCAATAGCATTGACGTCCCATTGGTGATCCTTTGCAGGAATGATGTCTGGTGAGTACCACCTAGATCAGTCATTCATATCTTTAAAAAAGAAATATTTCTTTTGCCACATATTTTTTACTTTTTAGGACATACTTTTAACATTTTAAGGAATAAAAATAAATATTTCCCAAGTTTTTAGCAGCTAAAAATCCGAGCCCTATTGATCATTTAGGTAATTAAAACTTTCTCTATACATACATATTTTCTATGTACATAGTGGATAGAGAACCTATTGTATTCCACTCTAAAATTGGATACCGAGATTTCACAGGAAACACTAGTTTTGGATCCCCTGAATCCAAAAAAAAAAAAAAAAAAAAAAAATCGGAGAAGCCTCCATGTAAGTGTGTTTGTGTGTGTGTGTGTGTGTGTCTGTGAACAGCATAGCTCAAAAACAAAAGTCCGTTAAATACTAAACTTGGTATATAAGAAGGATGCGACACGAAGATTTTCAAGAAAATTCCCCCACCCCAACTACCCTTTACATGGAAAATGTTTCGAAAATTTTGATTTTATAAAAAATGGCTCTAACGATTTTTATTAAAACATCGTATATTAAAGATATTTACTTGCTAAATGAAATGTATATTTTGATTTTTCTGGGAATAGCCTCTAAACACTACTTTATAACTGCTAAACCGTAAGAGATGGACAAAAATTTATAACACAAAAAGTATAGAGCACATTAAAGCACACAATTTATGTTATATACATTTCTTACTTCTTGTTTTTAGTTTCAGCTTTAAAAACTTTAACTTTTCTCATACAGGAATTTGTCAACTCCTGTCCATACAAACAAAGGAACTTCAGTCACATAGCAACCAGCTTTTAAACATGTATTTAACCTATGGTACTCAAGTATTGAGCCTATTTCTGCTAATTGTTTTTCAATTAGCATGAAGTAAATAGAAGCATAAGCTTTTTAACAATAATTTGCTTTAAAGATGTAGAGAATGTCATGTGAATGGAACACATCACATTTTTAGAAAAAGGTACCCGTGTGTGTTTGTCTGTAGACAGCACAGCTTCAAAACGAAAAGACCGTTAAATACCAAACTTGGTATTTAGGTTTACTGTTCTCCAAGGATTCGACACGAACAGTTTCAAGAAAATCCCTAAATAATTCCTTTATAAGGAAACATTTTGTAAAATTTTGATTTTCTCAAAAATGGCTCTAACGATTTCGATTAATATACCGCGAATGAAAGGTATTTACATCACAAATAAAGTGTATGCCTTGAATTTTCTGTGAATAGCCTCTGAAGACCTCTTTGTTTTAGATGGATTTTGCCAATTTTGCTGAACAGGTAAACAGTAAGTCATTGACAAAAACTTGCTACACAAAAATGTAGATCTCATCAAAGCACACAATTTATGACCTTTAAATTTTTGTTGTGGAGGTAACCGTCTCCGAGATATTCCTTTAGTTGCCTTCTACTTATAAGGAACTGAGTAATAAGAACATTCTGCTAATGTTTATCTCGATTAGCATTGTGTAGAAAGAAGAATAATCTTTTGTAAGAAGTTTGTAGAGCAGCTAGAGAAAAGCAACAACGATTTTGATTAAAATGCCGTATAATAAGGATATTTATATGACAAATAAAATGTATAACCTAAATCCTTGAGCATACCCTTTGAATCTCTCTTAATATTGGATTACTTTTGCATAATTGGTACACCGAAAAGATATTACTGCATAAAAACTATATTTTGTTAAAACAAAACGTGTCATATACATTGTTTTATTGTCCTATTAACCTTTTGAGAGAAATTTCTTGTTTTTTTTTACTTTCTCTACACGTACTATATGCATAGTGTATAGAGAAGATAGTGTATTGCACTCAAAAATTCCATACCGAGATTTCACTGGAAATGTATGTTCTGAGAACTCCTGAATAAAAAAAAAAAACATTTATAGAAAAAGTTCGTGTATGTGGTTGTGGGCAGCATAGCTCAAATACCAAACTTGGTATTTAAGTTCAGAATCTTCCATGGGAAAATTCCGAAAATTTTGGTTTTCTCAAACATAACAGTACGATTTTGCTTCAAATATTAAAGATATTTACATGACATATAAATGTGTATCTTGAATTGCCTCTGAAGACGATCTTTATTCTGTATGAAATTTGCATTACAGGTAAACTGTAAGAGATAGATAAAAACTTACTGAGTAGAAAATGTAGAGCTCATTGAAACACACAATTTATGTAATATGCTTTTTTTCATCGAGTTGATCATTTTTGAGATATTTCTTGTTATTGGTTTCAAATTTGAAACTTACGGGAAAGTAAGTAATAAGACCATGTCGACTCCCATGAAGTAAATATAAAAATAAACTTTTGTGAGTGTAATTTGTTGCAGAATAATTAAAGAACGTCATGTAAATATGTTACATAAGGATTTTCTATAAACACTGGGTGGTACTTTATACAGCCTGATTCTAGAATACTTTTACAACGTTTGGGGGTGGATTCCTTGTATCAAAGCAAGAGAATAGGTTCCTATAAACTTTTACTCTAAAACCCTTCGTTTTTATGCAATCAATGTATCACTGAAAGTTAACGTTCCACGGTTTTCCGGGCTCAATTTGACTGACTACGTAGAAGGCTTTGACCCATTTTGTCCTGCATGGTTGCTTGTTTACATTTGTGAGTACGCCTTGCAGCTCCTGACTTTATTCAGAACACGTACTAGAACATGTGCCCCTGCAAATAACAAGATATATATGGTTTATACATGATGGCGCCCTAGTACGTTTTAGCCTCATTCTTCGAGATTCATTGGCTGGTATCTACCATGATAGATGGATAGGTAGAAGAGGATCAGTCCTATGGCCTGCACATTTCCCCAACTTTAAACCTTTGGATTTTTGCTTTCTCTACAAATATTATGTACATAGTGTATAGAGGAGATATTGCACTCCACCCAAAAAGTCGATACCGAGATTTCATCGGGAATAGGTGTTTTAGGGTCCTCTGTATCCAAAAAAAGCATTTTTAGAAAAACATCCGTGTGTGTTTGTGTGTCAGTGTGTCTATGAACACGATAACTCAAAAACGAAAAGTCGGTAAAATCCAAACTTGGTGTATAAGTTTACTATCTTCCAAGGATGCGACACGAAGATTTTGAGGAAAATCCCCCCATCCGAAATTTCCCTTTACATGGAAATATTTTTGAAAATTTTGATTTTCTCAAAAAGGGCTCTAACGATTTTGATTAAAATACGGTATATTAAAGACATTTACACGACAAATAAAATCTCGGATTTTCTGGGAATAGCCCTTGAAGGATGACTTTTGCTGAAGTTTCCATAACTAGTAGACCGTAAAAGAAAGACAAAATTACAAATCTCTTAAAACACACAGTTTATGTCAGATATATTTTTTTTCACAGAGCTGAGCTTTTTTGAGGTATTGCTTGTTATGTGTTTCAGTTTAAAAATACTTAACTTTTCACGTAAGAAAATTTGTGAACTTTAATGCAATGCCATCCTCATGGCAACCAACTTTAAATGTCATTTTATTCTAGTGTGTTTGTTGGCTGCTTACAATACCGCATTTCTGGTCATATTTATCTCGATTAACATGAACTGAATACAAGAATAAGCTTTTTAACAATAATTTGCTAAACATATGTAGAGAAGGCCATGTGAGGACACCTTAAATAGTTGATTTTTGCAGCAGATATGCAGGATGAAGAAAGTCCTTATTTACGTGCTCACGAAAGCCAAGGGAATATTTGACGGTCCATGTTTTGACATCATGTACTCTTACAGTGTTTGTTCCTAGCAAGCTTGTCTCGATATAAGCAACCAATTCCCAAGCTCTGTAAAAGTATTTTTGAATCAACCTGTAGATACAAATGAAAACTCTCCAGACTGATACAGATTATCTGAACAGTGACCATGCGATGTAAATGGCAGGGTTGACTTTCGCCCCTCCCCCTTTAACGGCTCACATAAACAACATCATCTCACCTGGATTTTCACGAATACTCCTTGGGGGTCCGTAAAATTTGAAACAGGAATATCTGAATGACTATAGCTACTGAAAACTATTTCTGGTAGAGCAGGTTCCTATTTTTAATAATTCCTGCTATACTAACCCTGGACAGTGTCCCAGAATGCCTCCCCACATGACGCGGAGACAGAAATAATGGGACACAGCCCCAAAACAATATGTTGCGCCACAAATATATACTTTTATCCATTATGTTTCTGCATAAGACTTAATTTCATCATTTCACAGTTGGTCAAAGTAGAGTGTCTTCCTAACCGAAGGTTCCGGGTTCAAATCGCGGCTCGGGCGGGGAATGTTTCTTTACCCAGAATTATTCCCTTTTTCCCACATAGTCTGGAAGTATGTATATGATAGTGAATGTATATATATATATTAACCTAATACGAGTTGTTTCACAAGACAAAGCCCTCGATATCACAATTGGTGTTAACGGTGAAAAAAAAAAACAAACAACAACAACAACACAAAAATAGACTATTTTCATTTGTTAAACCAGTACTGCAGTTCAATAAAACAAATCTGATGTGTTCCATTCACATGACTTTCTCTAAATCTCTGTAACAAATTATTGTTAATAAGCTAATTCTTATATCTACATCATTATAATCGAGAATTATATAATTATCGAGTAATAGTTACCATGCTAACTTCATTTAACCAAGGACGTGGGTTCAAACCCGGCGGAGGACGATGGATTTTTTTCGGGTGTAAAAATCCTTAGCATGGCTTCCTTCGGAAGGGAAGTGAAGCCGTAGGTGCCGTGTCGTAGGTTTACGGCACGTAAAAGAACCTCAAGTCTGATAGAGAGGTCTCTCAGCAAAATTAAGCGGTCTTTCACGCCCAGTATAGAAAGGGACGCTGAGAACCACAGCAGTTAAAGAGCGTCCTAAATAACACGCCATTTACATTTTTTCCTTATAAGTAAAAGTGAAACAAGGAAATACACTAGGATAAACCGATAGTCAAATGTTTTAAAAGCTGGTCGCTATGTCATAAAATTGAAATTCCGTTCTATTACTTGCCAGGAATAAACAAAAGACAAACGAAAGAAAGATTACCTACCGTTTGAAAAACGTTGAGGTAGCATAAAGTTAAAACCAATAAGCCGGAATATCTCGGAAACTGTAAACTGTACGTAAAAATGTACATGCCATAAATTGTGGTTTCTAATTTTTTGTGCAGTAAGTTTTCGTCTATTTCTTACGGTTTAGCAATTACGTAAAGTTCAGCAAAATTCATTGAGAATAAAGAGGTCTTCAGAAGTTATTTTTAGAAAATTGAAGATGTACATTTTATTCGTAAAGTAAATATATTTAATCAAAATCGTTGAGCCATTTTTTATGTAAAGGTTAGTTTGGGCTGGTGGGATTTTTCTCCAAGCCTTCGTGTGGAATCAGTGGAAGACACTAAACTTAAATAGGTACGTGCTTTGGTATTTTACCCACTTTGTGTTCACAGACACAAACACACGGAACTTTTTCTGGAAATGCTTTTTTTTGGATACAGGGGGAACCAAAACATGTATTTTCAGTGAAATCTCGGTATTAAATTTTTGGGTGCATTACAATACCTTCTCTATATACTATTTACATAGTACGTGTAGAGAAAGTAGCATTTGGGTGTTGTGGAACTTTTTAAATTATTTGCCAGTAAAACATGCTTAAAGTTGGGAGTGTCTAATAATAAGAATGCGTTTATAGCTTCGGTTAATTGTTGTTAAAGTGGGAAAAAGGTTATATTTCCTTAAAGTTTAGAACCCATATAATTTTATTATGAATAAAAATAATTGCTTAATGTGATGAGATTTCAGAGAAGCATCAAGAGAAGTTTGACCATTATAGGGTAGCAATGTGGAACACACAACCAGAAGGCGTCTTCCCTCTCAGATTAGCTGTTTGTCTAATCTCAACTAATTACCTGCACGTCACTATGCAATCCTCCGACATAACTGCGCTCAAATACACGAATAAGTATTGAAATACATACCTCAATCTCACGGGTCCACTCTTCATTTTGCAATATACAAAAGAGTAAGCTATATTAAAATACAAAAAATTAAAAGAGTAAACACGAAAATAAAAATCTCACATGTTCCATTCACATGACTTTCTCTACATCTCGGCAACAAATTATTGTTAAAAAGCTTATGCTTCTATTTACTTCATGTCCTTGTAAACAGAAAGGAAGTAAGGGAATACTCTGACCTAAAACGGCATTAAAAGCTGGTTGCCATGTTGATGAAATCCGTCTCTATGCATTGCCAGTTCACAAATCCCCGTATGTGTAAAGTTTTAAGTATTTTAAAACTGAAACAAATAACAAACAATATCTCAAAAATGGTCAGCTCTGAGAAAAAGGATTATGGGACATAAATTGTGTGCTTTAATGATATCTTCACTTTTTGTGTAGCAAGTTTTTGTCTATCTCTTACGATTTACTAGTTATGCAAAATCCAGCAAAATTCATCCAGAATAAACAGGTCTTCAGAGGCACAACATTCAGGATATACGTTTTATTTGCCATGTAAATGTCTTTAATATGTGGTATTTTAATCAAAATAGTTAATGTCACTTTTGAGAAAATCAAAATTTTCGAAAGATTGCCCATATAAAGGATAGTTTCGGGTGGGGATTTTCTTGAAAATCTTCGTGTCGGATCCTTGGAAAAAGTTTGGTATTTAACGGTCTTTTTGTTTTTGAGTTATGCTGACCAGAGTGAGAGACACACACACACGCACACAAATATTTTTCTAAATTTTCTTTTATTCAAAGGATCTCAAAACATGTATTTCCCGTGGAATCTTGATATTGAACTTTTGGGTGCAATACAGTACCTTCTCTATACACTATGCACATAGTATGTGTAGAGAAAGTAAAATACCAAACGCTTAAAATGTTTTTATGCGAAACAAAATGTATATGTTGTATTGTCTGGGAATAGTTTCCAAAGACCTCTGGTGAATTTTAAGAAATAAACAAAAGCGCACAATGTATATACATATATTTTTGTAGAGTTAACCATTTACGAGCTATTCCTTGTTACCCTCTTCAATTTTAAACTCCTTAAACTTGTATGAAGTGGAAAGTCAACTTTCATTTCATATCTTTTATTTTACTTACTACATTTGACTGTCGGTTTAGCCTAGTGTATTCCCTTATTTCCGTTCTTCTTATAAAAAACTAAGTAATAAGACAATTTCTGCTGGCTTTTATCTCGATTAGCAGGAAGTAGATAGAAGAGTAATATTTTGTAAGGAAAATTTATTTATGGAACAGCTAGAGAAAGTCATGTGAATGGGAAACATCAGATTTGTTGTACCTTAATATCCTGTCTTTACTAATAATAATCCTATAATACAAGGGTCATCCAGAAAGCGACAGAGGATTTGGCATAACTAAATGATAAATGGTAGGCAAATAACGCAGTGATAATACAATGAAGGAGTCTTCAGTGAGGAAATGTCACATAATTTACGAGTAATCAAGGAAGAACATTAAACAGTGTGTACGATAAAGACCGTTCATCAATTGTTATGGAGCAGTTGAAAGTAAATGTTGATAAAAGAATTCAGAAAAACACAATCTGATGTGTTCCATTCACATGGCTTTCTCTAAATCTCTACAACAAGTTATTGTTAAAAAGCTTATTTTTCCAATTCTTTCAATGCTAATCAAGAAAAAATATAATAATTGGTATTTTTACTTGCTTCCTTGCAAGTAGAAGGGAACACTAGGATAAAGTGACAGTCAAATGTTTTAAAAACGGGTTGCTTTCGGCTTGAAGAGTCTTAGTATGTACAGGAGTACACAAAATTCCATTTGAGAAAAGTATAGATTTCTTAAAGCTGAAACTAGTAACAAGGAATATCTAAAAAACGATCAACTCCACGAAAAAAATGTATATAACATAAATTATGTGTTTTAACATGCTCTACAATTTTTGTGTAGAAGTTTTTGTCCATCTCTTACGGTTTAGCACTGTCGCCCTCCGTGGTGTAATAGTTACCATGCCCAAGGTCGCGGGTTCAAACCCGGCGGAGGACGATGGCATCCTTCGGGAGGGAAGTAAAGCCGTTGATCCCGTGTCGAAGATTTACGACACGTAAAACAATCTCAAGCCTGATTGAGAGGCCTCTAAGCAAAATTAAGTGGTCTTTCACGCTCAATATAGAATGGGATGCTGAGAATCTCAGTAGTAAAGAGCGTCCATAAATAAAACGTCACTTCATTTCGGCTTAGATCTTATGCAAAATTCCGTAAAAGTCATCCAGAATAATGAGGTCTTCAGAGGCTATTCCCAGAAAATTCGACATATACGTTTTATTTGGGATGTAAATATCTTTAATATACGGCATTTTGATCAAAATCGTTAGAGCAATGTTTTAGAAAGTCAAAGTTTTCTAAATTCTTTCCATGTAAAGGGTAGTTTGGGGGGAATATTTCTCAAAATCTTCGTGTTTTATCCCTGGAGGATACTAAACTTTAATACCAAGTTTGGTATCTTACAACTTTTCGGCGTTTTTAAATTATCGTGTTTTCTGACACACACTCGGACCTTTTTCCCAAATGCTTTTTTCGGTCACAGGGGACCCTAAAACGGGTATTTCCGGTGAAATCTCGGTATGGAATTTTGGGGTGGAATGCAATACCTTCTCTATACACTATGTACATAGTACGTGCAGAGAAAGCAAAAACCGGTGATTCACTTTGGACACCGTACATGAGTTTTTGGTTGGAAAAGATTGGCCAGCCATGAAGACCTCAAAGTGACAGTGACATCTTGGCTCAGATCTTTAACGGTGGAAGAGTATAACATCTGTACCACGTGACAATAAATACTTTGATAGCATGACGTTGAGAAATAGAGTAAGGTAGTGTAACTCTGTAGATAGTTTCGTGTTGACTTTTTCAATCACGATACGTGATCGTAAGAGGTGCCAATCCAGTACATTGTCGCGTACAATTCCAACCAATCGATTTTTACTTTCTCCATACGCACTTTGTACATAGTGAGTGTATAGAGAAAGTATTGCACTCCACCAAAAATTCGATACCGAGATTTCACTGGAAATATATGTTTTAGGGTCCCCAATATCCAAAAAAAGCATTTTCACAAAAAGGTCCGTGTGTGTGTGTCCGTGTGTCTGTGAACACGATAACTCAAAAACAAAAGTCGGTAAAATATCAAACTTGGTATTTAAGTTTAGTATCTTGCAGGGATGTGACACGAAGATTTTGAGAAAATCCCCCCACCCCCAACTACCCTTTACATGGAACTTTTTTGAAAATTTTGATTTTCTCAAAAATGGCTCTAACGATTTTGATTAAAATTTCGGATATTAAACATATTTATCTGAAAAATGAAATGTATATCTTGAATTTTCTGGGAATAGCCTCTGAAGAGTAGTTTATTCTGGATGAATTTTACTAAATTTTGAATGACTGCTAAACCGTAAGAGGTGGACAAAAACTTACTACACAAAAAATGTAGAGCACTTTAAAACACACAATTTATGTTACATACATTTTTTTCGTGGAGTTCGTCGTTTTTGTGACATTCCTTATTTTTGGTTTCTGCTATGAAAAACGTATACTTTTCTCATACAGGAACTTGTCAACTCCTATCCATATAAACAAAGGAACTTCATTGACATAGCAACCAGCTTTTAACTATCACTTTAACCTACGGTTGTCCCTTATTTCGCTTCTACTTACAAGGAAGCGAGTAATTAGACTATTTCTGCTAATTTTTTTTTCTTCTGATTAGCATAAAGTAAATAGAAGTATAAGCTTTTTAAGAATTATTTGTTGCAGGAATATGGAGAAAGTCGTGTGAATGGTACACATAAGACTTTTTTCTCTGTGAACTACTTTCGTCTCATAATTACAGCATGAATGTGTAGTGTTATTTTGTTCACAGTCTTATTAAATACAACTCGAGATAAAAGTTGGAGCTCTTACTTATAATGCGTATTATTTAGTTGTGCAGAATCGTCTGTCACTTTCTGGATGGGTCTCAGAACGCTATAGTTAAGTTGCGCTGTTATAATGTTGTAGCGGCTCATTAAGAAGATCTGAGAAAGCTTGTTCTGTAGCTTTGTAACGGGTTGCCTAGTTAATATTATAACCGGCGCTTCATGAATATGCCTCGGTGTCTCAAGTGGAATATTTTCCATTGAGATGAAGATAATGGCAGCCATTATATTGCTGAGCTTCCTCAATATTGTTGCACAACTTGATGAATTATTGATGACAAGTAGAACTACACTAGTGCTTCGGCGGAAAACTGGGTTAGTTAAGTACATAGTTTAGAGAAATGGCATCCTCCGGGGCTGTGCTTAACACATCTCGTGAATAATGAACGTCAAGTTTGATTGGCAAGTTCCTTATAACTTCAATAGTTGTCTTCCCTTCCCCACAGATGTTCCCAGAAACTTTAATCAAGTTGTCTTTTGTACCTCTTTCATACTCTGCATACTTTTGTCTTGCGGCTCTTAGGCGCGTTTGCTGCTATCTACTTCATGCCAGTCCACAGAAAATAGCAGAAATGATCTTATTACTCGCTTCCTTGTAAGCAGAAGCGAAATAAGGTAATACAAAAGCTGGTTGCTATGTGACTGAACTTCCTTTGTTTGTATGGACACGAGTTCCCAAACTCCTGTATGAGAAAAGTATAAGTTTTTTAAAGCTGAAACCAATATTAAGGAATATCTCAAAAAATGATCAACTCGACGGAAAAAATGAATATTATATAAATTGGTGTTTTAACGTGATCTACATTTTTTGTGAGGTAAGTTTCTGTCTATCTCTTACAGTTTAGCAGGCAAACAAAATTCGTCAAAATTCTTCCAAAACAAAGAGGTCTTCAGAGGCAACTCCCAGAACACTCAAGATATACATTTTATCTGGGATTTAAATATTTTTAACATACGGTGTTTTAATTAAAATCTTTTGTGCCAATTTTGAGTAAATAAAACATTTCGATAAATATTCCAAGTAAAGGGTAGTTGGAGGTGGGGGGAGTTTCTTAAAAGTCTTTGTGTGGCATCCTTGGAACATACCTAACTTAAATAGCAAGTTTGGTATTTAACGTTTTTTTCGTTTTTGAACTATGGACACACATGCACACACAGGTCTTTTTCTAAAAATGGTTGTTTTGGATTCAGGGGGACCCAAAACATGTATTTCTGGTGAAATCTCGGTATCAAATTTTTGGGTACAATACGATACCTTCTCTATACGTACGTGTAGAGATAAAAATCTGACGTGTTCCATTCACATGACATTTTGTAGCTATTCTATGGACAAACCTTTCTTACAAAAACTTATTCTTCCATCTGCTTCATGCTAATCAAGATAAACATAATCAGAAATTTTCTTATTACTTGCTTCCTTGTAAGAAGAAGGGAATACACTAGGATAAAGTGATAGTCAAATACTTTTAAAGATGGTTGCTGTGTGACTGTCATTGAAATTTGCTTTTTTTGTATGACCAGGAATAAAATAAAACAAAAACGGACGACTTGATGTTGGAGAAAGGTGTATTTTAAAATTGGTACCATAACAGGAAATATTTCGGAAACAGAGTTGTAAAGGACATACGTGGTGTGTTTTGACGAGATGTAATTTTTTTGTGGACTAGGTTTGTTCTATCTGTTAGGGTTTACCAGGTTATACAAAAGTTATTTAGAATGAAAAGTCATTCAGAAGATGAATAGTGATATTATTTTATAGCTGATTACGTATTATAGTTATATTTTATAGCCAATATAGAATTTATTGTGCTGGAATTTATAGAAGAGCAATAGCTTATTGTCATGAGTGTTTATTATTATCACACTGAGTACCGATTTGCATAAAAACCCAAGATTACATTTTATTTGCCAAGAAAATGTCGTTTATATGCGGAATTTCAATAAAGATCGTTACAGCCATTTTTGGGAAAATCAGAATTTTCAAAAAATATTTTCATTTAGGTAGTAGTCTCAAGTGGAAGAATTTTCTTGACAAATTCATGTTGCACCCTTAGGAGATATCAAACTTAAGTACTAAATTTGTTATTTTATCCACTTTTAGTATTTGAGTTATGCTGTCCACAAACTCACACACTGACCTTTTATTCCGGGTCTTCAAAACACGTATTTTATAAAAAGCATTCGGTATTGCATTTTTAAGTGGACTACAACACTTTCTCTATCTATTATGTGCATTATACATACGTGCTAGAGAAAGTGCCACATTCTAATCAAACTATAAAAACTGTTTATGTTTATTAATATATTGCTTGCCAAATGACACATAATAACAAATATGTTCAGTATAACCCCGTTTAACCGAAATAAAGCAGAAAGGTCTTTTTTCGAATAAGCCATTATAACCATTCTGCAAGTGTGAGGGCGATGTCTGCGGAGCTGGAGGACTGGGTAAACACGTAAGAGACGTGCAGATTCCTCAACAGCGTTCCAGAATGTTCTAGCTATAAAAAGGGACGAAGAATGGCAAGCCCAGTAATGACTAGAGCAGTGGCGTGCAAGCGCTAGGTGAATTACTTTCAGCTCTGAATTTAATACTTCATTTGTAAGCAATTTTGAATCATTAAAGACATTTGACAAATTGGTGTCAGGGGTGGGATTATTACTTCAAGATGGAGAAGATGATGGAACTTTTTTATTTTTGGCCGAAATAAAGGAAACAAAAAAGTGGAGTGGAAAACATGGAATCCGGAATAGTGAAGATGGATGAGAAACTGAAAACCTGAATATTGGAAATGTAAACCGGAATGGAAACTGCAGTGAAAATATAGAGTCCGGCTTGAAGAAATCGAGAAGTGAAATAACGACTGTGAAATGCGCCACGGGATTATTGACCAAAATCGACGAACGACTGACCAGCATAGAGTAAAACTTGGTAGAACTCGGTGAAAGGATGAAGGAACTTGACCAACGTGTTAATGTCCTGGAAGATCTCGGAGAACGCTTTAATGTCCTACAGGGAAGAATCGACAGCGACGCAAAGGAACTAAACTATGATTGTGACCAATATCTGCGTGCATCAAGCCAAGCAAGTACGACGGGATCTCAGCATACAAAGTTTGCCGCCGTCGCAACCCACAACCGATAGTCAGCAGAAGAGGAAGCCTCACAACTAATAGCAAGATTCCAGGGATCTCGATGTCGGGAGATCTGGGAGACCCTCGAGAACAGCTTCGAGAACCATTGCTTGGTTGCAGTATACCGCAGTTAACTTAAGGTGAGGTGAGACGATGTTGGAGTTCACCACGGATATCGAACAGCTTGTGAACATAGCCTTGATCGATAGTTATCTACATATCCCAGGAAGCTGCCTACTCCTTCGTGGATCGTGAGGCCGAGCTAAATAGCGCCTAATGCTCAGCGATCATAAGCGATCCGCGAGGCAGCAGTTAGAATGTAGCCGGCCAAGGCTGCAGCAGTCCCAACCTGGAGGTTTAAGAGTTTTCTATACTATAGCGGGGACAGAGGATCAATACAGGGACGTCGACAGAGACCTTTCAGTGTTATGTTTTGTGGGTGTGGCCAACCTGGACATCCACCATGAAACTGTCCACACAAAGATGACGACCGGGCGGCGCCTGCATATAGATAGAGAAGCGTGGACCTCGAGAGGCAGCAACCGGCAGTCGGTGTAACCGAGAAGAGTAAGAGTACTCGGTGCTACGTAGAAAGGGGATCAACACAATGACGACGACAACGTCCTTCTAGATGTATGTGCTGGAAATATGGCCGACTCAGGACCTGGTGAAGGACTGTAGGCTACCGAGACGAGGAGCATCAGACCGATTATGTTGGGGATGTGGCTGCCCAGGGAATCTAGTCAAACTAGGTTGTCCACAATCTAGCCGAGTGGCAAACGGACAAGAATAAGGCCCGACATAGCGAGGAGCATCAGACCGAGTATGTTGGGGATGTGGCTGCCCAGGGAAACTAGTCAAACTAGGTTGTCTACAATCTAGCCGAGTGGCAAACGGACAAGAATAAGGCCCGACATAGCGAGGAGCATCAGACCGAGTAGGTTGGGGATGTGGCTGCTCAGGGAAACTAGTCAAACTAGGTTGTCCACAATCTAGTCGAGTGGCAAACGGACAAGAATAAGGCCCGACATAGCGAGGAGCATCAGACCGAGTATGTTGGGGATGTGGCTGCTCAGGGAAACTAGTCAAACTAGGTTGTCTACAATCTAGCCGAGAGGCAAACGGACAAGAATAAGGCCCGACATAGCGAGGAGCATCAGATCGAGTATGTTGAGGATGTGGCTGCCCAGGGAAACCAGTCAAACTAGGTTGTCTACAATCTAGCCGAAAGGCAAACGGACAAGAATAAGGCCCGACATAGCGAGGAGCATCAGCTCGAGTATGTTGAGGATATGGCTGCCCAGGGAAACTAGTCAAACTAGGTTGTCTACAATCTAGCCGAGTGGCAAAAGGACAAGAATAAGGCCCGTCATAGCGTGTGTCTTAGACAGCCTCCGGGCCGGCGGTCGGATAAGAGGGAACTTGTGCCGGACACCAGTGGACTCCTGCAGTCGGACTAGAGGTGGCAACGGCTAGTCAACAACTGAACTGAATGGGCTCCATGAGATAGTGACGGCATCGGGCGCAACCTTGTCAATCTAAAAGGAAGCCTTGTTGGAATTGACCCAGGACCCAGTGCCAAAGTCTGTGACTGTTCGTCGGGAATGTGGCTAAAGAGGTTATACTGGGACTGAATGCACTCATGGTGGTCGACATAAGTTGGAGGGTCCTACCACTCTTCGACAACGACAATGAGTTTCGATGGTCATTCTAGAGTCTTCAATGTGACCTGAAGGAAAACTTGGTCGTGCTAACAGGCGCGGTGGCCGTGAGTATGCACCTGAAGGTTGTCGGAGGAACTTGATCCGTCAACACACCCAAGTGCGAGAGTGTTACACCAAGAGGGAATGTTCCCAGCAGGCAGAGATGTGCCACACCGGTGTCGCGGCTTAGGCCCAGGGTCCAACAATCAAGTGGTGCAGAACATCAACTAGGTAGACGACCACACCCGACGGGAACAAGCAGGTAGTACCGTTGGATCGTCTAACTCGGGACGACCAACTCTGAGGAGGGTGCAGTGTGACAATACCGGCCGTTCTAACGTTTGCCATGGAGTGTGAGTGGCCGGGCTAGGTGACTTGTCAACATGGTAGTGGCGCGCCGGTAACTGGAGGACTTGGAGTGTGAGTGGCCGGGCTCGAGGACTTGTCAACACGGTAGTGTCGCGCCGGTAACTGGAGGATATGGAGTGTGAGTGGCCGGGCTCGAGGACTTGTCAACATGGTAGTGGCGCGCCGGTAACTGGAGGACTTGGAATGTTAGTGGCCGGGCTGGAGGACTTGTCAACATGGTAGTGGCGCGCCGGTAACTGGAGGACTTGGAGTGTGAGTGGCCGGGCTCGAGGACTTGTCAACATGGTAGTGGCGCGCCGGTAACTGGAGGACTTGGAGTGTTAGTGGCCGGGCTGGAGGACTTGTCAAAATGGTAGTGGCGCGCCGGTAACTGGAGGATTTGGAGTGTGAGTGGTCGGGTTGGAGGACTTGTCAACATGGTAATGGCGCGCCGGAAACTGGAAGCCTTGGAATGTTAGTGGCCGGGCTCGAGGACTTGTCAACATGGTAGTGGCGCGCCGGTAACTGGAGGACTTGGAGTGTGAGTGGCCGGGCTCGAGAACTTGTCAACACGGTAGTGGCGCGCCGGTAACTGGATGACTTGGAGTGTGAGTGGCCGGGCTGGAGGACTAATCAACACGGTAGTGGCGCGCCGGAAACTGGAAGCCTTGGAATGTTAGTGGCCGGGCTCGAGGACTTGTCAACATGGTAATGGCGCGCCGGTAACTGAAGGACTTGGAGTGTGAGTGGCCGGGCTCGAGAACTTGTCAACACGGTAGTGGCGCGCCGGTAACTGGATGACTTGGAGTGTGAGTGGCCGGGCTGGAGGACTAGTCAACACGGTAGTGGCGCGCCGGTAACTGGATGACTTGGAGTGTGAGTGGCCGGGCTGGAGGACTAGTCAACACGGTAGTGGCGCGCCGGTAACTAGAAGCCTTGGAGTATGAGATCAGCATCAGCTTCGCTTCCACAATGTTATAAAAACTGCGCCGTAACAACACTCTTTACATGACCGGGTGTAAAACAAAAGAAAAAAGGATGACGATTTCCTGTTTGAGAAATTATAAGCATTTTAACTGGAGCCATTGGCTAGGAATAGCTTGGAACTGGTTAGCTCCTCAACAAAAAAAAAAAAAATATATATATATAAAACATAAATTGGATATTCTGACAAGATCGTCATTTTCTGTCAATATCTTACTACTACAGGTTTTGCAAAAGTCCTCTAGAATGAGCAAGACTTCAGAGATTATTCCTAGAAATTTTCAAGGTATATTTTTTTCATGTAAATATTTTTGATATACTGTATTTTAATCAAAACCTTTAGAGATATTTTTAAGAAAATAAACGTTTTCGAAAACTTGTTCCATGTAAAGTGCAGTGTTCGGTGGGAGAATTTCTTGAAAATGTTCGTCTTGACATGATTGAGATATGCCAACATAAATACTAACATTGGTATTTAACGGACTTTTCGTTTTTACTTTCTCTACACGAACTATATACATAGTGTATAGAGAAGGTATTGCAGTCCACCCAAAAATTCGATACCGAGATTTTACCGGCAGTATATGTTTTAGGGTCTTCTGTATCCAAAAAAAAGCATTTTCAGAAAAAGGTCCGTGTGTGTGTCCGTGTGTCTGTATTTCTGTGAACACGATAACTCAAAAACGAAAAAGTCGGTAAAATACCAAACTTGGTATTTAAGTTTAGTATCTTCCAGGGATGCGACACGAATTTTTTGAGAAAACCCCCCCACCCTAAACTACCCTTTACATGGAACTTTTTCAGAAAATTTTGATTTTCTAAAAATGGCTACAACGATTTTGATTAAAATAGAATGTATTAAAGATATTTACCTGACAAACAAAATGTATATCTTGAATTTTCTGGGAATAGCCTCTGAAGACCACTTTATTCTGGATGAATTTTACGGAATGTTGCATAACTGCTAAACTGTAAGAGAAGGAAAGAAACTTAACACACAACAATTGTAGAGCACGTTAAAACACACAATTTATGTCATATACTTTTGTTTCGTGGAGTTGATCGTTTTTGAGATATTCCTTTATATCAGTTTCAGCTTTGAAAAACTTTTCTCATACAGGAATTTGTTAACTCCTGTCCATACAAACAAAGGAACTTAAATCACATAGCAACCAGCTTCTACTTACAAGTAAGCAAGAAATAAGACTATTTCTGCTAATTTTTTCTCCATTAGTATGAAGTAAATAGAAGCATAAACTTTTTAATAATATTTTTTGCAGAGATGTAGAGGAAGTCATGCGAATAGAACACATCAGATTTTTGAATTATGTTATCCACAAGCAGTGGTATCGAAATTTTCAATGGAATGCAATACCTACTCTATCTACTATGTGTACTGTACATACGTGCTAGAGAAGTCAAAAATCCATCTGATATACATTGTGTGTTTTAACGAGATCTGTATATTTGTTCCGCAATCAAATGTTGTTATCGGTATATTTCATCAGATATGCAAAAATGATCCAGAATGAAGAAGACTTCCGAGTCTAATGCCAGAAAATCAAGATATACATTTAGATTTTCATGAAAATATGTTATAGCATTAATATGTATTAATCAAAGCCGTTGATGGTCAAAACTCTCGCAGCAGCTTCCATTTAAATTGTAGTTGTGGTGGTAATTCATACTTTCTCTACACGTACTACATAGAGAAGGTATTGTATTGCACCCAAAAATTCAATACAAGATTTCACTACAAATATATGTTTTAGGGTACTCTGTAACAAAAAAAAGCTTAGAAAAACGTCCTTGTGTCAGTGAACACGGTAGCTCAAAAAAGTTGGTAATCCAGGTATGCGACACGAAGATTTTTAAGAAACTTCCCCCACCCCAAATTACGATTTATACAGGAAAAGTTTCGAAACATTTTATTTTCTCAAAAATGGCTTTAACGCTTTTGATTAAAATATCGTATATTAAAGGTATTTATATGGGGAGTAAAATGTATGGGATGAGCCGCTAAAAAGCTCTTTATTCTGAATGAATTTTGCGTAAGTAATACACTGTAAGAGGTGGAGAAAAACTTCCTACACAAAAGGTATAGATCACGTTAATACCAATTTATATCCTACACGTTTTCTTCGTGGAATTGACCATTCCTGAGGTATTCCCTGTTATTTATTTTAGATTTAAAATACTTATACTTTTCTCACAAGGAATATTGTAAGCTATAGAAACGAATTGCAACCGGTTTTTAAAAGATTTGACTATCACTTTATCGTAGTGTATTCCCTTTTCCTTACAAGGAAGCAAGTAGTAAGAGAATTTCGCTAACGTTTATCATGAAGCAGATACAAGAATATAGTTTTTATCAATACTTTGTTACGGCGATATAGAGGAATTCATTTGAATGCAAAACATCAGATTTTTTTGTAGTATAATCGGTGTCGTGGTGTTTCCAGACACACACACCACCACCGGGTCTTTTTAAATGTTCTTTGGATTAGGGTACCTCAAAACATGTATTTTCGTGAAATTTTGTCATCGAACTTTTAGATAGATCAATGTCTTTACTACCTGGTATAAGTATTACGTGGTAGGGAAAGTAATAATAAAATGCCATGGCCGTAATTTGAACCTCGGATCTCCTGATCCCTAGCCGGTTGCTCTGGCACTGAGCTACCATGGCATAGCAAATGTTGCCAATGGAAGTTCAGTGGTAGGGCTAGAGTTCGGGAGATCCGTGGTTCGAATCCCGGCTATGGCATTGCATGTTTTTCGGTCTGACTCTACCTGTCCAACTCCTGTCCTACACACGGCTTGTATGAAGAAACAAATAATCCAAAAATAAAATGTATATATTGAATTTTCTGCGAATGCGTGTCTTCATGAACCTCTGTGAATATTGTATAATTATCGGTAAATCGTAAGAGATAAACCAGCCCTTAGTTCAAAAGAAAAAGTAGATATCTCTAAAACACAACATTCATTGGCCATCAGCTATTGGGAGACACCCTTTGTTAATGGTTTGAATATTTCAATACATGCGTGGAATTTCAACGCCAGCTAATAAAAAGTGTAAGCAGCACGGTATTGTCAGCGCTTGGTGATGAAGTGACTGAGACCACAAATGCCTAAATATGGAGCAGCTCAAAAAATATAGTCATCATAGGGGAGCAAATCAGTGTCACAATAATGAGAGAGAAACCACGAATCCCCCGACATTTTAAAATAATATTCCTCGCTTGTGAAAATAAGCTGCAGTAATGGCTTCCTTTCCATCACATAAAGCTCTTGAGTAATGGCATTAAAATAACATTTAAAGGTAAATTAAAAGACCACTTAAATTTACCAAATTCATGAGGCATTATCTCAGAAACTATTTAAGATATCCGACTGAAATGTTTACAGGATGTAGGTGATAAGTTCACTGAGATACTTGATACACCAATGTTAAATCTACTAAATTCATGAGACATTATCTCAAAAATTATTTTAGATATGAAACTGAAATGTTTACAGGATGTAGATGTATATCTTCTAAGTTCAGTCAGTGCTTGATGTACCTTATTGGTGTTAGACCTCAAGTGGAAAGGATGATATGAGAGTTCGGCGGGCGATCGGAATCAGACCGCCGTGGATTCCTAACAAATGTTTGTGCATCTCGACGCGGAGAGCTCTAGTAGTCCTCGCCTGACCGAACTCTCAGAGTTCTTCAGTGAACTCCAACCCCATCCTTTCGCCAAGACTGTGTTTCCAAGCACAATCATCATAGAAGGGTGCCACTACTCTCTCCATTATTTATCGCCACTTACAACCCTGAGAGAGACCGGTTGGGATGAAGTGAAGGGAACGAAGGAACCTGACCATGAACAATCCCACGAACATTATAATCTTAAACACACCGGATTGACCCAATTTTGAGCCTTCTATCATATGAAATTAATGTATTGGATGCAAAAATAAATAAAGTGTATCCTTGGAAATTATAGCTTTTAGTTTACACAGCATTCAGTATGAATATGTAAAGTGCTGTTGCGACTACAGCTGCATTATATCGGCGAGTACAGGGAATACTCGCATGCGCAACTACGTCTTCCTGGAGCCGGTTCCATTGGTTGGAAACGGGCAGTCCCGGACACTCCTGAGCTGGAATCGACTAGATGCGAGAGTGTGACCCAGTCTTCCTGGAGCCGGTTCCATCCAGTTGACTTGGTTGGAAACGGGCAGTCCCGGACACTCCTGAGCTGGAATCGACTAGATGCGAGAGTGTGACCCAGTCTTCCTGGAGCCGGTTCCATCCAGTTGACTTGGTTGGAAACGGGCAGTCCCGGACACTCCTGAGCTGGAATCGACTAGATGCGAGAGTGTGACCCAGTCTTCCTGGAGCCGGTTCCATCCAGTTGACTTGGTTGGAAACGGGCAGTTGCGCAGTCCCGGACACTCCTGAGCTGGAATCGACTAGATGCGACCCAATCTTCCAGCGGCGATCGATGAGAATAACTGTCAAGTGATTGTATAATTTGGGTCGTGTTTGCTAAATCTGGCACGAGCAACTTTCAAAAGTTACGTCTGGTACGTTTAACTTGCTGGAAAAATTTGTAAGCTGTCTTGCATCCAGACAACGTGCTTTGTGTAATTCCTTTGGACAGAACTAGTTTGATGAAAGAAAATGCACTTAAACATTAATTGTGATCTAAATCGTCTTGGATTCTTTAAATAATGGGCAGCTTTCTCGCTTTGTAAAATGCTGCCGCTTATCTAAAGTGAAGATGTTGAACTTCTGTTACGACTTTATCTTAGAAAAAGTTTAATACGAGGGCCATCCAGAAAGTGACAGACGATTTGACATAACTAAACAATAACAAAGTTATCAACACGAAACTATTTACAAAGTTACACTACCTTACTCTATTTCTCAACGTATCGCCATTCTGTCAAGACATTTGTTGTCACTTACAAACTTAAGTAAATACATTATATGCTGGAAGTGTTGCCGTACAAGTATTGCATTAATTAAGTGGGCGCAGGCCCATGTCCTGGGCCGACGTAAGAACACTTGAGCGGTAAGGCGCCCTTGACTCACGATTAGCTGTCGTGTAATCCAGTGAGAACTATGCTTGGCTATTAGCAAGTAGTGGACAATGACGTTGTGCTGCTCCATAATCATTACACAGGCTCGTTATCATCGACCTGCTGCCTCGCCACACACCTTTGTTCTTTCACACGCGTCCCTTACTGTGTGCGCCACTCAAATAATCAAACATCTCTTCATATCTTACAGATGCCGGGTGACCCAATAAAACAAAACGGGACATTTTTACAATCTCTATACGTACTATGTGCAGTGTATAGAGAAGGTATTGCACCCAAAAATTCGATACCGAGATTTCACCGGTAATACATGCTTTGAGATCCCCTGATTCCTAAATACATATTTTTAGACACATTTCCGTATGTATGTGTGTGTATGACTGTGGGCAGCATTGCTCAAAAAACGAAAAGCCGGTTAAATACCCAACTTGGTATTTAAATTCAGTATCTTTCAAGAAAATCCCCCCAACTACTCCTTACATGGAAACATTTTCGAACATTTTGAATTTCTTAAGGTCATTTTTTGAAAATCCTAACATTTCTGTGGACTTGGTGTGAAACTCTCTCTCACCAGGTCCACATTTACCTCACTTACCGATGGACGACTGGTTGACTTACGGATACATCACCACGTTTTGAATCAGCGTATCAGGCCCACTGAGTGGACCAACACCAATGTTCTTCTAGAACAGTGACATCAGACTGAGATGTGTGCCAATCTAACACACAAAATGCCCTCCTGTCTTCGTTTGCAGACATTGTTCTGTTATATCGTCTTCTAAACGAAATTAATGAATATACAACAGGTTCAACGACATAACAAAAATATTTGAGATTGTGTTTCCAGTGATACCGACATCACATTTCTAAGCGTCTCCTAACTATAGATATTCAAAATTGTATTGGGAAAGATCATTAATAGTAACACTGTATATTATTTTATAAATACACTCTGTGTACTGCAATATTGTCTTTTGTCCAATGTGAATATCATAAATATTACTGAATTTTATAATAGAGGAACTTAAAATTTGGACAAATCTATACATTTTTGGAATTATGACACTTGAACATTATAATCTTAGATGAAATTTCCAACTGCATTATATAGTGCATAATAGAGGGCTCAAAATTGGGGAAATTACGTAAATTTAAGATGATAGTTTCATTATCCTAAAACTGCTACGTTTCCTATTGGCTACTTTATATAATAACAGAGCAATAATATTATTATGCAATACTAACATTAAAACGAATTATTATGATGACATAAATGGTGCACAATTGCCGAATTTATGGTACCAGTACTACAAAATGAGTGTCATGCCAATGACGTCATCACAGGAACAACACCACTTTCTCCAATCTGCCTGTAAGAAAACCTCTCTCAAGTGCAGCAACATTCAAGCAATTTGAATTTAAAACCAACAACAATATACATACAATATACATACGATAAGTTCCGGGCCTCTCAATAAAAACAGCATTTAAAAAACTTGCTTTGTTTCTCAACATAAACTCCAGAGAGGCTCATAATGTATCGTATCGGTGTTCTAATTTAATTAAACCATCTGTGTAGTACGATTTATCATGGTCCTCAAAACAGCTGTTTACTGCATCACTCACCTTGTTGCTGTGAAATCTTCGTCCTCCAAGAATGTTTTTTAGGTTTGGAAACAGGTGGTAGTGACTGTGTGCTGAATCTGGCGAATAGGGTGGATGGTCAAGCAATTCAAACTTTAACTCACACATTCTTACTTTCTTTCTCTATACGCTCAAAAATTGCTCAAACGAATTTGCTTGAAATATCGTATATTAAGGATATTAAGGCAGCTAAAATGCATATATTGAATTTCCTGGGAATAACCTCTGAACATCTCTTTATTTTGAATGAATTTTGCCAAATGTTGCATAAGTGGTAAGAGATAAACAAAAACTTACTACACAAAAAATGCAGATCACGTTAAAACGCATAATTTATGTCAAACACTTTTTTTCGTGGAATTGACCATTTCTGAGATATTCTTTGTTATTTTTTTCAGTTTTCAAGTACTTAAAACTTTTCAGATACGGGGATTTGGAACTGTTAGCAATGCAACGGATTTCATCCGCATGGAAACCAGCGTTTAATGTGTTAGTCTTGTGTATTGCCTCATTTCCCTTACAAGGAAGCATTTCTACTAATGTTTATCTCGATTAGCATGAAGTAGAAGCCTAAGCGTTTTAACAATAATTTGTAGAGAAAGTCATGTGAATGGAACACATCAAATTTTTAGATTCTTCATCCACAAAGGTTTTTTTCTGGAATTATTAAACTCTCAGCACTCTTGGCTTTGTTCAAAATGTCAAGCGGAATACAATCCATCTTTATCATTACCTTCCATTTTCCCCTGTAAGTGTCGAAACAAATGAAACGAGACTGCCTCCGTGGTCGAGTGGTCAACGAGCAGACTTCTCAACAGGAGGTCCCGGGTTCGATTCCCGGCTGGGCTGGGGAATTTTTCTTTAACCAGAATTATACCCTATTCCCCACAGAGTCTGGAAGTATGAATGCGAGAGTGAATGTGCGTGTGTTTAGTAATATAAAGTTTATTAACCTAATGTTCTGAACCTGCAGTTTCACAAGTGAAAGCCCCCGATGTGACCATTCATGTTAAAGGGGGGGGCAATACAAATGGAACAAGATCTACTAAGCAACGATATTACGAATACATCTGTGATCTCTGATACATTATAATTTATGATTTAGCAAATGTATTTATTATTTTTACTTATTTTTTCGCTAAAATTGCAGCTGGTGTATAATCTCATTGCTGGCTTTGACGCATGCGCATCACAATCAGTCAGATTAGTGGCATTACAACAATTGATGCAATATATTTTCGATTGAGTCGTTAAGGACCAAATTATCTGCTGTTTATAGTAAAAGTTGCAATAGTGTAACACCTCCTGGATATAATTTATAGAAGAGAATGATCCTTAATGTAATATTGAAACGTGAAAGTTAATTTAACAAAAGAATTAATGTAAGTAGCACAGTGTGTACCTGAATGGAACAGATCATGTGTAGTTAGATAAGGCATTGCACTCCAGCTAAAGCTTGATACCGAGATTTCACTGCAAATAAACCTTTTAGGCTCCACCACTGTATAAGAAACAAATGCACGTATTAAAACGAAAAGTCGGTAAAATACGAAACTTGCTATTTAAGTTTAGTTCTTGCAAGGACGCGACTCGAGGATTTTGAGGACAATCCCCCCATCCCAAACTAACCTTTTATTGCAAACAATTTCAAAACGTTTGAACTTCTCAAAATTGATTCAACGATTTTGATTAAAATATGCTATATTAAAGATATTTATATGACGAATACAATGTATATCCACAATTATCTGAAAGTGGTCTCTCTAGACCTCTTTGTTGTGGATGAATTTTGACCAAGTTCGTATAAAAACTTACTACACAAACAACGTTAAAACATGTAGTTTATGTCGTATGCGTTTATATACAGAGTCGGCCGTTTCTGAGATATTCCTTGTTATTTGTTTCAGTGTAAAACTTTTTTCAAACCGGAAGTGACGTTTTGCTTCAGGCCATGCAAAGTGAACTGAACTTAAGTTGTTTCACATAGCAACCAGCTTTTATCGTTTTAGCCTAGTGTATTCCCTTATTTCCTTCTTGTTATAACAGTAATTTGTAACTGAGGTGTAGAGAAAGCCATGCGAATGGAACACATCAGATTTTTATACACCGTAAAGCTTCATTTGCTGGCCAGGGCCTGGTATAGACTAAACATAGCTTTGTGCTTCTTAGCATGTTCCTGATCCGTTATTTGTGCCACATTTGTCACGTGTCAGTATTACGAAAGTCGTGTTGTGTGAAGCAGATAGTATAATATTCACAAAGGTAAAGCCGGTCTCCCACCGCAAGGATACGAGTGACATGCAATTAGTAATTGAAGTCATGCTAATACCTGCAGCCGGCTAATGCATTCATTGCGGCCAGCTTTGCACTAAGCACGCCTTCTTTAATAAACACGCATCGCGTATTCTGTGTGTTTGTGGTGGCTTCACCTTAATCTCCTCATTTTTACTCGTTCGAGAGCCTTTCTCGGGAAAGGTTTACCAATTTTACATGCCTTTCTTCAAATCACTGAAACAGATTATTGTTACAAAGTTTATGTTTCTACTGACTTCATGCTAATCGAGAAAAAATAGCAGAAATAGTCTTGTTACTTGCTTCCTTCTAAGTAGAAGAGAAATAAGAGAGTACACTAGGTTAAAGTGATAGTCAAAAGCTGGTTGCTATGTGAATGAAGTTCCATTGGTTGCATGGACCTAAAACAAATAATATCTCAAAAACGATCAAATCCACGAAAAAATTTTATATAACATAAATTGTGTGTTTTTGTGTGGTAAGTATTGTTATGTAAAATTCTGTAAAATTGATCCAGAATAAGGAAGTCTTCAGAGGCTATTCGCATAAAAATTCAAGATGTACATTTTATTTGGCATCTTAAATGTAAGAGATTTTAATCAAAATCGTTAGAGCCCTTTTTGAGAAAATCTAAATTTTCGAAAAACGTCCCCTGGGGGTAGGGGATTTTCATGAATATGTTCGTGTCGCATCCTTGGAAGATACCAAACTTAAATACTATTTACAAGTACGAGTAGAAAAAGTAAAAATCCTATGTGTAAAATACAGATGATTTTTTCTGCCTATTTAGTAGTAAAGTTTATTCTTCTCTTTACTTCACGATAGTCTAGGTAAACATTAACAGAAATTGTCTTATTACTTGCTTCCTTGTAAGTAGAAGGGAATACACTAGGCTAAAGTGATAGTCAAATGTTTTATAAGCTGGTTGTTATGTGACTGAGCTTTCTTTGAGGGACTTGGAGTTGATAAACTTCCGTGTCAGAAACGTTAATGACCCTATTTTAAAATTGAAACTAATTATAAGAAATATATTGAAAATAGTCACCTCTATATATGTGATATAAATTGTGTGCTTTAACGAGATTTAATATGCAAGTCAGATATCAGAGTCTGTTCCAAACATTTGAAGACCTACGTTTTATTTGCGGGGTCTTCTATTTTTGAGAACGATCTTTCAGAAAATCAAAATATTCGAAACATTTTGATACAAAGGTAATTTGATATGGGGGAATTTGTTGAAAATCGTCTTGTTGTACCCTATACTTTAATACGAAGCTACGTATAAAACTTACTTTTGAGTTACGCTGTTCAATACACAGACAGCGACCTTTGTTGGAAAAATGCTTCTCGTATCAAATACCGTTTGTGTGTACGCTACACATACGTGCTAAAGAAAGTAACAATGGCAAATTTGCGACAAACATTAGACTTTCGCTACTCGTTTTGTTCCTATAACTAACAGAGCAATTTATATATTTCCGTAAACGTTTATTTCGATTAAACGGATTAGATAGGAAGATAGATGTTGGTAACAATGTTTTGTACAGCTCTATGTCTCACACAAGAATATTCCTGATATGGGAAGAAAGAGATAGCGAGCTTGGGCCGCTGATTGGCGCAGCGAACTTCATGGGTCCTATCTTTTATTTGCTATCGTACCTCTAAGATGCAGAGGGTAGTTGGGAATGAGGGGATTTTCTTGAAAATCTTCGTGTCGCTTCTTTGGAAGATTCTGAACTTAAGTAACAAAATTGGTATTTAAGGGGCTTTTCGTTTTTGAGCTATGCTATTCACAGACACGGACCTTTTTCTAGAAATGTTTTTTTTTTTGATTCAGCAGGTCCCAAATCATGTATTTCCAGTGAAGTCTCGGTATTGAATTTTTGGGTGCAATACAATACCTTCTCTATACAATAAGTATATAGTACGTGTAGAGAAGGTAAAAAACTATTTCGGGGCAGTATACACTATTATTGTTGACAATATATTGTCATTTCTCTGGAAGCTTATAGATTTGATTTCTCCAAAATGGAAGATTTTGTGATTCATGAACTCTTTGGGGTTCAGTCTGCAATGCTCCAAGGAAATGAGACGTTTGTCATTCAGGAAATGGAATAGATGAAAATCGGAAGGAGCAATGTGTGGAGAAGTCGGTGCTTGGGATAACACATCCCACTCAAAATTATGCAATTTCTGACGGGTCACCATAAAGCTATGCGGTCTGGCGATGTCGTGCTGAAAGTCGTTGCCTTGATACGATCCAACTGTAGACAGTATTTGAGTGTCATTATTGGGAACAAGCTCATAAGACAGGATTCCTTTGCAATCCCACAAACATAACGTTTCTGGGATGCAGCCCTGAACGATATTTCTTCCGCCATGTCGGGCGTCGTTGTGTAGATTACAGCTCTCATCTCCAGTAACCAGCCGCTTCAGGAAAGGATTGCGTCCCAACAACAGTTCGTCAGATCGCGATGTGCAGTTTTGTCAACTTCCTGGCTACACGAGCTCCAAGTTGTCACTCGTGGATTGTTGATTATCATTTCATTAATTCTTTCCATGTCCGTAACCTTTGGCCTTTGAGATAGATGTTTGTCTTTTTGGGAGACATTTTCAGCTCGAAGTCGACTAAACCACTTTTGACGTGCTCAATTCGTTATTGTATCTTCCCTGTAGACAGCTCAAATTTCTGCCGGCTTTGTGAGGCAATAGTAAAACAGCATAAGATGTCAGAAATGCTGCTTTTTGCTTTCCATAGTTGCATCCAACAAACACTGACATTTCCAATAGCCAGTCTCCTTGTTGACCTATAAGTCGTAGGCAACTGTGATGCCCTGAGTGTACAGAGCGCTCTTTGAGCGGGCGAGCCACAATAACAGCTGACTGTGTCATAGAGAAGAATGACGTAGTAGGGCAGTTGTCAGGCGGACTGTGTTGCCCTGAGTGTACAGAGCTCAAAGAGCGCTCCTTGAGCGGGCGAGCCACAATGACAGTTGACTGTGTCATAGAGAAGAATGACGTAGTAGGGCAGTTGTCAGGCGGACTGTGTTGCCCTGAGTGTACAGAGCTCAAAGAGCGCTCCTTGAGCGGGCGAGCCACAATGACAGTTGACTGTGTCATAGAGAAGAATGACGTAGTAGGGCAGTTGTCAGGCGGACTGTGTTGCCCTGAGTGTAGAGAGCTCAAAGAGCGCTCCTTGAGCGGGCGAGTCACAATGACAGCTGACTGTGTCATAGAGAAGAATGACGTAGTAGGGCAGTTGCCAGGCGGACTGTGTTGCTAACGCTCCCTGCTTACGTAACCTTCTATAATGGAGCAATCTAAATGTGACCATCAGGCAAATACTTTCAACGTTGTCTGGGAAACAGCTGAAACAAATTCTCAGTGCCTTACAAAGTGCTTGTGATGGAACGCTGTTCAGTGATTACGTCCAAGTATTAATTGAAATTCAAAATGAATTCGATTCTAGATTTCAAAAACTTGATTCACTTGAGAAGGAATTTCAAATTCTCGCAATTCCCTTCTCAACATCAGTTGAAACGGTGATTTGCAGCTTGAACTTGTTGATCTTCAGCGTGATATAAGAGCAAAAGATCGTTTCACTGACCTGAGTAATTTTTACAAGACTGTACCTCAAGAAAAATATTTACACAGGCTAGCTGCGAATGTTTGGTTCGACATCATACGCCTGCGAACAACTATGTCTATCATGAGCTTCACTAAAAACAGGTAACGACCATCTATGACTGACGTTTCATTAAGGTCAGTACTTTTTCCTTCAGCTGCCAAGCACATAAAACCACGTTTTGATGTAGTGGTAAAGAGACATAACATATAACTAGTTTGTACGCGGATTTAATCTGCTATAGAAGGCAACAATTTGTTTAAAATAAATATTTTTCCTAACCATAAATTAGTAAAATAATATTTTGAAAAATCTTGTTTTCATGTACGTACTGTACGATATCTCACCTCGCTTCTACTCGTGAACACGAGCGCTGCCAGAACCTGTACTCCGCTCTCGAGCGCAAACCCTGTATAGAGGATTCGAGGTTGTCAGGCGCTATAGATGGAAGTGGCGAGGCAACCGGACGAAGTTATCTTTTATTACTAAAGAAACCTGTATTGTTGTAATCTACGGCCATTCTCGAACAAAGCTGATGTCGAAGTGAATACTGACACAGATTATATCGTGTTCTGTTTGTTCATGATGGTCTTGAAGCAAATCATACATCAAGTTTACAACATTTAAACCTCTCACTTTATCATTAATAGTAAGTCGGTTCAATTTTCATTATAACTTGACATTGACAGTCAAACAAAGATGTCCGAATTGAATGTTAAGATCTGCATTCTCAAAATATTAAATATACACATAAAGAGTTCTCAATATGATTTTAAATTGTTAGTTATTATTCTAAAACTACATACACAGACTATATATTCCAAATTGCAGTACATAAATACATACAATGAATATTAATTTTCTATCCATTTAATGTAATAGTTACTCAACATAAAAAACTTCACTTGACTTGAAGTCTGCATCATATGACAGTGTTTACATTCTTAGTAATATGTAATGAATGCCAAAATTTGATATAAAATGTACATTTTTTTATTAAACTATGGTTACATTCACATATTAAAAGCACATAGGGCACATCGATACTTGCATGCAAAGAGCGTTTAGGATATAAACTGTGACGATATTAAGTGTGTGTATTAAACATATTAATGTCATTTCTACATCGCTACCTCGTTCATGTTAATGTATATATATGAGTTACAATACTTTGCAAGAATACATGTAACTTTATTACATTTCTAGTTCACTCGAAACGCAGAACAATTAACACAAATCACTTCACTGGATTTTATGGCCTCTGCCACTTCAAATTCTTACATTACAAGAAAACAATCAGGCGTTTTACTGATTTAAATATGATGTGCTATTGTGTATCGTACAGAGTTGGTTCTGATGCACGCTGATCTAACGAGCCCAGAACATTTGCAAGCCTGCAACCTTCAGAAATAGCGAGAGGCAAATGAATTCACATTGTTTCGCGATACTAAAGAAGGAAATCCAAAATCACGAGGTGAACAGCAACGATCGTTAATGATCTGAAGCTTGGTCAGTGAAGACCAGTGTTGCCAACCCTACTTATCGCTAAAAGTTAACCTAAAAGTCTCCAGAAAAACGCTAACTTTGAAGACGATAGAATATTTTACAATAAATGCTTATCAATTAACACCTGCTTACTCGTACTCAAAGAACCCTCTATTTCATCACTTACTAGTTGAAGACTGTTATCTTTGAAGGTATATGCAGCGTTTCACCAAATCATCCCGAGGTTCATAATCATATAAGAGTTTGTTCACTCACTTTAACTGTTAACACCACATTTAAAGTGCCAATCCCCATTCAATTGCGAAATTTGGTTAGCCCTGAATACCCTCTTGACTTCTGCATTACTGTGAGGCAGAGATAACACTGTTGCAGCCAGATTACAGAGGTCGTGTATCTCGGAACAGTAATACATCGGTCCAAAGTGCCATTGCTGTACCAGGTTTGGTGAGAGATGTTTCTCCACTGGTGGATGATAGGAAACTAAGATTACAAAGCCTGCAGTGAAACTAGTGTATTTCCTACAGCCATCTGATAGTGCACACATCAGGTTACTTTTCCACATCGGTTGAGACAGTTGTCGCTTCGTGGGACGAGTTTGAATATTCCCTCCTGTCCTTGCGTGTTCAGCCATGATATCGTGAAGTATTGCACCTCCTCATGAGCCGGCCTCATAAGTGTTCCTCTAAGTGAGGAGGAAAAATGATAACGTCACTTGAAGCGAGATTCGTGCTGTGGTGGTCGATGATATTGCACGCTGCTTCAACAGCGTGGTGGCCTTCTGGGATGTATGAGGTAACGCGTTGCCATGAAGGAAGATGTCACCTTCGGTGAATAGTCCTGGGCGTCCTCCTGATTGCTTTGTGTAATCGTGTCATGGTCTCGCAGTATCAGTCCGCGGTCACTGCGTGCCCTCTTTCCAAAAAACTTGAAGCATTTGACACCCCGCTGTCCCAAAACACTGTGGCCATGACCTTCCCGGAATATTACACAACTTTAGCCTTCTTTGTCTTTGAAGAAGACTCCATTGAGTGCTGCTTACTCCTGGGGTTTTAATGGTGGATCCATGTTTAGTCACCCCGACAAGAAAACTGTTCCCTTCCGTGGAGAATCGTTACAGACTTGGTCCCTTGTGTTGGTTGGACAGATTTGGTGGAACTCATCGGGAAAAAACTTTCCGGTACTGCAGAATATTCGCAGTTCTACCGCCATATATCGTAACGTGATCCTCCGCGAGTTGTGTTCAAATCTGATGAGACATTACAGTCTCTCCAAGTGTCACGCGGTTACATGTTTCACCCACACAAGTCGAATAACTGAGCGGATTTCTTCGCGAGACCAGTTTTCTAAACAAGTCGCTATTCGAGTTTATCTTGCAGTAGCGTTGTAGGTGGCAGTTGACTGAAACTCTGCACAGTTGCCAACAGCATATGTCAGAATTACAACACATTACTAAGTTCGCTGTGGAAACACCAAGAATATGGACTTCAGTTTCTGATCATACCTGGTATGAATTTCATCTGATTGAAAACCAAAAGCTTCTGCAAGATCTGTGTATTCTCAGAGCTTCTTGAACGTTAAGTTAAGAAATTATCTCCAGTGCTTTCACATTATCAGGGAGATGTTGGTGTGGTTGTCTACAAAGTTTAATAGTAAATGCAAAACACGTTTTCCTCACTCTTCAGGTCCAGTTCCTTTGTTGTATTTTTAAAGGTGGGGAAGGATCGAGGTGTCCTTCACTGTAACAGCTGCAAATGTCAGGCATCAACATTTTATTGCAAATAGGTTGCAAATTTTGACTGTCGCAAGTTTTGGCGCTAGGACTGAAATTGATTTTTAGATGCTGGCAAAATCTATCAGTGGCCAGATCTAGTGCAAAAATTACTAAGTTGCCAACACTGGTGAAGACACACGTGCAGATTTTATAAACATGAGACGTAACCTCTTAGAATAATAATGTGCAGGGCGGCCCCAGTTGGTCGTTGGAGCGTTTGCTGTTGAGGCTCTGGCACGAAAAGGCTGCGGGTTCGAATCCCGCTATGGGAATGGATGTTTTGTGTTGGTGTTTCTGTGTTTATCTTCTATATAAGCTATTCTCTGTCCCCTAATGGCCGATTTGATTACGCCTAAAGACCTTTTTACGTCTTTCCTTGAGAGGAAAGCAATTTGACTGAAATACACTGAATGCACAGAATACATCTTAATTACTTTCTCTACACGTGATTAGAGAAGATATTGTGCTGTACTAAAAAATGTGATGCTGATAGTTCACCGAAAATACACGTTTTCAGGTCCCTGTGCCCAACTTTTTGTTTGTTAAACGCCCGTATGTGGGTCTGTGGACAGCTTAGCTCAAAAAGTAAAAGATCCTTAAACA
This sequence comes from Hymenopus coronatus, assembly GCA_030762935.1. Classification (NCBI taxonomy): domain Eukaryota; kingdom Metazoa; phylum Arthropoda; class Insecta; order Mantodea; family Hymenopodidae; genus Hymenopus; species Hymenopus coronatus. Next base: position 156,110,059 of record CM060897.1, read on the forward strand.
CTACGCTTGTTATTTAAATTTAGTATCCTCAAGGATGCAACACGAAGATTAAAAAAAAGAAAACACTCTTTGCATAGAAAAGTTATGAAAAATTGTGTTTTTATCAAAATGGCTCTAACGATTTTGATTAAACTACGGCATTTTAAATACATGACAAATAAAACTATGCTTGAATTTTCTCGGAATAGCTCAATCTGTATAAATTTTGCATAACTGGTAAACGCAGATAAGTAATAGACCAAAACCGACGGAAAAATAATTTAGATGTCGTTAAAACGCCATTCATGTCATATATGAACCTTTCCGTTTCAAGTAGACGGTTTCCGAGATATTCCTAGTTATTGGTTTCAACATTAAACTACGTAAGTTTAAGCAAACGTGTCAGTTTTGTTTCATTTTGTTTTTCTGACAGTGCAAAGCGAATCGATCTTCAATTGCTCACACAGCGATCGGCTTTTAAAACATTTGACTATCACTTTGTCCTAGTGTATTCCCTTCTACTTACAAAGAAGTAAGTATTAAGACAATTTCGCTAATGTTTATCTCGATTATCATGAGGTAGATAAAAGAATAAGATTTTATAAAAACATTTTGTTTGCAGAACAGGTAGAAAGCGTGTTGTGAATGGAGCACATCAGCTTATTAACTAGTGAACTAGTTTCTCTGTCGGTATGCAGTTATAAATCCAGCGCCAATAAAAAAAATCTGATGTGTTCCATTCACATGACTTTCTCTACAGCTCTGCAACAAAGTATTGTTAATAAGCTTATTCTTCTATCCACTTCATGCTAATTTAGATAAACATTAGCAGAAATTGTCTAATTACTTGCTTCGCTGTATGTAGAAGGGAAATAAGGCAGTACACTAGGCTATGGGATTGGAATCCGTGTCTTTGTGTGGCCAGGAGCTGACAATTTGCCGTATGAGAAAAGTATGCCAAAGCATTTTAAAACTGAAATCAGTAACAAGGAATATCTCAAAAACGAGCAACTCCACGAAAAAAATGTATATAACATAAACTGCGTGTTTCAACGAGCTCTACATTTCATGTTAAGTAAACTTTTGTGAATGTCTTACGGTTTACCAGTTATGCAAAATTCTACAAAATTCCATGTCTTAAAAGACCATTGCTAGGAAATTCAAGATATAAATTTTATTTTTATGTAAATATCTTTAATATAAGAGATTTTAACCAAAATCATTAGGGACATTTTTGAGAAAATCAAAAATTTCGAAATTTTTTCCATGTAAAGGGTATTAGGGTTGAGGGGATTCTTTTTTTAAATCTTCGTGTCGCATCCTTGGAGGATACCAAACTTAAATACCAAGTTTATTTAGAATTTAAACATTTTAGTTTTCGTTTTTGAACTTTACTACTCACCGGCAGACAGACAGACACATGGACATTTTTCTTAAAATGCTTCCTTTGGATTCAGGGAAACCCAAAATATGTATTTCTGGTGAAATCTCAGCATTGAATATTTTGGTGCAATGCATACATTCTGTATACGCTATGTGTATAGTACGTGTAGAGAAAGTAAGGAATGTTAGTTTGCGGGTAAGGTAAGGAGAATGAGACAGAGGATGGGTGCTAATAAAGACTGAGCCGATATAATACACCGGGCCAAATACGAGAGATTGCTAAACATTTAGTTTGAACCAACATGGCAGCCATGTGGAGGAGTACAGCATCAAATGCCAAGTATCACCGTCGAGTTCTCCGTGTTGCATAATCCGATTAGGTTTCCCGGCGTTCCTTCCCACTTTATGGTTACACAGATCCAGTTCAACACGCGCTCCCGTCAAACTTCATCCCTCTCCCTTTACTTCACTAATAGCATCTTCACATTGCTTTCTCTCCTCACACTTCCACAAACCAGCTTAAGGCAATGCATCTGTGGAATTTGTATGTATATCAGTTATTATACATAATAATAATAATAATAATAATAATAATAATAATAATAATAATAATAATAATAATAATAGTGGTATTTCCCCCATGTATCGAAATTATAGCTAAAATGGTTATTAACATAATTATTGTATTCTGTCTAAATTCATTGTTCCAATAAAAACTGAGGCACGTGATGCATTTTTAAAAATCTGATGTGTTCCATTCACATGACTTTCTCTACATCTCTGCAACTAATTATTGTTAAAAAGCTTATGCTTCTATTTACTTTGTGCTAATTGAGAAAAAAATAGCAGAAATAGTCTTTTTACTTGCTTCCTTGTAAGCAGAAGCGAAATAAGGGAGTAGCATAGGTTAAAGAGATACTCAAAAGCTGGTTGCTATGTTACTGATGTTCCTTTGTTTGTATGGACAGGAGTTGACAAATTCCTGTATGAGAAAAGTATGGTTTTTTACAATGTGTGATATTACAATGATAACCTTCCTATATATTATAATAGTCTATTGTCTTATCAAATACAACTCATGTTTTCATCTCTTAGCACAAGATGGAGACACTCGTGATATTACAATGATAACCTTCCTATATATTATAATAGTCTATTGTCTTATCAACTCGTGTTTTCATCTCTTAGAACAAGATGAAGACACTTGTGATATTACAATGATAACCTTCCTATATATTATAATAGTCTGTTGTTTATCAAATACAAGTCGTGTTTTCATCTCTTAGAACAAGATGAAGACACTTGTGATATTACAATGATAACCTTCCTATATATTATAATAGTCTGTTGTTTATCAAATACAACTCGTGTTTTCATCTCTTAGAACAAGATGAAGACACTTGTGATATTACAATGATAACCTTCCTATATATTATAATAGTCTGTTGTTTATCAAATACAACTCGTGTTTTCATCTCTTAGAACAAGATGGACACACTCGTGATATTACAATGATAACCTTCCTATATATTATAATAGTCTGTTGTTTATCAAATACAACTCGTGTTTTCATCTCTTAGAACAAGATGAAGACACTTGTGATATTACAATGATAACCTTCCTATATATTATAATAGTCTGTTGTTTATCAAATACAACTCGTGTTTTCATCTCTTAGAACAAGATGGACACACTCGTGATATTACAATGATAACCTTCCTATATATTATAATAGTCTGTTGTTTATCAAATACAACTCGTGTTTTCATCTCTTAGAACAAGATGAAGACACTTGTGATATTACAATGATAACCTTCCTATATATTATAATAGTCTGTTGTTTATCAAATACAACTCGTGTTTTCATCTCTTAGAACAAGATGAAGACACTTGTGATATTACAATGATAACCTTCCTATATATTATAATAGTCTATTGTCTTATCAAATACAACTCGTGTTTTCATCTCTTAGAACAAGATGGAGACACTCGTGATATTACAATGATAACCTTCCTATATATTATAATAGTCTATTGTCTTATCAAATACAACTCGTGTTTTCATCTCTTAGAACAAGATGGAGACACTCATGATATTACAATGATAACCTTCCTATATATTATAATAGTCTATTGTCTTATCAAATACAACTCGTGTTTTCATCTCTTAGAACAAGATGGAGACACTCGTGATATTACAATGATAACCTTCCTATATATTATAATAGTCTATTGTCTTATCAAATACAACTCGTGTTTTCATCTCTTAGAACAAGATGGAGACACTCATGATATTACAATGATAACCTTCCTATATATTATAATAGTCTATTGTCTTATCAAACACAACTCGTGTTTTCATCTCTTAGAACAAGATGGAGACGCTCATGATATTACAATGATAACCTTCCTATATATTATAATAGTCTATTGTCTTATCAAATACAACTCGTGTTTTCATCTCTTAGAACAAGATGGAGACACTCATGATATTACAATGATAACCTTCCTATATATTATAATAGTCTATTGTCTTATCAAATACAACTCGTGTTTTCATCTCTTAGAACAAGATGGAGACACTCATGATATTACAATGATAACCTTCCTATATATTATAATAGTCTATTGTCTTATCAAACACAACTCGTGTTTTCATCTCTTAGAACAAGATGGAGACTCTCGTGATATTAGTCCAGTCCAGTGTGATTGGCAGGCTGAGGGCAGCCCGAGGTGTGTTAGACGTGTCCCTGTTCTCAGAGAGAACTTAACCACGTTCTGACGGGATTGTGGGTTTTGTAGGATGGCGGGTGTGTATTGGGGTTGTGGAGTGACAGGAGGAGGCGAATATTGCTCCTCGACGGTTGCCTTGATGGTGCAACGGCCCTTGTGCACCGCTGGTGTGTTTTTATCAAAATGTTTCTTGAGGTTAAATTTTGAATCCAAGCAACTCTTGAAGGATAATAAGGAGCTTAGCCGTAGCAGCTGTTGGTGGTGCTCCTTCGTTACCGGGGATGCCCGCAAGCCATGCGGGGAAGCCGGTATCGCCTGAAGCGGCGGTTTGTGGGATCGTAATCCCCAAGAGACCTAACGAGGGCGCTCCGATGGAATGGTAACCCTTCGTTGAATTTTGTTGCCCGACGCCTAATCTCGTCCTCCAGGTATGGTAGACCAGAGGCTTCGTGCAGGAGTCTCGTTGGAAAGCCTCGAGGCACAGAATAGATAGCCCGGAGACACCTATTCTGTACCCTCTGAAGCAACAGCAGACTGGAGTCTGCCGCCATGCCCCAGATCTCACAGGCGTAGATTAATAAGGGGATAATAAGAGCCCTCAAAAGGCGCAACTTAAGGGGAACCGTCATCGAGGACCTCAGCATCGGGTACAGTGAGGCCGCAGCCCCATTGCCCCGGCACCACAGCCCCCGGACGTGCTCCCTAAAAGTGACGCCCCTGTCAAGCTTCACCCCCAAGTAGGTGATGGTGTTGGTCCATTGTATCCTTCGTCTGAGGTACGTGAATGTGGGGAAGTTTGCGGGAAAGCGGCGCTTGGTGAAGAGAATAGCGTGGCTTTTCTCCGGATTTATGGACAATCGCCAACGCTCGCACCACTCTTGGATGAGGCAGAGATGTCTCTGGATAGGGTTGAAGGCTCTGCGTGGGTGTTTATTTGTACAGTATAACAGCACGTCATCAGCATACTGAGCTATGTTGACTTGCTGCACTGTTGGTAGGTCGGCCATGTAGACGCTAAAGAGCGTAGGGGAAAGTACAGAGCCTTCGGGGACTCCGCCTGATATTACAATGATAACCTTCCTATATATTATAATAGTCTATTGTCTTATCAAATACAACTCGTGTTTTCATCTCTTAGAACAAGATGGACACACTCGTGATATTACACTGATAACCTTCCTATATATTAAAATAGTCTATTGTCTTATCAAATACAACTCGTGTTTTCATCTCTTAGAACAAGATGGACACACTCCTGATATTACAATGATAACCTTCCTATATATTATAATAGTCTATTGTCTTATCAAACACAACTCGTGTTTTCATCTCTTAGAACAAGATGGACACACTCATGATATTACAATGATAACCTTCCTATATATTATAATAGTCTATTGTCTTATCAAACACAACTCGTGTTTTCATCTCTTAGAACAAGATGGACACACTCCTGATATTACAATGATAACCTTCCTATATATTATAATAGTCTATTGTCTTATCAAATACAACTCGTGTTTTCATCTCTTAGAACAAGATGGACACACTCCTGATATTACAATGATAACCTTCCTATATATTATAATAGTCTATTGTCTTATCAAACACAACTCGTGTTTTCATCTCTTAGAACAAGATGGACACACTCATGATATTACAATGATAACCTTCCTATATATTATAATAGTCTATTGTCTTATCAAACACAACTCGTGTTTTATCTCTTAGAACAAGATGGAAACACTCATGATATTACAATGATAACCTTCCTATATATTATAATAGTCTATTGTCTTATCAAATACAACTCGTGTTTTCATCTCTTAGAACAAGATGGACACACTAGTGATATTACAATGATAACCTTCCTATATATTATAATAGTCTATTGTCTTATCAACTCGTGTCTTCATCTCTTAGAACAAGATGGAGACACTCGTGATATTACAATGATAACCTTACTATATATTATAATAGTCTATTGTCTTATCAAACACAACTCGTGTTTTATCTCTTAGAACAAGATGGAAACACTCATGATATTACAATGATAACCTTCCTATATATTATAATAGTCTATTGTCTTATCAAACACAACTCGTGTTTTATCTCTTAGAACAAGATGGAAACACTCATGATATTACAATGATAACCTTCCTATATATTATAATAGTCTATTGTCTTATCAAACACAACTCGTGTTTTATCTCTTAGAACAAGATGGAAACACTCATGATATTACAATGATAACCTTCCTATATATTATAATAGTCTATTGTCTTATCAAACACAACTCGTGTTTTATCTCTTAGAACAAGATGGAAACACTCATGATATTACAATGATAACCTTCCTATATATTATAATAGTCTATTGTCTTATCAAACACAACTCGTGTTTTATCTCTTAGAACAAGATGGAAACACTCATGATATTACAATGATAACCTTCCTATATATTATAATGGTGTATTGTCTTATCAAATACAACTCGTGTTTTCATCTCTTAGAACAAGATGGAGACACAAGTGATATTACAATGATAACCTCCCTATATATTATAATAGTCTATTGTCTTATCAAATACAACTCGTGTTTTCATCTCTTAGAACAAGATGGAGACACTAGTGATATTACAATGATAACCTTCCTATATATTACAATAGTCTATTGTCTTATCAAATACAACTGGAGTTTTCATCTCTTAGAACAAGATGGACACACTTGTGATATTACAATGATAACCTTCCTATATATTATAATAGTCTATTGTCTTATCAAACACAACTCGTGTTTTCATCTCTTAGAACAAGATGGACACACTCATGATATTACAATGATAATCTTCCTATATATTATAATAGTCTATTGTCTTATTAAGTACAGCTCGTGTTTTCATCTCTTAGAACAAGATGGAGACTCTCGTGATATTACAATGATAACCTTCCTATATATTATAATAGTCTATTGTCTTATCAAATACAACTCGTGTTTTCATCTCTTAGAACAAGATGGACACACTCGTGATATTACAATGATAACCTTCCTATATATTATAATAGTCTATTGTCTTATCAAACACAACTCGTGTTTTCATCTCTTAGAACAAGATGGACACACTCGTGATATTACAATGATAACCTTCCTATATATTATAATAGTCTATTGTCTTATCAAATACAACTCGTGTTTTCATCTCTTAGAACAAGATGGAGACAATAGTGATATTACAATGATAACCTTCCTATATATTATAATAGTCTATTGTCTTATCAAACACAACTCGTGTTTTCATCTCTTAGGACAAGATGGACACACTCGTGATATTACAATGATAACCTTCCTATATATTATAATAGTCTATTGTCTTATCAAATACAACTCGTGTTTTCATCTCTTAGAACAAGATGGAGACAATAGTGATATTACAATGATAACCTTCCTATATATTATAATAGTCTATTGTCTTATCAAACACAACTCGTGTTTTCATCTCTTAGAACAAGATGGAGACACTCGTGATATTACAATGATAACCTTCCTATATATTATAATAGTCTATTGTCTTATCAAATACAACTCGTGTTTTCATCTCTTAGGACAAGATGGAGACACTCCTGATATTACAATGATAACCTTCCTATATATTATAATAGTCTATTGTCTTATCAAATACAACTCGTGTTTTCATCTCTTAGAACAAGATGGAGACACTCGTGATATTACAATGATAACCTTCCTATATATTATAATAGTCTATTGTCTTATCAAATACAACTCGTGTTTTCATTTCTTAGGACAAGATGGAGACACTCCTGATATTACAATGATAACCTTCCTATATATTATAATAGTCTATTGTCTTATCAAATACAACTCGTGTTTTCATCTCTTAGAACAAGATGGAGACACTCCTGATATTACAATGATAACCTTCCTATATATTATAATAGTCTATTGTCTTATCAAACACAACTCGTGTTTTCATCTCTTAGAACAAGATGGCCACACTCGTGATATTACAATGATATCCTTCCTATATATTATAATAGTCTATTGTCTTATCAAATACAACTCGTGTTTTCATCTCTTAACACAAGATGGACACACTCATGATATTACAATGATAACCTTCCTATATATTATAACAGTCTATTGCCTTATCAAACACAACTCGTGTTTTCATCTCTTAGAACAAGATGGAGACACTAGTGATATTACAATGATAACATTCCTATATATTATAATAGTCTAAGAACAAGATGGACACACTCATGATATTACTTATGAACATTTCTCAGAAATAAAATTGAACGATCTGCAGGTTGTTATATTACCTTGTTTGTGGAAGACATCTCATTTGGAAAGAAATAAAAACAGCTTCAGTAACGTAGATATAGTCTTGTTCATTCATAGTAAACATGCACATAGAAATACTAATAAAACGTACAGAACACAAAACATAAGAAAGGCAAAAATTGCTATAAGAATTGTTATTGGAACTATCACCATTATCGTTGAGAAAGATACAGTTGGTCTTAGGTGTGTTTATAACATGAAATTAAACAGTTGATGCTGTGAAATTGACGGAATTTCTAGTATTAAGATATTGCTAACACCAAACGCTCGGTAGAACACTTTGGCTTTGGGATCGATTTCCTTAAAGAGATGCTGCTGCAAGGTATTACGTAACAAATTCTGCTGCACATTCAAGGCTTACGAGTGTATCAGGCGCATGCGCACGACTGCATGAACAACTCCAGGCTCTGCACACTGAGCTAGCTATACGCTCGGATAGCTGAGATCGGCCTGAGCCAGGGCATGCACTGCCAAATCTACAGAGACAGTGACAGAACATCCAGGGGTGTACAGCGTCTGCATGGTTTAGGGGCTGCAAAGTGGTGGTGAATTAGAACCATTTACACTTTCTCTATACTTACTATGTACATAGTGTATAGAAAAAGTATTGTATTGCACCCAAAAATTCTATACCGAGATTTCACCGAAAATACATGTTTTAGGTCCCCCTGAATGCAAAAAACCCGCGTGTCTTTGGACAGCAAAGCTCGAATACTTAAAAACCATTAAATACAAACTTTATATATATATATATGGATGGGACACAAAACTTTCAAGAAAATCCCCCCACCCCGAACTACATTTTAAATGGAAAATTTTTCGAAAATTTTGATTTTCTTAAAAATGGCTGTAGTGATTTTGATTAAAATATTGGATATTAAAGATATTAACCTGACAAATAAAATGTAAATCTTGAATTTTCTGGGAATAGCTTCTGAAGACTAATTTACTCTAGCTGAATTTTAGGGAATTTTCCATAACTGCTAAACCGTAAGAGATTGACAAAAACTAACTTAACTGAACTGTAGAGCTCGATAAAGCACACAATATATGCTATGTACATTTTTTTTCTTGGAGTGGATCGTATTTTAAGTATTCCTTGTTATTTGTTTCAGTTTTAAAAATCTTAAGGTTTATCTCATACGGGACATTGTCAACTCCTGTCCATACAAATAAAAGGAACTTCAGTCACATAGCAACCAGCTTTTGACCACCACTTTAACAAGTAAGCAAGTAATAAGACTATTTCTGCTAATTTTTTATCGATTAGCATGTAGTAAAAAGAAGGATAAGCTTCTTAAGAATACGTTGCAGAAGTGTAGAGACGGTCATGTGAATGGAACGCATTAGATTTTTAGAAAAGGTCCGTGTTGTCTGTATTTCAGTGTGTGTCTGTGGGCAGCAGAGCTCCAAAACGAAAACTTCGTTAAATACCACATTTGGTGTTTAAGTTCAGTATTTTTCAAAGACGGAAACGAAAATCCCTTCACCCGCAACTATCCTTTACAGTTTACATGGACACTTTTTCATCATTTCTGATATTCTCTCAAATTGCTGTAAGGATGTTGATGAGAATATCATTTTTTAAACATATTTTAATGACAAATAAAATGTATATCTTGCGTTTTCTGGGAATAGCCTCTGAAGAACTCTTTATTCTGGATAACTAGTAAGCCGTAAGAGACAGACAAAAACGTAATACACAAAACATGTAGAGCTTGTTGAAACACACAATTTATGATATATACATTTTTTCGTGGAATTGACTGTTTTTAGGTATTCCATATTAATAGTTTCGGTTTTAAAATACTTTTCTCGTACGGAAATTTGTCAACTCCAGGCCATAAAAGCAAAGGAATTTCAATCACATGGTAACCAGCTTTTAAAATATTGACTATTACTTTATCGTAGTGTATCCCCTTATTTCCCTTCTACTTACAAGGAAGCAAGTAGTAACAGTATATCTGGTAAGTTTATTTCTCAATTAGCATGAAGTAAATGGAAGAATTATCTTCTTAGCAATAATTTGTTATACAGATGTAGAGAAAGTCATGTGAATGCAACACATCAGATGTTTTATACAGGCAAAACAAATATTTATATCAAGTTTCAGTAGAATATGTGACATCGTTCTGGATCTATTAATGCATTTATATTACTTTTATTAAAACAATTTAAAATCTATCTGCTCCGATAGATATTGTATTATCCTTTAAAACCATATCAATTAATCTTTGTTACAAAATGTGTGATTGCAATTTTCCCAAGTTTCAAAGGTTTTGTTTTAAAAAATATTTTCTACCACTAAGTGAAGAATCTGAGTAATAGTCTAGTATGATAGTATTAATTATGTTTACTTTATCAACACGTACTATGTAGGTACATACTAAAAAGGTAGGTAGGTATTGTATTCCACCCGAAAATTCGATATCGAGATTTCTCCTTAAATGCATATTCTTAGACTCACTGAATCAAAAAAAAATTTTTGTTTTTAGAAAAATGTCAGTGTGTTTGTGTGGGCGGGGGTTTTAACGGTTTTATTAAAATACAGTATATTAAGGATCTTTAAATAACAAATACAATTTATATTTTGAGTTTCCTAGGAATAACCTCTTAAGACCTCTTTGTTCTGGATGCATTTTGTTAAATTTCGCACAGCTGGTAAGAGATGGACAAAGAATGTAGATTATGTTAAAACACATAATTTATGTTGTATTATAGACTTTTTTAGAGCTGACCGTTACTGTGATATTCAGGTTTAAGGTACCTGTCAACACCTGGACATACAAACAAAGGAACTTGAGTCACATGTTGTCACGCCTCCTGTTACTAATTCAAGGAACTCGCGTGGTTATGAGAGGCAATAATGGGGTTGGGCAAAATACAATTGTCAGTACAGCTAGGCGTGCGTATGGGAACGCCCCTCTATTCCATCAAACAACACAGGGAACTATAATTGGTGGTGAAAGGAACTAACTAATATACTAATTCAAAGTCTTAAGCAATGTTAAAGGTTCCCTTGAAGCTTGTAGCGTGGCGTCCTCCACGGTTACCTGCGTGGAGCCATGCCGCTAACCTACGTCACTGAGTTCCTAGCACAAATAGCAAAGAGTCCTTCTTTTATTATGCAGCAAAGTTGGCAGTATCACCAACATTTGAAAAACTAACTGCACTCAGTGCTAAAAAAAAGCCTATCCACGCAGCCAGGATATGACAATAGCAACCGCATTTTAAAAATTTTGACTATCACTTTAACCTAGTGCATTCACTCATTGCGCTTCTACTTACAAGGAAGCAAGTAATAAGACTATTTGTGTTATGTTTATCTTGATTACCAACAATTAGAAGAATAAACTTTTTAAGAATAAATTGTTGCAGAGATGCAGAGAAAGTCATGTGAATGGAACACATCAGATTTTTATTATTAGTTTAGAGACATTCATAGTTGCACACTCTGGGAAGGATAATCTCGTGTATCGGGAATGGAACCCGGGACCCTAAGACAACAGAGCTGCTCCCCGATTGAACAGTTTCACAAAAAACCAATAACATGAACGTTTTGACCAGAGTTACACCACACGTGAGTATGCAGATGACAGACATGTGGTAAAGTTCGCAGTAAAGGCTCGCCAGAGCGCAGCACAATGTGTAATGGCTTCCGCTTTGTTGATTATAAATTACTTGGCATTTTATTTTCACAGCTCGCTTGTAAAATACTCAATTATTATAATTGGGTTTTCCTGCAGAGACGTCAAGTTGCTCGTGTAATTCTTTTCGTTTGTTTATGAATGTGTGTGAGAGAGAGAGAAAGAGGTACTATATGTTTTTCTCTCCTTTTTGCAGGTGAGTAGACAGAATAACGACCCAGTTCTACACACTCCATGTCTGGGTGAGCAAAATCTTTATACTTTCACAATCAAATAAAGAATTCCTTTTACACTTGTCTTAGGTGAGGTATTTTCAAATACATAGATCACCCTCGATGTGTCCCTTCTACTGCTTTTTTCTTATCGCAGAATTTATATTATAATAAAAGTTCGCGTAATCAACAATTACGAGGGTTGTCCCACAAGTACCTGACCTAACAAAGGAAACAAAAACATTTTTATTTCTCTACAGTCTCCTTTCAGCTCGACACACTTTTCCCAGCGATGTTCAATAGCTTCGATACCCTGTTTATAGTGAGAACTATCGAGGTCTGCAAAATAGCCATCAACTGCAGACTCCACCTCTTCATTGTTGGCAAATCTTCTACCACCAAGCCATTTCTTCAGGTTTGGAAACAGAAAATAATCAGAGGGACTAAATCTGGCGAATAGGGTGCATGAGGAAGCAATTCCAACTTTAACTCATGGCTCACTCATCACTCAAACACTGTAACAAGCTCGCATTATATTCGCCAATGGTTACTTTTCGTTTTTTTTTTTTTTGGTGAGATAAATGAAAATTATCCGCGTGCGTCCCAGAAAACTGACATCATGACCTTGCCTGCAGATGACACTGTCTTCGCCTTTTTGGAGGCGATTCTCCCTTTCCAATCCACTGTTTTGATTGCTCTTTCGTCTCGGGTGTGAAGTGCAGGACCCACGTTTCATCCGTTGTTATGAATCGACGCAAAAACTCAGCTTTATTTCAGCGAAACACTGCCAAACACTCGACTGAAACATCCTCACGATGCTATTTTTGTTTTACTGTGAGCAAACGCGGCACCCACCTTGCACATAGCTTTCTCATATCCAAATGTTCAGTCAGTTTGCGATGTACAGAACTTTTTGCAATGCCTGCAATGTCTACTATCTCGCGCACTTTCAGTCGGCGGTCATCCAATACCATTTTGTGGATTTTCTTTACAGTTTCTGGACTGGTAACCTCATTTGGTCGACCACTGCGATGTTCATCTTGGCAGCTCGAACGGCCGCATTTAAACTCTGCCACCCAATATTTGACTGTTGTAAACGCTGGAGCAGACTCCCCCAAAGTAGAATCTAGCTCAGCTTTAATATTAGTTGGACTAAGACCTTTCAAATGAAAGTATTGTATCACATAACGATGACCAGTTTTATCCATGTTTACAAATTCGCTGAGAGTTTTCACTAATGATGGCTGCAAAATAAATGATAAACAGTATAAAATCGTTAAAATTCAAAGTTAAGCTTTCTGAGGTTGGTAATTTTTACCATTGTTGGATAGGTAGAGTCAATGGCATAGCCGGGATTTGACGCACGGATCTTCCGATCTCTAGTCGGTTGCTCTACCACTGAGTTACCATGGCAACATGCCGGCAAAACATTGAATTTCTCAACCGACTCGCACGTTTCCCGGTAATGTTTACCATTTTTTTAAACAACAACCGCTAGCTATACGTGAGGTCGGTACTTCTAAGACAGCCCTGATTTTGTTTCGCAGCGAGGTTTACACTGGTCGCTATTTCCAATATGCAGCTAGACTTACCTAACAGTGTCTGCGACATACGTTATCGCTGTGGAACACGTTAACAGGCACCGTTGTAATCAGTGTGATAACAAGCGCCATTCTTCTTTAGCCAATTAGTCAACAAACCCAAAAGTGTTTCTGCCCAAATCTATACTCATTGGTAGTTAAACGTATAGGTGGAGCAACCAGTTCCCAATTAACTGAATCAACAATGAGCTGCTTTAGAAGCCATGAAGTACCCTGAATACGATAAATGAATCACATTACCATAAGCACCATGAGTGGTATTAGGGCGCATATATGAATGTGGCAGCAGACGCTTCTTGGTCCAAACAAGTATGGCTCAGAGGTAACGCAAGCGCTCTGTATATTGCCGAGCCTAAGTTCAAACTTCTGCAACAGCATGTATGTTTCTCCCCGGTTCATGTTGTTTCTTTTGTCATATTTTCTATTTCACATTATTAATGTATACTAATACAGAGTTTCCGCTATATTATAAAAAAGAGTATTACATCATATACAGGTATAACTATGTGTAATAGCCGAAATTTGCAACTAGTGGTGATAGGCTTGATTATTCTGTTTCTTTCTGTTGGTCAAATGTGTGTGCCTGGTTTCATTAGTCACCGAAAGAGGTCCTCAATCACTTCTACAAGAACGCATTGATTCATACTTTAGCAATGGCAGAGGCCGTTGATAAACATTGTGCTGTTCTCGCCCTGGTTTCTCAGGGTTGTACGGCCATCAGAGCGGGTGACATTTGTGATGTTCCACAGTCCACTGCGAGGAGGTGGACAAAGTTGTATCGTGAAGAGCGACAGGTTGCTGCAAGGAAGATCACTGGTCGCTCTACCGAGAATGAAGACAGGTCTCTCAGGTCAGAGGTCGACAGAGACCCGTTTCTGACGGCCGCTGAATACAAGGCTTTATCTTTATTCCCGGGTAGTGCACGGACGGTTAGCAACCGCTCTACAGATGCCGGAAGACGTGTGGCAGTAAAGGAAGTGTTAACTGAAGCCCACAAAATTGACAGGCTGGTATTCTCTGTACAGTACGAGAACTTCGATTAGAGTGAGGTAGTTTTCTCCGGCGAAGCTACGTTCTGTACTGCAGTTGCCAATTCGAATGTGTTTGTTTACAGGCCTAGTGGTGCTCGTAATTTGGCCACTTGTGCAAGGAGTGACCAAATAATCGGAAAACATATTCTCAGATTCTAGAACATGTTCTGTTTCCATCTGCCCAAGAAGGTATTAGTAAATTCCAACAGGATAACGTTCGGTCCACAAGTCGGCCAAAGTTCAAAAGTGGTTTTTGGAGCACACTAATATCTTAGAGCAGATACCTCCAAAGTTAGCAGATCCCAACCCAATTGAACATGTTTGGGTGAAAGTAAAACAGCCTTTCTTGGGATCCCAGATTGAATAATGCTACACAACTGTGGTGTGCCATGACAGACACTAGCAGAAGACATTAATTATTTAGTGGTTTCCGTGCCCCGAAGATTGAGGGCAGTGCTTGCAAATAATGGGAACCATACAAAGTAGTGTAATTAGTTTTCTCTTGTTTTTGTCGGAGATCAGGTTGCAGTGTTTTTCTTTGTTTTCTAGCTAGCGAGAACAGCAAATAAAAGATTTATATAAAACATGTAGGTACATTTAGATTTAATGAAATGATTTATATAACGTAATCTACATCGGTTATAAAGAGTACTAACATGAACTAAAACCCAAAATATAATAAAAGAAACCTACGCTATGTAGCACACTGAGTTTGAAACGGAGCACTGAGCCAGTTCTACCTCGGAGCACTCTTTTTCCTGTTTATAGAGAACTGTAGCGGACATTTCAACTTTGAAAGTTTGACAAAATTTTAGTATTTATGTGCATATTAGCGAACAACACTCATTATGATCGTCTCTGGTTGCTATTTTACGTGGCAATAAAATGCGTCTTGCATGCTTTGTTGCGTAGTGCACGTGCACATGTAAATCCAGCTTGAGGCCGAAGCGATACTTGGAAAGGCTACAGCGCTCAATCATTTTTTCCATGACTGTACATACGGGGCTCAAAAGTAAAAGTCATTTTCAGAAAATGTGTGTGGGTCTGTGGACTGTATAGCTCAAAATCGAAAACAATGTTAAATATCAAAGTTGGTATTTAACTTTACTATCTTCCAGGGATGCTACATGAAGATTTTCAGGAGAAGCTCCTACCCCATACTACCCTTTACCTGGAATACTTTCAAAATTTTTAATTTTCTCAAAAGTGGCTCTAACGATTTTGATTAAAATGCCATATGTTTAAGATATTTTTATTCTAAATTAAATGTATATCTTGAATTTTCTGGAAATAACCTCTAAAGATCTCTTCATTCTGGATGAATTTTAAACAATTTTCCAATAAATGAGAGATAAACAAAAAGTTACTACACAAAAATGTACATTTTGTTAAAACACACAGTTCATCTCATTTACAGTTTTGTTTTGTAGAGTTGACTATTTTTGAAATATTCCAGTTGTTGCTTTGAGTTAAGCTTTTCTCAAACAGGAAGTCATTCCTAGCAAGCAAAGAGAACGAATTTCAATTGTTTCAAATAGCGAACGGCTTGTATAAGATTTTACTTTACCCCGTGTACTCTCTTCTACTTACAAGAAAGCAAATAATAAGACAATTTCTGTTAATGTTTATCTACATTAGCATGAAGTAGATAAGAGAAAATTATTTTATAAGAAAAGTTTTATGTGGAACGGCTAGGCAAAGTTATGTTCAGATTTTAGTGTGTTAAGTTTCGTAAAGCACGCGATTTATATTGAAATATTCCAACAGTGTTTTGTTTTGTTAAATTTGCATTGTTTCCTTAGCTACCATACAGGTGGCGTTCAAATTGCTGGTATCATTCACAGTTGGCGGTCATATCGCAACATTGACTACTACCAATATTTGAATATCAATTAATAAGTCATTAAAATATTGTAGAATTAAAGCGAAGCGTGTGTGTGTGTGTTAGTGCGCACGTGCGTATGTGAATAAACTGATTTTCGTATGTTTAATTTTTAGTAATTTGTACTTCTCTGGTAACTTTTTATACGTTAGCAGCATCTGCATGGCATTGCTTCTGGCCCGGAAACAGTTGCTTCCCAATAGCCACCGCTGTTGTATCTTCCCCCATGAACATTTTCATAAATTTTGCTTTTTGTAACAAATGCCTTTATAGGCACAAGATTGTTTGCAAATAAGCTCTTTGATTCACTGCTCCAAACAATTCACTCGACGCTTGCACATGACTAGTCTACCACTGCAGGCTAACACTCAGTACAGTTGGCACTGCATTCCTCCTTTTATAGTTAGGAACCTTCTGGAAACTTGTCGAAGATACCGAAAGCCGAAGCTTGGAGAAACATCTCGCATATCGAGAACACTCATTAGCGCGTTCCTAAGGATCGGTTACGTCGGGTGATGACTCAGATACCAAGGCAAAAATGTCTTTACAGGGAGAGCGTGTCGTGAGTTTTTCCAAGTCCAGGCAATATAATTTGATCAAGGACTAATTCAATGTTTTGTTTAGAGGAAAACGCCAATAAGGATTGACATGCAGGTAAATATTATTTGCCGCCTCTTTCTAGCTCATTCGCGCCTAACAGTAATAACATAGCAACCAGCTAACAAAGAGTAACTTGCGAATGTAAATAGTTTATAAAAATAGTAAATTTTAAAACGAAATGTTATGTCAAAGTATGATGCTAAAGAAAATATGTGTTATTCGCATTTGTATCACTAGCGGGTTTCAAATGTTTAACCCAAAAGCATGATGGGTAATACGAAGGGTGCCTAACCTCTGTTCGTATGAGCTAGTGACGTCACCTAGTCCATTTGTATCACTAGCGGGTTTAAATATTCTCAGAATAAAACATTGGGATCTACTTAAATCTGCTCCCAACGAAAAAATTCCCAAATTGCGAAATTTTGCTGTAAAGCAAATATCAATGCTTAGTTCTACATATATTGGTGAAGAGATGTTCTCGAAAATGAATCAAATAAAAAGGGAATATTGTGTTAGGAAAGGGAGGCAGGATCATCTGGTCTGTCTTTTAAGGCTCTGTTGTTGATACAAACATTGATCAACTGGTTACAGTGTCAACCAAGTCACTAACAAGAACAGCGTTCTAAAGGTTTTTACTTTCTCTACACGTACTATATACGCTGTGTATAGAGAAGGTATTGTAATGCTCCCAAAAATTCATTACCGAGATTTCACCAGAAATACATATTTTAGAAGCCCCTGAATCGAAAAAAAAAAAAAGTATTTTCAGAAACATATCCCAGTGTGTGTGTGTGTGTGTGTGTGTGTGTGTGTGTGTGTGTGTGTCTCTGGACAGCATAGCTCAAAAACTAAAAGACGGTTAAATACCAAGCCCCCCCACCCCTAACTACCCTTTACATGGAAAAATGTTCGATAATTATGTTTTTCTTAAAAATGGCTCTAAGGATTTTGATTAAAAAGTCATTTCCATCACAAATATAATGTATATCTTGAGTTTTCTAGTAATTGCTTTTGAAGACCTGTTTATTTTGGATGAATTTCGCAGAATTTTGCATAACTAGTAAAGCGTAATAGATAGACAAAACATTTTCTCAGACAGGAAGTGTTGGTTTTTCTTTTGTTCTACTCCTGGCCAAGCAAAGAAGCGATTTGCAATGACAATCGCATAACGACAGCTTTTAAAACATTTGACTAACACTTTATCATAACGCATTCCTTTAGTTGCCTTCTACTTATAATGAACTAAGTAACGAGAACATTCTGCTAATGTTTATCTCGATTAGCATTGTGTACAAAGAAGAATAATCTTTTGTAAGAAGTTTGTAGAGCAGCTAGAGAAAGTGATGTGAGTGTAGCACATGAGATTTGTTAGTATTTGTGCCATTAATGTTGGTGAAGCCACCGCCACTGATAGAGAGGTTTTTGTCTGTCTCTACCAAAGAAATGGGTGGAGGTAAATGTGCCCTGGCGCTGCACCACTCATAATGCTGTGCAGCTTGTGTCTGTGTGGGAGACAGCAGGCACGGGTTTGTATATAATAGCCCTGGGACTTGCCGAGTTCTTACCAGGGAAATGCAGTTTAGTCGTGCTGAGAACAATGCGAGTCTTTAAGCCACTCTATCTGATGTGTTAAATTCACATGACATTCCCTACATTTGTGCAACAAATTATGCTACTTCATTCTAATCGAGAACAAGTTAACAGAAATAGTCTTATTACTTGCTTTCTTGTAAGTAGAAGCGAAATAAGGGAGAAACATAGGTTAAAGTGAAAGCCAAAAGCTGGTTGCTATGTGACTGGAGTTCCTTGGTTTGTATGGACAGGAGTAGGCACATTTTTCAAAGCTGGCACTAAAAACAAGGAATATCTAAAAAACGATGTGCTCTACGAAAAAAATGTATGTAACATAAATTGTGTGTTTTAACGTGCTGCTCTACATGTTTGTATGGTAGGTTTTTTTCCACCTCTTACGGTTTAGCAATTATGCAAAGCTCCGTAAAATTCATCCAGAACAAAGATACCTTCAGAGCCTATTCCCAGAAAATTTAAGATATACATTTTATTTGTCAGGTAAAAGTATTTAGTATACGATATTTTAGTTGAAATCGTTAGAGCCATTTTAGAGAAAATAAAAATGTTCGAAAAAAAATTCCATTTAAAGGATAGCTCAAGGTGGGGGGATTTTCTTGAAAATCTTCGTTTCGCATCCTTGGAAGATACCAAACTTAAATACCAAGTTTGGTGTTTGACGGCCTTTTCGTTTCTGAGCTATTTTCTCCACAAACACACACACAGACATACACGGATCTTTTTCCAAAAAAACTTTTTTTAGATTCACCCAAAACATGCATTTGCGACGAAATCTCGGTATTGAATTCCTGGGCGCAATACAATACCTTCTCTTTATACTATGTACACAGTACGTGTAGAGAAAGTAAAAATATACCGAAGTGCCATCCGCACTACACACAATTTTAGCGGAACCTAAATACTTATTGTTGTTATTATTACTTCATCTGGGCTCCTCGCATTGGAAAATAAGCTGAGTTTCACTCCTTAAAAATCTCAAGTTTTGCATTCACATCACTTTCTCTGCATTTCTGTAACAAATCATTGTTAAAAAGCTTATTCTTCTATTTACTTCATGATAATCGAAACAAACATTAACAACAAATTGTCGAGAATGCCCCCATGGTCGAGTGGTCAGCGGGCTGACTTCTTACCTAGAGGTCCCGGGTTCGATTCCCGGCTGGGGCGGGGAAGTTTTCTTTAGCCAGAATTATTCGCTATACCCCACAGAAGTATGTATGTGAGAGTGAATGTGTGTGTTTAAAACGATTTAAACCCAACGTAAAGAACCTAAAGACAACGAGTTGTTTCTAAAGCAAAGCCCCTGATATGACCTCACATGTCAAAGGGGCATGTGAATATGAAGCAATAAACACACGAGAAAAGAGAAGAAAATGAAAAGCTTCCCGTTTGAGAAAACTTTAAGCGGCTAAAATTGAACCCAATATCTAATGCAGAATAAAATGTGTATGTTAATAAAATCTATATTTTTTGTGTAGCAAGTTTTTGTATATCTTTTACAGTTTGCCAATTATCCAAAATCCATCCAGAATGAAGAAGTTCTCAGAGACTATTTCCAGAAAATTCAAGATATACATTTTATTTGCTTTTAAGGCATTTTAGAGTCATATTTGAGGAAATTAAAATTTTCAAAATGTTTCCATGTAAGGGTAGTATGGAGTGGGGAATTTTTCTCACAACCTTCGAATCGTATCCATGGAAAATACTAAACTTAAATAACGAACTTTGGTATTTTACCGACTTTTCGTTCCTGAGTTATCGTGTTCAATGACACACACCTACACACACGAACATTTTTCTAATTTTTTTTTTTTTTGATTCATGGGGTCTCAAAAGATGTATTTCCAGTGAAATCTCGGTATTGAATTTTTGGGTGCAAAACAATACCTTCGCTATACACTATGTATATAGTACGTGTAGAGAAAGCAAAAAGTGTATATGTGCAGGAATAGTTGGTTTCGAGCAGAAGGAACATTGTCTAATGATGTGCAGGCAGATGCTCGCAATTATACGTCAGAAATGTGATTACTCGTGCGGGGAGACAAATTGCAGCGGCTGCGGTTGTTTTCATTGCGTTTAAAGGTTCATTTCACCAAGTAATGTATGGGGGGGGGGGCGTTTATTAAATTTGGGCGTGTGGTTTTCTTTATTTCATTTTCGATCATCTGGTCTCGGACCGCCCTTGTTGCGTAATCATGTCAAAGAGGAATTGTGGTTAAACTGTACAATATGTTCATTATAGCGCCAAAGTTTAGCTCGGCGGACCCATCAACTATAAGCGTCCGTGGACAGCATAAAAACTAAACCAAATATGATGTTTAACATTAGCATCTTCCAAGGATACGACACGGAGATTTTCAAGAAAATTCTACTCTTTACGTGTACAAAGTTTCGAAAATTTTGATTTTCTTAAAAATTGCTCTAACGATTTTGATTAAAATATCGTATATTAAAGACATTTACATGTCAAATAAAATGCATATCTTCAATTTTCTGGGAATAGCCTCTGAAGACTACTTTATTCTAGATGAATTTTGCAGATGTTTTCATAGCGGTTAAACCGTACGAAATAGACAAAAGTTTACTTCACTAAAAATATTTATCTCGTTAAAACACATAACTTATGTCATATACATTTTTCTTGTAGAGTTGACCGTTTTCGAGATATTTCTTACTATTGATTTTAATTTTAATCTATCTTAAATTTTCTCAAACGGGTCCACGCAAAGCGAGACTTAGCGACCAGCTTTAATACATTTGACTGCCTGCTGCTTTAGTCTTATTTCGCTTCTACTTACAAGGAAGCAAGTAATAAGACAATTTCTGTTAATGTTTATCTTGATTATCATCAAGTAAATAGAAGAATAAGCTTTTGTTAAGATAGTTTGTATATGGAACAGCTAGAGAAAGATATCACACTCTTCTTTGGATGCAGGGGACACTAAAACATGTATTTCTGGTGAAATATTGTAACGAATTTTTGGGTACAATACAAGTGTTCTCTATACACATAGTACGTACACAGAAAGTCAAAATTCACTCACCAAAATTAAAATACAAATTGCACGAGGAACATAAGACGTCGTAATTTTAGTTAGAAATAACTGATAAACAGCTGTCTTCAACAATGTGATATTTACCGCCAAATTCTAAGATCGCAACAACAACTCCTGCATAAGAAAATGTCATAGTTGCTGAGAAATTGGAAACTAAATAAGATAATGATTTTATCTATTTGCAGATATAAATGCTTATCTCGACTGAGAGAAAGTCGTTTTTACTTTCGCCACACGTAGCATCCCTCAGGGATGCAACACGAAGTTGTTGAGAAAGATGATCCCTGTGCAAACTATGCTTTAAATAGAAAAAGAATTCGAAAATTTTGATTCTCTCACAGTGGCTGTAACGTTTTGATTAAAATACCGTATATTAACGTAATGTATAAGGCAAATAAAGTGTATATGTTCAATTTTCTCCGAATAGACACTAAATACGTCTTTATTTTGAATGAATTTACTGAATTTTCCATAATACGACGTTGCCGCTATAAGACATGTGTAGTTAGGCGACATTAAATAAAATTATAAATAAAAAAAGTAATAAGACAATTTCTGCTAATTTTATCTGCATTTTCATGAAGTAAATTGAATAATAACCCTACTAATTTGTTAGTAGAGAAAGTCATGTGAATGCAACACATAAGATTTTTTGAAGAATAGTTTGTCTAATGAAGCTATATGAAGGTGGAAAAGGGGAGGTTTATCCGTTAGAATAACATAGGATCTTTACATGAGATAGCTGATTTGTTGAACTTGTTGAAGCGGGTTATCTCCGCCATGTCATCACAGGCATTCATCTCCATCATTTGCCACATTACTGTTAGATAACCTTTCACCTCACGCGCCCTTGCACCTTCCCTAATTATATTATTATCATTGCACTGCGATCGTGTGAGAGATCCCAACGTTGCAAACCCTCGTACGGATAAAACGATAATACGATACACAGATGTGATGGCTTTCAAATTCTGCATTTTTACTTCACCATCGGAAAAAAAAAAAGAAAAAAAAGAATCTGATGTCTTCCATTCACATGAATTTCTCTACATCTCTGTAAATAAATTATTGTTAAAATGTTTATTCTTCTATTTACTTCATGATAATCAAGATAAACATTAACAGAAATTGTCTTATTGCTTGCTTTCTTTTAAGTAGAAGGGAAATAACGAAATACACTAGGTTAAACCGATAGTCAAATTTTTTAAAATGTGGTTGCTATGGGATTGAAATCCGTTTCTTTGCGTGTACAGGACTTGACACTTTCCCGTTTGACAAAAGGAAACCAATAACAAGGAATATCTCCAAAACGGTGAACTCCACGAAAAAAAAAAAAAAATATATATATATATAACTTAAAATGTGTTTTAACATCTGCATTTTCTGTTAAGTTAGCTTTTGTCTGTCTATTACGGTTCAGCAGTTATGCAAAATTCTTCCAAAACAAAGTACTCTTCAGAGGCTACTCCCAGAAAATTGAAGATATACATTTTATTTGTCAGGTAAATATCTTTAATATAAGACATTTTAATCAAAATCGTTGGAGCCATATTTAGAAAATCAAAATGTTTGTTGTTTTTTTTTCTCTCCATATAAATGATTTTGGGTGTGGGAGGATTTTCTTGAAAATCTTCCACATCCTTGGAATATACCAAACTTAAATACCAAGTTTGGTATTTAACGGTATTATCGTTTTTGGGCTTTGCTGTCCACAGACACGGACCTTTTTGTAAAAATGTTTTTTTAGATTCAGAGGGGCCCAAAACATGTATTTCTGGTGAAATCTCCATATCGAATTTTTGGGAGCAATGCAATATAGCTTCTCTATACACTATGCACATAGTACCTGTAGAGAATGTAAAAATCTGATGTGTTCCATTCACATGACTTTCTGTACATCTCTGTAACACATTGTTGTTATTAAGCCTATTCTTGTACCTACTTCTTGCTAATAAGACAATTTTTGTTAATTTTTATCTAGATTGGCATGAAATACATAAAAGAATACGCTTTTGTGAGAAAAGTTTGTTTGCAGAACAGGTAGAGAAAGGCACATGAATGGAACACATCAGATTTTTAGACAAGGGATTTCAAATACCTTCTTCACTTTTGGAACATCTTGTTTAAAATATAAGTTGGAATTATCTTGTATTATTAAGAAAATTGTTGTTCTTGTTTTAGAAAATTCGATATTGATTCCTCGAAGATTTTTCAAGTATCTTTTGATAATTGCTGGTTTTATACGAGCAGTGTTAATTAAATACCTACATTTTATCGTCTTTTTTTACTCTCTACGTCGTGTAACTGGCATTTATAAACTAAAGTGGAGCTTACTTATTGTGCCAATATTGCATTAGAAATATGAGAGAATGCATCCTTAGTACTCAGAAGTAGATTGGATCTGAAAACGCAAATTAGTATTTTAAACAGTTGGTTTTAAGAGTAAGTCTTTTTTTTTTTTTTTTTTTTTACTTCTTTTATTTAATGTCGCTTTAACAACAAGGTCAAATCGCAACTACAATAAATGATACAATTCTTTACATAAATGGTTTCATTAAGAAAGTTCAGTACATTGTTCGAGAAGGCTGGATCACTAAGAGTGGTTAACATAGTGGCTGGAATACTGCATCTAGTTCTTGCATCATCGGGAGCTGGTTAGAATGTGACTGGGGAGTGACAATAGTTGCACTTGGGGGGGGGGGGGACATCGCCGAACAGAAGATAAGGATGAGTGAGAGCAGTATGTCCGAGATAGAAGAACTCGATGACGACGTTTGTAATGTGTGAAAGGATAATTAGAAGTGGAAAGAGGACAGGCATCACGTAGTTTGTCTCTAGTTGAGTTGAACCACTGTTGCTGCCATTGCCGGAGAATGGTGCCACGCGGTTGAAGTCTTGGTGGGGAATCCTGAGATCCAATAAGTTGGGAGGGTGGCGTGTTGCTTCCTTAGCTGCAGCATCGGCGGGCAAGCCAGCATATGAGGTGTCCACACAAGCAGGACCTGCTTACCCGAGGTAGATAATCTGCGATAGAGTAACTGAATATAAAGCACCAGGTTATTGCTTGGTGAAGACTGAGGAGAGCACTTATAGAGTCTGTGAAGGTGGTGAAGGAGAGAGCAGTGGCTTCAAGGATGTACTCCAAAGCGAGACGAATAGCTATCAGCTCACAAGAGAAGATAGATAGAAATTGTGGTAAGCCGTAGAGCAAGGTCTTGTGTGGTAAAATCACAGCACAACCGCAATGATTTTCACTATTGGAGTCATCTGTTGTAAATTTGTTGTGATGCGGAGTGTGAGTTACAAAGGGCTCTGAATAAACTGAAGTATCTGTACTGTCTTTGTTGTAACGCGCCATGGAAATATCTATGGTAGGTAGTTGTAGCTTCCAAGAAACAGTGTCAAGGATGAAGGAGCAGGAGACCATTGGCGGAATATCCAATTGGAACTCTTGCAGAAAAGGTAGAATTCTCTGGGAGAAGGGTATAAAACGATGTTGACTATGAGCACATACGCTTTGGGACTTGGCAGGAAAAACATGGTTGAAAACTGTTGATGGACTCCTGGAGGCAGTTCGTGTAGCGTACATGAGACTTGAGGCCTTCCTCCTCGTATTCAGCGGAGGTTCATTTGCTTCGATTTGGAGACTGCTTACAGGACTGGTGTGAAAAGCACCCAAGCAGATCTTCAGCGCCGAAGATTGAATACTATCGAGCATTTTCAGGCTTGTTGGATTGGCTGAATGATATATAATGCAGCCGTAGTCCAACTTGGGACGTATAATTGTTCTATATGTTCGAAGTAGTACTGTGAAGTCAGCTCCCCAAGTTTTGGCTGCCATTGTTTTCATGACATTTAAACATTCTGCTCTCAAGAGCTTTAAGTGTGTGATCCAGTTTAGGCGGTGATCAAAATGCAGCCCTAGAATGCGGACAGTGGATACTGTAGGAATTGTCTGGTGCCCTAGAAAAAGGAGAGGCGGCGATGATTGCCCACGAGAACGACTGAACAGAATGCATCGCTCTTAGTGGCAGAGAATTTGAATCCGGTACTATTGCTCCATTGTTGTAATTTGTAGAGTGTATTTTGCACTAGTTGCTGGGTAGTCTGTATATTCTTTCCACTGCAAAATATAGTTAGGTCATCCGCAAAGAGACTAGCTCTTACAGGTGGCTGGAGGCAGGAATTTACATCATTGATGGCTACTAAGAAGAGTGTCACACTAAGAACAGATCCTTGTGGTATTCCGTTGCCAATGTTGACGCTTTGGGATAGAACACCGTTAGCACGAACGCTGATTTGCCGGTTTTGGAGAAAATTGTAAATGAATGCAATCATGTTTCCTGTGACGTCATGTTTCATTAATGTCCAAATAATGTGATCGCGCCAGACAGTATCGTAAGCCTTTTCGATATCCAAGCTGACTAGAATGGAATGTTGGCTGCTCAAGAAGGCTTCGGCAATGTAGGATTCTAGCAGCAGGAATGCATCAGTTGTGGATCGGTATTTTCTGAAACCATATTGGATGTCTGCAAAAAATGTTTTGCATTCTAAATACCAACGTAATAATCTTCTCCAACAGCTTACATAGGGTACAGGTAAGTGAAATTGGACGGTAATTGTAGGGAAGAGAGTGATCTTTATTGGGCTTAGGAATAGGTACCACGATGGAGCTACGTCATTGGTTACGAAAAAGCTGATTAACCCATAGGTAGTTATAAATATCTAATATGTAGGAAAGACCAGCTGTTGGCAGATGCTGTAGGAATGCATATGGGATACTGTCTGGTCCTGCACTTTTGCTGGTGGAACACTTTAATTCATTCAGTAGTTCTTTCATCGTGAGTTCTTCGTTGAACATTTGATTGCTGTTTGTAAATATCATCTGCAGATCTAATGTTGGAGTCTTATTTTTAGTATGGAGAAATTCAGGATCATAATGGGAAGCATCAGAAAATGTGTTTGCCAAGGTATTAGCTATTACCAGAGAGTCGGTAATGGGCGCACTTGAAGTAGGTGTTCGAAGATGAGATATCACCTGTGGGGAGCGGTTACCAGAGAGTCGGTAATGGGCGCACTTGAAGTAGGTGTTCCATATCACCTGAGAGCAGCGCTTACCACGGACAACAACTGAACATCGCATCAACTCCGTGAAATAGATAAATAATCTATGTATAAATATTGAGAATAGCACACACGTGTTAAAATTGTTTTATAGGCTTGCTTCTCACAATTTTTATCACTCCTATCATAAATAGCTATTCTGATAAGTTTATAATTGTCTTCTCACAAACTAAAACATCAATGACAACTGTGTTTCTAACATTTATACATTTTTGGAACTAATATAGATATTTATATCAGTTAATTTTTATTATTTGCAACATGTAGAATATTTTTGTTTGCGGTTAGAATAATAGATTAAACAATTAATTACTTAAAATCACTATAGATACCGCAGCGGAAACGTGTGTACGTTTTAAAGTACATTAACTTTTCACATACGGGAATTTGTCAACTGCTGCTAATGCCAAGAAACGGATTTTAAACCCACTGCAACTAGCTTTTAAAACAAATTACTATTACTTTATCCTAGTGTATTCCCTTATTTCCCTTCTACTCACAAGGAAGCAAGTAATAAGACAATTTCTGTTAATGTTTATCTCGATTAGTATGAATTAGAAAGAAGAATAATCCTTTGTAAGAAGATTTTGCCACAGAATACGTAGAGCAAGCTATGTGATTGTAAAGTCGGTTGTTTTAAACCGTTGTTTAAGTATGCTAATGTGACATGTTGGCGGTGTAACGCATTGCTCTTTGTGTTATAGGATAATTTCAGTGGACCAGCATTTCTCTCTCGTTCAACTTTCATTATTTGAGAGCGTTTCCTTGTCACATTAATCTTGCAGAATTCGCTGCGAATTCCTAATTGCTATCTGGCGTTTTCAGGCAGCACGGAAATGCTGATCCAAGAAATCAATATCAAATTTTAAAACTAAACTTTAACGTTTAATAAGCGCTATTCACTTACTGAAAAAAGTCATTTGCTTCGTTTTACCTAATTTCTTCTTAAGGTTTCTTATTTGACACGCATTTTCTAAATATCAGTTGAGTTTTAATGGTTTATGTCGTTTAAATTGTTGTCGTGCTCCGCACACAGTCTACTACACTGTGGCGTTTTCTGTTGCGTAACTCCCGCGTTACTTACTAATCTTGTTGAGGTTCAATACATAGAAGATGGAATAGACGTGGTTTCTACAGCCCGTTTTACAGCATTGCTTACTGCCTGGTCTCGTTCAGTTCCTGCTAGTAGATAAACCAGTGAACACTGAGAGAAAGCACAGATTGAAAAATGTCAAAAATATGAAAGGGTAGATGTTCCACACTAAACAAACATATTTTGAATGACAGGAGGAGAGCCTTTTCTTTCGATGAGTAAATATGTATCTTGTAATTCACTGCAATAAATTCTGAGTGAGTTTACTTCATTTATATTCAATGTCTTTTCAAAGCTCTATTCATTATCATCCTAAATTTGTGTTTCTAGCCTTATACTTTTGATTATAAAAAAATCTGATGTGTTACATTCACATGACTTTCTCTATATCTCTGCAAGAAATTATTGTTAAGAAGTTTCTACTTCTATTTACTTCAATCTAATCGAGAAAAAATAGCAGGAATAGTCTTATTTGCTTATTTCCTTGAAAGTAGAAGCGAAATAAGGGAGTACCATAGGTTAAAGTGAAAGTCAAAAGCTGGTTGCTATGTGACTGATGTTCCTTTGTTTGTATGTACAGGAGTTGCCAAATTCCTGTATGAGAAAAGTGTAAGTTTTTCAAAGCTGAAACCAAGAAAAAGGAATATCTCGAAAACGATCAACTCCACGAAAAAAATGCATATAGCATAAATTGTATGTTTTAACGTGTTCTACATTTTTTGTGTGTTAAGTTTTTGTCCATATCTTACGATTTAGTAGTTATGCAAAATTCATCGAGAATAAAGTAGTCTTCAGAGGCTATTCCCAGAAAATTCAAAATATAAATTTTATTTGTCAGGTAAATATCTTTAATATATGATATTTTAATCAAAATCTTTAGTCATTTTTTAGAAAATCAAAATTTTCGATAAAATTTCCATGTAAAGGGTAGTTTGGGGTAGGGGGATTTTTCTCAAACTCTTCGTGTCGCGTCCCTGGAAGATACTGAACTTAAATACCAAGTTTGGTATTTTACCGACTTTTCGTTTTTGAGTTATCGTGTTCTCAGGCACACGGACACACGGACACACACACGGACCTTTTTCTGAAAATACTTTTTTTTTGGATACAGGGGACTCTAAAACATAATTCCGGTGAAATCTCGGTATCGAATTTTTTGGTGGAGTGCAATACATTCTCTATACATTATGTATATAGTACGTATAGAGAAAGTAATACAAGGCTTTTTTATTTACTTATTACTTTTAATCTGTTATGAATTAGAACGAAGCATATATTGTCAAAACATGTAATGAGTAAGGATAGCATCTTGGGGACCGATAGCTGGACACATGCAAATACCAGTAGAGACGGACTGCACGCGTCAGCCTGTAGTAACGCGTGGGGAACGTGGCTCGACGCAGCACCATACTATGTTGTATATTACAATACTGTTTTACAAGCAATTGTAGTGCATGCTCTTCAATCAAATGGACTGCATGAAGATTTGCAGTTCATATAGAAGAACTTTACAGATATATCTCTGATAATAACACATATTTGGAAACATCGAACATTGAAACGTCCTGAAAGCTGTCGATGAACTCGTGCAAGCAATTAATCAGAGATCCGTGACACCTGTTTTAGATGGCGTGAAAAGGAAAGTGAGAACATTTCTTGAAGAAAATGTCGGATTTTCAATAATGCGTGAAATACCAATTGCTACGAGGTGTTGCTACGGAAATAATAGCTAATGGGGTATCTTACCCAATAGTCGGTGATGTGCCCAATTTCCGGTTTGTTCCAATCACATCTTGTGATGTGGAGCGAAGTTTTTCACAATACAAAGCTTGTTTACGTGCCAATCGAAGACGATTCACATTTGAGATGTTACGAATGTATGTTGTTGTGCTTGTTGACGGATAATGATGCTGATGACTTGTTCTACAACAACAATTGAATGTGGAATGTAAATATTAAACGTGTTAGTTTCCGTATATCAATGGTATTTATGTTTACCCAACCTCAATCGTCTTCCATTGCTAATGAAAACATCAGTCTACCACTGCCCCATTTCCCTTCTATTACATATCACAACTATATATCATACTGCGATAACTTCCAGTCTGTCCTGCTATCGGTCCCCAAGGTGCTATCCTTAGTAATGAGCTACTTTTGTAACACATTATTTTTCAACGTGAGCACGTTTACACACCCTCTCTTTATGTCGCTGAGTGCTCTGCGTGTTCGTAAGCGTGTGCGTTTCGGAACCCAAAACCGAGCTCTACTAACCATTTTTGTTAGGTAACTGATATGTGGTCCGTGTGTCTGTGGACAGCATAGCTCAAAAACGAAAAGATCGTTAAATACCAAACTTGGTATTTATATTTAGTATATTCCAAGGATGCGACACGAAAATTTCCAAGAAAATCCCCCCACCACAAACTGCCCTTTACATGGAAAAAATGTCGAAAATTTTTATTTTACTCAAAAATTGATGTAACGATTTTGATTAAAGTGTATTGTATTCAATATATTTAGATGAAAAATACATTGTTTATCTTTAATTTTTTGGGAATAGCCTCTGAAGATCTCTTTATCCTTGATGATTTTTATTAAATATTGTATAAGTGGTAAACCGTAAGAGATAAACAAGGACTTACTACACAAAAATGTAGATCACGATAAAACACACAATTTATGTTATGTGGAGTTGATAATTTGGGTTCAGCTTTAAAAAACATACTTTTCTCATACAGGAATTCGTCAACTCGTGCCCATACAAACAAAGGAACATCAGTCACATAGCAACCAGCTTTTGACTATCACTTTAACCTATGGTACTCCCTTATTTCGCTTCTACTTACAAGGAAGCAAGTAATAAGACCATTTGTGGTATTTTTTTTCTCAGTTAGTATGAAGTAAATAGAAGCATAAGCTTTTTAGCAATAATTTGTTGCAGAGATGTGGAGAAAATCATGGGAATGGAATACATTGTTTCATTTGTATAGCCCCCTTTATCTTACTTGTGAAACAACTTAATTTACTATAGGTTTAGAAGATTAGGTTAATCTATCACTAATCACACACACACATACGTACTCCCAGACTCTGTGGGGAAGGGGAGTAATTCTGCATAAAGGAAAATGCCGCACCCCAGTCGGGAATCGAACCCGGGACCTCCGGGTGAGAAGTCAGCTCGCTGACCACTCGATCTATAGATATCTTGGATACAGACAACTGTAGTTTTTGAGCGTCGTCTGGTGACCACACGTTGTAAATCATGCTCACGTATATCCATTACACTCGATGGGTATTATTATTATAATAACTTACACAATTTTGTGTTTCTCAGATCTTTATTCGTTTGTCATTGTTGGAATCGTTTCATAAAATAGCACGTTTGAGATGTGACAGACATGATGTGCCCATCAAGTAAACTAGATATCATCTTTGTATTTAATTTGTTTCGTTTTCATTAGAGTGTTTGCACAGTAGCGCTTGAGTGTGGGAAACACAAAACGGGTAGAGAGAGTGTCGCTCTCATTTATTCTCTTTTAAACGATAATAGCTTTGTATACCAAGTGAGAACACAGCTTCTGAGCGCTTGAACATATTTGCTAGTTCTTTAAATAGTTATTCGATTGTCAGATGTTTCTGTAGATCTACAGAAATTTCTTTGAAATTGGCAACGCTGGTCAGATCCCAGGATGAGATGACAGGCGGCCGAAACTGGACGGCGGAGAGGGAGCCACCGTGGAGAGTCCCTAACAGTTCTGCGGTGAGCGTTAGAAAGCCGCGCCTCAAGTCTTACAGATCTGAAACACTCAGGGACGAGTCCTATTTTATACACTGAACCGACTGCTTGCTTATAGGGACGGAAGGGGATACGCGCGTCAAGCCCAAGTGTACGGCCACCGGAACAGCCGCCGTTTACCTGCTTAGGTCGGAGGACATTAAGACGTACACAATCTCCCATGGGCCACTGCCACGTCGAGTCCAACCCAATCCGAGGGACTGACATGTTCAGCCCGACTACTTCTAGTAACGTCACTAGTCCCAGCGCTCGCACCGGAGAGTTTACAGACGCCATCACAGAGTTCGAACTAGCGAATCGATACCAGGACCTCCCAAGTGCCAGTCTCAGCCACGTGGCTTGGTTTCCTATTACAGTTGTTCAGGATTGGATGTTTACGGGGTTCTGTGTTCGATTCTCGAATCCACCATATATATTTGCCTTCCCATGTTCGGCTGAACCATTTTGGTATAAGAGCTCATTTTGTTGTCACGTAAAATAGGACAGGAGGTAGGGGCTAAGACCCAAAAGCTGTCATGATCACTCCCTAGCTGATGGTGAGGTCCACAATCACAATAAAGGTGGTGTTATTACTTCTGAATTATTATTACTGTTATTGTTTGTGGCGCTTGCTCGCTTGATTGCATGCTTCTCACACACCTGCTGGAAAACATTTCACGCGCAGCTCTCTCTGGTCTCAGCAAAAAGTCTCAAAAATTAAAAAAACAACAACAATAATAAGCGTACTTTATATAGTAAAATAATATTAATTCTTAACTTTAAGCAAATATATAGAAATTATATGTTGTACTTAATAGGCTTCCCTGTATAAAAAAAAATCAGAACATTTCCAGTGTGTATGTGTGTGTTTGTGGACAGCATAGCTCAAAAACCAAACTGGATATATAAGTTTTGTATCTTCCAAGCACGCGACACGAAGCTTTTCAAGAAAATTCTCTCACCACAAACTACCCTTTCCATGGAACATTTTTTAAACTTTTGTTTTCTCAAAAATGGCTGTAACGATTTTGATTAAAATAGTACATATTAAAGCCATTACCTTCACACACACACACACACACACACACACACACACACACACACACACATATATATATATATATATCTTGAATTTTCTGGGAATAGCTTCTGGAGACTTGTTTATTCGGGATGAATTTTGCAGAACTAGTGAACCGTAAGGGATAGACAAACGCTTACTGCACAAAATATGTAGATCTCATTAAAACACATAATTTATGTTATAGGCGTTTGTTATGTAGAGCCTAACTTTTCTCAGATACTCCTTGTTATTAGTTTCAATTTTAAAATACACAAACGCAATTTGTCAAATCCTGGTATGCAAAGAAAGGAATTTCCATCTCATAGTGACCAGCTTTTAAAACATTTGACTATCAATTTAGCCTAGTGTACTCCCTTATTTCCCTTCTACTTACAAGGAAGCAAGTAATAAGACCATTTCTGTTAATGTTTATCGCGATTATCATGACGTGGATAGAAGAATAAGCTTTTTAACAATAATTTGTTACAGAGAGGTATAGAAAGTCATATAAATGGAATACATTAGGTGGGTACCTACTTGCTCTACCATCTTGTACGTTCTTGCCTACCTCTTGTATGTCAAGGAAAATATCAATGGCTGCGACAATATACATAATCATAGAGCACGAAATAAATCAGATGTACCCAAAAGGAAGTGTAAACAGCTTCTATGAACGTCATTAACCTTCTCATATAATAAATGTTTCATTTCAGAGTTGCAAGAGCAGGGCTAGGTGTACTGTTTTATAATGTAAACATGGAATTTCATATCATTATATAGTCAACTGACGACGTCATGTTCTATGTATCTATTTAACCATTCCTATCTGTTTCTCTACCCATGCATCCATCCATCTTATCTATCACATGTATCTTAAATTACCTACCTATCTACCGTTTTCAATATATTCCTGGTTATTGATTTCAGTTTTAAAATAATTAAACTTTTCTCATAAGGGAACTTGTCAACACCTGGCCACGCAAAGAAATGGATTTCAATCCCATAGCAACCACATATTAAAACATGTGACTGTCGGTTTATCCTAGTGTATTCCCTTATTTCCCTTCTACTTATAAGGAGCTAAGGAGTAAAACCGTTTGTGCTAATATTTTAGCATGCAATAGATAGAAGAATAAACTTACAAACAACAATTTGTTACAGAGATGTAAGAATGGAACACATAAGAGTTTTTAACATGTAATGTTTCCAAATTCTTGAGGATTGGAGCAGTTGAAGCTGGTCCCCAGTTGCAGACTTCTCACGCTTGAGGGAGGACACATCTGCAGCAAAGTCTCTTTTTCTCCTTTAACAAAGAGTAGCCACTTGTTGGCATCTGACCACCGAGAAGTGGCTGACATCATCATGTCATCTCTACAAGATGGATTGTAACTATTGTTTGCTTTTCCTCTCCACCTTGTTTCCACAGACTCTCTTCTTTTCTTTATTTATACATCTTATTGTTATGAACAGGCTTTTTACCTACGTACAGTCAATACTTTACTGTTCCCAAAATTATATAAAGGCATTTCATGGGAACTACATTGATAACAAAAGAGTAGAAAATATATTGTATTCCAAAAACTGTGATACAAAATTACACCATAAATACATTTTGAAACCTTTGATTCCACACAAGTACAGTGTTACTATAAATGATCTTTCCGATTACAAACTTGAATAACTATCGTTAGAAGACACTTAGAAACTTGCTCAAATGTTTTTTTATGTTGTTGAACCTGTTGTATATTTATTAATTTTGTTGCTAGTAGACGATATAACAGAAAAATTGCAGGAATGAAGACAGAAGGGTATTTTGTGTGCTAGATGTTCATATATCTCATTCTTTTGTGACTGTAAAACCGAAATTTAGAAGAAAATTTGCGGTCGATCCACCCAATGAGCCCAGTATCCGTGATCGTACGTTGATTGCAAAACGAGGGGATGGGTCTGTAAGCTGCAGTAAGTGAGGCAAATGTGGAGCGTGTGAGAGAGAGTTTCACACGACGTCTACAGAAATACACAGTAAAAACCAGTAGACAATTAAAAATACCCAACAAACGTGTGGAAGATTTGTGGAAACGAGTCGCGTACATTTTCCACATAAATGTTAGGATTTTACAAAGTCTGACATTGTCTTTGTGCAGTTTTCCTGACCTGGCTTCATCACTAAACATCAGTGATTCCATGAAACCTTCAGTTTCCATTCTGAGTTGCATCTCCTCACTGAAAGACTGCTGTTTGGCTTTTTCGTCTGGTTTCAGAACTTGCGGAATTGAAAACGTGAAATCTTCCACACAGTTTGTTGGAAGTCTACTGGTTTTTACAGAGGATTTCTGTGGACTTCGTATGAAACTCTCTCTCTCTCTCTCTCTCTCTCTCTCTCTCTCTCTCTCACGCTCCATATTTACCTTACTTACCGGTTGACTTGCGCATCCCCTCGTTTTGAAGTTAGCGTTCTAGTTAGTGATACAGGGCGCACTGGGTGCATCAACACTAAATTTTCTTCTAAAATTGTATTGTACAGCGAGAACCGACTGGGATGTGTGAAAATCTAGCACACAAAGTGCTCTGCTGTCTACGTTTGCAATAATTGTTCTATTATCTTGTCTTCTAGCAACGAAATTATTAATATTCAACAGGTTTACCATCATATCAAAAACGTTTTAATTTTTGTTTCCATTGATACCAACATCATCTGTCTCCTAACAATAGTTTGTAATCAGAAAGATCGTTTATAAAAACACTTTATACCTATTACGTATGATCAAGAGCGACGTGGGGTTGCAGATTCTCCGCATTGTGAGGAAGGCGAGGAGCTGCGATAGACAGCGGTACCAGCCAAGCTTTCCGTTTAGAAGAAGAGCGATGATATCCACATCAACTCTCCGTATCGCATTGATGATCACCCATATTAACTTACATAGGTGGGCGTGAGGTCGGCATTCGGGTTCGCAGACTATGCCTCGCACGGGCTTTAGCGCCATGAATGTAATTTTACTGTCTATACTAAGTGAGACGTTGAATTCTAAAAGAAAAATTCGATGTCAGGATTACACCGGAAATACACGTTTTGAAACACTAAAATTAGAAAAAAGTGAGTGTTTGTGTGTATGTGTGCGTATGGACGTCGCCCTCCACGGTTGCCTTGCTCACTTCATATACCCAAGGTCTCGGGTTCAAACTCGGTGGAGGACAATGTTTTTTTTTGCTTTTGTTTTGGCTTACTTCTTAGCGTGGCTTCCTTCGGAAGGGAAGTAAAGCCGTTTAACCCGTATCGTAGATTTATTACAAGAAAAAGAACCTCAAGCATGATAAAGAGACCTCTGAACAAAATTAAGCGGTCTTTCAAGCCCAGTATGGAATGGGACGCTGAGAACCACAGCAGTTAAAGAGCGTCCGTAAATAAGACTGCAGTTCATTATGTGTAGACAGCATGGCTCAAAAACATTAACCCCGTTAAATACCAAGCTTACTATTTAAGTTGAGAGTCCTCTAAACACCTGACAGGATGATGTTCAACTCTGCATCCTTTAAGTGGAAGAACTTTCGCCATGTTGAAATTCTCAAAAATGACTTAACCATTTTGATTAACAGACTTTATATTTAAAATGTTATGGGAATAGTTTTCAATAGTTTCTTTTCGTCGTGGTGAAGCAGAGACAACTCAAATAAGGTCATAAAAAATAGGCTTTTAAAACATTTGACTATCACTTTATCCTAGTGTATTGCCTTCTACTTACAAGGAAGAGAGTAATAATACAATTTCTGTTAATGTTTATCTTGAATATTTTGAAGTAGATAGAAGAATAAGTTTTTAAAAGGAGTTTCTTTCAATATATATAGAGCAAGTCATGTGAACTTAACGTACTACATTTTTATATAGAGTCTTCAGATTTATTGGAGCTTTGTCGCTATCGTTTTCCTGCCCATGACGTCAATACCGGGTAGTGAGTTTATCACGTATTGTCTCTGGTAGAGGATTAGGGGAAGAGGTGGATGTCAACAGTTTCGAGGTTACCTCAGTGAAATGGGACTTGTGTCGCACCTTTCCAATATTTATATTAGGAACATTCACTTGTGTCTCGTAAGTTCGCAATCGCAGTATTTATGTTAATAGGTAGAGGAAGCAGGGTAACCCCGTCAGCAGTGCTGCACTGGTTTGTGTTGCCTTCTGCAAATACATCCTTAAAACATCCATCGCCATTTCCTTATAGCGTTATGAGAAAAAAAATCTGATGTACTCCATTCACACAGCTTTCTTGACATCTCTGTAACAAATTATTGTTAAAAAGCTTATTCCTCTATCCACTTCATGCTAAATGTTAGCAGGAACTGTGTTATTACTTAGTTCCTTGTAGATAGAAGAGAAATAAGGGACTTCACTAGACTAAACCGACAGTCAAATGTTTTAAAATGCAGTTGCCATGGGATTGAAATCCGTTTCTTTGCGTGGCCAAGCGCTGACAAGTTCCCGTGTGAGAAAAGTAAAAGTACCTTAAAACTGAAATCAATAACAAGGAATGTTTCAAAAAGTGTCAACTCCCAGGGAGAAATGAGTAAAACATAAATTGTGTGTTTTAACGAGCTCTACATTTGTTGTGTATAAGTTTTTGTCTATCTCTTACGGTTTAACAGTTATGCAAAATTCCGCCAAATTCATTCAGAATAAAGAGGTCTTCAGATGCTGTTCATAGAAAAGTCAAGAAATACATTTTATTTGTCTGGTGAGTATTTTTAATATACGATATTTTAATCAAAATCGTTAGAGCCATTTTTGAGAAAATCAAAATGTTCGAAAAAAGTTCCATGTAAAGGGTAGTTGGGGGTGGGGGGATTTTCTTGAAAATCTTCGTGCCGCATCCTTGGAAGATACCAAACTTAAATACCAAGTCTGGTATTTAATGGACTTTTCGTTTTTGAGCTATGCTGTCCAAAGACACAGACACACACACATACACATGGACCCTTTTTGGAAGATTTTTTTGGATTCGGGGGCCTCAAAACATGCATTTCCGGTAAAATCTCGGAATTGAATTTTTGGGTGCAATACAATACCTTCTGTATACACTGTCTACATAGTACGTGTAGAGAAACTAAACACTCCGTTGCTTGTGAAAGCTTGTATTGTTATATGGCTGCCATTTTATCTAATAGCAGCACGTTTTACATGTTGGATAAAATGTTTCGACAAACCATAGATAATAATATGTGTTTTGACCATCCATTTTTGAGCACCGGTAGTATATTGCATCCTTTCCTCTACCTGGAAATATGTACAAGGATGGAATGTCTGGTCACAGAAACTGCCCTTTTATGTCATTTTGGAGCTAAGATGTTCCTATCTGTTTCAACCTCGATGTTTTAATGAGCGTCAGTAGCAAACATTTCTTTCAAACTCTCACACCTGCTGTATTATTGACAGAATTGTGAACTATTCAGAAAACCCTGTATGAGCAAAGAATGTTTTTAAAGCTGAAATCAAAAACAAGGAATAACTACAAAACAATCAACTCCACGAAAAAAGTGTATATAACATAAATTGTGTGTTTTAAGGTGCTCTACAGCTTTGTGCGGTAAGGTTGTGTTAATCACTTACGTTTTAGAAGTTATGCAAAACTCCGTAAAATTCATCCAAAATTAACTAGTCTTCAGAGGATATTCCCAGAAAATTCAAGACATACATTTTGTTTGTCAGGTAAATATCTTTAATATATGATATTTAAATCAAAATCCTTAGAAACATTTTTGAGAAAATCATAAATTTCCAAAAAAGTTCCATGTAAAGGATAGTTTGGGATGGGGGGATTTTTCTGCAAATCTTCGTGTCGCATTCCTGGAAGATACTAAACTTAAATACCAAGTTTTGTATTTTACCGACTTTTCGTTTTTGAATTAATCGATTCACAGACACACGGACACACTGACACACACACACACACAACACACGGACCTTTTTCTGAAAATGCTTTCTTTGGATACAGGGGACCCTAAAACGTATATTTCCGGTGAAATCTCGGTATCAAATTTTTGGGTGGAGTGCAATACCTTCTCTATACACTATGTACATAGTAGGTGTAGAGAAAGTAATTAAATCAAACATACGTTAAACATATTACTTTCTCTACACGTACTATATACATAGTCTATATAAAAGGTATTGTATTGCACATAAAATTCAATACCGAGATTTCACCAGAAATACATGTTCTTGGGCATGGTTCGTGTGTATGTGTGTCTGTCTGTGGACAGCATAGCTCAAAAAAGAAAAGACCGTTAAGACCTTGGTATCCTCCAAGGATGCGACATGAAGTTTTTCAAAAAAATCCCCCCCTCAACTACCTTTTACATGGAACTTTTTTCGAAAATTTTGATTTTCTCAAAAATAGCACAAACGATGTTAATTAAAATATCTATATTAGACATATTCACCTGAATAATAATATTTATATCTTGAAATTTCCGGGAATTGTCTTTAAAGTCTACTTTATTCTTGATGAACTTTACGGAATTTTGCATAACTGCTAAACCGTAACAGATGGACAAAAACTTACCACACAAGAAATGTAGAACACATTAAAGCGCACAATTTATGTTATATACAATTTTTTTTCAAGGAGTTGATCGTTTGAGAGATATTCCTTGTTTTCGGTTTCAGCTTTAAAATTTGTCAACTCCTGTCCATACAAACAACGGAACTTCAGTCACATAGCAACCAGTTATTTGACTGTCACTTTAACCTTATTTCGCTTCTACTTACAAGCAAGCAAGTATAAGACTATTTCTGCTAATTTTTTCTCAAAGTAGATAGAATGAATAAGGTTTATTAAGAATAATTTGTTGCAGAGATATAGAGAAAGTCACGTGAATGGAGCACATCAAATGCTGTTTGTATTTCTCCACACACATCCAACAGGCTTCAGCTTCTGAACATTATTTTCTATGGGTCCTATGCTGTAGGGGCTCATTCACGATGTAGTGGCTGGGGCAATCAGAAACATTATTTTTGTGATATATGTGTAAACAGAGGAAAATTATGTGATGATGATGATATTGCTCTTCCCGCTTGTGTGGGTAATCCCGGTCAGTGACACATTTAGAGTTTTTCTTCATTAAGTTAAAAATTAATTTCTTAAATAAAGTTCTTATTTGCAAACATGTAGGTGAAGAACCAAGTTAACAGTTGACATAAAAATAATTTTTTTTATCTGGTACTGCATGTCGTTCACAGCGACTTTGCTTATGTGACCGCCACTACCCCATCTCCGTTAACGTATTCGGAAGTAACACTCAACAACGTAAATTCTGTAAAGTGTGGTCAGTTCCATCTCACACGAAATATACTGATGAGAAACAGCTCTGCATCCCCAGCACACAAACTGTTTACAACTAAGGTTCAATTCCATACCTCCCCTTTGAGACAAGGGACTCGCTCAACTCATAATGTCGTCGCTTACCTACTGGCGCTAAAGGACCCGGTATATTTTAACGTCAGTATTATGAATACTGCTATAAAATTGATGTTTCAGAACTTTATACTTTCTCTAGCACATATAGTTTTCTCCAAAACATGATGAGCTTCAAACATCACAGCCCCCTCCCCTGCCACTGAAATAACCATTAGCAAACAAGAGACGACCCTGTACTAGGGTTGAGAGGCAACGTAGTAAAATATGTTTCCTGGAGACTCTGTATGCAGTCGAGATTCGCTCCTCAGTTAAGGGACCAATAAGTGGAAGACTTGGCAACAGCGAGGGTCGGTTTCAAACCGCAGACCTCCTAAATTGAAACTTCGGCAGAGGGTTATGTTCTGAAAAATGCTGTATGTACACACATTGTTCAAGCTGCTACGGAAGGTATTGTATTCCCCTACAAATTCTGTGTGTAGATTTTACCGGGAATTTATATTTTGGGTTCCCCTGAATCCGATAAAAGCATATTTAGAAAAAGACCCGCGTGTGTCTGTGGACAGCATAGCTCAAAAACGAAAACACCTTAAAATATCAAACTTGGGAATTTTGTGTTTAGTTTCTTCCAGGGATGCGACACGAAGCTTTTAAAGAAAATGCACTCACCACAAACTATTCTTTAGATGTACAAAGTTTTAAAACGTTTTTTTCTCTCTCTCAAAAATAGCTCAAGCGATGTTGCTTAAAGTGCCAAATATGGAAGATATTTACATCACAAATAAAATTTATATTTTGAATTTTACAGTAATAGCCCCTAAACACCTGTTTATTCTGGATGAGTTTTTCAGAATTTCGCATAACCTTTAAAACATTAAAGATAGGCAAAATTTTCTACAGAAAAATACACAATTTAGTCACATGCATTTTTCTTGTGGAGTTGACCATTTTGGAGAAGTTCCTTGTTATTCTTTTCGGTTTTAAACAACCTAACTTTTCTCAAACGGGAACATGCAATCTTAATTGTTTTTATAGCGACAGCGACATTTTACCGGTAATATACGTTTTAGTGTCCCCTGTATAAAAAAATTAGAAAAAGGTCCGCGTATGTCCGTGTATCAAAAATAAAAAGTTGGTAAAATACCAAATTTGGTATATAAGTTAAGTATCTACCAAGGATACGACACGAAGATTTTGAGAAGAATTCTCCCATCCCAAACTACGCTCTACAGAAAAAAAAATCGAACATTCTGATTTTCTCAAAAATGGCATAATAATTTTGATTAAAACACCGTATATTAAGGATATTTATATCCCAAATAAAATGCATATCTTGAATTTTCTGGAAATAAGCTCTTAAGATTTCTTTATTGTGAATGAAGTTTGCTGAATTTTGCGTAAGTGATGAACCGTAAGAGATAGACAGAAATGTACTACACAAAAAATATAGATCACTTTAACACACACAATTTAGTGTATTTTTTTCATGGAATTGACCATTTCTGAGATATTCCTTGTTATTTGTTTCAGATTTAAAACACTTAAACTTTTCTCCCGCATGGAAAGTTGTAAATTCCTGGCCCTGCATAGAAACGGATTGCAAGCAGCTTTTAAAAGACGTGACTGTCACTTCAACCTAAGCTACTCCCTTATTTTCCTTCTAATTATAAGGAAGCAAGTAATAAGACTATTTCTGTTAATGTTTATCCTGATTAACATGAAGTGGATAGAAGAATAATCTTGTGTAAGAATAGTGTCTGTATGGAACAGGTAGAGAAAGCTATGTGAATGGAACTTATTACCTTTTTTTAATTCTATTTATTTAACTCGTTTTAATCACTTGGTCATCAGAGTCTCCTGTTCCACTGGGGTGCCGTCCAGTTGTCCTGGGCAAAACTAACACGCGAAACACCAGAGGAAATGTTTAAATAAACAAGTTTCCTTAAAGACCAGAGAGAAAGTTTCCAGGAAACAGCAGGTAAACACTGACAGAGTTTCAGAGAGTATGTTCCTTTAATAAGGATATACCGTTAATGCTTTTATCGAGAATAAGTTAAATTCGTTGTAAGTTACATTATAAGTTACAGGCGATCGATACAATTTGAACAGAAATCTTGTAGTGTAGGAAACGCCTTGGCAATAAAGCTTCTCTGTGCTCTGAAAGACGGTCTGTCCCTCGACGTGTTTCCATCAGACTAAATGCTTCTCGGATCCACGTTGGCCCACAAAGAAGCGGAGGAGAGTTAAACTCGGAAGATCCAAAGTGATCCCTGTCAGCCAGCTCAGCTGTGTCTGCCAATAGATACATGCTACGTAAGTATTCTTGTTGCAATATGTAGCAAGCATTCCTCAATGCAGTTTCAATCGGCGCGCGCAACCGCCTGCTCTATTTTGCTTTGCTGCAGATCTTTTTACGTGTTGTAATGTACTGGTGCTGCTTTTTATTGTGCTAATGGTTTAGTTAATGGCTGTTCGGATTGGGCTGGGCTCGACGTGGCAGATTGGATACGTCTGGGTGGGTTTGTGAGACTCCGACACTAACCTGGACAGTTAGTAGACCTAAGCTGGTAATGGTGGGCTCTACGGTAGTCATCCCCTCGGGGTTGACACGCGTAAGTGGCGTATCCACTTCCGTTCAGTGCATTTTTGATAATGCTTAACGCCCACTTTTACTATCATGCCACCGCAGTCGATGACACTGGTGATACATGAGATGAAAATGGAGCACCGTTGGAATGTGATGGCGGGGGAAAGCGCGGATGCCGGAGAAAACCCGCCCTTACGCCGCTTTGTCCACCACATATCTCACGTGCCGTTCGCTTGGGATCGAACCTGGGCCGTCTAGGTAAGCTGCAAATGGTCTAACCACTCGGCCACGGTGCGTCTAAAGGAAAAAACTCACCTGAATTGGCACGCATACCTGAGTAGTCAGGCTATGCACGTTTTTTTTTTGTTTTGTTTTGTTTTGTTTCATTTCATTGGTTTAGCCTCCTTTAACCTGAATGGTGATATCGGGGGCTTTTGAAACAGCTCGTATTACTGTAGGTTTTAGAACATTAGGCTAGTGGATATTATATTACTAAACACATACACACAGATACTTCCAGACTGTGTGGGGGATAGGGAAGAATTCAGGTTCAAGAAAAATTCCGCGCTCCTGCCGTGGGGTCTCCGGGTGAGAAGTCAACTCCCTGACCATTCGACCACTCGGAGGCACGCTTGTTTCTTGCCTGAGATGCAAATGGTTTAGTTTGTTACTTTTAAAATGACTCATTGTCGTGCTGCAGCCGTGGATGGGACGAAGTGGCAACAGTGTCACGGAGCGACCACAAGGTTCTCTCCGACTTTCGGCCAGAACCTCCCTAGCAGCAAGTCGTGTTTATCTCAAT
Source organism: Hymenopus coronatus (assembly GCA_030762935.1). Lineage (NCBI taxonomy): Eukaryota > Metazoa > Arthropoda > Insecta > Mantodea > Hymenopodidae > Hymenopus > Hymenopus coronatus. Next base: position 156,153,978 of record CM060897.1, read on the forward strand.
GGAATGGGGCAAACAAACAACTCAAAGTTAGTTGTTTTTCGCTTTCAGTTTTACTACCGTACAATTTGGCTTGTGGTGTTAAATATCCAATCCGGTGAATGTAGGAAACCACGGAAACTCCTCAGCCGCGACAAGATTTGAACCCAGGACCTCCCGAATACGTGGCACAGACAGTTAAAACGTGTATTTTAAAATTTACCCCGCGCAAACAGACAGTAAATAATTCAATTGAGAGTAAACCATTGTGTGTGAGGTCACATAGCGGGTGGGCTTCCTGTTGCCAGGGAAACAGACACACGTAATGAATGGTATTATAATATTATGCATCATGCACACGCAGTTTTTTGAGACACGGAGATTTGCTGGCGCCCTCTCACTACTAATTTATGCCGAATGCGCGATGAAAATTACATCGATGTGCCTGCCATAGCGCGGCACATACAAAACAGAATGGAACCATAAACCAGTAATCATAAATGAAACGCTCGTAAAGAATGGAAAATTAACTAGTGACAGTAACGGAAGCGCTTCTGTGTACTAACTGAGGATTTAGTACCAGTTCCACATGTGCAGTTGCACGCTAAATGTGGTTAAGACAACCATTTGGTTCACAGTTCTCATTGGCTGACGAGCTTCCAATCCTGACTTTCTCTCGCCAGTATTGCATCACAAAGAAATAATAATAATAACAACAACAGTAATAATAAGACTGCGCCATCGAGCGGCATTGAGAAGGTGGTGGTAGTGGTGGTGCTTGTAAAATGTAAATGGCGTGTTATTTATGGACGCTCTTTAACTGCTGTGGTTCTCAGTGTCCCATTCTATGCTGGGCGTGAAAGACCGACTAACTGTTTGGTTCTAAGCGAAAGTCGTATGAATCGGGGTTGAGACTTTAAAAGGCTATTGGCCACCACATACCGTAAACGAGGTGCGATATGTTAGAGTTGTTAAAGTGATGTAAAATAAAATAGCCGTGGCCGAGTGGTTGTCTCTCACCTAGACGGCCCGGGTTCGATACCAAACGACCGCATGTGAGATTTGTGGTGCAAAAAGCGGCGCATGGGCGGGTTTTCTCCGGTTTCCCTTGCCATCGCATTCCCCTGGTGCTCCATCTACCACCAGTGTCATCGCCTGCGGTGCCACAAATATTAAAAGCGGGCGTTAAACACTATAAAAACCAAAAGAGACAACAAAACAAAACAGTGCACCTTGCTGGCTGTGATCGCGCACCCCTGGGAGCCGCTTCCGTCGAAAGTCACAGCTGTCATTACATAATGTAGTGTTACACCTGTGTGAGTGAACACTTCACATTCGGCGAGCGAAGTTCCGATTGTCCCACTAGTGTGACATACCTGACCATTCAGGTACACCACTTCTGGAACTTTCTTGCCACGAGATCGACAGTTATATAAAGGAGGCAACTTGCCCCACGGAGGAAGCTTATGCGGCCTCCTTGTAGCCGATATTGCTCCTCTAGAGGCTCCTTACGGCTGCGATATATGAGACATGGACGCAGTACTTCAGAATAAATGTTTTCGGGTAGACCTGAAAGGGTGTCGTAAGAAACCCAAGTCTCATCTCCTGTGACTATCTGTGTTAGAAATTCTTCGCCGTCTTCATCATAACGGGTTAAAAACTGAAGTGCACTACCCATCCGTTTTGTTTTGTGTTGCTCAGTAAGAATCTTTGTTACCCAACGTAAGCAAAATTTACGAAATTTCAGTTTTTCGGTAACAATTTCATGAATTAGTGATCGTGAGCTTTGGGGAAATGCCATAGCGAGAGCACTAATTGTAAACTTGCTGTTTTCCTGGATCTTGTCATCAATCGCGTGAACCAGTTTTTATGTAACCAAAGATGGACGCCCACTTCGTTCTTCATCGTGCACTTCACTACGTCGTTCATTGAACTGTCGGACCCATCTTCTCACCATTGAATTACTCATCGCATTTTGTCCGTAAACTTCGCAAATTTGCCGATAAATTTCGATTGGTTTCACTTTCATAGCATTCAGAAAACGAATCACAGATCTGATTTCACAAGCGGCGGGATTTTCAATTAACACCGACATTGTAAACAAGCACAACAAAGCGTATGTGGCTAACAGCGATCTCAAAATGACGCACGTTTCTTCTCCTTGATACAGAGAGTCTACCGCGCATGTGCGAAACTGCGATCGCAGCGCTGCAGTGGAGATAAATTGAAACGGAACTTACTTTCTGGACGTACCTCGTATGTTTTAGGACCACCTGCATCCAGAAAAAACCTTTTTTAAGGAGTATAACCCAAAAACTAAAAGATCGTTAAATACCAAACTTGGTATTTAAATTTAGCATTGAATTGAAATGAAATGTATTTGTAACATGCCAATAGTAAATGGATTTACACGTCAGTATAATAAGAAAAATACATAACTGATAATATTTTAAAACTTGTAACTTAAAAACTCTTTTATTGAATAGAAACATTGATTCATTAAAATTTGTTTTACATTTTGCTTAAAGCAATTTTCGTATATTCAACGGTAACTTGTTAAAAAGCATAACGCCAGCATATGCAGGTGATTTTTCATAGTTTGTGAGTTTATGATTTTCAATGGATGGGATACGAACATTTGAGGAAACTCCCCGCCCCCCCCCCCCCGAAATTACCCTTTACGTGGAAAAAGTCGACAATTTTGATTTTCTCTAAAATCCCTCTGACGATTTAATTAAAGTACTGTATATTAAAAATATTTACATGAAAAATAAAATCTATATTTTGAATGTTCTAAGAATAGCCTCAGGATGAATTTTGGTGAATTTCGCATAGCCACCAAACCCGCAAGAGATAAGCAAAACGTGTTGGTTTCGTTAAAACACACAATTTATGTCGTATATTTTGTTTCGTAGTCTGCTTACCCTCCTCAACTTTAGAACTGACACTCCCCTAGGACATACAAGTGGATGTCTAGGGGTCAGAAGTCTGTCGGGGAGCCAACGGCACGAAACCACAGAATGGAGAACCTGGCCCGTAGCCAGGCATGAGTGTGAGGAAGTGGATCATATGTAGCACTGACACTCCCCTAGGACATACAAGTGGATGTCTAGGGGTCAGAAGTCTGTCAGGGAGCCAACGGCTCGAAACCACAGAATGGAGAACCTGGCCCGTAGCCAGGCATGAGTGTGAGGAAGTGGATGATATGTAGGACTGACACTCCCCTAGGACTTAGAAGTGGATGTCTAGGGGTCAGAAGTCTGTCAGGGAGCCAACGGCACGAAACCACAGAATGGAGAACCTGGCCCTTAGCCAGGCATGAGTGTGAGGAAGTGGATCATATGAAATGGAAGCGAAATGGATTATTGGAAAAGTGATGATGGAGCAATTGGTGTAACCGGAGGATCCGGAGAAAACCCGCTCAGACGCCGCTCCGTCCACCACGAATCCCACGTGTGGGCGCATGGGATTGAACTCGGGTCGCCTAGATGAGAGCACCTATGCCATATATAACTTGTGTGTGTGTGTGTGTGAGTGTGTGTGTGTGTGAGTGTGTGTGTGTGGTAGAGTTGACCGGAGATATTTCTTATTATTGGTTTCAATTTTAAACTGCGCATCTTCTCAAAGAGGGTCAGCTTTTGTTTCATCTCTCTTTTGTTTTCTAGAACGCAAAGCAACTTCTGCTACTCACATATCGATCGATTTTTAAAACATTTGACTATCACTTTATCCCCTTCTACTTACGTACAGTTGTGTTAATGTTTAGCATGAAGTAGAAAGAAGAATACTCTATTGTAAGAATAGTTTGTTTGCAGAAACAGATAGAGAAAGTCATGTGAATGCAACACATCACATTTTACTTTCTGAATTTCCTTATTTTATCTTTGTGTGTTATGTTCACTGTGGTTTGGAGTCGTTGTTATGCAGTTTGATTTCCTTAATGCTGTCGAGCATGTGTTTTGGAACACCTGGTGCCCGTCTCTGAGATAGCAGCTTCCTGGAGACAGAGAATGAACGTGAAGCTTATCCTGATATGTGTCACAGGAACACGCCGGATGTTGCTTTCATCACAGGATAATACTGCGGACCAAACACTACCAGTATTGGAAAATTCTTACCCAAGGAAATTCACCCCATCCGCAAACTTCCGCTTCTTAAGAATTACGATGCTACTTTCCCTTGCAAGTGCTTAGGAGATGCGGCTGTATGCTTGCCTGAATATACACCACGAACATTCAACATAAAATAATGATTATCTCGCAAAGGGTACTGCCACAAAAAATATCATTTGTTGCATTCACATGACCTTCTCTGTCCCTGTTCTGTAAACAATCTATTCTTAAAAGGGTCCATGAAGCTTAAAGTTTCTCTACATTCGTCTTCTTACGATAAGGAAAAAACCCGAAAATTTCTTATCCGGATACCTCACCTTGAGCGAGATTCGAACTCGCGACCACATGAATATAAGGCAGATACACTTCATACTAATCGAGATGAACATAAACAGAATTGGTCGTATTACTTCCTTATAACTAGAAATAAGGGAATGCACTAGGCTAAAGCGACAGTCACATCTTTTAAAAACTAGTTTCTGGCCAGATGCAAAGATAACGGACACGTGAAACAATAGCAAGGAATACCTTCGACATAAAACAAACTTTCTTCTGACGTGAGCTGCATGTTTTCTTTGCCTATTTCTTACAGTTTAACTGCCGCAAAATTCATCCAGAATAAAGTGGTCTTCAGAGGCTACTCCCAGAAAAGTCAACATATACCTTTTATTTATCATGTAAACATCTTAAATGTATGATACTTCAATCAAAATCATTGCAGAAAACCAACCTTTTAGGAAAATGTGTCCATGTAAAGGGTAGTGTTGCGGGTGTGTGGCTATTCTTAAGAATGTGCGCGTCGTATTCTTGGAAGACACCGAAGTTTGAGTTTGCTATTTAGCGTTTTTGACCTTTTCTGTCCACAGACACATACACACACATACACATACACATGGGCATTTAAAAAAAAAATTAGTTCAGGAGGTCCAGAAACAAATATTTTCAGTGTAATCTGGATATGGAATGTTCAGTGCAATACAATACCTTTTCTATACACTATGTACATAGTACGTGTAGAGAAAGTAATCATGTAGATCTCGTTAAAACACAATTTATATTAGACATTATTTTGTGGAGTTAGCAGTTAGATATTCTCTGTTATTGTTTTCCACTTTAAAATACTTACAGTTTCCTTGTAAGGGAATTTATATTCCTGTTTGTATTGTTATACTCCTAGCGATAGAAAAACCAAATTTCAATCACATATCAACCAACATTTTAGAACATTTGTCTGTCACTTTAGCCTAGTATTCCCTTATTTCCCTTCTACTTACAAGGAAGTAAGTAATAAGACAATTTCTGCTAATGCTTATCTAGATTAGCATGAAGTAGAAGATAAAAACTATTTTGCAAGAATAGCTTGTATATGGTTACGTAGAGAAAGTCATGTGAATAGAACACATGTGCTGTTAGTATTTACGTTTTCTGTGAAACACAAAAGGTACTCTGCTGGCTGAGCTGAAGTGGCTGGGCAGAAGAAGAACTTGTGGGGCAGACGGTAGCTGCACATTTCAAGTCCATTCTGGAGCTTGGTCCAACACAATTGCCATGTAGACCTGACAGGAAAGATCCGTTTTCTAAAATGTTGCGACCATCAGCAGTAAAAGCAAGTTGCGGGCGCACAATGCAGACTTGGGGTTCACTATTGGCAGCCCCTCCTCCTTCCTGCCAACACAACACAACCAAACTTATATGGCAAACATCGTCCAAGATAAAACCTGCAGCCCAGTCCATTAAAAGTGTGCACTTGATTGTATCGATATGGTTAGGCTTATTCATTCTGACGTCCATATTTCAGAAGCGCCTCGGCACAACGTTTCAAACTCAGCTCAAAAATCTCATGTCTTCCGTTCACATTACTTTTTCTACATCTCTCCAACAAATTATTGTTAAAAAGCTAATGCTTCTATTTACTTCATGCTAATCCACAAAAATTAGTAAAAATAGTCTTGCTACTTGCTTCCTTGTAAGTTGAAGCGAAATAAGGGAGTACACTAGGTTAAAGTGATAGTCAAAAGCTGGTTGCTGTGTGACTGAAGTTCCTTTGTTTGTATGGACACGAGTTGACAAATGCCTGTATCAGAAAAGTATACGTATTTTATAGCTTAAACCAATAACAAGAAATATCTCAAAAAAGACCAACTCCATGAAAAAATGTATATAACTTACATTGTGTGTTTTAACGAGCTCTATATGTTCTATTAACTACATTTTTGGTCAATCTCTTACTGTTTGCCAGTTTTGCAAAATTCCGCAAAATCTATCCAGAATAAACATGTCTTAAGAGGCCATTCCCAGAAAATTCAAGATATACATTTTATTTGTCATGTAAATATCTTTAATATACGAAATGTTAATCAAAATGGTTAGAGCCATTTTTGAGAAAATGAAAATTTTCGAAATTTGTTTCATGGAAAGGTTAGATTAGGATGGGGGAATTTTCTTGAAAAGCTTCGTGTCGCATCCTTCGAACATAGCAAATTTAAATACCCAGTTTGATATTCAACGCTCTTTTCGTTTTTCAGCTATGCCCTCTACAGACACAATACACATGCACATACACACGGATCTTTTTCCAAAAATGCATTTTATGTGCGGTGAAATCTCGGTATTGAATGTTTGGCTGCAATACAGTACCTTCTCTGTTGTATGAACATACATAGTCCGTATAGAGAAAGTATTCTTCCATCTAATTCGTGCTAATCGAGACAAACACTACTAGACATGGTCTTATTATTTACTTCCTTGTAAGTAGAAGAGAAATAAGGAATACTCTGTGTGTATCAACATTTTTAATCGCTAATCACACAATTCCAGATTTTCAGTTTGGTTTTCGCCTTACACATTCCACTACACATCAGTTATTAAGGGTCACAAAAGCTATTGCAACAGGATTTGAAAAGGAACACTTTACTGATGCAATCTTCCTTGACATTGCTCCTCAAGCCTTTGATAGAGTATGGCACAAAGGTCTACTAGTAAAAGTATATTGAATAGGAATACCAGATTCTCTTATACAGAAAATAAGGAGCTTTTTAACAGGACAGCAACTTCTAGTGCGCATAGATGTCTTCAAATCAACTGTACGAACAATCGCCGCAGGAGTACCACAAGGATCAGTTCTCGCACCGCTACTGTTTAACATGACATTCCTGATTTACAACCAACTTCCATCACAGCAGTACCACAAGAATCAGTTCTCGCACCGCTACTGTTTAACATGATATTCCTGATTTACAACCAGCTTCTATCGCAGGAGTACCACAAGGATCAGTTCTCGCACCGCTACTGTTTAACATGATATTCCTGATTTACAACCAACTTCCATCACAGCAGTACCACAAGGATCAGTTCCCGCACCGCTACTGTTTAACATGATATTCCTGATTTACAACCAGCTTCCATCACAGGAGTACCACAAGGATCAGTTCCCGCACCGCTACTGTTTAACATGATATACCTGATTTACAAGCAGCTTCCATCACAGGAGTACCACAAGGATCAGTTCTCGCACCGCTACTGTGTAACATGATATTCCTGATTTACAACCAGCTTCCATCACAGGAGTACCACAAGGATCAGTTCTCGCACCGCTACTGTGTAACATGATATTCCTGATTTACAACCAGCTTCCATCACAGGAGTACCACAAGGATCAGTTCTCGCACCGCTACTGTTTAACATGATATTCCTGATTTACAACCAGCTTCCATCACAGGAGTACCACAAGGATCAGTTCTCGCACCGCTACTGTGTAACATGATATTCCTGATTTACAACCAGCTTCCATCACAGGAGTACCACAAGGATCAGTTCTCGCACCGCTACTGTTTAACATGATATTCCTGATTTACAACCAGCTTCCATCACAGGAGTACCACAAGGATCAGTTCTAGCACCATTACTGTTTAACATGATATTCCTGATTTAAAACCAGCTTCCATCACAGGAGTACCACAAGGATCAGTTCTCGCACCGCTACTGTGTAACATGATATTCCTGATTTACAACCAGCTTCCATCAATGGAGTTCCACTTGGATCAGTTCTAGCACCGCTACTGTTTAACATGATATTCCTGATTTACAACCAGCTTCCATCACAGGAGTAGCACAAGGATCAGTTCTAGCACCGCTACTGTTTAACATGATGTACCTGATTTACAACCAACTTCCATCACAGGAGTACCACAAGGATCACTTCTAGCACCGCTACTGTTTAACATGATATACCTGATTTACAACCAACTTCCATCACTGGAGTACCACAAGGATCAGTTCTCTCACCGCTACTGTTTAACACGATATTCCTGATTTACAACCAGCTTCTATCGCAGGAGTACCACAAGGATCAGTTCTCGCACCGCTACTGTTTAACATGATATTCCTGATTTACAACAGGCTTCTATCATAGGAGTACCACAAGGATCAGTTCTCGCACCGCTACTGTTTAACACGATATTCCTGATTTACAACCAGCTTCTATCGCAGGAGTAGCACAAGGATCAGTTCTCGCACCGCTACTGTTTAACACGATATTCCTGATTTACAACCAGCTTCTATCGCAGGAGTAGCACAAGGATCAGTTCTCGCACCGCTACTGTTTAACACGATATTCCTGATTTACAACCAGCTTCCATCACAGGAGTAGCACAAGGATCACTTCTAGCACCGCTACTGTTTAACATGATATTCCTGATTTACAACCAACTTCCATCACAGGAGTACCACAAGGATCAGTTCTCGCACCACTGCTGTTTAACATGATATTCCTGATTTACAACCAACTTCTATCACAGGAGTACCACAAGGATCAGTTCTCGCACCACTGCTGTTTAACATGATATTCCTGATTTACAACCAACTTCTATCACAGGAGTACCACAAGGATCAGTTCTCGCACCACTGCTGTTTAACATGATATTCCTGATTTACAACCAACTTCCATCACAGGAGTAGCACAAGGATCAGTTCTCGCACCACTGCTGTTTAACATGATATTCCTGATTTACAACCAACTTCTATCACAGGAGTACCACAAGGATCAGTTCTCGCACCGCTACTGTTTAACACGATATTCCTGATTTACAACAGGCTTCCATCACAGGTGTACCACAAGGGTCAGTTCTCGCACCGCTACTGTTTAACATGACATTCCTGGTTTACAACCAGCTTCCATCGCAGGAGTACCACAAGGATCAGTTCTCGCACCGCTACTGTTTAACATGATATTCCTGATTTACAACCAGCTTCCATCACAGGAGTACCACAAGGATCAGTTCTCTCACCGCTACTGTGTAACATGATATTCCTGATTTACAACCAGCTTCCATCACAGGAGTACCACAAGGATCAGTTCTAGCACCGCTACTGTTTAACATGACATTCCTGGTTTACAACCAGCTTCCATCACAGGAGTACCACTTGGATCAATTCTCGCACCGCTACTGTTTATAACATGATATTCCTGATTTACAACCAGCTTCCATCACAGGAGTACCACAAGGATCAGTTCTCTCACCACTACCGTTTAACATGATATTTACAACCAGCTTCCATCGCAGACGACACTGTCCTTTTTTATTCACAGTCCAAACTAAATACAGCAATTAGACGCCTGCAAGCCTCCCCTTCACTGTTAGCTGAATGGCTTACAGAATGGCGCATTTCACTCAACATCAACAAGACAATATTTTCTCTAAGACCTTGCCAAAACCTTGATTATTTACATTTACAGAATAAACAGCTAACCTCAAATGTCAGTTAAATATCTTGGCGTTCTATTGCACACAGAAATGACATGGAATAATCATATTACAGGCATCGCTAACTCAAGGCTCATCAAACTTTATCCATTAACTAACAAACGCTCCAAGATTGGTCTGGACTGCTCCATTCTTTAATTCGACCTCTTCTTGCCCCTATATGACCCACAACAAATAAAACTGCAAGTTGTACAAAATAAGTTTCTCCGCAGAGCTACAGCTTCAACACCAACTTCCAATAGAACAGAATATGAAACAACTCTCAAAGACATTCTTCAACAACGTTACTGGTGCTCAAACATTTAACCTGCAGATGAAATCTCCACTTAAAAGGCTGAAAAGAAAATGACTTCAACATTTCTTAAAAAATGCTCAAAATGTGTTATCAAGTGACACAGAGGACTCCTTTTAATAATTAGTCACACATTTCATAATCATGTACTTTCATTTTATGATTTTATTGTTCTTATTACTTTATACTTCCATTGAAGTGTAACATTTATTTGTAAAGTTATATTATCCTTTCTGTACTATAACTATTTCAGTTTAGCCAACATTGCCAACCTCAAATGTTAATGCTTTAATGTTTCTGGTATCTGTGGCCTGTATAGCATAAATGCTGATCTACCAAAAGTAAAAGTATTAATAAAAAGGAGGGTGGGTTGGCGGGATACACTAAGCCAAACCGACAGTCAAATGTTTTAAAATGTGGTTGCTATGGGATTGAAGTCCGTTTCTTTGCGTGGCCAGAAGTTGACAAGTTCCCGTATCAGAAAAGTTTAAGCATTTTGAAAGTGATACCAATAAGAAGAGATATCTCAAAAATGTTTAACTTCACGTCAAAAAAACTATCCTTGAACAGTTCAAGACATATATACATTATTTGTCCCGCAAATATCTTTAATACATGGCATTTTAACCAAACTCGTTACAGCCATTTTTGAGAATATTAAAATGTTTGAAATTTGTTTCCATACAAAGGGTAGTTTGGGGTAGATGGATTTTTCTAAAAGTCTTCGTGTGGCATCCCTGGAAGGTACTAAGCGGGACACACGCATGAACCTTTTTCTAAAAATGTCTCTTTTCGGTACAATAGAACCATAAAACGTATATTTCCGGTGAAATCTCGGGTGAATTTTTGGGTGCAATATAATACCTTCTCTATACACTATGTACATAGTACGTGAAGAGAAAGTAAAAATGCACGCTAATGATGTTTATGAACAATTAATACTGCTGCAGCCCCTGCAATTAGTAATAATAATAATAATAATAATAATAATAATATATAAATAACAGTAGTAGCATATATACTACTAACTAGAGTGTTTTCCTATTCTATCTATACCTGATTCATTTTTTTCACCACTTGTCCCTATCCAGTCCTATTGCTCTAATGCCACATAATTGTATTTTTTTCTCCATTGAGAACAAACGCGGCATCCATCTTGCGAGAAGTTTGTCAGACCTAATTTTTGGAGCAAAACACTGAGAACACTGTACCTTGTGATATGTCTGTGACCTCTACTATTTCGGGAACTTTGATTCGTTGATCACTCAAAACCATATCCTTGATTTTGTCAATAATTTCAGAGGAAGTCACTTTACAAACGCAGGAGCAGATGTGCCATGAACTTGATCCATCTCGGCTTTTATCTCTTTTGGGTGTTAAGTCTTAAATAGAAGTGTTTAATTACCGCACAAGATTGTTGATTCCATCGCCTATGGCAATGAAACCACGCGATGGATATAGCTGAAACTTTTACTACCGTCAAGTAAGAGATAGCGGTTAAGTTTTCTCGATGCTACGAGTGGAATTTCTTGGATTTCCTAAGCTCTTATTGAACGCCTCTCGTAATAAGACAAATTGTGGCAATGGTCATACCGATTAGCATGAATAATAATATTTTGTTTGCAGAACAGTTCGTGTGAGTGGAACATTTAAGATTTTGCTGGTATAGATAGCAGCAATAAGTTATGTTTTTGCAGGAGAGTGAAGAGGATTGATGACCAAGTCGCAGGAAAGCGACGTGATGCTGCAGCGGCAGCAAGTTAGTTTTTGTTGGATATCGCGGCGGCCGGGAGCAAGAAGCACGCATGAATAACTGATGCGCTCTTCCCCACGCAATTCGCGTGAATTAATGACATGAGTGGACGTCAGAGGAAGTGGTGACGTGCTTATGAATTTATACCCAGTCTAGGGACGGAAAAAAGAAACACGGAGAAGAAAGAGAAATCTGTTGCAGTGGTGATAACAGTCTCATTTGAATAAACCACTGTTGTTGTTGTTGTTGCTCAAGTGTTGGCAATTAGCACAGAGACACGAAGTAACAGCCCTTGTGAGGTAAACCTAAGGTGTAACACGTGCGACTAATACACACTGTTATGACTTTAGGTTAAGTTGCTTCTACTGACTGAGTCAAAAACCTCCGAACCGGCTGTACGTGTGGACACATGACTCAGCTCTGCTGCTGTAAACAAGGTCACAGTTTTGCTCTGCTCTGGAAGTGCAGTATTGATATGGTGTAGTACAGTTATTTATTATATTGTCCTATACTGAGTCACAAAGTGTATTATGGCTCTACTGCCAACGTGTATTTATTTATTTATGATTCGTATGTGTTAACTCAGTCAGCTCGCCAAGTGAAACTACGATTTACAGAAAGATTTCCAGGTGTACCAGAACGATCCATGAACTTTACAATAAATTATTTCAGGCTAAGAAATCTAAACGACGGTATACGGTTCTCACCGAAAAAGCTTTAGACGACATTGGAAGAATTAAAACAAAATTGGCAGCATTTCTCAACGTGAACCACGGCGAGTGATGATAGTTTCGTAAAGAGGTATGTGGACAGTTTCAGCTTCTCCTTTAATAACATTGGTAAGTGAAGACTTTAAAAGCGAGGACAGGCTGTTGACCACCTTGTTAGTGTACTGGTCCCTTGTTTGCAAGCGAGCGGAGAGGGGAGAGGTACAAGTCACACTCCGCTTTTTGAACAAATACAGTTCAACAAATAAAACTGAATCCCTCTTCTGCATCTCCAGAATGTTAACGTGATGTTTATGTGATATTTGATAACAAAGTATGTAAAATTAAAACATGGGAGAGATTAAACATCAAATTAGAAACAATATGTGGTGGACAAAGCGACGCAAGGTCGAGTTTTCTCCGGGTTCTGCGGTTCCCCCCACCATCACAAACCACCGGTGCTCCATCTTCATTCCATGTATCATCAGTGGCATCGCCTGCGGTGCCACAAGTAGTGAAAGCGGGCGATAAACACTATCAAAAAATAAAGAAAAGAAAGACACTCACCGTACCAGTTTCCCAACATCCGCTTGGAACAATACGAAAACCAGCGAAGAAAAGACGGCGAAATATATCAGCATACAAATTCCATTCAATAAATAACTATCAAAATTACAATACTTGGACAAAGCTGTGCTAGAACTATTATCAGATGGGTTGGCAGCCCGGTCTCACGAATTCAGTGAAAACATGTTCCAGGTTTGCACCAGCGTGGAGTGTCAGCAGAAGTGTTGAAACCAATCGTTAGATGGCAGTGCAATAAGGTGAAAGTGGAACACAGTGAATTAGTGGACAGGGGGAGAGATTACTGCTGTTTTCTTTTTTAAATATATTATTTTATCAAGTGGAGAAAACTTACAAAAAAAAAAAAAAAAAAAAAAAAAAAGTAGCGCACGATTAGAGCAATTATATTTTGAACCTAATACATGAGTATAATGAAACTTCCAAATGCATGTTTATGCGAAATTGACAATGTGATTGGTGCTCAAGCACATGACTTGCATATCAAATCGTCCTCGTGGTGTAATGGTTACCATATACCGGTTCAAAGCCGGCGGAGGACGATGCATTTCTTTGGGTGTAAAATTCTTTAGCATAGCTTCTTTTTTATTTATTTATTTATTTTTCAAAAATACCGTCCCGGAGTGTTGTCAGGATTCCGGTGCTGTATTCCTTTTATTTTCCTCTCTTTTTCCCCCTTTTTCAATTTTCCCAACATTTCCTTTGTTTGACTATTTGATAACCATTTTGCGTTTTGCTTCTAACACACACACATAAGCCCCAAGCGTGACTCGAACCCAAGGTTCCCTGCGCCACGAAGCCCCAAAGAGAGGCACTTTAGCGAGCGCAGCAATGGGGACTGTCACCTTCGCAAGGGAAGTAAAGACGTAGATTCACTGATTGTAAAAGAACCTCAAGCCTAATAGAGAGGCCTCTGAGCAAAATTAAACGGTCTTTGACACCCAATATAGAATGGGACGCTGAGAACCACAGCAGTTAAAGAACGTCCATAAATAACACGCCATTTTCACTTGAAAGACTGACAAGAAAATGACCACAAAGTTTGTTACCTTCATTCAATTGTAACATGTATTTGTAAAGTTATATTACTAACAAGTTTATGTTGGAGGAACCAACCTCAAATGTTAATGTTCATGTTATCTATGACTTGTAGGTATTTCTATCATCGGAGATGATGCTCTAATGTATCCGAGGTCCATGTACCTCTAGACTGTAAAGGAGAAACACTGTTCCCCCTCCCATATCACAGAGGGCGGTATAAAACATTTGACTATCACTTTAACCTATGATACTCCCTTCTACTTACAAGAAAACAAACAATAAGACTATTTCTGTTAATGTTTATCTCGATTAGCAAGATGTAGTTACAATATTAACGTTTTGTAGTAATAGCAGAGAAAATCATGTGATTGCAGCATATCGGATTTTAAATTTCTCTACACGTACCATGTACATAGTGTATAGAGAAGATATTGTATTACACCCAAAAATTCAATACCGAGAGTTCACCGGAAATACATGCTTTGCGTTCCCCTGAATTTTGAGAAAGTTTCGTGCGTGTTTGTGTCTGTGGACATAAATCAAAAACGAAAAGACTAAATACCAAACTTGCCTCTAAAGACTACTTTATTCTGGATGAATTTTATGGAAGTTTGCATAACTGCTAAACAGTAAGAGTTGAACAAAAACCTACCACACAAAATATGTAGAGCACCTTAGAACACACAATTTATGTTATATACATTTTTTTTTCGTGCATTTGAGACATTCCTGGTTATTGGTTTCAGCTTTGAAAAACTTACACTTTTCTCATACAGGAATTTGTCAACTCCTGTCCATACAAACAAAGGAACATCAGTCACATGGCAATCAGCTTTTGGCTTTCACTTTAACCTATGGTACTCCCTTATTTCACTTCTGCTTACAAGGAAGCAAGTAATAATATTATATCTACTATTTTTTTTATCTCAATTAGCATGGAGTAAAAAGAAGCATAAGCTGTTTTACAATAATTTGCTGCAGAGATGTAGAGAAAGTCATGTGAATGTCTGATGTACTCTGGGTATTTCTGTTGGGATGGAGTGCTCGGGAGGGCAAATCTTAACCCTTAATTGCTCAATTTGTTTTGCTACATATGTCGTTCTTCCTCTAATTTGCATACTACTATTTATATCACTTTCATCTGCACCACAACTGAATAGCCGTGTGCGTTAGTGCGATAAGTAATCCATTCAAACGTCACGAGTTCGACTCCCAGTCAAATGTGGCTGTGGTAAAGAATGGGGAGGGCCCAAGTAAAATAACCAGTGTGGCGCCTGGATGCTGCCGTGCAGGTCCATGTATTTTTCTCTTTTGTATTAAAATACGGTTTTATTTTTGCCAAAATATTAATAATTTTACAATATGAAACTGCTATAACTACCACAATTTTATTGATGAGGCTATGTGTAATACGAAATTAGAAAGAAGTACTAAAAGCTTTGATCAATAATCTTTGTTGCATAAGTGCAACATCATGCAATTAAGTGTTTCCCCTGGAATTTAAAAACAAGAACAGAGTTGAGACATTAATAAGCAACAGTAGTATTAACGCGGGCGATTTGGACATCCAGCTCTACAGCTGAGGTGAAGAAGTTGCCGATACATCAGGGGTTCATACAACGGCTTACAAAATGTTTTGGGTTTAGTGTGCTTATTCCAAAAATCCTGTGTTCCATTCATATGATTTTCTCTACATCTCTGTAACGAATTATTCTTAAAAGGTTTATTCTTCTGCATACTTCATACTTCATAAACATTAACAGAAATTGTCTTATTACTTACTTTCTTGTAATTAGAAGGGAATACACTAGGATAAAGTGATAGTCCAAGGTTTTAAAATACGGTTGCCATGTAATTGAAATTCGTTTCTTTGCATGGATAGGAGTTGACAAATGCCCATATACCAAAGTTTTTAAGTATTTTACAACTAATACAAAAAACAACGATTATATTGGAAATGATCAGCTGCACAAAAAAAATTGATATTTTGATATTTTGTGTTTTAAGGACATCTACATGTTATGTATAGTAAGTTTTTGTGTTATAAAAATGTATCCAGAATGATGAATTCTTCAATGCTGTTCCTAGAAAATTCAAGATACCTATTCCCTCAAGGTTGTGGATTTTCTTAAAAATCTAGCCTTCTCTGCCTATGTAGAGAAAGTAAAAATTGGAGTGAGAGATTTACCTGCTGTATTTTACCGAAATGCTGTATGATACAACACAATCGCACTCAGATACTAATGGAGTTCTCTTTTCAGGTATGGTGATTTTTGTTTGCTGTTTCTGTACCCTAAGTAAAATTTTGTATGTCTTACTCTTAACATTGGAACCTGCAGGTGAATGAGCACAACCACATTTAAAGATAGGCATTGTCATTAATGATGAACATTGAAGTGGGCAATTTACTTTATTGATTTAGCATTTGAAAGCACAGCACAGCAATATCCCATATATTTATTTAAGTTAGTATTTTAGCTCAGCATGTTCTGAGCATGTCGCAGAACATTTTCAGGAAAATCCTCCCACCCCCCCCTTATGTGGAACAATTTTTCAAAATGTTTATTTCCTCAAAATAATCCTGAAATCGTTTATTAAAAGTCCATATGTTTAATATATTTTCATTCCAAATAAAATGCTTATCTTGAATTTTATGGGGGTATCCTCTGGATACCTCTTCATTCTGGATGACTTTGTAAAACTGGCAAACCGTAAGAGATATAATAGTGGATCCCGTTAATACACATAATTATATCACATACGTTTTTTCTGGAGTTAACCATTTCCGATATATTCTTTGTTATCACTTCAATTTTAAATTACATGTACTTTCCCCATGCAGGAAGGCCTCCGTGTTTATTTTCATTTTTACTTGTGATCCACGTAACGAAAGCTGTTAAAACATTTGAATGTCATTTTTGTCGAGTGTGTTACCTTATATTGATAAGATATGACCGCTCTAAGTACAATGTCATCTCTGGTTTTGCCACGGATCCCTGGCAGTGGTTCTATAGCAAAGAGGTGGTAGTGACAGGGAGTGTCGTGGTACAGCATCACAATGACCATCATTTGTGTAGCGCGCGCTTTCTTTGGAGGAGGAGAACCAGGAAGACTCCATTCATTGAGACGCTGCCAACTACTGCACGTTCCTGCTACATCACCTTTGTCCAGGCGAAAACGACATTTCATGGAACCCATTCACAATACAACACCTCTGCTGCTGTCCAGGACCTCTTGCACTCTGGCAATGGGAGATTCTGGAACATCCACCATACTCACCCGACATAAGCCGCTGCGATTAAGATATCATTGCCAAAGTGATCGACCTGGTACAACCAGGGGTCAATACGGGGCGGTTCCATCAGCAGAAATAGACGCCTTCCGAACATTTGGCAAAAGATCATAAATAGCGGGGCGATTATATTGAAGAAGTGTAATAAGGTCATTTCAGAGAAAATGTTGCTCTCATTACTTTTTATCCAGCCCTTGTAGCTTCTCTAAATGAATTTGTAGAGGTTCCTCTGGTCCAATATGTTGTAAAGCTGCTGCTTGTCTAGCAAGTTAATACCCCCATGACCCGGCACCCATTTGTAGAGGTTCCTCTGGTCCAATATGTTGTAAAGCTGCTGCTTGTCTAGCAAGTTAATACCCCCATGACCCGGCACCCATTTGTAGAGGTTCCTCTGGTCCAATATGTTGTAAAGCTGCTGCTTGTCTAGCAAGTTAATACCCCCATGACCCGGCACCCATTTGTAGAGGTTCCTCTGGTCCAATATGTTGTAAAGCTGCTGCTTGTCTAGCAAGTTAATACCCCCATGACCCGGCACCCATTTGTAGAGGTTCCTCTGGTCCAATATGTTGTAAAGCTGCTGCTTGTCTAGCAAGTTAATACCCCCATGACCCGGCACCCATTTGTACAGGTTCCTCTGGTCCAATATGTTGTAAAGCTGCTGCTTGTCTAGCAAGTTAATACCCCAATGACCCGGCACCCATTTGTAGAGGTTCCTCTGGTCCAATATGTTGTAAAGCTGCTGCTTGTCTAGCAAGTTAATACCCCCATGACCCGGCACCCATTTGTAGAGGTTCCTCTGGTCCAATATGTTGTAAAGGTGCTGCTTGTCTAGCAAGTTAATACCCCCATGACCCGGCACCCATTTGTAGAGGTTCCTCTGGTCCAGTATGTTGTAAAGCTGCTGCTTGTCTAGCAAGTTAATACCCGCATGACCCGGCACCCATTTGAGTTGCTCTGTTCTGCCTGGTCATAGAGGATATGTAGGCAGCTTAGAAGCAATCCTGACGCAACCTTATGACGACTTACATCCATAAGAGAAAATAAGGTTCTGTTTATTTATGTGTCCTTTATTGTTAAAAATCTGCTGTTTTTTTCTATTTCGTGCTAATTAGATTAAATTAGCAAAAAATGCAGTCTTGTAACTAGAATGAAAATCATGGAAACACTAGGTTAAAACGATAGTCAAATATTTTAAAAGCTGGTTTCCATGTGGTTCATATCCGTTTCTTTGTATTGCCAGGAATTGACAAGTACCCGTATGTAAAAAGTTTTAAGTATTTTAAAACTGAAACCAATAAAAAGGAATATCTCAAAAATGGCCAAATCTACGAAAACATGTACATGAAGTAAATTGTGTGTTTTAACGAGCTCTATAATTTTGTGTATTAAGTTTTGTCTATCTCTTACGGTTTACTAGTTTTGCAAAATCAAGCGCAAATGAAGAGGTCTTCAGATGCTATTCGCAGAAAATTCAGGATATACATTTTATCTCTCGTGTAAATATCTTTAATATACAGCATTCTAATCAAAATCGTTTCAGCCGTTTTTGAGAAAATAAAAACTTTCGAAAATGTTTCCGTATAAAGGATAGTTTGGGGCGAGGAAGGTTTTCCTCAAAATCTTCGTGTCCCGTCCTTGGAAGATACTAAACATATATACCGTTTATTATTTTTCGTTTTTGAGTTATCGTGTTCACGGACACACACACACACACACACACACACACATTCACACACACACATTCACACACACACACACACACACACACACACACAAGGACATTTTTCTCAAAATTCATTTTTGGATATTCCTGTGAAATCTGGGTATCAAAATTTTGAATGAAATAGAATACATTCTCTATACACTATGTACATGGTATGCGGTACGTAAGTAGAGAAGGTATTGCAGTCCATCCAAAAATTGGATACCGAGGTTTCCCCGGAAATGCATGTTTTACGGCCAACTGTATCCAAAAACAAGCATTTTTAGAAAAAGGTCCGTGTGTGTCCCCGTGCTAGTGAACACGTTAACTCAAAAAAGGAAAAGTCGGTAAAATATCAAATTTGGTATTTAAGTTTCTTATTTTCCAAGGATACGATACGAAGATTTTGAGGAAAATCCACTCAGCCCAAACTATCCTTTACATGGAAAAATGTTTTAAAATGTTTTATTTTCTCAAAAATAACTCTAACAATTTTAATTAAAATTTATATTATAACTAAAATCTATAATTTTAATTTTCTGGGAAAAGCCTCTGAAGAGCTTGCATAACTGGTAAACCGTAAGAGGTAGACAAAACTTACTATACAAACAATATAGATCCCCTTAAATCACACAATTTATGTCAAATACATTTTTGAGTTGATATTTATATATTTCCTGTTATTGGTTTTCATTTCAAAATGCTGAAAATTTTCTAATACGGGAATTTGTAAACTCCTAGCGATGTAAAGAAACGGATTTGAACCACATAGCAACAAGTTTTAAAGAATTTGACTATCACTTTAGCCTAGTGTATTCCCTTCTACTTACAAGGTAGCAAGTAATAATTTCTGAAAATACTTTGTTGATAGAGGTGTTTATAGTTACTCACCTTCAATATAATTGCCCCCGTTATTTACGACTTTTTGCCAAATGTCTTTACAGCATCCACACGTGCATTGATGTGGCGTATTGAGCGTCCTATAGCAGGGATAATGTCATCTCTGGTGTTGTACCGCATCCCTGGCAGTGGTTCTTTAGCAAAGAGCTTGTAATGACAGGGACTATCGTGGTGCAGTCAGTGTCATAAGCCACAATAAGCATCACTTTGTGTAGCGCGCTCTTCTTTGAGACGCTGCCTACTGTGGAACAGCAGCTTCGTCGAAAGTGACGACGTGTCATGGAACAGCAGCTGGTGGGAGATTCCACCGTACTCACCCGACATGAGTTGATCACGACCTCTTCGCCAAAGTGCAAGAACCACTGCGAGGGATGCGCTACAACACCAGAGATAACATTATCCCTGCTATAGGACGGTCAATTCAGAAATAGAGGCGCAGATATTATACGACGTCTTCCGTATATTTGGCAAAAGGTCATAAATAACGAGGGTGATTATATTGAAGGTGTGTACTTCTGTCAATAAGGTCTGTCAGTTTCCATTAATGTTTATCCAGTATTTGTATTTTCATGTATGCGTTGAATAATATTATAAATTTGTGTTTAAAACACAGTAGCATATTTGCCATTGGTGTTGTGCCATGTACTCCAAAACCAGCTTTAGATCCATCCATTAATCCACATTATCCTCTTCTCAGACTTTTACTTTCCCAACGCTTTGGATCAATAATTGCCCCAGAAATTCTTGTTAAATGTTTAATTGGAATTATATAGTCCGATTGCATTTCCAAGAAATCGTCCTGAATAATACAAGGGCCTCCAGAAGGTGACACACGATTTGACTTAACTAAATAATAACGAAAGTTAACAACATAAAACTTTATTTACAAAGTTATACTACCTTACTCTATTTCTCAACGTCATTGCTATCAAGGTATTTATTGTCACGTGGTATAGATGTTATACTCTTCCACCGCTAAACATCTGAGCCAAGATGTCACTGTCACTTTGACGTCTTCATGACTGGGAAATCTTTTCCATCCAAAAAGTCATGTACGGTGTCCAAAGTGAAACACCGTTTTTTCTGAATTCTTTTATCAACATTTGCTTTCAACTTCTCCATAACAATTGATGAACTTCCACTCCGGTCTTTATCGTACACACTGTTATGTTCTTCCTTGATTACTCGTAAATTATGTGCCATTTCCTCACTGAAGACTCCTTCATTGCATTATCATCATACACTTGCCTTATTTGCCTATAAATTTCGATAGCCGAACATTTTGTGCATTCAAAAAATGAATAAGTTCTTTGGCGGTAGAAAAGTATAACTTCGGCTAGATTTGTGTTGATATTATTTAGTTACGTCAAATCGCTCGTGACCCTGGTACTTCCTCTAGTCTAATATATGGCCTTAATGAAATAATATACAGGAAGCAAGGAAGATTGGCTGCAGAAGCATTTGCTTTTAACAATGGTGTCTTTGTTAAAATTAGTGGGCAAGGAGTGAATTTCACTTGCAATTACTTGTGTTATGTTCCTGACTTGCTCTCTACCTCGTACAAACGTAATTAAACTCCCGCGCTTCTATTAAATAAACGAGCTAACAATGAGCAAACGTACTTTAAGGTTAAATGCCACAATGCTCTTGCTGAAATTAAAATAATAAATCAAACAATGCAAAACTAATTACTGGCCTATTAGGGCACGAACACACAGGAATTCTCCTTTTGCTCACCAGTCTAATGCTTGTGTATTTTCAGCCGGCTCAACTTTCTTTAACGATCACACACAAAAGTGTTTTACAGGATTTAGGCTACTTTTACATTTAGAAATTTCAAGGTTCACAGTATAACTTTCTCTATGTATACATAGTGTACAGAAAAGGTATTGTATTGCACCCAAAAATTGATACCGACATTTCACCAGGAATAAATGCTCCAATATTCTCCTGATCGAAAAAAAAATAAAAAAGAATTGAAAGAAACATAAGTTTGTGTTTGTGTCTGTCTATATGGAGTCCATTAAATACCAAACTTGGTATTTCAGTTTAGTGTCTTCCAAGAATGCGACATTCAGATTTTCAAGAAAATCCTCCCAGCACATATTACCCTTTACATGCAAAAAGTTTCGAAAGTTTTGATTTTCTCAAAAATAGCTGTAACGACTATATACCTATTAAATGTACATCTTAAATTTTGTTCAAGTTTTGCGGAATTTTGCATTAGTGGTAAACCGTAAGAAATGGACAAAAACTTACTGCACAAAATACGTAGAGCTCATTAAAACTCATAATCTATTACATTCAGATTTTTCGTGGAGTTGACCGTTTTTAAGATATTTATTGTTATTAGATTTAGCTTTAAAATATACAGGAATTTTCAACTCTTGACCATGCAAAGAAATGAATTTCAATCACAGGAACACATAAGACTTTTTGCTTTTATTTATTTTGGCTTTATACTCTGTGCTTACATCCTGACATTTAGCACATGTTCGTTCTCGTTTTGAAACATTGCTATAATGTGTTACCTTTAGCCAATGAAAGCTGACCAGTCACGTGATGATTAAAAAGATGAAATAAGGTTATGTGAACCAGAGCTTATTTAATGACGTCATGTGTTTACATCAGGTTGGGTTCTCTGAGAAGGGAGAAGCATTCTATTGAGAGAGAAAACAAGATTTAACATTCGAAGAAACATCTTTTTCCTTTTTATTAATTTTTTTACAGGTACCATGTACATAGTTGACAAACATTGTATTCACCCAAAACTGCGATAAGGAGATTTCACCGGAAAGACATGTTTTAGAGAAAAGATCCATGTGTGTGTCCGTGTGTCTGTGAACCTGAAAACTCAAAAACAAAGAACCGGTAAAATACCAAACTTGGTATATACGTTTAGTATCTTCCAAGAATGCGACACGAAGATTTTGAGAAAAATTCTCCCACTGCAAACTAGATTTTCGAAAATTTTTATTTTTTTAAAAACGGCTGACACTATTTTGATTAAAGTGCTGTATATTAAATATATTTACACGGCAAATATAATTGATATCTTGAATTTTCCAGGAATAGCTTTTGAAGGCCTCTTTATTCTAGATGAATTTTGTCAGATTTTGCATAACCAGTAAACCGTAAAAGATACACAAAAACTTTCGATCTCGTTGAAACAAATAATTTATATCATATACATTTTTTTCGTAAATGACTATTTTTAAGATATTACTTGTTTTTGTTTTCACTTTTAAAATACTTAAAGCTTTTTACATACGAGAATTTGTCAACTCCTGCCAATATAGAGAAACACATTTCATCCATATGGCACCGAGCTTCTAAAAGATTTGATATTGTCTTAATTAATGTATTCCATAATTTGCAAGAAATTATTTTTGCTAATGTTTATGTCGATTAGCATGAATTAGATAAGAGAAAAAGCTTTTTAATAATAATTTGTTACAGAGATGTGGAAAACGTCATGTGAATGGAACACATCAGATTTTTTGGTGTATGCAAAGTGGTAAGTGCGAGCTGTATGCAAATGATGTGAAAGTTGCCGCAAGTGTGTGCCATTAAGTAGGCTTAAAATGCGGCAAGTTAATGGAAGTCATTCTCTGTAATTACCTCTATAGAACAGCTGCGAGATGACGGCGTTTAAACTCGAGTAGAAATATCTCTTTATTATAATGTGAAGCTTTTCTACTTCGCTACACCTATATACAGGCACGCCACTGTAAGGGGAGTCGAAACGTGATTTTCATAATTTCTCCGTTTTTTGTTTTAATTGCATATGAATATTTCTAATCTGCCGCTAATTTTGGTGTAGAGATATGCTAATTGTAAATACTTTTAAAACATTATTGAAAAGAGCAGTAGTTTTTAGAACCTTTTAGTACACTCACTTGATAAAAAATCAACAACTTTGTAAATATTAGTGCTAGAGAAGAGATCATTTTTTACTATGATGGGAAAGCTTTACTTTAGCAATTGGCAGCTTTGGGCATCCCGCTCATATTTCCTTCAGTTTCGAAGAAATTCGAAGTTTTGTTTGGAAAGTTAGGTTACTTTTTTTTATTTTCTCTACACATACATAATGTATAAATAAATCATTGTAATCACCAAAAAATTCGATACCGAGATTTCATTAGAAATGCTGCTTTGGCTACCCCTGATTCCAGAAGAACAATTTTTAGAAAAAGGTCCGTATCTGCGTGTGCGTTTGTGGACTTTGGTATTTAAATTTCGTATCTTCCAAGGATGCGACACGAAGATTTTCAAAAAGAATGCCCAACCCCAACTACCCTTTACATGGAAACATTTCCGAAAATTTTGATTTTCTCAAAAATTGTTCTAACGATTTTGATTAGGTAGGAGTCGAGCAGTCTACCACTCAGCCACGTCGCTGATTCGTGTCTAATCGTGAGTGTGTGTGTGTGTGTGTGGGCCAAAGACGTTACAACCTACAACTCGCGTTATTTACACTTATTCAACAGAAATTATAGATTTAATATAATAATAATAATAATAATAATAATAATAATAATAATAATAATAATAACCATAGTAATTCAGTGAGCATTACACTATATCCAAACAAGCAGCTGTGTTTGCTAAAGTTATAAACTAAAGTGGAGCAGAGTAAAGTGTATAAGCCATGTGACAATGGCTGTCCTGAGTTCGTTTCCCCTCTGCTGCGGAATCAACACTGCTTTTTCTGCATGTCATTTAAACATCACACATTCCTAATGTCTTACATGGTGCCTGGCAAACACCTACTGCCAGGAAATAACCAAATATGGTATGTAGACTTTATCATCTGCCCACGCTTGAGAAGGTGTCATGTCACACCTACATGGTGATATTATTTATACGCCATGCGAATTAATAATCGGAGTTTCTCAATTATCTAATAAACTTCTGAATTATACGAGAGGCATTCAATAATTCATTTGAAAAAGATATAAAAACAAATTATTTATGTTAGATTTTATTTATTTTCATCATCTATTTTTAGCTCGATACACTTTTTCCAGCGTTTATCCAACTGCTATAAGCCTTTAAAACAGTAGGATTTCAGAAGGTCCTCAAAATAGACATCTGTTTGGGGGTTGAGCTCTTCGTTAGGCATACATCGTTTTCCGCCGAGCCACTTTTTGAAGTTTGGGAATAAAAAAGTTACTGGGGGCCAAATCTGGTGAATGCGGTGAATGTCTTAGTAACCTTAATTCCACAATTTTCACCATAAAAACTGCGCAGGTGTGCACACTTGCATTGTGTTAATAGAAAAGACTCTTTTTCTTTGCCAGATGAGGACGTTATTTCTTCAATTCTCCATTCAACCGGTGCAATAACCCACTGTTTGGAATGTAATTTTGTCTCTGTAGTGTAGTAGTGTGTCCATGTTTCATCTAAAGTTATGTATCGATGAAAAAACTCGTCAGGATTGCGACGGAAAAGTTCCAAACCAGCTTCCGAATCGATCACATGATTGCGTTTTTTCTCCATTGAGAGCAATTGCAGCACCCATCTTGTCATACCTAAGTAATGGTGCAAGATTGAGAACACTGTACCTTATGATATGCCTGTAGCCTCTACTGCTCGTATTTACCTAACATTGATTCGTCGATCACTCAAAATCATATCCTGGATTTTGTCAACCATTTTGATGGAAGTCACTTCTACTGGATGTCTGGAACGATGTTCATCATTTGTGGATGTACGGCCATTCATCCAATTGTAAATTGTTACAAACGCAGGAGCAGATGTACCATGAACTTCATCCAACTCGGCTTTTATCTCTTTCGGTGTTAAGCCTTTTAAACAGAAGTGTTTAATCACCGCACGAAACTCATGTTTTGCTTTTTCGACTTCTTCTTCTTCACTTTCTCCTTCTGCTTTTCAGCGACGGGTCTTCTGTCTGTATCTGTTCTGTTCTGTATCCAGCGCCTTCCTTCCTCTTCAACTCAATCATTTTCATCCCCCTTTTCCTTCTGTTCATCCGTGTCTTTCTATATTTCTCTGAATCATTAAAATTTAGGATAAGTGGTTGATTATTCTACTGTACCCAAGTCTGGTGTTGGGATTGCCAACTGTCTGAAGATTTTCTGTTGGACATTTCCTTCCAACTCGCGTTTTTCTGTCTCTCTAAATAACCACAAGATTGTTGATTCAATCGCCTATGGCTACAAAGGCACGAGATGGATTTAGCTGAAACTTTAACTACCATCTAGTAAGAGAGGAGGTTACTAAATACAAAACTTTTTAAGTACTTATTGAATGTTGCAATATAAAAGTTAGTACTTCTTTATTAATTGTGTGAGAACGGTTAATTCTACTCTACATATGACGTTTTATTAACATTTACACTTTTTCTTATGGTTTACCAGTTATGCTGCAAAATTCAGTAAAATTCATGTGGAATGAAGAGGTCTTGAGAGACCTTCCCCAAAATATTGAAGATGTACATATTATTTTTGATGTAAACATCTTAAGTATACGGCAATTGATTCAAAATCGTTAGTGCATTTTTGAGAAACACAAACATTTGAAAAACAATCCATGTAGCGGGTACTTGTGGGTGTGGAGGCTTTCTTGGAAATCGTCGTGTCGTAACCTTGGAAGATACTAAACTTAAATATTATGTTTGGTATTTAATGGAATTTCGTTTTTGAAGCATTGCATTCATAGGCGTGCGCAGGCACTCACACAAAGATAATTTTCTAATTTTTTTTTATTCAGGGGGTTTCAAAACATGTTTGTGCGGTTAAATCTAGGTATCGAATTTTTGGGCTGAATCAATCAATAAATATAACAAATACTTTTTCATGGAATAGATTGCAGGAGACTGGGTAATCGTTTCTAATAAATTTACTTTTTAATAATTATTACACTGAACGTTGTATTGGTTACTGTAATGCGTACACACAGACACGAAGAGGTACGCAACACTAATAACAAATGAAAAATCAAAGTATTAGTTGGATCAATAGTTATAGAGATATTTGTGGAAACAGATGCAAATCAACTGGCGTAGAGGAGTTGGCGCGGCTCAAAACAATATACATATAGCGAGCGAGATACTCTGTGGTCCTGGGTTCAAATTCCGTGGGTCCACACATCTCACTCCCCACATATTTAATACTAAGACCCAAAGCTCCATGTTAACTCAATAACGGAAGTAAAAATCTGATGTGTTCCATTCACATGACTTTCTCTACATCTCTGCAACAAATTATTGTTAAATAGCTTATTCTTCTATCAACATAATGCTAAACCAGATGCACATTAGTAGAAGGGAAATACATCAGGCTAAAAGGAGAGCCATTTATGTGGTCATGCTATTCAACATAAACATTAGCAGAAATTGTCTTACTACTTGCTTCCTTTATAAGTAGAAGGGAATACACTAGGCTAAACCAACAGTCACATGTTTTAAAATGTGGTTGCTATGGATAGAAATCCGTTTCTTTGAGTGGCCAAGCGTTGACAAGTTCTCGTATGAGAAAAGTTTAACTGAAACTAATAACAAGGAATATCTCGAAATCGGCCAACTTCACGAAAAATGTATTTAACATAAATTAAGTGTTTTTATTTTGTGTAGTAAGTTTTATCTATCTCTTATGGTTTACCAATTATGTAACATTCAGAAAAATTGACACAGGTGTTCAGTGTAGTGGGGACGAGAGGGAGGTACGTTCACACCTCTTGCAATCACGCCTGTACTAGCACCTACCAATGTCAACAGGTGGTGGCATTCCGTACAGTGCACAACATGTTTTCAGAACAAATGTTACCTGTTTTTATATATAGTTTTTATTTTCATTAACTACTTTTTTGTTGAAAGTGAACGTGCTTTAACATGGTTGATCACATCGGACGATGAATGAAATTTGTGAAATGATGCTCCAAGGATCTCGACATTCAGGATAAAGCAAGCTTATGTGGGTAACTAACCCTAAGCTAGAATCGAACTCGCGACTTGTTGAATGTGGGGCAGACACGCTACCACTAACCAGGCGGATTTAACTAACTTGTTACCATGTATTTACTGTCAGTTTTGTATTTCATTATATACTTAAATGTTCACTATCCATTATTACTTATAAGTAGATATTATTTAAGGTATAGGTGAATATGTTATGTAAAATACACATTTTTTTACAATAGAGACCGACTTCGCGACTGTTTATTGTTCTCAATGGCCTGATCGCTCAAAAATAAATTATTAAAAACATTCTGATGTGTTCGACTAACATGGCTTTCTCTAGCTGTTTGCTAAACAAACTTTTTATTCAAAACATTAATCTGTTATCCACATCATACTAATCAAGATAAATATAATCAGAATTAGTCTTATTACTAGCTCCTTGTAAGTTTAAGGGAAACAAGAGAATGCACAGGCTAAAGCGATAGTCTCGTCCTTTGAAATTCCAATCTGTGGAAAACAAACGAGAAACGAGAAGAAAGATGCCCTCCCCTTTGAGAAAAGCTGAAAATTGATACCAATAATCCGGAATTTCTCGAAAAAGGTTAACCCTGTGTATTTTAATGAGATCTACATTTTTTGTGTTGTGTGTTTTTGTCTATTTCTTATGGTTTGCCAGTCATAGACAAGTAACCCAGAATGAAGTGGTCTTCTCAGAAAATCCTTTCGTTTACCATACAAATATCTTAAACATACGATATTTTAATCAAAAACATTAGAACCATTTTTCAAAAAATCAAAATTTTCGAAAATTGTTCCATGTAAATGGTAATTGGGGTGGGGGGATTTTCTTAAAAATCTTCGTGTCGCATCCGTGGAAGATATATCAAGTTAAATACCAAGTTTGGTATTCAGCGGTATTTTGGTTTTGAGATATACTGCCCACGGACACACACACACACACACACACACACACACACACACACACACACTGATACACGGACATTTTTTATACTTTTTTTTTGTATTCACGGGACCACAAAACATATATTTTCGGTGAAATATCGAAATCTAATTTTTCTGTACCATATAATTCCCTCTCTATACAGTATGTACATAGTACATATAGAGAAAGTAAAAAAAATGATCACTTCCATTCACATGGCTTTCTCAATATCGTTATAACAAATTATTCTTAAAAGAGCTCATTCTTCAATTTACTTCATGCTAATCGAGATAAACATTAATAGAAATTGTCTTATTACTTGCTTCCTTGTAATTAAAAGGGAAAGAAGGGAATACACTAGGATAAACCTAAAGTCAAATCTTTTAAAAGCTGGTAACCCTGTATTTAAAATTCGTTTTTATGCAGGGCCAAGAGTTTGTGGGAAAGTTCAAGTATTTTAAATTTGAAACAAAAAACAAGAAATATCTGAGAAATGGTCAATTCCAATAAAAAAAAAAGTATGTTTTGATATGATTTGCGTTTTTTTGTGTAGCAAGCTTTGTATATCTGCTACGGTTTACCAATTACGCAAAATTCAAGGGTCTTTACATTTTATTTGCCATTTCAATATCGTTAATGTATGCTATTTTAATGAAAATCTTTAGAGCCATTTTTGAGAAAATAAAAATTTTCGAAAAGTTTTTCATGTAAAGTGTACTTTATGGTGTGGGGGGGGGTTTCTTCAAAACCTTCGTATCGCATCCTCGGGAGATACTTAACTTGTATACCAAGTTTGGTATTTACCGAGTTATTGTGTTCACAGGCACACGGACCATTTTCTAAAGATGCTTTTTTGGGCATTGAAGACGTCTACTTATAGTATAGATGTTTGAGAGGAATACAATACCTTCTGTATACACTGTACGTGTAGAGAAATATACCTGTAAGATTTTCCGTGCTACAGCATTAAAAGTTGAGAACTAAGCAATTCGACATGCAGCAATTAAAGTTTGTCTAGGATAAAGGTGGATTAGTATGACGTCATTAGCCTGACCTAGCGGTGCTAGGAGCTGCATGTAGAACAAAATTTAAACACGAAGAGCAGTGTTACCGCCTCGGCAAGTGGTGGGCCCGGCGGCAGCAGCAAGTGGTTCCCCCCCAATGCTAATGGTTAGCACTGGTTATTACCACCTAACTAATATTATCTAGCATTTTCATCTGTCGGAGCTCCCACCCGTATTTCACTCTGATTTATAACTTTAATTTCCATTTTTTCTGTGTAGGAATTGGCGCGGGCGGGAAGCACAACTCGCTTTTTTTGTTATTAAAGCAGATGAGCCATTAATGCTAACTTTGTGAGCGGGGAAAAAACATCACAGCATTTTCATGCTCTCCGCCCGCTGCGTTTTTGTTCGCTCTCTCATACACTGCAATATGGATCTCAAGGCTCTTTTTAATACACATGAGCATATCTCATTCCAACAAGAAAACATCACCTTATTCTTCTATCTAATCGACATGAACATTAACACAAATTGTCTTATTACTTGCTTCCTTGAGAGTAGAAGCGAGTACACTAGGATAAACTGATAGTCAAATGTTTTAAAAGCTGGTTGCTCTGTGATTCAAATCCGTTTCTATGCATACTCAGGAGTTTACAGGTACCCGTATGAGAAAAATATTACAAAACTAAAACCCAATAACAAGGAATATCTCAGAAATGGTCCATTCAACGCAAAACAAAACAAAACAGAAAATTATGTTACATAATTTATGTTTTAACTAGACCTACATCTTCTGTGTAGTATATTTTACTTTCTCTACACGAACTACGTATATATAGTTTATACAGAAGCTATGGCATTCCACGCAACATTTGGAAATCGGGATTTTCCCAAAAATACACGTGTTACGGTCCTCTGTAAAAAAAAAAAAAAAAAAAAAAAATCAGAAAAAAGTCCGTGTTGTGTGTGTGAACATAACTCAAAAAAGAAAAGTCGGTAAAATACCAAACTTGGTGTTTAAGTTTAATGTCTTCCAGGGATGCGGCACGAACATTTTGAGGAAAATCCCCCCACCCGAAACTACCCTTTACATGAAAAAATTTGGAAAATTTTCACTTTCTCAAAAATGGCTCTAACAATTGTGATTAAAAGATATTTATCTGACAAATAAAATGTATAACTTCAAGTTTCTGGGAATATCCTCTGAAAAATACTTCATTCTGGATGAATTTTAGGGAAATTTGCATAACTCATAAACCGTAAGAGATAGACAAAAGCTAAGTTAATAGAGCCCGTTAAAATACACATTTATGTTATATATTTTTTTCGTGGAATTGATCGTTTTTGAGATATTTATTTTTATTGGTTTCAGCATTAAATTACGTATGCTTTTGACCATCAATTCAACCCGTGGTACTCTCTTAGTTCCCTTCAAGTAATAAGACTATTTCTGTGAATGTTTACCTGGATTAGCATGAAGTAAATAGAAGCTTGAGCTTTGCAACAAGAATTTGTTGCAGAGATGTGAATGGAAGGCATCAGATTTTGTTGTAAGTTTGAGACTAGAAGGCGATAGAAATTAGAGGTAGAGAGAGATATCCGGGTGAAACAAAACGTCGATGTTGAATCTTTCCTTTACGACAGACGTTACGTGTTTATTTTCGTCGCAATCAGAAGAGGGCAAACACGTGAATGTTTATTCTTAGGAAGGAAGCTAGTTGCTGCCATAAGTCGGTCCGCTGTTGCCATGTTTATCCTGCTTCGGAATAAAGAAAAGAAAGCAGAAAGCGTACCTTTTTGGGACTGAGCCCCGTCTCGTACGTAACTTGGCACTCCGAGCGGTTGTTGTATGCGACTGGAATTAACAAGCAGCTCCATGCCATGAATTTAATTTCTTTTCCTTACTCCTCTACATGCAATAATCCCCTTACTCAAACTTATAAATGTTGCACTTTTTACTTGCGCTACTACCTATAGTAAGTAGCTCCGAGTTCGTTCCCCGTTGACACCTGGAGTTTTCCATGGTTTTCTTGAAACTGGGTTCCTTTCCCTTCATTTCATTTCCCTTGCTCATCTTTCAGGTGTAGCTTGAGGCTTTGCTTGCTCAATTGAAACTCTCTTCCCCCTGGTTGAGGCTCCACCCCCGCCGCGAATCCTTGCACTAGACAGTTAGGAGTTAAGTTGGTACATCCACAGGAAACATACGAAAAGCTTTACCCGTTTCACTTTCTCAACCAATCACAAAGAAGCATTCCGGTCGGTCAGTCAGACAATGGAAGCGCATCTAGATGCCGCACCGTTGCAATATCTAGCTATTTCCAACCACGTGCTCAGTTTGTGAACTCCTAACACGTGCGTTGAGCTGTTCTGTGCAAGCTACGTATTATTCGTTGTTATTTATATTTGTTGATAGTGGTATGGTGTTTGTACGTGAGGGAACACAATTATAGAGGTGGATAGACATTTGCGGGAAGGTGTGCCGAGGGTGAAAGAAGAAAGTGAATCATGTTCACAAAATAATACGAAAAGCACAGGAATTAGATGGAATATCAGTGAATGTGAACCACTAATGATGTGTCTTGGTGACGACGATATTGATGATGACAATGATGATGATTCTTTCCAGAATGATGTCGTCGACGGAGACTTGCATGGAATTGAGCCATTACAATTCTAAACTGGTGAAAATCAATTTACTATACCTTTGTCTCATTCTAACAACCTATTTTGCATTAATCTGTTTTCTATATTATCATAAACACCTAATGTATGCTACATGCGTTACAGAATCATTTTCATTTTCAGTTAACATCAATAATAATGAATTTCATTATTCATTGACATTCATTTGCTATGTACACTGTTTATGTTCGTCGATACAGACATTTGTAATCAGCTGTTGTTGTTGTTGTTGTTTACTAGTTACTCTGACAACGCCGCAAAGGCAGAATAGCCAACCTAACGCGAAACCACCCGAACTGTTAAGTGCAAGGATTCAGCGGCGGGAGTATAGGTGCTGTTGTACGGCCCTCTTTCCGGCCTCCCGACTCCTATATAGCCTCCGTGGCGCACCAAGACTGCCATCAAGTGACATTGTTAAGGACTTCCGTGCTTAGCTCCGTCGTTTCCTGTAGGCTGGCCTGTGGTTTCCCCTCCTCTCATCCCTTCCCCCGCGGTGTGGTAGGCCGAGATCAGTACTTGGTCTCAGGGTCCGAGGTGTCCCCCGTCGTTACTATGCTCTAAACTCTGACCTATACTAAGTAGGGGAAGAGTCCTACTCTACCTAAAAATTCGATCCAAGATGTCATCAGAAGTAAATTAGAGCTCTGGTAATTCCAAATATTTAGAGCTCCAATTACAAAACACTTGAATTTTACGCAGCTATCGCCAAATAATTGATCAATTATAAAAAAAAAAAATCTGATGTGCTCCATTCACATGACTTTCTCCACATATCTGCAACAAATTATTACTAAAAAGCTCTTACATCTATTTACTTCATGCTAATCGAGAAAAAATTAACAGAAATAGCAGAATGGAAAGTAGAAGGGAAATAAGGGAGTACCATTGGTTAAAGTGATAATCAAAAGCTGGTTGCTATGTGACTGAAGTTCCTTTGTTTGTATGGACAGGAGTTGACAAATTCCTGTATGAGAAAAGTATAAGCTTTTCATAGCTGAAAACAAAAACAAGGGATATCTTAAAAATGATCAACTCCACGAAAAAAATGTATATACACTAAAGGTGTCCTTTAATGTGCTCTACATTTTCTGTCTGATACGTTTCTGCCCATCTCTTTCTGTTTAGTGGTTATGCAAAAATCCGTAAAATTCATGCAGAATAAAGTAGTCTTCAGAAAAGTCTAGATATACATTTTATTTGTCAAGTAAATACCTTAAATTTACGAGATTTTAATCAAAATCGTTGAGCCATTTTTTAGAAAGTCAAAATTTTCGAACTTAATTCCATGTAAAGGGTTGTTTGGGGTGGGGGGATTTTCTTGAAAATCTTCGTGTCGCATCCTTGGAAGATACCAAACCTAAATACTAAGTTCGGTTTTTAACGGTCTTTTTATTTTTGAGCTATGCTGCCCACAGACACACACACGGACATTTTTCTAAAAATGCTTTTTTGGGTTCAGGGGGTCTCAAAGCATATTTTTCCGGTGAAATCTCGGTATCGAATTTTTGGGTACATTACAATACCTTCGCTATACACTATGTATATAGTACGTGTAGAGAAAGTAGAAGTAAACATTTTCAAAACAAAAATACGTAAAGGATAGTTAACGTTGCGCCCCCCCCCCCACGACAGTAAGATTTTCAGGAAAGTCCCCGCCCAAACTTTTCTGAAAATCTTCGTGTCGCATCCTTGGTTAATACTGACCTTAAGTATCAAATTTGGTATTTAACCGACTTACTAGTTTTGAGTTATGCTGTCCACAGGTAAACACCCTCACAGACTTTTTTCTGAAAATATATTTTCGTAATCAGTGACCCCAAATATTATTTTCAGCGGTGTTTCGCTAAGTAAATTTTGGTTGGAAAACAATACCTTCTCTACCAACTATGTGCATTGTACTTATGTGTTAGACAAACTGAAATCTGATGTCGTTAAAAGACTATTTTATCAAATTCAGTTTTTTGTAGAATTTATATTTTTTGAGTTATTACTTGTTATTTGGTTTCAGTTTCGACATATATTTTTCTCAAACAGGAAGTCGAAATCCGTTTTTGTTTTGTTTTGTTCCCTGGAAAAACCACAGGAAGCGAAAATCACATAACGACCACATTTTAAAAGATTTGACTATCACTTTATCCTAGTGTATTCCATTCTACTTACAAGGAAGCAAGTAATAAGACAATTAGCATGAAGTAGATAGAAGAATAAGCTTTTGTAAGAATAGTATGTTTGCCGCACAGGTAGAGAAAGTTATGTGAATGGAGCATATCTGATTTTTGAAATGTGATGTGATGTTCTACTCTATAAGGCAGTTGATTATGTAGTCTCTATCACGTGTTTCAATTTCCTGTCAGACCACATTAGTTGAGGGAAATTACTCTGTCGTCTGGTTCTTCACAGCGTTTGTGCTGTTAAAGTAAAAGTCTGTGTGTGTGGATAGCATACCTGAAAGCATATTCTTCTATCTACTATATAATGATCCAGATAATCCTCGTAAAATAAGCGATTACGCTAGAATAAAACGATTTTCAAATCTTTTAAAAGCTGATTGCCACGTGGTTAAAACCCCTTCCTTTGCGGTGCCGGGAGTTTACAACTTTCCGTGTGAAAAAAGTTTTAAGTATTTTAAATCTGAAACAAATAACAAGGAATTGTCAATTCTACAAAAAAAAAGTATATGACATCAATTGTGTTTATCGAGATCTACATTTTTTTTGCAGTAAATTTCTGTATATCTCTTACGGTTTACCAATTACGCAAAATTCAGCAAAATTCATTCACAATAAAGAGGTCATTAGAGGCTATTCCCAGAAAATTAAGATATACATTTTATTTGCCATGTAAATATCTTTGCCATTTTTGAGAAAATAAAAACGTTCTAAATTTTTCCGTGTAAAGGGTAGTTTGTGATGGGAAGTTTCTGAAAATACTCTTTTTGGATGCAGGGGACCCAGAAACGTCTATTTCTGGTGAAATCTGAGTATCGAATTTTTGGGTGGAATATACACTATGTACATAGTAGGTGTAGAGAAAGTAAACATCTCTTGTCTTCTACTTATATGCCTTTTTCTACCCGTTTTTCTTATTTCTGTACCTTCTAAAACGTTCTTATGAATATTTATATTTACATTCTGGACACAAATTAGAGTTTTATTTATGGACGCTGTGTAACTTCTACTGTTCTCTATGTTAAGCGTGAAAAACAGTTCAATGTTGCTCAGACGCCTCTTTATCAGGTTTGAGGTTCTTTTACATGGCGTAAATCTACAATACGCAACCAACGGCTTTACTTCCCATCCGAAGGAAACCATGCAAAGGATTTATTTGCCGGGAAAAAATCCATCGCACTCTACCAGGTTTAAATCCGTGACCTTGGAAACCAGAAGCTATCATATATGTAGTAGGTAGAGAAGGTATTGTGATAAAACATCTAGCGTGTTCCATGCACATGATTTCTCTACACATCTGCAACAAATTATTGTTAAAAGCTTATTCTTCTATCTCTTTCATGATAATCAAGGTAAACATTAACAGAAATTGTCTTATTACTTGCTTCCTTGTAAGTAGAAGGGAAATAAGGGAGTATACTAGGATAAAGCATAGTCAAATGTTTTGAAAACTGTTTGTCAAGTGGTTAAACTTTCCTTTATTTGTATACCCAGAAGTTGTTAACAGATTCCCGTATGAGAAATGTACACATTTTAAAACTGAAACTAATAACAAGGAATATCTCTAAAACGGTCAACCTCATGAAAGGAAAAAGATGCTTGTGGTATTCAACGAGATCTACATTTTCTTGTGTGGTAAGTTTTTGCCTATCTCTTAAGGTTTACTAGTTATACAATATTCCGAAAAATTCATCCAGATACACAGGTTGTCATGTAGATATCTTTAATATACGATATTTGAATCAAAAGTTAGAGCCAATTTTTAAACATCAAGATTGCCGAAAATTTTCCCAAGGTCAGTTGGGGTGGTGAGAATTTTCTTGAAAATCTTCGTGTCCCATCTGTAGAAGATACTGAACTAAAATACCAAGTTTGGTATTTTTTTAGCTATGTTGTCCACAGACACTGACACACACATACAGACATTTTTCAAAACTACCTTTTTTGGATTAAAGGGGTCTTCCGATAAACTCTCGGAATGGAATTTTTGGGTGGAATATAATACCTTCTCTATACACTATGTACATAGTACGTGTAGAGAAAGTAAACATGTGATACTGGAAATCCATCTTTTGTGGTCCCTTAAATAAAAGAATCGTTCAGGCAAACTTCGGTGTCTATGTAAAGTATAAGTAAACAATTTAAAGACCGTTAAATTGGTATTTAAATTGAGTATCTTTCATGTATGCGACACGAAGCTTTTCAAGAAAAACCGCACACCTCCAACTACCTTTTACAAGGGATATTTTTCGAAGAACTTAATGCTCTTCGAAATGCCTAATAATTTTGATTACAATACCATACCTTTAAGATATTTTTAGTACAAAAAAAAATGTATATGTTGAATTTTTTTGACTAGCCTCTGAAGATAGAGCCATTTTAAAGAAAATAAAAAAAATGTTGAAAAAAGTTCCATATGAAGGGTAGTTGGGGGGGGGGGTATTTTCTTGAAAATCTTCGTTTCGCATCCTTGGAAGATACCAAATTTAAATAACAAGTTTGGTATTTAACGGCTTTTTCGTTTTTGACCTATGCTGTCAACAGAGTTACACACAGACACACTCACACACACTCACACACACAGTCACAGACACACACACGCATGGCCCTTTTTCTGAAAATA
Source organism: Hymenopus coronatus (assembly GCA_030762935.1). Taxonomy (NCBI): domain Eukaryota; kingdom Metazoa; phylum Arthropoda; class Insecta; order Mantodea; family Hymenopodidae; genus Hymenopus; species Hymenopus coronatus. Next base: position 156,191,441 of record CM060897.1, read on the forward strand.
CAGGGTTACTACAAAAGTAATAGACAACTTCAACTGCCTGTAAAACAAAAACTATTAGAGATAGCAACCTAATTATTTTGGAGGTATGTTGAGAAACTCTCAAGATTTCGTTTGTTACTATTGGTAACGCTGTAGTGTTTTGTTTGTTGTTGCAGAAGCTGAAATGGCGGAAAATCCTGTGGAAAAGGCATATTGCGTGTTGGAATTTGCTAGAACGCAATCAGCAACTGTTGTCCAACAACATTTTAGAACACGTTACCACAAAACGCCACCGACTAGACAGTCAATCTACGACTGGTATAGAAAATTCGAGACAGCGGGATGTTTGTGCAAAGGGAAGAGCTCGGGAAGACCAAGAGTTTCGGAAGAAAACGTTGAACGTGTTCGTTCTGCCTACATAAGAAGCCCACAGAAATCGACATCTAGGGCAAGCATGCAATTACAAATTCCACAGCAAACTGTATGGAAAATCTTGCGGAAGCGACTGCACATGATGCCTTACAGATTACAGATGTTGCAGTTTCTGAGTGAAGAAGATAAGGTCATACGGCGTGACTTTTGCATCGACATGTTGCGACATGATGAAGACGATGCTGGTTTTTGTGAGCGCATCATTTCATTTTTGTGGCAACGTGTTCTAAAATGTCGTTGTACAACAGTTGCTGATTGCGTTCTAGCAAATTCCAACACGCAATATGCCTTTTCCACAGGATTTTCCGCCATTTCAGCTTCTGCAACAACAAACAAAACACTACAGCGTTACAAAAACAAAATTTTGAGAGTTTCTGAACATACCTCCAAAATAATTAGGTTGCTATCTCTAATAGATTTTGTTTTACAGACAGTTGAAGTTGTCTATTTCTTTTGTAGTAACCCTGTACTTTTTCTGTATTCAGGGGGACCCAAAGCATGTATTTCCGGTGAAATCTCGGTATCGAATTTTTGGATGGAATGCAATAGCTTCTCTATACACTATGTACATAGTACGTGTAGAGAAAGTAAAAAGTCTATTCTCGTTAAAACTCACAATTTAGGTCATATACTTTTTTGTAGAGTTAACCGTTTCCGAAATATTTCTTACTATTGGTTTCAGTTTAAATCAGTTAAACTTTTCACAAACAGGAAGTTCTTATCATTTCGTTTCTCTTTTGTTTACTCCTCGCCTTGGAAAATGAACCGAAATTGAATGACAAACGCATAGCGACAGCTTTTTAAACATGTGCCTAATTTCCCTTCTACTTACAAGGAAGCAGGTAGTAAGACAATTTCTATTAATGTTTATCATGAAGTAGCTTTTGGTAGGAATAGCTTGTTTACAGCAGAGTTAGATAAGGGCGTCCAGAAGCAGCTGGTGAGAGAAGCTAGACGCTGGCAGAGAAATCGTTAACTCCTGATGAAACGCCAACTCTGGTCCAGGGATGATATGATTGCCTTTGAAAGAGATGCTGTGAGCCATGCATCGACCAGTCACAAAAATTATCTTGACCTATTTCTGCATACGAGCTGCTTTTAAAACTCTTGCGAAACACGAGGCTAAAGCGATACGAACATTTCTCTAGCCCGTATGTACAATGTTCGATAGAGAAGGTATTGTATTCCACCCAAAAATTCAATACCGAGATTTTTACCGCAAATACAGGTTGTCCTCTGAGTTAAAAAAAAAATAATGTTTAGAAAAAGGTCCGTGTGTGTGCGTCTGTGGACAATTCAAAAACGAACAGACCGTCAAATACCAAACTTGATATTTAAGTTTGGTATCTTCCAAAAAGATAATCAAGAAAATCACCCCACTCAAAACTACACTTTACATGGAAAAACTTTCGAAAATTTTGATTTTCTCAAAAATGGCTGTAACTATTTTGATTAAATTCCCGCACATTTAACAAATTTGCATGCCAAGTTAAATGTTTATCTTGAATATTCTGGGAATAGCTTCTGAATATCTCTTTATTCTGAATGAATTTTTCCGAATTTTGTTTAACTGCTAAGCCGTAAGGGATAGACAGAAACAAAAATGTAAGTCATGTTAAAACACACAATATTTATGTCCTTTAATTTTTTTTTTTTTTTTTGTGGTGGTAACCGTTTCCGAGATATTCCTTGTTATTGGTTTCAGTTGTAATGTACTTATACTTTTCTTAGACAGTATCCGTTTTTTTTTCTACTCCTGGCCAAGCAAAGAAGCGATTTGCAATAACAATCGCATAACGACAGCTTTTAAAACATTTGACTATCACTTTAACATAGCACATTCCTTTAGTTGTCTTCTACTTATAAGGAACTAAGTAATAAGAACATTCTGCTAATGTTTATCTCGATTAGCTTTGTGTAGAAAGAAGAATAATCTTTTGTAAGAAGTTTGTTTGTAGAGCGGCTAGAGAAAGTCATGTGAGTGTAACACATCAGATTTCTTGGATATAGGGAAATCTCGGTACCGTAGTTTCGTTAGAGTGCAATAACTTCTCTACATACTGTGTAGAGAAAGTGAAAATGCTTTTGTTTTCGGTTTAAGCTGTCTTCAAATCACGTGTAGACTGCCTCTGTTGTCAGCGAGCTGATTTCTCACCTGGAAGTCCCGGGTTCGGTTCCCGCCTGGGACGGGGAACTTTTCTTTAACCAGGCTTGGGAAGTATGTATGTGAGAGTGAAGTTTCAGGAAAATAAAACGATTTAAAGAACCTACACACAACGAGTTGTTTGTAATACAAAGCCCCCGACATCACCTTACATGTTAAAGGGGGCTATACAAATTAAATAATATAAGAAATGTGTGTGGGTTGGAAAACCGGTATATACATATGCGAGTATATACTTTGTATGGAATGCTACACCTTCCCTACCTTAAAGTGCATAGGTAGAGGAAGTAATAATGTGGTAGAAGTTGTAGCATGTGCGCCAATCACATTAACCGGTTATCAATCAGATCTGAGTTAAGATTTGGCGCCCTTTTATTACCCAACAGAAATTATGATGGAGTGATATTTTCCCAGCACGATATTTCTAAATTTGCGTAACGAGTTAGTGTGATTCTCATCAGTGCCACAGTTCAAGTAATAGCGCTAGTGTCTTGCCTGTGATGAGCTTTGCTTTCAACCCCTATTAGTCTTACTGCATTTTCGTACATAGTGCATACGTAATGCATTCCGCCCTAAAATCTGATGTGTTCCATTGACTTTCTCTGTAATAAATTATTGTTAATAAGCTTATTCTTCTATATGCTTCATGATAATCGAGATAAACATTAACAGAAATAGTCTTATTACTTGCTTCCTTATAAGTAGAAGAGAAAGAAGAAAAGGCAAATGCTAAAGCGATAGTCTTCTCCTTTAAAACCCGCTCGCCGTGCGAAACAAATTCTAATCTCTTTGCTTGTCAGGAGTAAACAAACTAGAAGCGAGAAGAGACATGTCTCCCTTTTTGAGAAAACATAAAATTGAAACTTATAATCCGGAAAATCTCGAAAATGGTTAACTATATATATCTGTGTGATTCATAAATTGTGTGTTCTAATGAGATGTACATTTTTTGTGTGGTCTATCTCTTACGGCTTACCAGTTATGGAAAGTCATCCAAAATGAAGAGGTCTTCAGAGGTTACTCCCACAAAATTCAAGATATACATTTCGTTTGTCACAAAAATATCTTAAACTTACTTAATTTAATCAAAATTGTTGGAGCCATTTTTGAGAAAATAACAAATTTCTAAAAATGTTCCATGTAAAGGGTCCTTGGAAGTGGGGGATATTCTTGGAAATCTTCGTGTCATATCCTTGAAAGAAGCCAAACGTAAATATGAAGTTTGGTGTTTAACGGTATTTTCGTTTTTGATCTATGCTGCCCACAGGCACACACACATACACACAGACACAAACACATGCATATGGCCATTTTCAAAAATGCTTTTATTTTATACAGAGGGTCCCAAAACATGTATTTCCGGTGAAATCTCAGTATTGCATTTTTAAGTACAATGCAATACCTTGTCTGTACCTATGTACGCGTAGAGAAACTGAAACGGCGGGCTGAGAGAAAGGCGTGGACTAGTTTATAACAATATTTCTCAGTTATTATATCCTCTACTTTCTATTGCCAATTAAAGGAAGTAATAATTAATACAGGAAAACTGAATACCAACATTTAATTATTTCAAATTGCTTATAGTAAATTGAAGCTATTTGCTGTAAAGTTTAATCAAGCTTTCAACGATCTGTTTCAAATTGATATTAATTAATTTGTATTACGTAACGCTTGAGATGACAGTAATCCAGGCGTGTGATGTATAAATAGTTGCGACGCACTAACTTATGTTACCAGGTTGAGTGACGTAACTACGTGAGAACACGTTTAACACTCACCTCCGCATATCACTTTCTGCAAGAAGTTTTATTCCTCTGCTCAGTACATAAGTAAAGGGTTTAGCCTCTCTGTATCCAGAATAAAATCTGATGTGCTCTATTCTTAGAAAATATTCTTTTTACTTTCTCTACATTTACTATGCACATAGTGTATAGAGAACGTATTGCACTCCACCCAAAAATTCGATACCGAGATTTCATCGGAAATATATGTTTTAGGGTCTCCTGTATCCAAAAAAAAAAAAATATTTTCACAAAAAGGTCCGTGTGTCTATGTGTGTGTGTGTCCGTGTATCTGTGTGCCCCTGAACACGATAACTCAAAAACGGAAAGTCGGTAAAATACTAAACTTGGTATTTAAGTTTAGTCTCTAACGATTTTGATTAAAATTCAAATATTAAAGATATTTACCTGAAATATAAAATGTATATCTTGAATTTTCAGGGAATAGCCTCTGAAGACTACATTATTCTCGATGAATTTTTACAGAATTTTGCATAACTGCTAAAACTTAAGAGATGGACAAAAGCTTAACACACAAAAAATGTAGAGCACATTAAAACACACAATTTATGTCATATACTTTTTTTTTTTCTTGGAGTTGATCGTTTTTGATATATTCCTTGTTATTAGTTTCAACTTTGAAAAACATACTTTTCTCATACAGGAATTTGTCAACTGCTGTCCATGCAAACAAAGGAACTTCAGTCACATAGCAACCAGCTTTTGACTATCACTTTAACCTATGGTACTCCCTTATTTCGCTTCTACTTACAAGGAAGCAAGTAATAAGAATATTTCTACTAATTTTTCTCCATTAACATGAAGTAAATAGAGGCATAAGCTTGTTAACAATAATTTGTTGCAGAGATGTAGAGAAAGTCATGTGAATGGAACACATCAGATTTTTATTGACATAATGCTAATCGAGATAAATATTAGTTCCTTGTAAGTAGAAGGGAGAAAATACTTGGCTAAAATGAATTTGTTGCTATGGGAGACAATTGAAATTTGGATCTCCTTGCATTGCCGGGATAAAACAAAAAAGATGAAACGAAAGTTGACTTCCGGCTTTTATTTCATTTATAGTGTTTAACGCCTGCTCTTACTACATATGGCACCGCACGAGATGCCTCGGATGATTCAGGGAATGAAGATGGAGCACCGGTGGAATGCAATGGCGAGGTAAACCTGAGAGCCTGCAGAAAACCCGCCCTTGTGCCGCAAATCTCATTTGCAATCGGCTGGGCTCGAATACAGGACCACTCGCCTTGATGACAGCTGCGGAAGTTCCCTCTAAAGAGCACATTAAGAACCTTAAAATTAAAGCAAATAACAAAAAGTATCTCGGAAACAGATTTATCTACAGTAACATGTACCTTATATGGCATAAACTGTGTGCTGTGAGATCTAGGGTTTTTACTTTCTCTACACGGTGTACAGAGAAGGTACCCAAAAATGTCATACCGAGATTTCACCGCAAATATATGTTTTAAGGTCCCTTATATCCAAACAAAAAGAGCATTTTTGATAAAGGTTCGTGTGTCTGTGAACACAACTCAAAAACGAAAAGTCGGTAAAATACGGTGACTCAAAGATTTTGGGAAAATTCTCCCAAACCAACTGCCCTTAACATGGAAATTTTAAACATTTTCTTTAAAATATGCCTAATGAGTTTATTAAAACACCGAATATTAAAATATTTACAGAACAAATTATGAATACGTTCAACATTTCCTGGGAGTAGCTGTTGAGGTTGTTTTCAGTTTGGATGATTTTTAAATAGCGGGTAAACTGCAACAAATGTAGATCCAGTTAAAAGACAATTCCTCATTCATTTGTTTTGTAGAGTTAACGATTTAAATATTCCTTCTTGTTGGTTTCAATTTTAAAATATTTATACTTTTTCCCAAACAGGAAACCTTCTTTTGTTTTATTACTGGTCATGTAAAGAGAACCAGATTTAAATGGCACAGCTTCTTAAAGCTCTGACTGTCAGTTTATCCTAGTGTACTTCCTTCCACTTACAAGGAAGCAAGCAATAAGACAATTTCTGTTCGTGTTTATCTTGATTAGCATCAAGTAGATACAATAAGATGTTTGTGTTTCAGAACAACTGGACAAAGTCAAGTAAATGCAACACAACAGAGTTTTACCCGTACGTATAGCGTGCATAGTGTGAAGAGAAGATATTGTATTCCACCCAAAAATTCAATACCGAGATTTCATCGGAAGTGTATGCTTTGGGTCCCACTGAATAAAAATAGAAGCGCTTGCAGAAGCATGTCCATGTGTGTGGGCAGCAGAGCTCACGGTTAAATACCCAACTTGGTGTTTAAGTTCAGTATTTCATTTTCAAGGAGCATTTTCATTACCTATTCCGTGAACATTATTCCAAAATTTTGACTATCTCTAAAATGACTCTAATGATTTTTGTTAAAATGTCATTAGTTTAAGGTATATTCTTGACAAATACAATGTATATTTTGAATTTTCTGGCAATAGCCTCTGAAGACCTCTTTACTCTGGATGAATTTTGTATAACTTTTGTAAGTGGTAAACTGTAAGAGATAAACAAAAACCTACTACACAAAAAAAAAAAAAAAATAAAAAAAAAAAAAATATGGATATCTTTAAAACACATAATTTATGTTATATTCTTTTTTGTAGATTTAATCGTTTTTGATTTATTTCGAGTTTTGGTTTCAGTTTAAGGGTACTTAACTTTTCTCAAACGTAGACATCTTTCTTTCTGTCTCTCTTACTCCGTAAGCAAAGAGAATCGTATTTCAATTGTTTCACTTAACGCCTAGCTTTTAATACATTTGACTATCTCTTTATCCTAGTGTACTCCCTTATTTTGCTTCTACTTACAAGGAAGCAAGCAATAATACATTTTTGGTAATAGATTAGCATGAAGTGGATAAAATAACAATCCGTTATAAAGAAAGTTCTTTTTTGCGGAACAGACAGAGAAAGTCATGTGAATGGAACACATTAGGTTGCTTATAAATGCTTCATTTTAGAAATCACGGGCTTTGAAAGTAATTATTTGAGATTTCTTCCTTGCAAGTATAAAATGCAGGTCTGAGATGTTAGTTGGTGTGACGTCATTGGAAGATAACTGAGTAATCTTGTGCTCCAATTTGGAATATAAATTCGCCCTTGTTTGCAATTAACACACGCTGTCTGCCCCTTATGAGGCTTTATTCAAATCTTTTTTTTCCAATGATACCGAGGTTTTCGGTTGAAAGAACATTTTGGTACAAAAAACAATAATTACAGCAGCGTAAATATCCCATCCTGCCATGCGTAATGCCTTCCCCCTCCGGAAGAGAGAGAGGAGACGCGAGTGTGTGTTATGGTGGAATATTCCTTTCCAGTATTACAATAAGTCACACATCGGTTGTTGTTGCGCGTGCGTACAAACAGGTATTAGACCTCATCTGATATGTTACACTCACATGACTCTCCCCACTCAGTCTTCCACTACCTGTTCCTATAAAACCTTATGTCTTCAGCTCACTAAACTTTGATTACATGAGTTCCATCGAGTCACTAATGTCTGGGACTTCTATTCGGGAGCTTCCGGTTCAGTCCTGGGCGTCATGGGTTTTTATGGTTTCTCAAGGATGGGAGACGAATAGGTGCAAATAATTTCGTATTTAGTAGACAATAATAATATATATATATAGAATGATTCAAAAATACCTTTATAAATTTTGGAGACATTTCCTTCTGCTTCTTCTTCATTTAGGATACAGATTCCCACCATTTTTCCGGGGGCACTTCAGCCTGGGACTTATTGTACTATCTGTATCGTTTTCCCAAAAGTTTTGTATCTCTTGCGAACAGTGCTGGGCATAATGTGCAGTCTAAGTTGCCCTGAAGCACCCCAAGTGGAGGAAAGCCGCAGCTCTTTCCTTACTTGGCCCTTTGATAAAAAGTCCCCCAAGTCTGTTTCCTGGAGTTTTACACCAGGTCTTGTAGTGTTCTCTTTTGGATCAGTAGCTTCTCTAATTAAACAGCGAGATGTTCCTAGATCTGGTCCAATGAATTGTGAAGCTGCTCCTTGTCTTGTAAGTTGGTCAGCTTTGTCTATACCCGTATGGCCCGGCACCCAACCTCTTTCTGAGCATATTTAGACAGTTTTGAAGCAGTGCTGATGTAACCTTATGAACCTTAAGTGCAGCCTGCTGCTATCTGACAGTATAAGGACCTGTTTATCAGTCTATCATGTTTTCATGAATGCATTGAATAACAGCATCTGTTTCAAAAACAGTAGCATATATACCCAAGGGAAAGAATCCTTTACACCTGGGTCTTATGCCATATACTCCTGAACCAGTTCCTGATTCATCCTTTGATCCGTCTGTAAACCACATCAAGGCTTTTCCAGAGATTTATTCTTCCAACGTTCGGGATCATCATTTATCCCGAAATTTTGTTAAAATGTTTAATTGGAGTGCATTGCTAAAGATACTTCCTGATTGTGTTTCAGGAACTCTCAGCTGCAGTCTATAGAGTACCATTCTTCATCACAACTAAGTGTTTAAGAGTGTTTCCATTGCTGCAGTTGAGGTCATCTTCATGGCTCCTGTATTAGCTGCTCTTTGCACTTTATTTAGTTGGTTTTTGGAGCCTGTTTGAAGGACTTTAGGTCACCAAAACAGCGCTCCATAGGATATAGGCCTTAATCCCCATCTTTTGGCATGTGTACGTCTAACTACTTCAAAAGTTGGTTTCTTGCATCAAAACAAGAAAAAATGTTCATACAAACACAGTCATGTCCCTTCTCGGTTTACTGAGGTTCAAAATCCTATTAATCAAAACATTTTGAAGTGACAATTTATTCTACTTTGTTAGAAAGTGTACCACACAAACACAACTTATAGCAAATGTGCTCCTCTAGACTCGGCAAAACACTCACAGTCGGTATTCTATGTTGTTGCACGCTTACATGACACGCACATTAAGAGTTTCTTCATCTAGGTTGTCTGCTGCATAAAGCAACGGTTTAAGGTGCCTCCAAAAGATAAAAATGCAAAGGATTGAGTCGGCCATGGAAGTGGTCCCCCTCTACCTATCCAGTGCATCTCGAACAATGTACTAGAGCCACATCATGTTTCTGCAGTCACATTTTCTAATAAGTGTGGGAGAGTGTTTTGAATGTAAGACGTGCTGCGGGAATGTATTACACATGTAGCCATGGCAACACAATGCGCAGGGTCAAAGTCTTCTATCAATGAGTACATAAATAAATATTAGGTTGGACCCGGAAAGCCGTTGAAGGTGACTTTCATTAATAAATTGATAACGTGTAAACGAAGTGTTTTAGAGCATTTGTTTATATGAACAGATTTTGCTGTCAAAAATCCATCCTCAACCACTATAAAAGTATTTTTGAATAAACCTGTATATCATATAAGTGTATCTCATTTTGTCTGGTTATTAATAGCATTGTAATAAATGAAGAAAAAATGTCAGAGTATAAAGTATTTTGAACAAGGTTCAGTTATGTTTACATACATAATGGCCAGCTCCTGTGTTTAGCACAACTCTCACACCGCCGATGTATTCAGAAATTTTGGTTATTGTCAAATTTCTTTGGAAACGTATAACAATACTTATTTATGATACAAGTGGTAAAAACCTGATGTGTCCCATTCATATGAGTTTCTCTACATCGCTGCAACAAATTATTTTTAAAAAGTTTATACTTCTATTTACTTTATGCCATTCGAGATAAACTTTATCAGAAATAGTCTTATTATTTGCTTCCTTGCAAGTAGAAGGAAAATAAGGGAATACCATAGGCTAAAGTGATAGTCAAAAGCTGGTTGATATCTTATTGAAATTCCTTTCTTTTGTATGGCCAGGAGTTCACAAATTTCCGTAGGAGAAAAGTATAAGTACTTTAAACTGAAACCAATGACAAATAATATCTAAAAAACGATCAACTCCACTCAAAATGTGATTAATTTAAATTGTGTGTTTTAACGAACTCTGCATTTTCTGTTGTGTAGGTTTTTGTCTCTCTCTTACGGTTTACCACTTATGCAAAATTCCGTAAAATTCATCCAGAATAAAGTAGTTTTCAGAGGCTATTCCCAGAAAATTCAAGATATACATTTTATTCGTCAGGTAAAAAGCTTTAATATACGATATTTAAATCCAAATCGTTAGAACCATTTTTGAGAAAATCAAACTTTTCGAAAAAAAGTTCCATGTAAAAGATAGTTGGGGGTGTGGGGATTTTGTTGAAAATATTCGTGACTCATACTTGGAAGATACCAAACTTAAATACTAAGTTTGGTATTTAACGGTCTTTTCGTATTTGAGGTGTGCTGTCCACAGACACACACACACACACACACACACACACACACACACACGGATCGTTTTTTTTTAATTATTATTTTTAAGATTCAGGGAGTGTCAAAACATGTACTTCCGGTGAAATCTCGGTATTGAATTTTTGGGTGCAATGCACTTCTGTATACACTATGTACATAATACGTGTAGAGAAAATATAAATGATGTTTTATATTGTGAGAAGGAAGATTATAAAGTAATTTTAACTCTATGCGTGTCATACACTATTCACAATATTTATACACGTATTATAATTGTTTTATCTATTTCACGGAATTGGTGGTCTGCGATATTCAGTTGTTTCCTTCTTACTCGTACAGCACGAAAACATACTATGCATACAATGGATATAGTGTAGCAGTTGTAATTTTGCTCTCTCCGCTGCTTGCATAATCATGTTCATCATCCGCCATTTTATGTATCGATACGAGCTTTCAGAGTCATGGCCTACTTGAATGAGGCCGTGGACACATAAACCAAAGTTGTTATAAGAGTGAGTGACAAATTGTCTACTTTTAACACTAGACCAACTGTTTAAAAATGACATTTCACTATCGTAACATCAATTGCTTGAAACCCGAGTAATGTGACAAAAGCTCTCTTTTTTTCCAACAACGGATTACAATCTGCTCACAAATAACTGTCTTTGCCGATTAGTTTCTTTGCGGGGAAACGTCGAGCGATGAATTCTGCGGCGGTCCACAAATATGTGGTGGGGGTTTCGGGTTCGAGACCCGCGTGAAGGTTTAGGAGATGTGGTGGCCTAGCTCAGGCGTGGTAAGGCACAAGTGGTTTCCGTCCAGTTATTGAACTCGTTTATTTATTTTCTTTGCCGTCGAACACGCACGCATTCCTCCTAAAATGTCCCAGGTACTCTTTATGTGACTGGTCCTATCATCTCTCGCTACTCGTGAACATGTGTACTAAACACATTTTGATTCTGTCCCACTCGTTTCCGCCGTGGTCTCGAACATCGGGATTGAACGCAACCAATCTTCCATAGCAGGTGAAGTCGCGCCGTTCGGCCAGCTAGAAATCCATTTGTATTCGCTTTGTTATGTCCAGCTCGGGCAATGGAACTTCCCTTAACGGTACACTTGTACCTGGGTCGGTTGCCAGGTCGTGGTAACTTTGTCTAGGCGCAACATTTCTTCTCTGACCATTTCCAATGTATATCTGCCTTTTAGATATCTTTTTAGTCCCGTGACTAAATTCCCACTAAAAATTGCACACCGGGAAGGGCTTCGTTGCTGGTTATACCACTGTAACTTCCAGTATTCACAAACAACCTTCAGAAAGAATTAGTGCGCGTGCAGCAATCGTATCTGCGAAGCATTCACCGCGACACAGGTGTTCACTAACGCACGTTTGTAATAACAGTAGTCACTTACAAGACAAGTTCGGTGATTAGGACCTCAGAACACACAAACATATAATAATTATAATAATAATAATAATAATAATAATAATAATAATAAAAAACTTCATGGCACGACAGCTCACAAGAAACCTTGGCCTACCGCTTGACCGCTGCGTCCCCCATCTGGGTGTATGATAGATGTCACGGATGGGGTACAATATCGCCGCCCCGGCCGGTTAATGCGGTCCTCATTACCTGGGGCCATTACTTCTACATCAAATGGCGCCTCCCCAAGGGCCTCGCGTAGCTGAGTTCTCCCCGCACTAGGTCTCCCACTCCAGTACTGGGAATCGAACCCAAGTCTACCGCGTGGAAGATACCAAACTTAAACACCAAGTTTGGTATTCAACGGTCTTTTCGTTTTTGACCTAGACAGACTGACACACACACACACACACACACACTCACACACGGAGCTTTTTCCAAAAATGCTTTTTTTTTATTCAGGGGAGCCCAAAACAAGTATTTGCGGTGAAGTCTCGGTATTGAATTTTTGGGTGCAATATAATACCTTCTTTATGCACTATATACATAGTATGTGTAGAGAAAGTAAAACTAAAAAGAAAACCAAATTGTCGAAGCACTTCACAACACGTACCGCTAATTTGGCACAATTGTTCTTTTAATTCTGCCGCCTGCAAAACGGAAAGTACATCAGGGTATGTATAGTAGGAATAAAAGAAGGGGCAGAATTACCCTGATTTATGTGTAATTTGGTAGGTATTAAATTCACAGACCTTGCTGGGTCTGAATTGCAGACTTTCTATTTATTAGCCGAATTTAAGTTACTTTCTGTGCTTTCACCACAATCCGCACATTTCACTTTTATTTCTACTATAGATACCCCGACGTAGTTTCCGTTTAGCAGACGGAAGAATTAATAGAGCAGTTGTGGAGAATTACCGACGTACCCTTGATACGTCCTGCACCACTTCTGAGCGGTTTAATAATCATCGAGGTGAATCGGCCGACACACACTCTCGCGCATAAAACACACACCCTCCTTCCTGACCCCTTAAAGTTGATCATTTTATTGGGTTTTTGTTCACGGTCTGTGTTTCTCAACTCACGATTCATTTATTTGGAAACACTGTATCGTTACATTAACCGTGTTGCAATTTCACACGCTGAATCCATCGCGACGTGGCTATTTAAAGCGGATTACATGGGGGGGGGGGACATTACTGGCCCCTAAAATAAAAAAGCGGTCAGTAGCACAGCATTTTCCTTGGAAAACTGCCCTGCCATATAGGTTTCAGTAATGCTGTTGCAGCCCTATTTGCGGGCCCCGTTCAGATTCCAGCAGGAAATACAAAGGCCTCCGGAACGTTTTCTATCAACCTGAATGAAATTCGATTTTTGGCGTCAAAGCGCTCTAAAGTGGGGAGGCTGATACCAACATAATTATTGAAATAGTGTTGCAATATGAATGGAGTTATCCTCGCTCGTTCAAAGCCCACCTTAGTTACTTCATATGTACCTATACATTATGTACGCTGAGTAAATGGCTTGGCCTTTCACTGCTAAAATTTGTTTTTTAGGGAATCGGCGCTACTGTGAACAAAAATCATTTTAACCCTTTCATGGTCATCTGGCGCTCGCTTGCTGTTTCCTCCTCTACTACCTACCTGAGAAAGGTCGCATCCCTCAAAAATGAAAATTCTGTTAAACATTATAATTGACATTTACGTTCAGCCTCTTCCAAAAATGTCACAAGGACATTTTCAAGAACATTTCCAAATTTTTAACTACCTTTGTATGTAAACTTTTTCTCGTTTTTTTCTGATAAAATAACTATCAATTTACATTAAAATATTGTTAAGAAGCCTTTTTCCCGAATGTTATGTGGGCATTGGTGCTAGCCGGCGCATGATTGGAGAGAGAGAATGAAGGGGAAAGTAATTCCAAAACATCTAGAATACCACACATGTAGTCAAAATTATACATTAGCTCTTGTAGACTACCATTTTACTTTCTCTACGTAGTATACGGTACTAGGTAGAGAAGTATTGCACTTCACCCAAAATTCCAATACCGACACTTCACCGTAAATACACGTTTTAAGGTTCCCGGCATTAGATCTGTTTAGAAAAAGGTCCAAGTGTCTATGAACACGATAACTCAAAAACGAAAAGTCGATAAAACACCAACCATTTTAGTATCTTTAAACGTTATGGAAAATCCCTCCATCTCAAACTACGCTTAACATGGGAAAGAGTTAAAAAAAAAATATTTTCCCAAAACGACTCCAACGATTTTGATTAAAATCCTGTATTTAAAGCTGTTTAGATGAATTGTTTTGATTTTTCTGGGAATAGTCTTTGAAGACCTCTTCGTTGTGAATGGCTGTTTTGTAACTGATAAACCTTAAGAGATATGATGTGTTGCATTCACATTACTTTTTCTACATCTCTGTTAACAAATTATTGACAGAAAGCTTATTCTTTTATCTACCTCTTGCTAATCAAGATAAATATTAGCAGAAATGTTCTTGTTACTTGTGAGTAGAAGATAAATAAGGTAATGCACTAGGCTAAAGCGATAGTCAAATATTTTAAAAGTTGGTTGCCATGTGCTTGAAATCCAGGAGTTCCCTTATGAGAAAAGTTTAAGTATTTTAAAACTGAAACCAATCACAAGGGATATCTCGAAAATGGTCAACTGCACGAAAAAATGTATGTGACCTAAATTCTGTGTTTGAACGACGTCTATATGTTTTATAGTAAGTGTTTGAGTGTTATACACAATACAGCGAAACTGACTCAGAGTGCAGAGGTCTTCAGAGATCATTATAGAAAATTCAAGCTGTGCATTTTATTTGCCATATAAATACCTTTTTATTACACGGTATTTTAATCAAAATCGTTAAAGCTATTTAAAAAAAACGAAATTGTCGAAATGTTTTCGCTGTGAAAGATAGTGGGGGTGGAGGGATTATTTTCAAAATCTTGGTAATCTTGGAAGCCACTAAACTAAAAATTTTATATTTTATCGATTTTTTGAGTTATGTTCACGCACACACTATACCTAAAAGTCCTTTTTTCTTGTATACAGAGATAGGATCTTAAAACGTGTATTTACGGTGAAATCTCTGTATAGAATATTTAGGCGGAGTGCAATACCTGTACTTACCATGTTCTATGTAGAGAAAAGGATTTTCAATTTGCATTAAAATATTGTTACGAAGCCTCTTTTCTGTAGGGATGTGCCGTGGTGTTAGCCGGCGCATGATTGGAGAGAGACAGAATAAACATCTGGAATACTACACACACGTCAAAATTATACAGTAAATCCTGTAAGACACTACTTTTTACTTTCTTTACACGTATTATGTACATAGTGTGTAGAGAAGTATTGTAATGCACCCAAAAATTCAATGCCCAGATTTCACCGGAAATTAGTCCTTTTAGGGTCCCTGTATCAAGGAAAAAAAAAATTTGTTTACAAAACAACCCGGGTGTTAGTCTGTGGACAGAAAACGGAAAGTACACTAAATAACAAACTTGGTATATAAGTTGAGTATCTTCCAAGGATACGACACGAAGATTTTTAAGAAAAATCCCCACAACCCCAACCACCCTTAATGTGGAAAAATTTTCGAAAACTTTGATTTTCACAAAAACATCCCAAACGATTTTGATTAAAATCTCTTATATTTAAGATATTTATAGGACAAATAAAATGTATATCTTGAATTTTCTGGGAATAGCCCCTGAAGACCTCTTTATTCTGGATGAATTTTGTATAACTAGTAAACCGTAAGAGACAGACAACTTAATATACAAAAAATGTAGATCTCGTTAAAATACTTAATTTATGCCATATGCATATTTTTAGAAGAGGTGACCGTTTGTGAGATATTCCTTTTTATTGGTTTCAGATTTAAAATACTTTTGTCAACTCCTGGCCACGCAAAGAATCCCATAGCAACCGCATTAATTTAAAACAGTTGGCTATCGCTTTATCCTAGTGTATTCCCGTATTTCCGTTCTACTTACAAGGAAGCAAGTAATAAGACAATTTCTGTTAATGTTTATCTAGATTACCATAAAGCAGATAGAAGAAGAATTTTTTTTAACAATAATTTGTTGGTGAGATGTAGAGAAAGTCATGTGAATGGAACACATCAGATGTTTTGTGTAGCCTGTACCTAAATATGTATCTGCGACGTCTTTTCGATAAAACTGCAATGGATCGTTTTTCTTTTTGTTCGTTCTTTGAGAGCAGAGAGTTCATCTTGGAAATTTAAATGAACTGGTATAAGAAAATGTCGAGCACTGAGCGTGTTTCTTGATTCGCTGATGGTCTCGATCATTTGTCTGTGTTTAACTTTTTCTTGCTGCGCTCCACTTCTTCTTTCCTAACGAGAATAAACTGAAAGAAACGGAAAAATCCTTTTGCCTACTTTCCTTTATGTTTAGCATCAGCACTGTAGACATCTAGATTTACATTTGTTTAGAATGAGCACCGCGTTTTACTTTCTCTAGTACGTTATGTACATCTGTCGCCAAAAGAATGATTCATCCCAGATTCCATGTGCCGGTCGAAGAACTTCGGGCATCTTCGTAAAAGCTGTGTTCACAACGCACGAGAAACATTGCAGTGCTCTGTGACTCACTGCGCAATGTTTAACTTCTGAGTAGTGAAACACATCACAGAAAAACTTCATGGTGGCCGAGAAGTTAAAAAGGCCTTGCTTCCACTCGGAAGTTCCTAGGTTCAAATCTCGTGCTGCTTGTCATTTTTGTTTGTTTGTTAAATATATGACTGGATGTGTAGAACATTATATTGCAATAATATAACATAATACTACTAATACTCGTGTTCAACAACTAAAAAATATGATGTGTTCCATTCACATTACTTTCTCTACGTCACTAACACAAATTATTGTTATTAAAAAGCACATTCTTCCATCTGTTTTATGATAATCGAGATTAGCATTAGAAGAAATTAATTGTCCTTACTGCTTGCTTCCTTGTAAGCAAAAAGAAAACAAGAGACTAACTAGGATAAAACGATCCTCAAATCTTTTAAAAGTCGGCTGCCATGCGGTTGAAGTCCGTTTCTATGCAGGGCCAGGAGTTGACAACTTTCGGTGTACAAAAAGTTTAAGAATTTTAAATCTGAATCAGACAAATGGAATATCTCAGAAATGGTTAATACAACGAAAAAAACGTATATGCCAAAGATTGTGTGTTTTAACGTGGTCTACTTGTTTTGTGCGGTAAGTTTTTGCCCATGTCTTACGTTTTAGCAGTTTTGCGAAATTCCGTAAAATTCATTCAGAATAAAGTAGTCTTCAGAGGGCTATTCCAAGAAAATTCAAGATATACAGTTGATTTGCATATGAATATGTTAAATATACGACATTTTAATTAAAATGTTTACAGCTATTTTTGAGAAAATCCAAATTTCAGAAACATTTTCCATGTAAAGGTAGTTGGGGGTGGGAGTATCCTTGGAAGATAACAAACTTAAATATCAAGTTTGGTATTTAACGGTCTTTTCGTTTTTGAGCTATGCTGCCCACAGACACACGCGGAGGTCTTTCTAAAAATTCTTCTTTTGGATTCAGGGAATCTCAAAACCTGTATTTTCGGTGTATTCTCGGTATGGAATTTTTAGGTTCAATACAATACTTTCTCTATATACTAAGTATGTAGTATGTGTAGAGAAGGTAAAAATGTTGACGGTGGTGTGCCGTGTCAGCAAATCAGAGTATGGGTCCCATATTTTTTTAAACAACAGTAAACACTGATATGTGTATGCGAACCTCTGAGGAATTTTACACACAGTTTGTTGACCCCTCCCCTGTAAGGTATCTTTGAACAGGATGGGGCGACCTTCACGTGAAACATTTAATGAAAGATTTCCACAAGAAAGAAGTGTCAGTATAGGATTGTGGCCGCCGCGATAGTCAGACATAAACACTTGTCACTTTTATCGCTGGGCGAGTCTAAAGGGAAAAGTGTACGTAGATAACCCAAAAACGTTAGAGACTTGAAGGACAATGTTCGTAATACAATGTTGAGAATTTATGTGGTGGAGTTAGACAAAGTATAGAGTCCGCGCATTAAAGCGCACGGAGGTCAATTTCAGTAATATAAAGTAAAAAAACAAGATCATTTCAGCAAATATAGACCTTCGCTATTATCTAATTATTGCACGTTTATCTATCTGTTGTTGTTGTATGTGTCCGTGTGTAACTGGTGACGAGCAGTTTTAACTCGGAGCCGGGTTTTCGTGCGCCATACTATACTCCTCTACAATGGAATGACGTAATACACAAGGCTACAGCCTTAGCTTTTAGCTGGTCTCCATGTGTTTGTTTTCGTTACCAGGACTTGCAAGTTCCCGTATGAGAATAGTTTAAAACTGAAACCAATAACAAGGAAGATCCCAAACTGAGCAACTCCACCAACAAAATATATACGTATGACATAAATTGTGTGTTTAACGAGATCTACATTTTTACTTTCTCTACTCGTACTATGTACATAGTGTATAGAGAAGGTATTGTATTCCACCAAAAAATTCTAATCCGAGATGTCACCGGAAATACATGTTTTGAGACCCCTGAATAAAAAAACAGTTTTAGAAAAATGTCTGTGCGTGTGTGTGTGTCTGTGTACAGTATAGCTCAAAAACGAAAAGTCCATTAAATACCAAACGTGGTATTCAAGTTAAGTACCTTCCAAGGATGCGACAGGAAGATTTTCAAGAAAATCCCCCCACCCCACTACCCTTTACATAGAAAAATTTCGAAAAGTTTGATTTTCTCAAAACTACTAACGATTTTCATTAAAATATCGTATAATAAATTGAATGAAAAATAAAATGAATATCTTGAATTTTCTGGGAATAGCCTCTGAAGACATCTTTATTGTGAATGAATTTTGCGGAATTTTACATAACTGCTAAACCGTAAGAGATTGACAAAAATTTGCGACATAAAATTGTAGATCACGTTAAAGCACACAATTTATGTCATATACATTTTTTTCGTGGAGTTGATCGGTTTTAAGCTATTCCTTGTTATTGGTTTCAGCTATGGAAAACTTATACTTTTCTCAAACAGGAATTTGTCAACTCCTGTCCATACAAACAAAGGAACTTCAGTCACCTTGCAACCAGCTTTTGACCATCACTTTAACCTATGATACTCCCTGGTTTCACTTCTACTTACAAGGAAGCAAGTAATAAGACTATTTCTGCTAATTTATCATGAAGCAAATAGAAGGATAAGCTTTTTAACAATAGTTTGTTGCCGAGATTACAGAAAGTCATGTGAATGGAACACATAACATTTTGTGTGTATTAAGTTTTTGTCTGGTCTGATATGATTTTTCAGTTATGCAAAAGTTCAACAAAATTCATCCAAAGTAAAAGGGTCTTCAAAGGATATTTCCAGAAACTTTCAGATATACATTTTGTTTCTCATGTAAATATCTTTAATAATCGTATTTTACTCAAAATCCTAAGAGCCATTTTTGAGAAAATCAAAATTTTCGAATTTTTTCCATGCAAAGGGTAGCTTTGGGAGATTTTCGTTTTAGTTATCGTGTTCGCAGATACACAGGGATCTTTTCTAAATATGCTTTTTTTGATACAGAGGATATCAAAACCTGTGTTTTCGGTGAAATCTCGGTGTAATTTTTAGGTGGAGTGAATGCCTCTCTGCCAATGTACGATGATTTTAAATGCATATTAAGACTTGTATATATATATATATATATATATATATATATATATATATATATATATACTCAACGTGAAGAATATTTGGGGATTTTCCTTTAAATCCTTGGAAGAAACTCAGCTTAAATGTCAAGGCAGGTACTTAACCGACTTTTCATTTTTCTCATTCTGTTCACAGATACACACATGTACTCACAGAGACTGATGCATAATCACAAACCTTTTTCTAAAATACTTTTTTTTTGGTTCAGATGTTCTCAAAAATGAATTTCCGGTGAAATCTGGTAGCTATAGAATCTTTGCTGGAGTGCAATACCATCTCTATGTACGTTGTACGTGGCAGAGAAAGTAAAAATGTTTTTTGTGAAATATAGATATGGAATTTTTTGGTAAAATGCAATATTTCAGCTACTTGCAATACATAGTAGATTTAAAAGATATTGTAAAATTTGGCTACTGGAATTTATAAGGCTGTAGAGCGCCGTGCTGGTGTCCCGTCACTGACACCGTGGATTATAAGTTTGTGGCGCGGCTTAGCAAGTGACTCAGACAATTGCTGTAGTACAATAAAACTAACAGCGGGGGGCTACACTGTGTTTACCAGGCTGGCGACTACTCCCCCAGGGTCGAGAATTTACTGCTCCCGACGGTTATAATTTTCTCACATATAAGGCCCACCCAATCGAGTTATTTAACATCCCCCCCCCCACATTAAAGGGGAGCAACTCGGTAAATGAAGACCTACAAAGCTTTCCTCTTCTTTACCATTCTGCATGCGTGAGTCTTTATTAAATTATAACGGCTCCAACCTGCGGCAAATCTGCACGTAATCCCTTGAAACAAATGCATGCACAAAATTTCATTTTTGCGTAGTTGGCCCTACCCTTTTTATTCTCCAAGTATCTGCTTTTAAATATTTACTGACGTTACCTCACTTGTGCGAAAAGTCCATCACTCTCCATTCCTTCCAGCAAAACGTTAGCTTAAAATATTCCCCTGTAGTGAATTAACGGTGTTAAATTCACATGATTTTCTCTACCCATTCTTCAACAACCTACTCTTATTCTCTCTTTACTTTATGTTGCTTGGGATAAACATTTGTAGAAAAACTTTTTCCAGACCGAGCGTACTTGAGTAGTTTATGAGCTCATTTCAGATCGTAAGCTTTATGTTTACGGAATCCACGCGCAAAGAAGTGCAGCAAGGGTAAGTAGTTTATTCCAACTGAATATATCGGTTACAGCAGGCCGTGACAAACCAATATTATTGTTTTCCTGTGATGTATTTTGAGAATTATGATATCCTTAGAGCTGCGAAAGAAGTACAATCAAATTTACTATCCGCCCTAACGCTCCCGAATAAATAACCAACTATAACCCTTAGTGAATGGCTCAAACTTAACCTCAAATTTATTTCATTTATCGTTGCTTTTCTTTTAATATCAGAAAATTCTCGTAGAGCAAACATTGTATGATACGCGAGCGTAAAGTTTCTTTTTGATTCTCGACTGCGTCTCGTTTCACAATATTCCCGCTCGAATCAAAAACCATAACTTTACGCTCTTACATCATCAATAAGTATTTCTTATAATATGCATGATAAAGATGGAAAAAAATTAATAACGACTTCGCAATTGAGAAATAAGTATTTTAAAATAATAACATGGAATATCTCGGAAATATTAACACCATACATAAAAATCTGATGTCTGTCATTCATATGACTTTCTCTAACTGTTCCACAAACAAACATTTCTTACAAAAGATTTTTTCTTCTATCTGCTTCATGCTAATCGAGATAAAAATTAACAGAAACAGAAGGAAAATAAAGGAATACACTAAGCTAAAGCGATAAACAAATCTTTTAATAGTTTAAGTTGGTAGCTTAAAACTGAAACCAATAACACGGAATATCTCGTAAATGGTTAACTCTACTACAAAAATGTCCATGATATATATATATATATATATATATATATATATATATGACATAACTTGTTTGTTTAACGAGATCTACATTTTTTGTTTAGTATGTTGGTGTCTACTTCTTATGGAAAATTCTGGAAAATTCATGCAGCATAAAGCAGTTTTCAAAGGTTATTACCACAAAATTAAAAATATACACTTTATTTGTTAGTAAGTTTTGAGAAAAAACATTTTCTTTAAAACAATTTTCCATGTAGTGGGGGGATTTTCTTGAACAGTTTAGTGTTGCGTCCTTGGAAAATACCAAACATAAATGGCAACTTTGGTATTTTATTTTTGAGCGATGCTGTCCACAAATATAAACATGGGCCTTTTACAATGTTTGGACTCAGAGGACCTCAAAAGATATATTTCCGTTGAAATCTCGACAAAGAAATTTTGGGTACAATACAATACCTTCATGTACATAGTACGTGTAGAGAAAGCAAAACATGCTTATATAGAAACATATATAGACTGACTTTTATGTGTTAAGGTTCTAGTGTACAAATGTTACAATGAAGCTGTGATATTTTGGTGTAGGAAGTGGCATGTGACAGTCTCTTGTCTTTCGTCAAAAGGTCATGCTTCTCATCAATGTTTTTAAACGACGCTGGACGCATTTTGGCTTTCCTGTCAAGTATGGCGTTTGATTTTCCATAACTTATACCTTGACAACCCAATTAGCTTAAACATAAGATACAATCATCTGGTGTTTGGAGTAAAACATTCATGCTCATATTAGCACATTGATAGGGAACCTTTTATAAATATAAGGTGTTGCTTTCACCTGAATTTCTCTATCTATTCTTAGAAAAGCGTCTTCTTCAATCTATTTAACGCTTATAAAATAAAAACATTAACAGAAATAGTCTTATTGCTTGTTTCCTTGTAAGTAGAAGCGAAATAAGGGAGTACCATAGATTAAAGTGAGAGTCAAATATTTTAAAAGCTGGTTGCTATGAAATCCATTTCTTTGCGTAGGTAGGCGTTGTAAAGCTCCAGTATGAGAAAAATATAGGTATTTTAAAGCTGAAACCAATAACAAGGAATATCTCAGAAACGATCAACTCCACGAAAAAAATGTATGTGACATAAATCGTGTGTTTTAACGAACTCTACATTTTCTGTTAAGTTAGTTTCTGTCCATCCCTTACATTTTACCAGTTATGTAAAATTCATCCAGAATAAACCAGTCTTCAGATGCTATTCCCAGAGAATACAAGATATACATTTCGTTTGTCATAAAATATCTTTATAAACGATAGTTTAATCAAACTCGTTAAAGTCATTTTATAGAAAATCAAAATATTCGAAAAAAAATCCACGTAAAGGGTAGTTTGCGGTGGGGGATTCTCTTGAAAATCTTCGTATTGCATCATTGGTAGATACCAAACTTAATTATGAAGTTTCGTAGTAAATTATCTTTTCGTTTTTGAGCGATGCTGTCTACAAACAAACACTCACGCACACACATCGACCTTTTAGAGTTTTTTTGGACTCAGGGGACCTCAAAACACAGGAATATCTAAGAAATAGTTAAATCTATAAAGAATAGATATGACAGAGACTGTTTTAACGAGATCTACATGTTTTGTAGTAGGTTTTTGTCTACATCTAATGGTTATACAAAATGATCCAGAATGAAGATTTCAGAGCTCAGTCTCAAAAAGTCAACATAGATACCTTATTTGTTATGTATAAGTAGCATTATTTATTTTTTGAGCCTTGATAATAAAAAACAGTAATTTGCCATTTCAAATTCTATTTTTTTATTTCATTTCTATAGCCCCCTTTAACATGTAAGGTCATATCGGGGGCTTTGCATTAGAAACAGCTCGTTGTCTGTAGGTCCTCTTCGTAGGATTTAAAACGTCTTTTTTCTTTCCTCAAGCACACACATACATTCTGTGGGGGATAGGCAATAATTCTGGTTAAAGAAAAATTCACCGTCCTAGCCGGAAATCAAACCCGGAACCTCCGGGCTAGAAGTCAGCTCGCTGAAAATATTATCCTTTATGGCCAGCACAGTTTTGCAGGTGTTCGAACCATTTGTCATGGTATTTTGTTCAATCAGCTTGAGACACCTCCAAAAGATGGTTTTGAACTCGCCAAAGCATACGGAAATCATTTTCCGCGTACCTGATTCTTGATTTCGGAGAACAAAAAGTAATTGGTTGTCAAAAGAGGACTGTAGGGCGGAGAAGTCAACAATTCAATTTGTCGAGTGTTGAAATAGCGTATTTTTAGACGAGATGTGTGAGCGCTCACATTGTCTTAAAGAAGAACGATCCGACGGTACTTGTTTGTTTTCCTTATTTTACCGAAGACTTCCGGAAAATAAATGGTTTGAACCATTCAGAATTTACCGTTTTATGTTCCTCTAACGTCACCTGTTACAACCATATACGTCTTTTGAAGCCACACCATTGTATTTGTTG
This sequence comes from Hymenopus coronatus, assembly GCA_030762935.1. Classification (NCBI taxonomy): domain Eukaryota; kingdom Metazoa; phylum Arthropoda; class Insecta; order Mantodea; family Hymenopodidae; genus Hymenopus; species Hymenopus coronatus. The sequence goes on from CM060897.1 coordinate 156,215,695, forward strand.
AACATTTGTGTGCACCAATGGACACGAGCTTCCTTTTGACATTGTATCAAGTTATATGGGCTCTAAAAAGAGCAAACCTCTTTTCACAGCTAAATGATCATGAAATATTTTATATGTGCTGGTGGAACTAATGTCTAGGGTTGACTCTATCTCCCAGTATGTGACATGACGATCTTGCACTATCAGGTTTTGTACAGCATCAATGCTTTCTGACTCAACAACTGATTTTGGACAATCTGCACAAATTTCGTCAGTGAGCGAACGGCGGCCACGATTAAACTCGTTATACCAGCGTTTCACAGTGGCAAAGGATGATCAATACATGATCCACCTCGAAAATCACGATAAATCGTTGCGCACGTCTTCACGAGTTGTATCCATCTTTTCGCTGAGACACAATTTTAAAGTCGCTGTAAACAACATAAATATTGTCAAAATATCTGAAGTAGGTTAAGGTCAAACTTTCCAGTGGAAACAACAGATGCCATCTACAGCAATCAGGGCTGCCAAGATTCAAAATATAAATATTCTCCGGCATTTTTTTTTCGTAACCTCCCCTATGTAGGACTGACACTCCCCTAGGACTTATAAGTGGATGTCGAGGGGTCAGAAGTCTGTCAGGGAGCCAACGGCACGAAACCACAGAATGGAGAACCTGGTCCGTAGCCAGGCATGAGTGTGAGGAAGTGGATCATATGTAGGACTGACACTCCCCTAGGACTTATAAGTGGATGTCGAGGGGTCAGAAGTCTATCAGGGAGTCAACGGCACGAAACCACAGAATGGAGAACCTGGTCCGGAGCCAGGCACGAGTGTGAGGAAGTGGATCATATGTAGGACTGACACTCCCCTAGGACTTACAAGTGGAAGTCGAGGGGTCAGAAGTCTGTCAGGGAGCCAACGGCACGAAACCACAAAATGGAGAACCTGGCCCTTAGCCAGGCATTAGCGTGAGGAAGTGGATCATATGTAGGACTGACACTCCCCTAGGACTTACAAGTGGATGTCGAGGGGTCAGAAGTCTGTCAGGGAGCCAACGGCACGAAACCACAAAATGGAGAACCTGGCCCATAGCCAGGCATGAGCGTGAGGAAGTGGATCATATGTAGGACTGACACTCCCCTAGGACTTACAAGTGGAAGTCGAGGAGTCAGAAGTCTGTCAGGGAACCACAAAATGGAGAACCTGGCCTATAGCCAGGCATGAGCGTGAGGAAGTGGATCATATGTAGGACTGACACTCCCCTAGGACTTACAAGTGGATGTCTAGGGGTCAGAAGTCCGTCGGGGAGCCAACGGCACGAAACAACAGAATGGAGAACCTGGTCCGTAGCCAGACATGAGTGTAAGGAAGTGGATCATATGTAGGACTGATACTCCCCTAGGACTTACAAGTGGATGTCTAGGGGTCAGAAGTCCGTCGGGGAGCCAACGGCACGAAACAACAGAATGGAGAACCTGGTCCATAGCCAGACTTGAGTGTGGGGATGTGGATCATATGAAATGTAAGCGAAATGGATATTAGAAAAAGTGATTTGTACAATTGGTGGAATGAATGCCGGGGGTAACCGGAGGCCCCGGAGAAAACCCGCCCAGATGTCACTTCGTCCATGACAAATCCCACATTCGAGGGCTTGGGATCGAACCCGGCCCAACTTCTTAGGAAGTGAGCGGTCTAACTTCCCGGCTAAAGCCATTTTTACTTTCTCTAGCCCCATATGCACAATGTATATAGTGTACATAGTGTAATGTACCCAAACTTTCGATACCAAGATTTCACCGGAAACACATGTTTTGGGTCCCCCTGAATCCAAAAAAAAGTATTTTTAGAAAAATGCCCGTGTCTGTGTTTGTCTGTCTGTCTCTGTCTGTGTGTCTTTGCGCAGCATAGCTCAAAAACGAACAGACCGTTAAATACCAAACTTGGTATTTAAGTTTCGTATCTTCCAAGGATGCGACACGAAGATTTTCAAGAAAATCCCCCCACTCCTAACTACCCTTTACATGGAAATTTTTTCGAAAAGTTTGTTTTTCTTAAAAATGGCTCTAACGATTTTGATTAAAATACCACATATTAAAGTGGTATATCAAATAAAATGTATATCTTGAATTTTCTGGGAATAGCTTCTAAAGACTTGTTTATTATGAATGAATTTTGCTTAATTTGACATAACTAGCAAACCGTAAGAGATAGTCAAAAATTTACTAACAAAAAATGTAGATCTTGTTAAAATACACAAGTTAGTCCTATACATTTTTTTCGTGGAGCTTAGCGTTTTCGAGGTATTCCTTGTTATTAGTTTCAATTGTGAAGTACTTATACTTTTCTTAGACGGAAGTGTCCGTTTTTCTTTTGTTTTACTGCTGACCAAGCAAAGAAGCGATCTGCAATGACAATCGCATAACAACAGCTTTTAAAACATTTGACTATCACTTTAGCCTAGTACATTCCCTTAGTTCCATTCTACTTATAAGGATCTAAGTATTAAAATTCTGCTATGTTTATCTCGATTAGCATGGTGTTGAAAGAAGAATTATCTTTTATAAGAAGTTTGTAGAGTAGCTAGAGAAAGTCATGTGAGTGTAACACATCAGATTATTCATAAAGCAAAAACTGTCGAAAATCTTCCCTGAAAAGGTTAGTTTGTTTGTGGAGTTTTGTGATCATCCTCGTTTCTCATCCTTGAAAGATAGTATATTTAAATACCAAATTTGGTACACATATACACACAGCATTTTACTTAGGGTTCTCAAAAAACATGTTTCCAGTAATATTCAGTATCAAAACTATGAGTAAAATAAAATAAATTCTTTTCCGACTATGTTTTTACAGGTAACATGTTAAAACCAAATTTATGTCCGATATTGTGGAGTTAACAATTTCAAAAATATTCTTTGTTGTTGGTTTCTGTTTTCGAAGTCTTATTCTTTATTTTCATCCTGCTTATCCAGAGAGAACGGAAGTTCCATGCAATTACATAGTGGCCAGCCCCTAAACGTTTTGACTATCGGTTTTGCCTAGTGTGTTCCTTTATTTCCCCTGTACCTTATAAGGAAGCAAGTAATAAGAGCATTTCTGTTATATTTTATCTCGATTAACATGAAAAAGATAGAAGAATTAATTGTTGAAGAATAGGTAGAGAAAGTAATGTGAATTTAACACATCTAGAATAAGAAATTCATATTAAGAAAAGCGTCATTAGCGCCCTCTTTTCTCCAGGCCACGTAAAAGTGATTTTAAAAGGCTGATTTATTCGTGGCGTTAAATTTACACTACCATAAACATTAGGCAAGAGAGGTTCGAGAAGAAAGTCTTTATGCAGCAGAGGAAGGAATTTCCTCTCTCTCCATCCGTCAAAAAGGACATCACACTGCGCATGCGCGCCTCGCTTGTTCTCCCAGAAACGAACAAAAGTATTGCTTATGTAATTCAAGCAAAGAGACCTTCAAGTTATCGGTTTTCCATTAACCGTCCATTTCCTGCTTTCCGTTCGCTCTGAATTTGTATCACTCCTTCTCTACCTCTCTCCTTCTAAACATAGGTGCTGCGAAAGAAAATAAAAGAAACATTTTCTATTCTACTTTCGCCTTTTGCTCTCGTGAAAGAGGCAAAAAGTGGCGCATTTTCTCCCAGAGCGCATAAATGGCAGTTAGCATTAAAATTGCAAGGTCTGCCGTCTGTTTCAAATTCCCTTCTTACGTTTATCTATGTTGAAACATAGCGAATATAAAAGACAGGTAAAACCATCTTATATTTTACACTCGCATCACTTTCTCTGCAACAAATAATTGTTAAAAAGCTTTTTCTTCTATTTACTTTATACTAATCGAGAAAAATTTAGCGCAAATAGTCTTATTACTTGCTTCCTTGTAAGTAGAAGCGAAAACAAAGGAGTACACTAGGATAAAGTGATAGTCAAAAGCTGGTTGCTATGTGACTGAAGTTCCTTTGTTTGTATGGTCACGAGTTGACAAATTCCTGTATGAGAAAAGTATAAGTTTTTCAAGGCTGAAACCAAAAGCAAGGAATATCTCAAAAACGATCAATCCACGAAATATATATGACATAAATTGTGTGTTTTGACGAGCTCTACACTTTCTGATAAGTGCCTATCTCGTACAGTTTACCAGTTTTGCAAAATTCGGCAAAATTCATCCAGAATTCTGAGGCTATTCCCTGAAATTCAAAATATACATTGTATTTCACTTGTAAAATACCTTTAATATTCGATATTAATCAAAACCGTTAGAGTCATTTTTGAAAAAAAAGAATTCAGAATTTTTTCCATATAAAGAGTAGTTTGGGGTGGGAGGATTTTCTTGAAAATCTTCGTGTCGCATCCTTGAAAGATACAGAACTTAAATAACAAGTTTGGTGTTTAACTTACTTTTCGTTTTTTGAATCATGCTGTCCACACACACACACACACACACACACACACACACACACACACACACACACACACACAGTGACAGACCGATACACAGACATTTTTTTTAATTTTTTTTTTTTTTTTGCATTCAGGGGTCTCAACATATATTTCAGGTGAAATCTCGGTTTGGAATTTTTTGGTACAATACAATACAATACCTTCTCTATACACTGTGTACACTCTGATATGTTACACACCCATGATTTTCTCTACTTCAGGCGTTTCATCTAGGACCGGAATTCGGAATGTCGACCCGCGGGGGAGCCGCCCAGGTACTAGGCGAATGCTGGGGAGGTTGCTTCATTCGCCGAACTTCCTGTCCCTCCATTTCATTTCTATTTGTTTCCATCCGGTCCTATTCAAGTTATAAGTGTAGGCGAGGTTTGCGGGTGTGACGATGGCGCCCTTCCATGGAGGTGAATGATTTTAAGAAATATCACTCTCGACGATGGGACGGCGTTGAAAACATCTGAGGAACCACAGGTCTCCACTTCGAGACGAACTGCCTAGACTGTGTTATTAAACCTCCACGTGGCTCTTTCCTCGCGGTATGATTTTGGCCGCCCGTCGATTATACATCTCATTCGTCCTATCCTGCTGTAGTCTGACACACAATAAACCTATAGTGGCTGCGAAGCCACTCCGAAATGTGTCAACAACCTATTCTGTAGCATACTGTTCTTCTATCTACTTCATGCTAATCAAGAATAATGTTAACAAAAATGGCCTTACTACTTTCTCTATGACGTACTAAATTTAGAGATATGGTAGACGAAAAACTGCATTTCTCCCAAAAATTCGATACCAATATTTTACAGAAAAAAACATTTTTCCGGGTATCTCTGAATCAAAAAAGAAGTTTTCAAAAATGTGAGTGAGTGTGTGTGTGTGTGTGTGTGTGTGTATAGAGAGCATACCAAAAAATAACTAAAAGTGAGTTAAATACCAAAAATATTCTGTATTAAATATATGCATATGACAAATGAAATGTATATATTAAATTTTCTGGAAATAGCCTCTAAAGACCGCTTTATTCTAGACACATTTTGTATAGTTGGAAAACCATAACAGACAAAAACATACTACAAAAAAGGTAGCTCTCGATAAAACACACAAAATGTCATATATTTAATAAAGGTTCTCATTTTTTTAAGTTGACTTTTTACGAGATATTCCTTGTTATTGTTTTTAATTTTGAAATGCTTACCTTATCAAATGGGAATTTTTCTTTCCTTTTTCTTTTGTTATATTCTTGGTCATGCAAATCAAGTAGAAATCGCTTTTAAAAGATATGACTATCGTTATAGCCTAGTGTATTGCTTTATTTCACTTCTACTTATAAGGAAGCAAACAATTAGACTATTTCTGCTAATTTTTATGTCCATATCATGCAGTAAATAGAGTATAAACTTAGGAAAGAATATTTTGTAACAGAAGAGGTAGAGAAAGTCTGGTAAATGGAACACGTCATATATACAGGGTGTTAATGAATCATACCGAAATATTTTCACAGGATATGTAGATTACTTAAATTAGTAATTTGAGATGGGAGGCTTATGGCCTGTTTATTGAAATGTTTCTGAAGTGCCAGTACGCCACGTATCGCGGCACTTCGTCTGGAATGAAAAAAATAATAATAAAAAACATTTGACAGGAATCTAACTCGTAACCTTTGAGATAGCAGCTTCCCGGTTACACAGTAAGCCATCAGAGTAGGCTACATAACTCAAGAACGTAGTTAATGAATGCTCAGTGTCGCACTGTCAAGTGATAGTTCGAGATTTTACAAATTTTTGCGACATTAAATCTTGAGAGCTGCTAAAAATCGATATTTCTATACTCGGGGGGCAGCAGTTTTAAAGACATTCTAAGCCAGTTTTTCAACTTTAACACCGACTTATCAGCACCTGATACCCATACGTTTAACATTATGTTTATCAGGGGACCATGCATGTGTGTGTGTGTGTATATTGTGATAGGAATTAGGTAGTTAATTTTGGTAATTTAGTTAAATTTTAGGTTTATTATGTAACGACAAACATCATAAATATACTATTCAAGTGGTTAGTGTGACGAAACCGATATTTCTAAGATCTGATGGTGAATACTAGCAATTGTAAAACGTGACAGTGGCGGTCTTGCGATCATATACATGCGGGTCCAGCAATGGGATATGACGGTTTTTATAACCCGTTTCTGGGATACTCGTCACAAATTAAAAGAAAACAAACTGTAATATAGTAATAGTCAGTAATATAGAACAGTGCATTTTATTTCTGTTTTATCACTTTTCAAAAACCACAGTTAGGTCTCCACGGCAACGAATGAATACATTCCTGCAGTCTGTTTTAAAAGCTCTGTATAACTCGTCTCAACAAAACAGGATCGTTGCTCACGTTTTATTTCAGCTGAATGATGGTGCAAGGCTTGTTGCTGAAGTCAGGTCAGGAGATCTTGGCGGCCAGGAAATGTCTCCAAATTGAAATTAAGAGTTCTGGAAACATGTTTCGGGAACAGTTCATTGAACCAAGACCAGTGTGCCTTGTGGCACCATCTTGCTGAAACCTTAATTTTTCATCGAAATTAATTTCATCAAGAATTTCCAACATTGCAGAAGAAGGTGCACAGCTTCAATGTTTTCAGGTGTGAGGGCTGTTTATGCACTACCAACAAATTTACCACAAACATGGCCAGAATTGTTAAAATTACTCATCCACTTTCGGGAAGGAACTCTTCCATTCCGTGCGATATTAAATTAATGTGTAACCCTTCTTTGCACATCAGTGATCGATTTAAACTCAAAATAAGTTCTTACTACAAACAGGCGTTCTGCTGTAGGCCAGTTATTCATATTGTGTTTCACAACATTGAGATAAACAATTGCACACATTACCAACATTGCTAATTCCTTCACTGGAAACACTAGCGACGAGCACGTTTTAAAAACCGTCACATCACAGGTTAATTGCTACACCAACCTTCGGTGGTGTAGCGGTTAGCCTGTAATACCCAAGGTTGACCATTTAAATCCGGTGCTAAAACATTAACATGGCTTCCTTTGGAAGAGAAGCAAAACCCTTTTTGCATTCAAAAGAACTCCAAACCTTAAAAGAGAAGGTTCCTGGGCAACATTTTGTCATATTCACGTCCGCAAGTCCTTATTTTGTCGAATCGTGCCATCTATGGACAGCGAATTAAACCCTCGTAACCATGCCGCAACATGTAAAAGAAATTTCAATAGATCAAGAAAATACGAGTAGGTGTGAAAAGAACTTGAACTTAACAAGAAAACTAAGGGTGTTCACTAAGCTTAAGCGATAGTAAAATTTTTAAAATTCGCTCGCTATGTGACTGAAATTTTGTTCTGTGTGAATCCCCAAGGCTAAAACAAAACGATGAAAAACGAATTACGAATTCCCAATTGAGAAAGTTACAAGTATTGGAAAATTTAAACCAATTATAAGGAGTAAGGAGCCTATGCGGCTTGGGTTTGATCCCAAGGGACCATATTTTGGATTTCTGGTGGACGAAGCAGCGTCTAGGTTGTTTTCTCTGGATCCTCCGGTTTCTCCTGCCATTTATGCAAGCAACTGGTCCATTATGACGTTTCCTTTCATCCGTTTCGCCTGCATTTCATCTCATCTTCTCCCTTACGTTCATAGAAGGAACTGAACTGATCTCCATCCCTGTACCTCCTCATGCACAGGGTAAGAAGAAGAAGAAGGAATATCTTGAAAATATTTAACTTAAGACATAAAATTTGGAGTGTTCCATCCACATGTCTTTTTTCTTTCTCTACACACACTATGTACATAGTGTATAGAAAATGTATTTTATTGCACCCAAAAATTCAATTCTAAAAGTATTTTTAGAAAAATGACTTTGTGTGTGTCTGTGAACACCATAGCTGCAATTTTGATTAAAATATATTATATTTAAGATATTTACATACCTAATAAAATGTATTCATGAATGTTCTAGGAATAGTCTCTGATTTTCATCGAATTTTGCATAACTATTAAACCATAAGAGATAGACAAAACTTAGCACACAAACATGTAGATCACAATAAAACACACAATTTATGTCATATACATTTGTTTCGTGGAGTTGGCCGTTTTCAAGGTATTCCATGTTATTAATTTCAGTTCATACGGGAACTTGTCAACTCCTGGCCACGCAAAGAAACGGATTTCATCCCCATAGCAACGACATTTTTAAAATATTTGAATGTCTGTTTATCCTAGTGTGTTCCCTTATTTCCCTTCTACTTATAAATTACTGAGTAATAAGACCGTTTCTGCTAATGTTTTAGCATTAAATAGAAAGAAGAATAAGCTTACTAACAATAATTTGTTACAGATATGTATAGAATGTCATGTGAATCGAGCGCATCAGATTTTTCTTGTGTTTGTTTGCATTTGTTTCGTACATATTAGCTAGAGAAGGTACTGTATTCCATCGATGTCCAGATTTCACCGGAAATACATGTTTTGAGCTCGCCTCAGTCAAAAAATATTTTTAGAAAAAGGTCATGTGTTTGTGTGTGTCTGTGGGCAGCACAGCCCAACAACGAATAGTTTATTAAATACCAAAATTTGTATTTCAATTCAGCATCGTCCAAGGATTTGTAGGAAAATCCCCGCACCCCCTACTACCCCTTGCGCAGAATATTTTTCGAATTTTTTTCTCAAAAATGTGATCGATTATAAGTAAAATTCCACATGTAAGATATTTTCATGAGAAAGTAAGTGTATATCTTGAATCTTCTGGAAAAGCCTCAGAATTGAGCTTACTTTCAGAACTTACTTCACAAAAATGTACATCTCTTCAAAACACACAACTTATGTCATATACATTGTTTTTTCGTACAGTTGACCAATTCCGAGATATTCATTCATAATGATTTAAGTTTTAAAATAGTTACACTTTTGTCATAGGAAAATTTGTACACCCCTGACCATAAAAATACACGGATTTCAACCACATGGCAACCAGCTTTTAAAACATTTGACTGTCACTTTATCCTAGTGTACTCCCTTATTTCCCTTCCACTTACAAGGAAGCAAGAAATGAGTCAATTTCTGTTAATGTTTATTTCTGTTAGCTTGAAGTAGATAGAAGAATAACCTTTTATGAGGCAGGTTGTTGCAGAAAAAGTAGAGAAAGTCACGTGAGTATAACGTATAAGATATTTTATGATCTACCGCACTTACATTTATGAAATGATACATTAATTGAACCATCTGCTGAGAAATATCTCCCAGACTGTGCAGTAAATTAACATTCTCTTCTCAAGAAAAACACTTCAACAATTTTAATTAACAAACGAAATACGGTTCTGGAATTTTAATTGCTCCTGATTAAGACATGTATGGTGTGAGAAATAAGACATATTTTATAAATAAATCCATCCAATCTGTTTTATTAAATTCCTGTTTTCCTTAGAACATTTATGCTAATATATAAAGTCGTCGAGGAAAGTTTTCTCTGCTATCAACTCGGAAACCAGTTATTCAGTTTCAAATCTTATTTCAATAATGTAACATTTAGCAGTCTGTTCTACATCACTTTGTTTAAGGGACAGTGGCAGTGAAATTTCAAATTCTTATATTTGTGCGTAGATTTATTGCTTTCTCTATACGTATTATATACATAGTGTATACAGAAGGTATTGTATTACACCCAAAATTCAATACCGAGATTTCACTGCAAATATAGTGTCCCCTGTGTAAAAAAAAAAAGAACAAGTATTTTTAGAAAAAATTCCGTGTGTGTCTGTGCACATGGTAACTCAAAAACGAAGTCGGTAAAATACCAAACTTGGCATTTAAGTTTAGTATCTTCCAGGAATGGAAAACAAAATTTTTGAGAAAAATCCGCCCTCTCCAAACTGCCCTTTACATGGAAAAAATTTCGAAAATTGTTACTTTCTAAAAAATGGCTGTAACAATTTTGATTAAAACCTCTTATATTTAGGATATTTACATGCCAAATAAAATGTATATCTTGAATTTTTTGTGAACAGCCTCTAAAGATCTTTAACTGGTAAACCGTAAGAGATAGACAAATCTTGCTACACAGAAGATCTAGATCACGTTAAAACACACAATACGCTTTTTTCTTCAATTGACCATTTCTGAGATATTTCTTGTTATTTGTTTTAGATTTAAAAAAACTTAAATTTTCTTAGATTTTTACAAAAATACCCGTGTGGGTATGTGTGTGTCTGGTGGGCTGCATAGATCAAAAACTAAAAGGCTGTTAAATACCAAACTTGATATTTAAGTTTCGTATCTTCCAAGGATGAAACAGGAAATGTTCAAGAAAATCACCCACCCCCAACCACCCTTAACATGGAAGATTTTCGAAAATTTTGATTTTGATTTTCTCAAAAATGGCTCTAACGATTTTGATTAAAACAGCCTATGTGTAAGATATTTTGTCATATATTGGATTTTCTGGAAATAAACTCAAGAGCTCTTCATTCTGGATGACTTTTGTTTAACTGGTAAACGGTTAGAAATAGACAAAACCTTATTTCACAAAAAGTATAGATCTCATTAAAACATACAATTTACGTTAGGATATACATTTTTTGTAGAATTAACCGTTTTCGAGATATTTCGGAATATTGATTTCAATTTTAGTCACTCAAACTTTTCTCGTTTCTCGTTTGTTTGCTCGTGGCAATTAAAGAGATTAGACTTTCAAACGTATCACATAGCAACCAGTTTTTAAAACATTTGACTGTCACTTTAACCTATGGTACTCCCTTATTTCCCTTCTACTTGCAAGGAAGCAAGTAATAAGACTATTTCTGCTAATGATTATGCTGATGTAGACGGAAGAATAAGCTGTTTAACAGTAATCTGTTGGACTGTGAGTGCAATAGATGGTGGACGTTAGTCAGGAAGCTAGCTAGAGTTGTTGCCTGCAGCATGATGGTCACACCAGCTGTCAGCTGTGAATCCCCTGCAGGCAACAACGCCACGTCCACCTGTACTTCCCCGCAGGCATCGCTCTTTTGTTACATCACACACAAATTCTATATTACCTACTAGTACATATTAAAACTCACCCTCTATTGATCACCTGCCTCGCCAATAAAAAGGAAGCAATTCCTACATTTAGCTACCAAATGCTTAAAACAAAATTTCTCCAGTTCTTCTACTAACAAACTTCTTACAAAATATTATTCTTCTTTCTACACAAAGCTACTCGAGATAAACATTAGCAGAATGTTCTTATTACTTAGTTCCTTATAAGTAGAAGGCAACTAAAGGAATGTGTTATGTTAAAGTGATAGTCAAATGTTTTAAAAGCTGTCGTTATGCGATTGTCATTGCAATTTAATTCTTTACTTGGCCAGAACTAAAATAATAATAATAATAATAAAAAAAAAACCACGGGCATGTATGTGTGTTTTATAACTGAAACCAGTAACCAGGAATACTTTGGAAACGGTTACCTCGTCAACAAAATGTAAATTGTGTTTTCTAACGAAATAAAGATTCTTTTGGGCTAAGGTTTTGTCTATCTCTTACGGTTTACCGCTTATGTCAAATTCCCACAAAACGAAGAAGTATTCCCGAAAATTCAAAGTGTACGTTTTATGTATCATGTAAATGTAATTAATATACGTCATTTTAATCAAATGCATTTCGTGAATTTTCTGGAAATACCCTCTAAAAACGTCTTTATTCTGCATGATATTCTTTAACTGTGCATAACTAATAAACCGTAAGACATAGACTAAAACTAGAGCTCCTCAAAATACACGATTTAAATCAAACACATTCTTTCCCTGGAGTGGACGGTTTACAAGATATTCCGTGTTATCGGTTTTAGCTTTAAAGTACTTAAACTTTTCTCATAAAGGAACTTGTCAACGCTTGGTCACACAAAGAAACGGATTTCAATCCCATAGCAACCACATTTTAAAACATTTGACCGTTCGTTTATCCCTTATTTCCCTTCTACATATAAGGAAGTAAGTAACAAAACCGTTTCTGTCAATGTTTATCTCAATTGGCATAATGTAGACAGAAGAATAAGCTTATTAACAAATTTGTTACAGAGATGTAGAGAAAGTCATGTGGATGGAGCACATCAGACATTTTAGTGTAAATCTTGTTCGTTATAACCTGAAAGTAGATGTAAATAGAAGTATCTGGCGGAAATGAACTTCATTGACAGCGGGTTTTAGCACTATGTTTTTCTTCCACAATATAACTCCACGCTTTACTAAATATCGTGCATTCCTTGGGTTCTGTAAAACATCTAAGATGTTCTTATAACACGACATACACAGGTGTGTAGAACCTGAAGAGGAAAGTAACATTCACATGTTGTGTCACTGCCAAGCAGGCAGCTAAACAGCATATGCAATGAGACGAACAGAAATGTCACTTTTATTTATAGAAAATAAGACATACTAAAGTTACTACGTCATATGTTGGTGCTCTAGATTCACAAAAATAGATATACGGTATTAAAAGTGTGCATGATGACCCAGGACAGCAATGCTTGCTCTGCATCGTGCTCCATGCTGGTCACAAGGTTCTCCTCCACCAGCGTGTTGGAACTGTGGATGGTCGTTGGTACAAGTGCTGCAATGTGTCTCCATAAAGCGTCCCACGCTTGTTCAATGGGATTTAAATTGGGGGAACAGGCACATGGGGAAGGATTACAGTATCACAACGTTGACCAGTGAGTGTACAATGTTCAGAGATTTGGACGTGCGTACGCCCATATAAAATATTCCTCCCTACACCCGGACCAACAGAACTATCACTTTTAAGGATTCCTGGGGACAGTTCGTCGAGAAACACCACTCAGACTGAATTTGCTCCCATCTGAGAATAACGAGCTCTTGTGCGGATGTCAATGGAACACAACGTACTGACAGACTACATCTATGCAGTCGCTGCGAGATTGCTCTAGCAGTTGTGTTAAATGTGGCTGGAATTGCATCCGTTGTTTGTTGCGGACCTCTTCCCACAATGTAGCGGTCATCTGGCCGTGATCCTCTCGGACAGCAGTGTCTGTGGTTTGGAACGTGAGCAACACCAAACTCCTGGACAGCACACTTCGTTCTTCTTTCAGTTTCCCGGTGATTCTTCCCCATGTGCTGGTCATGTAGTGAAGAAGAAAACCGTAACAGCTCGTTGATTGGCTGTGTTTGGGGCTACACTCACGCTCTCTGTGAGAGATATCTGGCAAAGGCTCCTTCGTTCCCACCATATGTTAACTTATCCTTAAGTGGCATTAACATTTGATTATCGTGTATAAGTTACACGTTTTATGAAAGTTAACAATAGATTCAGTCAATGATATGTTTTAGTTGCCGGTGCTCCGGCAAATCTGAAAACAATTTCTTTGAGAGCAATTTGAGGTTCTCCAACTTGTTCCACTTACACCTCGGCATGGTGGCATTTACCTTTGGAACCTTATTGACAACGATCTAACTCGTTTGCTGTATTCTTAGGTTCTACTTGTATTTCATTTTAATCACATTAGATCACACTCAGATTCATACTTCGAGACTCTAGGATAGGCAATAATCTCAAGTGGGTGAACGTACATTGTGCTGGAAGACAAGACAAGAGCGCATGAGATTATAGGACTATGAGAAACCTTATAGCAGTGTTGAGCGGCGATATCTGGTGTTGTTTTGTGATTCTGGAAGTAGTTATTGTTGAAATGTCGCATATATGTGAATTCCGGGTTAGTTTTGTGTTTAGCTTTATGAGAGCGGCTATTTATATTTAGAGTCTTGGCAACACTGATTGTTGCAGGTGCCATCTGGTGTTTCCATGGAAAGTTTCACCTTGACCTTCTTCAGATATTTTGTCAATAGAGCGTTGTTTACAGTGACTTTAAAATTGTGTGCCAGCGAAAAGATGGAAATGACTCGCGAAAATGTGCGCGACGATTTTCGACGTGGATTATCAAGACAAGAGAGGATTGATGAATTTACTGTTAGATTTGGCGATGAAGCCACTTGCCAACGCCGGTATAAAGAGTTGCTGCGCAAAACTTGACAGTGCAAGATCGTCATGTCTTAGTTAGAGTTCAACGCCAGACATTAGTTTCAGCAGCAGATATAAAATATTACATGAACATTTAGCTGTGAAACATTGTTGCATCCCACATAACTTCAAAAGGAAGCTCGTGTGGATTGGTGCACACAAAGGCTCAATAAATACAATCGCGGGGCTTCAAAAGGTATATATAAGATTGCGACAGGTGACGAATCATGGATGATCCATGCAAGCTGATAACATTCGAGGCACTTCGATAAAAATAGTCGCCTGTTTTTTTAAGAAAAACTGGGACACCTGCTTTTCTCTATATACACTGTCGCTCAAAAGTTTTTGAACACACCTCATTGTTAGGATTTATTGAAACAATGGAATAAAAAAGACATAGTTGGTAGTCACAACAGTACATTTAATGAAAATCAGCAATACATGTTAGATTTTGCTTTCTTCAAAGTAACCTCCCCTTGCTTTAATTACAGCTGCGCAAACTCTGGGCATTCTTTCCATTAATTGGGCCAGGGTAAGTTCAGAAATATCCCTCCATATTTTGTGCACATGACTCCCCAATACATTTACATTAGTGGGTTGTTTCTTTCTTACCTCTCTGTCCACATGATCCTACGTAGTTCAACAGGATTGCAGTCAGGACTTTGAGGGGACCAAACCATGTTCTTCAAGACTTGTGTCTCTTCCAGTCGTTCAACGTATCTTCTACAGAGTATAGATGTGTGCTTGGGATCATTGTCCTGCTGTAGGATGAACCCCTTGCCAATTAACCACATCCCAGATGGTTTGGCATGGCGTTGTGATAATGGCTCCTTCTTTATCATTCCTTCTATTTTCACAATATCGCCGGTCCTATTGCCACCAAAATAACCCCATACCAGCACCGAACCACCTCCATGCTTGACTGTAGGGGATATGCACTGAGGTGCCATGCGTTCACCTTTTACACGTCGAACAAACTGGCGACGTTTTGAGCCAAATAGCTCAAACTTGGATTCATCAGTAAATAATACCTTTTTCCACTGCTCAACAGTCCAGCTTACATGTCGCTTGGCCCATTGTAATGTTTTCCTTTTATTGACAGCTCTCAATAGAGGTTTCTTTGCCGCAATGCAACCGTTCAGATGTGCATCCTGAAGTCGTCTCTTCACTGTAGAAACACTCACAGATTCATCCCTCAACTGGTTCAGTTCTGCTGTCAGCATGGGTGCTGTTTTGAAATGATCACGTCTGCTGGTCACTATTAAATGTTTATCCTCACTTTTCGAGGTCACCCTAGACCTCCTCTTTCGATAAGATTCTTATTGCTATTTGGAATTACATACCTCTTTACAGTGTAATGGACACTTCCCAAGGAAACGTGTTCTTGAGTGGCAATTTGACGCATAATGTGGCCTGCTTTATGTAAGCTGACTATTGCAGCACGTTTTTCTGCTGAAAGCTCCCTTCTTTTACCCGTTTCAGACTTTTCAACTGCACAATAACAATGTGTACCATTCACCAGCTTATGAAACACTGAAGTGCTGTTCGCAGCCAATACCTGTGTACAGATGTCTGTGAACGACATCTAGGGAAACACAGACATACTATGACATCCAAAACAAAATTAGGGTAATTGTTCCCATAAGGGCCAACCAATGCTGCATTTTCAAAATGCACATAACTGACAAACAAAAGGTAGCATAGTAAATTTCAATTGTGTTTCCATGGATTTCTTCCATTTATAATATGTCATTGGCTTTGTTTGGCGTTATGCACTTGTTAATTGCAGCAAAACAGGCTGTTCAAAAACTTTTGAGCTGTAGTGTAGCTGTAACAAATTATTTTTGTCTTATTATTTGCTTACTTGTAAGTAGAAGGTAAATACGGGGATTCACTAGGATAAAACGACAGTCAATTTTTTTTAAAAACTGGGTGCCATGTGGTTGAAATCCGTTTCTATGCAGAACCAGGAGTTTACAACTTTCCGTGTGAGAAAAGTAAGTATTTTAAATTTGAAACAAATATCTCAGAAATGTTAAGTTCAATGAAAAAAACATATATGACACAAATTGTGTGTTTTAACGTGATATACGGTTTATCAGTTCCCCAAAATTCAGAACAATTCATTCACAATTTAGAGGCTATTGTCGGAAAAGTCAAGATACACATTTTATTTGTCATGCAAATGTCTTAAATATGCGTCATTTTAATCAAAATCGTTACAGCCGTTTTTCGAAAGTTCCCTTTAGGTAGTCTGGGGTGGGAGGATTTTTCTCAAAACCTTTCACTCGCACTCCAAACTTAATTTTACCGACTTTTCGATTTTCAGTTCACAGTCACATGACACCCGCACGGACCATTTTCTGAAATACTTTTTTTGGATATAGGGTATCCTAAAACGTGTATTTCTGGTGAAATCTCGGTATCGAAGGTCTGGATGGAATGCAATACCTTCTTTATGTACTGTAAACATAGTACGTTTAGAGAAAGTAAAAACGAAAATACCGTTAAATACTAAACTTGGTGTTTAAGTTTGTTTTCTTCCTAGAATGCGACACGAACATTTTCAAGAAAATCCCCCCACCCTCAACTACAATTACGTGGAACGGTTTTCGAAAATTCTGATTTTCTCAAAAATGGCTCTTACGATTTTGATTAAAATATCGTATATTAAACATATTTATATGGGAAATAAAACGTACATCTTGAATTTTGTGGGATTAGCTTTTGAAGACTAATTTATTCTGGATGACGTTTTCCGAAAATTTTCATAACTGGTAAACAGTAATAGACAGACAAAAGTTAACTTGGTATAAAATGCAGAGCTCGTTAAAACACACAATTTATGTTATATACTTTCTTTTCGTGGAGTTGATCGTTTCTGAGATAGGTATTCCTTGTTTTTGGTTTCAGCTTTAAAATACTTATAGTTTTCTCATACAGGAATCTGTCAACTCCTGTCCATACCAGCAAAGGAACTTCAGTCACAAAGCAACCAGCCTTTGAATATCACTTTAACCTATGGTATTCCCTTATTTTGCTTCTTCTTACAAGGAAGCAATTAATAAGACTATTTATGATAATGTTTATCTCGATTAGCATGAAGTAAATAGAAGAATAAGCTTATCAACAACTCCTAGATATCTAAGAAAACCTGGTTTCTGAAGAACCTTAGGGAACGTGGAGTGGTTTCATTGAATTCACAAATAAATTAACACTAAAAGAGAAATTTGAAAAAAAAAAAAAAAAAAAAAAGGAGTAAAATGATTTAATTTTTTAAAAGTTTGTGAACTTTGAAAACTTATCGAGTTTCACGCTGGTTGGTAAAGCTTACTTGGTGATGCAGTTAGGTAAATAGCTTTATTGCGTTCTCTAGGTGTGCGGGATGGATGTGCATCTAGATGAAGATAAAGTGCTCTAGCTGAATTATTTATAGAACTGCTTTCAGGGGATCGATTTTCGTAAATATTACAACGATAGAGAAGACCAGAAGCGAGTCTGTTGTCATCTGCAATTGTTGTATGTATTAAATATGATTTGGCACTCACACGGCCCGGCGCATTTCTCTTCATTATTTGGGCCGTTTGTTGCACAGTTTAGACCGTCGCGTTATGGCACGTTTTATCCTCACTAGTGATTATTGCTACATTTCCCTCATAAAGTGACAGAGACACTCACATTTCTCTGTGTGTGTGACAGACAGAGACAAAGAAGAGGTTAAAAACCACACAACTGAAATTTTGAAAACTTCAATAACTTAAAATATTTTTTACTTTCTCTACACCTACTATATATACTGTGTATAGAGAAGGTATTGCATTGCACCCAAAATTCCATACCGAGATTTCACCGGAAATATATGCTTTAGGGTCCCCTGAATCCAAAAAAAAAAAAAAAAAATCTTTTATGCTGTATTCACATGACTTGTTACATCTCTGCAACAAATGAGCTTATTCTTCTATCTATTAAATGCAACATTATCAGAAATTGTCTTATTAATTAGCTCCGTTATACGTAGAAGGGAAATAAGGGAATACAATAGGCTAAAGTGACACTCAAATGTTTTAATATGTGGTTGCTATGGGATTGAAATCCGTTTCTTTGCGTGGTGAGGAGTTGACAAGTTCTCGTTGAGAAAAGTTTAAGTATTTTAAAACTGAAATCACTAACCAGGAAGAATCTCGAAAACGATCAACTCCACAACAACAAAAAATGTATATGACATAAATTGTGTTTTATCGTGATCCACAGTTTTTGAGTAGTAAGTTTTTGTCTATCTCTTACTGTTTACTAGTTATACAAAATTCATACATCTTATTTAGCATGTAAATATCTTAAATGGCTATAACAATTTTAATGAAAATCATTATAGCCATTTTTGAGAGAATCAAAATTTTCGAAAATGTTGCCATATATACGATATTTTGGATTGGGGGATTTTCTTGAACATCATCGTGTTGTATCCTTGGAAAATACCAAACTTAAATACAAGTTTTTCATTTTTAGCTATGCTGTCCACAGACAGACACACACATACATACGCACACACACAAACGGACCTTTTTCTCAAAATACTTTTCTTAGATTCAAAACATGTATTTCCGATGAAATCTCTGTATGGAATTTTTAATGCAATGCAATACCTTCTTTATACACAATACCTGTAGAAAAATGTCCGTGTGTGAGTCTGTGGAGAGCATAGCTTAAAAGCGAAAAATCTGTTAAATACCAAACTTGACATTTAAGTTCAGTATCTTGCAAGGATGCGACATCAAGATTTTGAGGAAAGCCCCCGCCCCCCATCTCCAACTACCTTTTACATGGAAAAATGTTCGAATTTCAAAAACGGTTCTAACGATTTTGATTAATATAGCGTATATTAAAGACGCTTATATCAGAAGTGAAATGTGTTTTCTGGAAATAGTCTGTGGAGACCTCTTTATTCTCGATGACTGTGAGAGATACACAAAAACTGACTGCATTAAAACACACAACTTATGTCATATTACTTTCTCTACACAATACTTGGTAGGTATATGCAAAAGTTATTGCACTCGACCCAAAAATTGTATACCTAGGTTTCGCCGGAAATACACATATTAGGGTCCTCTGTATAAAAAAATTAAAGCATTTTTAGATAAAGGCTCGTCTGTATGCGTGGGCAGCAGTACTCAAAAACGAAAAACCCGTTTAATACGAAACTTGTTATTTAAGTTCAGTATCTCGCTAGAATGCGACACGAAGATTTTCAAGGAAATTAACCTTTTCCTTACTACCCTTTACATGGAAATATTTATTCTTTGAAGAATACCTGTTTTCAAATTATTTTCATGTGAAACGAAATGTATATTTTGTATTTTCTGGGAACAGCCTCTGAAGATCAGTTCATTATGGATTACTTTTGTATAACTTTTACATAACTAGGGACTAAGAAATAAAGAGCATTTCATGTAATGTTTATTTTGTTGGCTTGATGTAGTTAGAAGATTAAACTTCTATATGAACGGTTTCTTTGCAGAAAAGGTAGACAGGGTCATGTGAATGGAAAACAATACATTTCCTCAGTAATTTGAGGCCATGAGTAGAGGTCATGTGAGACATCAGCTTTTTTAAGGGCAGTAACCTGTGAGAATTTCAAATTCAATGTTTTTAAACAACTAGGTTCAGTTTTACCACAAACAACAGTTTTTGATAAAAATATGTTGTTTTTTTATTAGCTGTTAAATCCAAAAAGCTTAAATTTTGAAAATTGTACAAACAAGCTTCATATTTACATTCCAAGAATATCACTATAAAGATTATGTGACAAGTTTCAAATTAATTAAACATTACTCCAGGAAAAACTATGATAAATTACCCGTTCATACCTTTTTCATTATTTCTGATAGATTCATTAATACAAATATACAATTAATTTTACTTACTTAGAAAATTAATTGAACAATTACTTTCTCTAGCACGTCTGCACAGAGAGGGTAAGGTATACTGACATTCCCTTGTTCTGGATTCCCTCTATATGTTAAAAAGAATGTCAGTCTTTTCCCAATATGTTCTTCTGTCCACAATTATCCCACTTGAAAATACTCTGATATTTATATCCGTTTCTCAGGTGTGCAGTTCAAGTTTTGAACACTCAGAATCTTCCTTTATTAGTCTTAAACAGGAGGATCAAACCAACCTTGATCGCAAAACCTCTTTATAGTACTACATAAATGTGTATGTGTCTGTGTGTATTGTGTGTGTCTGTCTGTGTGTCTGTGAGTCTGTTTGTGTCTGTCTGTTAGCCTGTGTCTGTCTTTGTGTGTCTGTGAGTCTGTGTCTGTCTGTGTGTCTGTGTCTGTCTGTGAGTCTGTGTGTATGTCGGTGAGCCTGTGTCTGTCTTTGTGAGTCTGTGTCTGTCTGTGTGTCTGTGTTGTCTGTGTGTCTGTATATGAGTCTGTGTGTGTCTTTGTGTGTCTGTCTGTGAGCCTGTGTGTGTATGTCTATCTGTGTGTACCTGTCTGTATGCCTGTGTGTGTTTGTGTGTGTGTCTTTGTGTGTCTGTCTGTCTGTTTGTGTCTGTCTGCCTGTGTGTGCATGTCTGTGTGCCTGTCTGTGTGTGTCTTTGTGTGTCTGTCTTCTTGTGTGTCTGTGTCTGCCTTTGCGTGCCTGTCTGTGTGTGTCTGTCTGTGTGTGTTGTGTGTGTCTGTGTGTGTTGTGTCTGTCTGTGTGTGTTGTGTCTGTCTGTGTGTGATGTGTGTGTCTGTGTGTGTGTTGTGTGTGTCTGCGTGTGTGTTGTGTGTGTCTGCGTGTGTGTTGTGTGTGTGTTGTGTGTGTGTTGTGTGTGTCTGCGTGTGTGTTGTGTGTGTCTGCGTGTGTTGTGTGTGTTGTGTGTGTCTGTGTGTGTTGTGTCTGTCTGTGTGTGTTGTGTGTGTCTGTGTGTGTCTGCGTGTGTGTTGTGTGTGTGTCTGTCTGTGTGTGTGTGTTGTGTGTGTCTGCGTGTGTGTTGTGTGTGCCTGCGTGTGTGTTGTGTCTGTGTGTGTTGTGTGTGTCTGTCTGTGTGTGTGTTGTGTGTGTCTGCGTGTGTGTTGTGTGTGTTGTGTCTGTGTGTGTTGTGTGTGTTGTGTCTGTCTGTGTGTGTTGTGTGTGTCTGCGTGTGCGTTGTGTGTGTCTGTGTGTGTTGTGTGTGTCTGCGTGTGTGTTGTGTGTGTTGTGTCTGTGTGTTGTGTGTGTCTGCGTGTGTGTTGTGTGTGTTGTGTCTGCGTGTGTGTTGTGTGTGTTGTGTCTGCGTGTGTGTTGTGTGTGTTGTGTGTGTCTGCGTGTGTGTTGTGTGTGTTGTGTCTGTGTGTGTTGTGTGTGTCTGCGTGTGTGTTGTGTGTGTCTGTCTGTGTGTTGTGTGTGTCTGTCTGTGTGTGTTGTGTGTGTCTGCGTGTGTGTTGTGTGTGTCTCTCTGTGTGTGTTGTGTGTGTCCGCGTGTGTGTTGCGTCTGTCTGCGTTGTGTGTGTCTGTCTGTGTTGTGTGTGTCTGTCTGTGTGTGTTGTGTGTGTCTGTGTGTGTTGTGTGTGTCTGTCTGTGTGTGTTGTGTGTGTCTGTCTGTGAGCCTGTGTGTGTATGTCTATCTGTGTGTACCTGTCTGTATGCCTGTGTGTGTTTGTGTGTGTGTCTTTGTGTGTCTGTCTGTCTGTTTGTGTCTGTCTGTCTGTGTGTGTCTGCCTGTGTGTGCATGTCTGTGTGCCTGTCTGTGTGTGTCTTTGTGTGTCTGTCTTCTTGTGTGTCTGTGTCTGCCTTTGCGTGCCTGTCTGTGTGTGCCTGTCTGTGTGTGTCTGTCTGTGTGTGTTGTGTGTGTCTGCGTGTGTGTTGTGTGTGTCTGCGTGTGTGTTGTGTGTGTCTGTGTGTGTTGTGTCTGTCTGTGTGTGTTGTGTTTGTCTGCGTGTGTTTTGTGTGTGTCTGTGTGTGTTGTGTGTGTCTGCGTGTGTGTCTGTGTGTGTTGTGTGTGTCTGTCTGTGTGTGTTGTGTGTGTCTGCGTGTGTGTCTGCGTGTGTGTTGTGTGTGTCTGTCTGTGTGTGTTGTGTCTGTCTTCGTGTGTGTTGTGTGTGTCTGTCTGTCTGTGTTGTGTGTGTCTGTGTGTGTGTTGTGTGTGTCTTTTTGTGTGTGTTGTGTGTGTCTGTCTGTGTGTCTGTCTGTGTGTGTTGTGTGTGTCTGTCTGTGTGTCTGTCTGTGTGTGTTGTGACTGTCTGTGTGTTGTGTGTGTCTGTCTGTGTGTGTTGTGTGTGTCTGTGTGTTTTGTGTCTGTCTGTGTGTGTTGTGTGTGTCTGTCTGTGTTGTGTGTGTCTGTGTGTGTTGTGTGGGTCTCTGTGTGTTGTGTGTGTCTGTGTGTGTTGTGTGTCTGTCTGTGTGTGTTGTGTGTGTCTGTGTGTGTTGTGTGTGGCTGTCTATGTGTGTTGTGTGTGTCTGTGTGTGTTGTGTGTGTCTGTGTGTGTTGTGTGTGTCTGTGTGTGTTGTGTGTGTCTGACTGTGTGTGTTGTGTGTGTCTGTGTGTGTTGTGTGTGTCTGTCTGTGTGTCTGTCTGTGTGTGTTGTGTGTGTCTGTCTGTGTGTGTTGTGTGTGTCTGTGTGTGTTGTGTGTGTCTGTCTGTGTGTCTGTCTGTGTGTGTTGTGTGTGTCTGTCTGTGTGTGTTGTGACTGTCTGTGTGTTGTGTGTGTCTGTCTGTGTGTGTTGTGTGTGTCTGTGTGTTTTGTGTCTGTCTGTGTGTGTTGTGTGTGTCTGTCTGTGTTGTGTGTGTCTGTGTGTGTTGTGTGGGTCTCTGTGTGTTGTGTGTGTCTGTGTGTGTTGTGTGTCTGTCTGTGTGTGTTGTGTGTGTCTGTGTGTGTTGTGTGTGGCTGTCTATGTGTGTTGTGTGTGTCTGTGTGTGTTGTGTGTGTCTGTGTGTGTTGTGTGTGTCTGTGTGTGTTGTGTGTGTCTGACTGTGTGTGTTGTGTGTGTCTGTGTGTGTTGTGTGTGTCTGTGTGTGTGTGTTGTGTGTGTTGTGTGTGGCTGTCTGTGTGTGTTGTGTGTGTCTGTGTGTGTTGTGTGTGTCTGTGTGTGTGTGTTGTGTGTGGCTGTCTGTGTGTGTTGTGTGTGTGTCTGTGTGTGTTGTGTGTGGCTGTCTGTGTGTGTTGTGTGTGGCTGTCTGTGTGTGTTGTGTGTGTGTCTGTGTGTGTTGTGTGTGGCTGTCTGTGTGTGTTGTGTGTGGCTGTCTGTGTGTGTTGTGTGTGTCTGTGTGTGTTGTGTGTGTCTGACTGTGTGTGTTGTGTGTGTGTCTGTCTGTGTGTGTTGTGTGTGTCTGTGTGTGTCTGTGTCTGTCTGTGTGTCTTTGTGTGTCTGTGTCTGTCTCTGTGTGTATGTGTCTGTGTGTGTCTGTGTGTGTCTGGGTTTGTCTGTGTCTGTCTGTGTGTGTATGTGTCTGTGTGTGTCTGGGTCTGTCTGTCTGTGTGTCTGTGTGTGTGTGTCCGCCTATGGACAGCATAGCTCAAGAATGAAAATACCGTTGAACACCAGACTTGGTAATTATCTTTTGTATGTTACAAGGATAGGCCACCAAGATTTTCAAAAAGATAACGGATCACAAACCACCCTTTACATAGTAACATTTTTGAAAATGTTGTTTTTCTCAAAAATGGCTCTAACGGGTTTGATTAAAATGCCTTATACTAAAGACATGTTAATGAGAAATGAAATGTATGTTTTGAATTTTCTAGGAATAGCCTTTGAAGGCTTCTTTAAATCTGGACGAGCTTCGCAGAATTTTGTATAACGATTAAACCGTAACAGATACACAAAAAATGTAGATCTCGTTAAAATGTATCATTTATCCTTTTCTTTTAGCGGTGACCGTTTCGTGATATTCCATGCTGTTGATTTGAATTAAAAACCTCTCTCTTACGGGACAGTGCAAAGTGAATCGCACCTCGATTGTTTCGAATAGCAATCACATTTTAAAACATTTGACTGTCACTTTAACCTATGGTACTCCCTTATTTCCCTTCTGCTTACAAGGAGACAAGTAATAAAACAGTTTCTGTTAATGCTTATTTCGATTAGTAGATAGAAGAATAAGCTTTCGTAAGAATAGCTTGAATATGGAA
The DNA here is from genome assembly GCA_030762935.1 of Hymenopus coronatus. Classification (NCBI taxonomy): domain Eukaryota; kingdom Metazoa; phylum Arthropoda; class Insecta; order Mantodea; family Hymenopodidae; genus Hymenopus; species Hymenopus coronatus. The sequence continues at coordinate 156,240,264 of CM060897.1, forward strand.
CATATTATTTGACAAGATTATTTGAATGGAACACGTCAGGTTTATTTTAATTTATTATACTATTAAGGTTCTCTGATACAAACATCAAATTTATTGGCTTAAATGTACGCTGCAAAGAGAGTTTTGAACATTGACATGAGTTGTAAAATGCATGTATAAAAATACACCTTTTAATATTTGAAGTGTAATCTGTTACCATTCAAAATGCCCTTTAAAATGTCAGGTGACAGGTTTTCAAATGACTGAAAATTACTTTGGCATATCAATCTACAGGGCTATGGTATACTAACTAACTCCATGGCGCGACAGCTCACGGGGAACCTTGGCCTACCGCCCGGCCGCTGCATCCCCCATCTCGGTCCACTACAGACGTCATGGATGGGGTGCAGTATTGGAGGGTGAGACGTGGTCAGCGCCTCGAGTCCCCCCCGGCCGGTTAATGCGGTCCTCATGACCTGGAGCCGCTACTTCTCCATCAAGTAGCTCCTCAATTGGCCCCCCAGGGACCTTAGGAGGCTGAGTGCACCCCGGGCCAGGTCTCCCAGCGGAGGAAATATCCCCACGCTGGTACTGGGGATCGAACCCAGGTCTCCCGCTTGGTAAGTAGCAACGCTACCACCGCGCTAAGGAGACGACCGGCTATGGTATACTAGTGTGCTAAAATCCAAAAGTAAACATTTTTAAGAATTTTGGTAAATTTTCACAGTTTGGTCCGTTAATATCGGTTGATGAAACTACAAGGGGCGTTCAGGACTCCTTAGAAAATCCGTTAAATTACATTCACAACATCGAAAAAAAATTGTATTTAGTAACCGTCGTCTCTTACTAGATGGCAGTTAAAGTTTCAGATATATCCATTGCATGGTTTCGTTGCTATAGGCAATTGAATCAACAATCTTGTGCTTATTTAGAAAGATGGAAAAAAAACGAGTTTCGTGCGGTGATTAAACACTTCTATTTAAAAGACTTAATATTGAAAGAGATAAAAGCCGAGTTGGACCAAGTTCATGGCACATCTTTTTCTGCGTTTTTAACAATTTATTATGAGATAAATGAACTTAAACGTGGCCATATATCCACAAATGATGAACATCGTTCCAGACGTCCAGTAGGAGTGACTTCCTCCGAAATGATTGACAAAATCCAGGATATGGTTTTGAGTGATCGACGAATCAAAGTTCGCGTAATAGTAGAGGCCACAGACTTATCACAAGGTACAGTGTTCTCAATTTTGTACTAAAAATTAATTCTGACAAAGATCTCGACAAAATGGGTGCCGCGGTTGCTCTCAATGGAAATAAACGCAATCGTGTGATGGATTCTGAAGCTGATTTGGTACTTTTCCGTCGCAATCCTGACGAGTTTCTACGTCGATACATAAGAGTGGATGAAACATGGATACAGTACTACACTCCAGAGACAAAAGTGCAACCGAAACAGCTGGTTTATAAAGGTGAACACCGGTTGAATAGAGAAATCAAGAAAAAATTCCCTCATCTAGCAAAGAATAAGATTCTCTTCCACCAAGATAATGCAAGGATGCACACCTATACAGTTTTGATGGTGAAAGTTGTAAGGTGTGAATTACTACAACGTCCGCAGTATTCAGAAAAGTCGGTCCCTAGTTTCCTTTTTTTCCCAAACTTGAAAAAGTGGCTCGGTGGAAAACTATTCACGTCTAATGAAGTGGTCATTGCTAAAGCAGATGCCTATTTTGAGGACCTTCCCAAATCGTATTTTGGACAGCTTAAAACAGTTGGAGAAACGCTGGGAAAAGTGTGTCGAGCTAAAAGGAGATTATGTTGAAAAGAAAACGTACCAGAAACGTTGTATAAGGACTTATTGAACGCGCCTGGTAGCTGTAAGAATACGCAGTACTGCTGGTTGCTGGGATGTCTACATACTCGGCGTGTATTACCATTTGCTTTGTTACAGTTTGTATATTTGTCATATTCATATTGTGACGTGTTCCAGAGAAGGAACTCGCCCCAGGACCTTTTTAAAGCGGCTTCAGGCGTTCTAATGCATAATTCAAACACTCTCGAGCAGTTGGGGTCACCTCGTGAACAAAAGAATACCTGTCAGTCAGCTGTGTTTCAAACCAAATTATTGCTTCCAAAATCTGTTCTCATCGCACGCGAACTGCTTCTATATTACATTTCCGTAAACTCATACATCAAGTAGGCGTTGTGACCTCAAGCTTAAAATTCAAGATTATAACCGATATATGTTTTGAGGTCATCTGATAAAAAACGTTCTGAAATCTTCCATTCAAATTACTTTCTCTACATCCCTTTAATAAATCATGTTATTAAACTTACTGACAAACATTGACAGAAATTGTCTTGTTACTTGCTTCCTTGTAAGTAGAAGGAAAATAAGAGAATATACTAGGATAAAGTGATAGTCAAATGTTTTAAAATGTGTTTGTTATGGGATTGAAATCTGCTTCTTTGTGTGACCAGGAGTTGACAAGTTCCAGTATGAGATAAGTTTAAGTATTTTAAAATTGAAACCAATAACAAAGAATATCTCTGAAACGGTCAACTCCAGCGAAAAATGTATGACAAATTGTGTGTTTTAAGGACATCTTAATTTTTTGTGTAGTGTGTTTTTATCTTTCTGTTACGGTTTACCGGTTATACAAAAATCATCCACAATAAAGAGCTCTTCAAAGGCTATTCTCAGAAAATTCAAGATATACATATTATTTGTCATGTAAATATCTTTAATATAAGATATTTAAAATCAAAATCATAGGACTATTTCTGAGAAAATCAACGTTTGTTTTTTTTATTTTTTATTTCTCTGTAATTTTTTTTAAAAATATGTGTGTCGCATCCTTGGAAAAATCTAAACTAAATATCAGGTGTATAATTTAATCCAATTTTATTTTTGGGTTATTGTGTTCATAGACACGCGCACCTTTTTCCAAAAAAAAATGTTGCTTTTTACTTTCTCTAGCTCACATGTATAATGTACACAGCAGATAGAAGGTATTGTATTGCACCCAAAAATTCGATACCGACTTTCACCATAAATACATGGTTTGAGACCCCCTGAATAAAAAGAAGCATTTTTAGAAAATGTCTGTGTTTGTGTGTCTATGGGCAGCATAGCTTAGAAACGAAAACTTGGTATTTAAGTTTGGTATCTTACAAGGATGCGACACGAAATATTCAAGAAAATCCCCCCAACGCTAACTACCGTTTATATGTGACGTTTTCGGAAAATTTTGTGGTTCTCAAAAATGGTTCCTATGATTTTGATTAAAATGCCATATGTTTAAAATATTTTTATGACAAAGGAAATGTATGTCTTGAACATTCTGGGAATAGCCTTCAAAGACATCCTCATTCCGAATGAATTTTCTATACACAAAAATGTACTGCACAAAAAATGTAAATCTCATTAGAATACACAATTTATGAAATATACATTTTTTGTAGGGTTAACCGTTTTAGAGATATTCCATATTATTAGTTTCAATTTTGGCCACTTAAACTTCTCTACTCCTGGAAAGCAAAGAGATTCAAATTTCAATTGTTTCACATAGCGACCGGCTTTTAAAGAACGAGTCTATCACTTTAGCCTGTGCATTTTAATATTTCCCTTCCACTTACAAGGAAGCAAGTAAATGTCTGCTAATGTTTATCTCGATTATTAGAAAGGAGGTAGAAGAATGTGCATTTAACAATAATGTTTTATAAATATGTTGAGAAAGCCATTAAATATTTTATTTAATAAAACTTTCCAAAACTAAGAGTTGCATCATGCCAGTGTTCCGATAAAGGAGGAAGCTGCACTAAGTCACACTGTCCTCACTCCTAGAATGTGATCTGATCTACATTAACCTGAAGTAGGTTGAAGAAAATCTTATGTAAACATATTTTTTTATGCGAAACCCAAACGAAAAATCAAAATCAAAACAATATACTCCTGTAAGTTCCCATCACTAGTATCCGAGAGCTAAGCTTGTAACTTAACGGAAACCCAAAATAACGTTTTCAAGCTTACCAGAGAAAAAATGGATAATTGTTAGGATTATCCCTCAAGAGAGTGCACAACACCAGGCTAAGGAAAATAACGGAACCTTGAGGATGTATCTAAGCGAACCACCAATCTGAATTAGAAGTGGGGAGGCCACGTAGCGAGCCTCCTGGGGTAAACATAGGCAGATCCGGATGGGACGATATCTTCAAGGAAACTGTGTTTTAAGCAAGTGACATGACAATTTATCTCGATTAACACGCACTAGATACAAATCTGTTTGCAGAACAGGTAGAGAAACTCATGTGAACGGAGTATATGAGAGCTTTAAAAAATAAATTATGCACTTTTACGCGAATTGCATCCCTTGTGTGACACGCGGAGTTCTTTACGAGCGCTGTTTGCACTTGTGGAAGAAACACCAGTGAAGTAAAAGTTAATTTCACCACTTCTCACATACCTTACAACAAGGAGTCAACACAACGGAGACACAAGAGTGACCGTCCTCCATGATACTCAACAGCAACTGTTGTAAACAATACCCCGAATATCACACGTCACTCATACGCATTTCATTTTGGGAATAGTAGTTATTTTAACGGTAAAAATCAGCACTTTTTTAACTCTTGAGTATTTATATACAATTTCAGATCAAGTTAATCCTGAAATGTATATGTTATTAGCAGTGGACTGTTTTCCTGCGCGCATTGCTATGTAGGTCCGTTGTGGTGTGGATCAACCGAAGAGTAAGGTGTTCATAAACATGAAAAGTTGTAAAAACATTTTTAAACCATGCTTTCCTTAATGTTACTGCAGAGTGTATTTGGATTTTGTAATGAGTAGAAACGTGTGGGTGTTATATTTACAGCGTTTTACAGGCCGTATACATCGAGAGGTGAGGTAAACAGCTCTTTTTGAGCGAGCACGCCGATTACAAAGTGCAGTATAATAGCTTAGCCGCGCTGTTTAATATGCATGTTGTTCATCCCAAAACGTTATAATTAACTTCAGAATAAATTTGAATTTTGAATCTTTAACTTGTTATTGGAGCTCTTTTAGGATCTGGGATTTCGATTAACGTACAGCAATAGGCTTCTCTCATTTACAGGAACGAGTCAGGTTCTGTAAAATATATTTAAAATAATAGCACAAAAGTTTATAAAAATCAAATTTACGTGAATGCGATCAATACTTCACATCAGTTTTTCCAACTGAAAATTGTATGACGTGAGAGTTTGAGAAAGCTTAGGGAGCAGGTCAGGATAAGAACAGCGGAGATGCTATACAAGATGATTAAAAATACTTTACAACGTTTGGGGACAGGTTTCTTACATCAAAACAAGAAAAAAGTGTCCATATAACACACAGTCATGTTCCAAACTTCGTTCTCGGTTTATTGAGGTTCAAAATGTTATTGAACAAAACATTTTGAAGTGACACTTTATTCTATTTGTGATGTTGTTAGGAGGTGTTCCACACAAACACCACTTCTACCAAACGTCCTCCTCCTCTTGCGTCTAGACACACATGTAGTCGTCGAAGCATGGAATATAAGATGTTCCCAGTCGGTGTTCAATGATTTCCCAGGCTTCCACGAGACTAGTTAAGAGTTTCTGGTACCAGTCAGTACATCTCGAACAATGCGCTAGAGCCACATCATGTTTCTGCAGAGTCACATTTTCTAACAAGTCTGGGAGAGTGTTCTGAATGTATTACACAAGTAGCCATGGCAACACAAGGCGCAGGTCAAAGCCTTCTATCAATGAGTACATGAAGTTATTAGGTTGGACCCGGAAAGCTGACTTTCATTAATAAATTGATAACACGAACACGAAGTGTTTTAGAGCATTTGTTTATATGAACAGATGTTGTTGTTTCGATGCCAGCAATACATCTCCAAACATTGTAAAAGTGTTTTTGAATTATGTGCACATATACATGCATCGCAGTGAATTGGCACGGCTTCAACGAGTGGTATACCACAAAAAGCCTCTACTTCAGCAAGTGTCCTTCCTGTTTGTTTGTGGATACTGAAACATAATGCTGAAACAGAACCTCTCTTGCGAGGATTACAGCTTGTGTCCAGGCTAGAGAGATCGAAAAATAAGTGATAATTTCAAGTATACAGAATGGATTGGTAACATAAAGTGTCACACAGCTTGAGATAAAAACTCAGCGAGTTTCCGAGGATGGCCAATGTGCTCTGCTCACATCTCAGCCTCCCGCCAAGTCTTCTGTAGCATTTGTGATGCGGCCCTCGGTGCTTGGTCTGCCTCCTTGCTATGCAACACAACGCCAGAAAAAAATCCAAATCGAGTGACCAGGCAAGGGGTCCTCCTTTTCCGATCCACATATCAGGAACATTTTCATTCAGGAAGTCACGCACCTGGTCCATGTTGCTGGAAAATCGATCCTGGGGGAAGTTGGTCAATAGGGAAGTTCTGCAACATGTCCAATCACTGAGTTGCTCCACTCCAGACATTCACTGTCCCTCTCACGTTCATGAATCACACGGGGATTCTCTGAACCCCACATCTGGCACTTGTGCTTGTTGATTTTGCCGCATAAATGAAAGGTTGCGCCATCTTGTCTATGGACGAGTTCTCATTGTCAATTTCAGCTGCAGAACGTGCCCTAAGCGGAGAGTCTTTATGTGGATCTTGTAAACCTTGACCTAGGGAGTAGCTCTTCCTTGCAAGTTCTCGCACGTTCGATTGGTTCCTCGTGCACATGTTTGGGCCCATTAAAGACTTGCTTCATGTCCAGGTGTATCCACACGCCACATATGACGAACACCGTTTTTCTTCTGCTAGCCACAACACGCACTCAACTTTCTGTTGCGGTGTCCACATGCGCAATCCCTCTACTACTGACTGGCTTCTTCCAGAAACAAAAGCTATCGACGCGCATACAGCCATCTGAAAACAGTGTCGCACAATCTCGGAGAGTCTCTCTTTCCTGTTACATGAAAATAACAGTCTGGTTTTATATCTCGACCCCTCTAGCGTAGACATACTGTATACCTACAGTATCACCTTTGGAGAACATGATACATTTAAGCAATATTTTTATTACTTTCTCTACACGTACTACATATATACTGTATAGAGAAGGTATTGCATTCCACCAAAATTTTCAATACCAATATTTCACCGGAAATACACGTTTTAGGATCCCCTGTATACAAAAAGGTATTTTCAGAAAATGGTCCGTGTGTCTGTGAACACGATAACTCAAAAACGAAAAGTCGCTAAAATACCAATCTTGGTATTTAAGTTTAGTATCTTTCAAAGATCTGACATAAAGATTTTGAGAAACTCCTCCACCCCAAACTACCCTTTACATGGAAAGAGTTTCGAAAGTTTTTATTTTCTCGAAAATGGTTCTAATGATTTTGATTAAAATACCATATATTAAAGATATTTATATGACAAATAAAATGTTCCTATGTCTTGAATTTTCTGGGAATATCCTCTGAAGATCTCTTTATTATGAATGAATTTTGCGCAACTGGTAAACCCAAGTGTTAGACAGAAACTTACTACACAAACACTTAAAGCACACAATTTATGACACATACTTTTTTTTTCGTGAAATTGACCATTTCTGAGATATTCATTGTTATTTTTTTCAGGTGTAAAATACCTAAACTTTTGTCACACGGAAAGTTTTAAACTCCTGGCCCAGCACAGAAACGGATTTTAACCACATGGCAACCAGCTTTTAAGAGATTTTGCTAATCGTTTTATCCTAGTGTATTCCTTTATTTACCATCTACTTACAAGGAAGCAAGTGATTAAGTAAATTTCTGTTAATGTTTATCTGGATTATTATAAAGTAGAGAGAAGAATAAGCTTTTTAACAATAATTTGTTACGTGATGTAGAGAAAGCACTGTGAGTGTAACACACCAGCTTTTTTTGACGGGTTTATAATTAAAGCTCGTGTTGTTTGATTATAATGCATCCTGTTGCTAACGACAAGGTCACTTGGTAACGTATGGAATTGGGTCTGGGATAAGTAATTTTGTATCATCAGGCTAATCCCAGAATATTCAAAATATACAGTTTATTGGATACGTAGAGTCAGACTGAAAAATTCAATCTCACTGTCGTGATTTGAACCACGCATCTCCCGATTTCTAGCCGGTTGCTCTACCACTGAGCTACCATGGCAACATACGGGCGTGGCATTGAATTTCTCAACTGACCCTAATGTTTCCTGGTAAACCACAAGGTGTTCAATTCAATGCTGTGCTGGCATGTTGCCATTGCAGAGCAACCGGCTACAGATCGGGATATCTGTGGTTCAAATCCCGGCTATGGGATTGAATTTTTGAATCTGACTCTTATCTATCCAACTCCTGTCCTACATACGGCTTGAGTGAAAGAACATTTAATCCAATACATTTTATTTCTTATAGATATCCTTATTATATAGCATTCTAATTAAAATTGTTCATTTCTAAGCAAATCGATAAAATACGAAAAAAAAAAAAAAAAAAAAAAACACTTGTAGATATGTGTCACTTACTTGGAAGACAATAAACTTAAATACTATGTTTGGTATTCAACCGACTTTACGCTCTTGAGTTAAAGTATTCATACACACAGATACGAGCACAGACACACACACACACAAGTACGTGTAGAGAAAGTAAAAAATGAGATTCGGTTTGCTTTACATGGTACCGTTTGAGAAAAGTTAGGTGGCTTAAAAATGAAATCAACAACAAGGAATATCTCGAGAACGATCAACTGTATAAGAAAAACATTTATGACATACATTATGTGCTATGCAAAATTCTGCAAAAATTATCCACAATAAAGAGGTCTTTAGTGGCTATTCCCAGAAAATTCCAAATATACATTTTATTTGAGATGTAAATATGTTTGATATACCGCATTTTAATCAAAATTGTTAGAGCCGTTTTTGAGAAAATAAAGAATTTCAAAAAAATGTACATTAAAGGGTAGTTTCCTCGAGTCGCATCGTTGACAGATACTAAACATAAATACCAACTTTGGCATTTAGAGGCCTTTTCGTTTTTGAATTATGTTGTATACAGACCATTGCACAGAGGCGGACCTTTTTCTAAAAATATTTTCTCGGACTCAGGTGACCTCGAAACACATCCTCGCATGTATATATGGCTAGAGAAAGTAAGCGAAACACTATTTTTCGTCACACAGTGGAAAAACTACAAAACGCGCAATATTATGCTGTTTATTTTTTAAAACGTATCTATCATCACCATCACAATTCTAATGCAGTGGTTTGGAAAACATTGTCGGAGCTGCAGTTTTATTTTTGTGGGAAAAGATAGATTTTGTACATGGAAAAATAACAACAAATTTGAACCTAAAAAAAATGGGTTTAAAGTTTGACACAGAGAGTCATTTTTTGTACAAATAGTAAAAATATCGACATTTTTACCCCCAAATCACTTTTGTGTTGTTTTAAAACGTATCGGTGCAGATGGTGACCGAGTCACGCATTGGCCTCTCTCGCCAGTTCTCCACTGACAGGCTTTTAAGTTAAATTTCTTCGTTGAGTTCTGCAACTTTTAGCGCACGAAGGAATATCCCCAGCAGTTGTGTCACCTGACATAACCTACTCGAAATTAGGTAGTTAGGTTCAAATTTGTTGTTATTTTTCCATGTACAAAATCTATCTTCTCCCACAAAAATAAAACTGCAGCTCCGACAATGTTTTCCAAACCACTGCATTAGAATTGTGATATGATGATATATCAGTTTTAAAAAGTAAACAGTATAATATTGCGCGTTTTGTAGTTTTTCCACTGTGTGACGAAAAATAGTGTTTCGCTTACTTTCTCTAGCCATATATACATGCGAGGATGTGTTTTGAGGTCCCCTGAGTCCGAGAAAATATTTTTAGAAAAAGGTCCGCCTCTGTACGCTTGTCTGTGTGCAGCATAATTCAACAACGAAAATGCCTCTAAATGCCAACGTTGGTTTTTATGTTTAGTATCTGTCAACGATGCGACTCGAGGAAACTACCCTTTAATGTAAATTTTTTTGAAAATTTTAATTTTCTCAAAAACGGCTCTAACGATTTTGATTAAAATGCGGTATATTAAACATATTTACATCTCAAATAAAATGTATATTTGGAATTTTCTTGGAATAGTCACTATAGACCTCTTTATTGTGGATACTTTTTGCAGAATTTTGCACAGTTGTTAAACCACAAAAGATAGACAAAAACTTACTGAACAAAAAAAATGTAGATCTCCATAAAACTTTTATGTACGTCATAAATGTTTTTCTTATACAGTTGATCGTTCTCGAGATATTCCTTGATGTTGATTTCATTTTTAAGCCACCTAACATTTCTCAAACGGTATCATGTAAAGCAAACCGAATCTCATTTTTTACTTTCTCTACAAGTAATATGTACATAGTGTATAGAGGAAGTATTGTATTCCACCCAAAAATTCGATACCGAGATTTCACCGGAAATACATGTTTTAGGACCCCCTGAATACAAAAAAAGCATTTTTACAAAAATATCTGTGTGTGTGTGTGTGTGTGTCAGTCTGTCTATCTATCTGTCTGTCTGTGTCTGTGGACAGAATAGCTCAAAAACGAAAAGACCGTTGAATACCAAACTTGGTATTTAATTTTCGTATCTTCCAAGGATGCGACACGAAGATTTTCAAAAAGATCCCCCACCCCCAACTACCCTTTACATGGAACTTTTTTCAAAATTTTTGATTTTCTTAAAAATGGCTCTAACGATTTTGATTAAAATATCGAATATTAAAGATTTTTATCTGACAAATAAAATGTGTATCTTGAATTTTCTAGGAATTGCCTCTGAAGACTACTTTATTCTGGATGAATTTTTATAGAATTTTGAATAACTGCTAAACCGTAAGAGATGGACAAAAACTTGCCACACAAAAAATGTAGAGCACATTAAAACACACAATTTATGTTATATATATATATATATATATATATATATATATATATATATATATACAGCGTGTACTCTTTATATTTATTACATTCAACTTACATTTATAAATTATATGTCAAATGAAAAAGCAACTCAAACAGTTTTGTTTGTTGGCGCAAGTGCAATCTTTCTTGCGCAATCCGCTAGACAGCCGTAGTAGCAAAGATGGCGACTAGTAAACAGAAAGCGTTTTGTGTTTTGCAGTTTGCAAAGACCGAATCTGGAGTTACTGTGCAACGTGCGTTCCGTAGTAAGTTCGGTTGTGATCCTCCTAGTGATAAAAACATTCGTAGATGGTATAATCAGTTTGAAGATACCGGCTGCCTTTGTACAGGGAAGAGCACGGGACGACCAGGAGTAAGTGAAGAGACTGTTGAGCGAGTGAGACAGTCGTTCACTCGTAGCCCAAAGCAATCAGTCCGGAAGGCTAGTCGTGAATTACAAGTTCCTGTGTTGACTGTTTGGAAAGTTGTAAGAAAACGCTTACAGCTACGTCCTTACCGGGCTCTAAAGCAGGCTCTAAAGCCGACAGACCACGGATTACGTGCCAAATTTGCAAACGACATGTTGTTTCATGACGATTTTGTGGATCGTGTTATCTTCAGTGATGAATCGACCTTTCACCTTAGTGGACATGTTAACACGCATAATGTGCGCATCTGGGGCTCAGAAAATCCTCACGCGATAGTACAAATGCAACGAGATTCCCATAAAGTGAATGTTTTTTGTGCCGTATCCCGGCGAAAAGTTTATGGGTCTTTCGGTTTTGCTGAACTGGCACTTCTTACCTTGATACACTAGAGCAATGGCTCTTCCCTCAGTTGGAAAAAAATGAGCCAGAGAACTTCATTTTCCAGCAGGATGGTACGCCACCTCACTGGCATAACGAAGTACGCGATTGGTTGAACGTCACTGTACCCGAGTGCTGGATAGGCCGCAAGAGTTGCTTTTTCATTTGACATATAATTAATAACTGTAAGTTGAATGTAATAAATATTATAGAGTTAAATCCCCGATATTCATTTATATACACCCTATATATATATATATATAGGGTGTATATAAATGAATATCGGATATATATGCGTGGAGTTGATCGTTTTTACATATTCCTTGTTTTTAGCTTCAGGAATTTGTCAACTCGTGTCCATAGACACAAAAGAACTTCAGTCACATAGCAACCAGCTTTTGACTATCACTTTAACCTATAGTAGTTCCTTATTTCGCTTTTACTTACAAGGAAGCAAGTAATAAGAATATGTCTGCTAATTTATCCTCGATGATCATGAAGTAAATAGAAGCATACGCTTTTTAACACTAATTTGATACAGAGATGTAGAGAAAGTAATGTGAATGAAACACATCTGATTTTTTCCTTAGAAGAAGATAAAAAACAAAATATTTCTGGTAGCTATATTTTTATATATCATGAGAATCTGCTTTCAGCTCGATACACTTTTCCCAGCGTTTATCCAACTGTTTTAATCCTTCCAAAATGTAGAATTTCCGAAAGGCCTCAAAACAGGCATGTGTTTGAGAGACGTCCTCCTTGTTAGCCGGGAAACATTTTACAAGTTTGGAAATAAAAATCGTCACTTGGGACCAAATCTGGAGGATGCGGAGGATGTTGTAGTAATTCGAGCCTTTTTATAGGGTTTAACACCCGCTTTTACAACTTGTGGCACTGCAGGCGATGACACTGTGATACAGGGAATGAAGATGGAGTACCGGTGGAATGCAATGGCGGGGGAAACCTGCGCCTCTTTGTCCACCACACATCTCACATGCGGTCACTTGGGTTCGAACCCGGGCTGTCTATTTGAGAGACGAGCGGTTTAACGGCGCGGACTAATTCGAGCCTTAATTCTATAATTTTCGTCATCGAAACTGCGCAGGTGCGTACCCTTGGATTGTCTTGATGAAAGAGAATTCTTCCTTTGCCAGATGAGGGCGGTTTTTTTTTTTTTGTTTTTTTTTGTTGAATTGTCCGTTCAACCGAGAAATAACGATACATAATACTCTCCATTTATCGTTCTTTCTTTCTGAAAGTAATCAATGTAGATGATTCCGCGCGCATGCTAACAATTGAGGTCAAAGCCTAGTTTGCAGATTTCACCACTTTTGCCTTTAAAAAGCCACTGTTTCAACTGTACTCTTGTTTTTGGTGTGTAGTAGTGTATCCATGTTTCATCCACAGTAATGTATCGACGCAGAAACTCCTCAGGTTTGCGACGGAAAAGTGCCAAACCAGCTTCCGAATCGATCACACGACTGCGTTTATTCTTTTTGGTGCAAAATTGGGAAAACTACCTTTTGATATTCCTGTGGCCTCTTCTATTTCGCGAACTTAGAGCCGTCGATCACTCAAAGCCGTATCCTGGATTTTGTCAATAATTTCGGAGGAAGTCACTTCTACTTGACGTCCGGAACGATGTTCATCATTTGTGGATGTACGGCCACGTTTAAATTCCTTTATCCAATTGTAAATTGTTACAAACGCAGGAGCAGATGTGCCATGAACTTTATCCAACTTGGCTTTTATCTCTTTCAGTGTTAATTTTTTTAAAGTGTTTAATCACCGCACAAGATTGTTGATTCAATCTCCTATGGCAACGAAACCACGTGATGGATATAGCTGCACCTTAAACTGCCATCTAGTAAGACACGACGGTTACTAAATACAAACTTTTTCTACGCTGCCAGAGCAATATCCTGGATTTTGTAAGGTATTGTGATTTGGCTGCAGTGGCAGTTCTACTTTGATGATTGGAGGACAGAAAGGAAGCGAGAAATTAGAGAGAGCTTGAAATGGGGCAGAGAAAGGAGAGAAAATGCTGCAGTTATAAACCGCCTCGCTCACCTCTAAATAACATCTTATCGCTCTGCGTCCGCTGGGACTTCCTGATCTCTCCCTCTCTCTCTCCCACACTCTTCACCTTGCTTTCTTTACAAAAATCCAAGGAGAACGGAAATGATGTATTGTGCTTACATGCTCACAAAAGAAAATAATATGAATGTATTTAAGTGAGTTTGTTTCTCCTTATGTTTATGTTGGTATTGACATATCTGTCAGCATATTCTCCTCCATTCTTACAGCAACAATGTTTCACTTTCTCTACACGTACTATGTACATAGTATAGAGAAGGTATTGTAATGCACTCAAAAATTCGATACCAACATTTCACCCGAAATACATGTTATGAGATCCCTGAATCAGAAAACAAAATTGTTAATTTCTCTACACGTATTATGTACATTGTATAGAGAAGGTATTATAATGCACCCAAAAATTCGATACCAAGATTTCACCGAAAATACATGTTTTGACACCCCTGAATAAAAAAAAACTAAATTTTTACTTACTCTACACGTACTACGTACATAGTGCATAGAGAAGGTATTGTATTGCACCCAAAAATTCGATACCGAGATTTCACCAGAAATACATGTTTTGAGAATAAAAAAATAGGATATTTACTTTCTCTTCACGCATTATGTACAGTGTGTAGATAAGGAATTGCATTTCACCCAATAGCCGAAATTTCACCGGAAATACACGCTTTATGGTCTCCTGTGCCAAAAAAAAAATAATATTTAGGAAAAGTTCCGTGTATGTGTGAACACGATAGCTGCAACACGAGGAATCTGTAAAATACTGAACTTGGTATTTAAGTTTAGGATGCAACACGAACGTTTTGAGGTAGACACAAACATACCTCACCAGAAACACACAGTTTATGGCATATACATTATTTTCGTGGAGTTGACCACTTTTGTTATTGGTTTCAGCTTTAACATACTTCTAGTCATGACAGCAATAGCTTTTAGAGGACTTGACTATCAATTATCATGAAGTAGAGAAAGTCATGTGATTGGAACACATATGATGTTTTAGTTCGCTAGTGTGGTTGGTTGACCTCGATAATGCTTTTATCGGGGCACGTTCTTTCTTTAGTGATATTAGTCAAAGATATGGATTATATTTATGCAAATATGTGATGTGTTATACTCACGGTCTGAGAAAAGTATAAGTACTCACAACTGAAACCAAAAAACAAGGAATATCTCGGAAACGGTTACCTCCACAACAAACATATAACGGACATAAATTGTGTGTTTTGATCAGATCAACATTTTCTGTGTAGTAAGTTTTTGTCTAGCTCTTAACGCTTAGCAGTTAAGCAACATTTAGCAAAATTCATCCAGAATAAAGAGCTCTTCACAGGCTGTTCCCAGAAAGTTCAAGATATACATTTTATTTGGTATGTAAGTATCTTTAATATACGGGATTTTAATTAAAATCGTTAGAGCCATTTTTTAGAAAATCAAAATTTTCGAAAAATTTCCCATGTAAAGGGTAGTTGAGGTGGGGGATTTTCTTGAAAATCTTCGTGTCGCATCCTTGGAAGATACCAAACCTAAATACCAAGTTTAGTACTTAACGGGCTTTTCGTTTTTGATCTATGCTGTGCACACACACTGACAGACACACTCACATACACACGGACATTTATTTCCGCTGAAATCTCGGTATCGAACTTTTGCGTGCAATACAATACCTTCTCTATACACTATAAACATAGTACGTATAGAGAAAGAAATATAATTTTAAAAATGGTCTATGTAGCTCAGTATCTGAGGCAGAAGATTGATTTTAATTTTAGCTATTTAAATCGTATACATTAATTAATATATTCAGAATAAAACTTTGTCAGTGAATGCTGTTTTCAGTATCTGTGCAAAAAATTACAGTTGTAATTGTATAGAAAATCACTTTTAGCAGCTCAGTGTTAACATCTTGAACAGCTTTATTTTCGAATAAGAACAACTAAACACTACATTATTAATAGAATATTTCATTCAAAACTTGCCTGCAGCAAGGAAAAAATCTGATGTTACTCTCACATGACTTTCTCTCCAAACGAACTTCTTACAAAAGATAATTCTTCTTTCAACACAATGCTAATGGAGATAAACATCAGCAGAATGTTCTTATTACTTAGTTCCTTATAAGTGGAAGGGAACTAAGGGAATGCACAAGGCCAAAGTGATAGTCAAATGTTTTAAAAGCTGTCTATTTGCGATTGTCATTGCAAATCGCTTCTTTGCTTGACCAGGAGTAGAACAAAAGAAACACACACACACTTCTACCTGAGAAAAGTAGAAATACCTTACAATTGGAACTAATAATAAGGAATACCCCGAAAACGGTAAGCTCCACGAAACAAATGTATATGACATAACTTGTGTATTTTAACAAGATCTACATGTTTGTATAGTAAGTTTTTGTCTATCTCTTACGGTTTACTAGTTATGCCAAATTAAGCAAAATTCATTCAGAATAAACAGGTCTTTAGAATCTATTCCTAGAAAATGCAAGATATACATCTTATTTGTAATAGAAATGACTTTAATATGTGGTATTTTAATGAACATCGTTAGAGCCATTTTTAGAAAAAAAAATTCGAAAATGTTTCCATTTAAAGGGTAGTTAGCGGCGGGGGGGGGGGGTTCTTGTGTCGCATCCTTGGAAGACACCAAAGTTAAATACCAAGTTTGATATTTAACCGCATTTTCGTTTTAGGATTGCTGTCACAGACCTGTTTCTAAAAATGCTTTTTTTGGATTCATGGGGGTCCTAAAACATGTATTTCCGGTGAAATCTCGACATCGAATTGTTAGGTGGAATACAATACTTCTCTATTCCTATGTACATTGTGAAAATCTGACGTGCTCTAGTCACGTGACTTTCTATAGGTATTCCGCAAACAAACTTTTTTTACAGAAGATTATTCTTTTATCTACGTCATGCTAAACGTTAATATAAATGGTCTTATTACTTGATTCTTTAAAATAGAATGGAAATAAAGGAGTAAGCTAGGATAAACTGATGGTCACATGTTTTCAAATGTGGTTGAAATTCGTTTGTTTGCGTAGCCAGGAGTTAACAACTTCCCGTATGAGAAACGTTTTAAGTATTTAAAAATGAAAATCAATAACCAGGAATATCAACGGCCACCCCCCGGACAAAAATGTATGTGCCATAAATTATGTGTTTTAAGGAGCTCTACATCTTATGTTTTGTCTATCTGTTACGGTTTACTTGTTATGCAAAATTAGAAAAAAGCATCCAGAATAAAGAGGTCCTTAGAGGGCAATTCCCAGAAATGTCAATATATACATTTGATTTGTCATGTAAATATCTTAAATGTAAGATGCTTGAACCAAAATCGGTACACCAATTTTTGAGAAAATCAAGATTTTCATACATTTTTACATGTAAAGGATAGATAGGGGTGGGGGCATTTTCTAGAAATCTTTGTGTCGCATCCTTGGAAGATACTGAAGTTAAATACCACGTTTGGTAGTTGAGTGACTTTTCGTTTTTGAGCTATGATGCCCCCCCCCACACACACACACACTCCCGTTCGGACCTTGTAAAAGGATATTTTCGGAATCAGGGGACCTCAGAACATATGTTTCCGGTCATCTCGACATAAAATGTTTGGGTGGAATGCAATACCTTCTCTGCCTGTGTACTATCTATATAGCAAGTAGAGAAAGAATACAGGAGACCCTAAAACGTGTATTTCCAGTGAAAATTTAGTTTTAAATTTTTGGATGAAATGCAATACCTTCTCTACCTGTGTACTATGTAGTAAGCACAGATGTTAAAAATGCTTTTATTGTTACAGGGACATGTATTTCCAGTAAAATCTTGTAATCAAGTTTTTAAGGGAATGCAATACCTTCTCCTCAACTTAGAGTTGAGAAAGTAAACATGCTTTTTTTAGGGATACCGGACCCTAAAATGCCTATTTGCAGTGCAATTCTGGTATAGAATTTTAGGCTGGAATGCAATACCTACTTCTCAACTTAGAATTGAGAACGTAAACATGCCTTTTTAGGGATACAGTGGACCCTAAAACGTGTATTTCCAGTAAAATCTTGGTTAAGAATTTTAGGGTGGTCTCTACCTATGTAGTATGTATATGCGGGCTACAGAAAGAAAAATCTGACGAATTCCATTCACATGGCTTACTCTATATTTCTGTAACAAATTATTCTTAAAAAGCATATTTCTCTATCCACTTCATCCTAATCAAGATAAACAGAAATTGTCTTATTATTTGTTTCCTTATAAGCAGAAGGGAAATAAGAGAATATACTAGGCTTGAATGATAGTCAAATGTTTTAAAAGCTCGTTGCCATGAGGTTGAAACATGCAATACCAGGAGTTTACTGCTTTCCGTGTGAGAAAAGTGTTTTAAATCTGAATTAAATAACAAGGAATATCTCAGAAATCGTCAACTCCACGAAAAAAGGTATATGACATAAATTTTGTGTTCTAATGTGGTCTACATTTTTGGGCAGTAAGTTTCTGACTATATCTTAAGGTTTACCAGTTACGCAAAATTCAGCAAAATTTATTCAGAATAAAGTGTTATTTAGAGGTTATTCACAGAAAATTCAAGACATGCGTTTTATTTGACGTGAAAATGACTTTAATATACAGTATTTTAATCAAATTCGTTTGAGCCACTTTTGAGAAAATAAAAAATTTCAATTTTTTTTTCGGTAGAAAGGATAGTTTGTGTTGGGGGAGGGGGATTTTTCTCAAAATCTTTGTGTCGCATCCCTGGAAGATATTAATCCCAAATATCAAGTTTAATTTTACCGACTTTTCGTCTTTGAGTAATCGTGTTCACGAACACACGGACACACACGGACGTTTTTCTAAAAATGTTTTTTTTTATACAGTGTATCCTAAAGCGTATATTTCCAGTGGAATATCGTATGGAATTTTTGGATGTAATACAGCACCTCCTCTATACTCTATGTATATAGTACGTGTAGAGAAAGTAATAAAAAAAAGACGTCTCTTGTTCATCCACAACATATTTTACAATTCATAAAAACATGTTTAAAAAGTATTGTTTCGTGTTGTCTGTGTTTCTGTTTCCTTTAACAAGGCCGCGGTACAATGTTTGCTCTCGATATATCACAATCGATACCGCTCCCCACACAGCGAGAGCAGGTGTATTTTTATCAACTCTCGAAACTGCTATCATTTCTGGCTTATCAGATATCGAAGTAAAGTAATTCAGCGAGACCTTTTACAGCTGGCAAACTTTATGACCGGCTTTTATCTCTCCCCTCCTTAATTCTCACTACATATACTGTCCGCTCACCTCCATGACGTCATACAAACCCTATATTGAGT
Source organism: Hymenopus coronatus (assembly GCA_030762935.1). Taxonomy (NCBI): domain Eukaryota; kingdom Metazoa; phylum Arthropoda; class Insecta; order Mantodea; family Hymenopodidae; genus Hymenopus; species Hymenopus coronatus. Next base: position 156,259,465 of record CM060897.1, read on the forward strand.
AGGCGAACACTGTGCACTGCCGATTCACAACGTTTTAACAACCTCTATTTTTAGAAAACACGTCTTTATGTTTTTCTGACTCTTATGTGTTCCATTCACAGGGCTTTCTCTATCTGTCCCTCAAACATTACTAATCTTACAATATCCCATTCTTTTTTCTACAATACGCTAATCAAGATGCCAGGAGTAAATCAAAGGAGGTATGAAAAAAGAAGAGGTTCTCCCGTTTAAGAAACGTTTAAGTATAGTACCAACAGATTAAGCTGGGGACTAGTGTCTCGGTCGCGCGCTCCTCGCCTGCTGAGGTTGCAATTTCCGCAGGTTTGTAGTATCGGCGGCGTCTGGTTAGGTCGTGTGGCGTGAAGCTGGTTGTGGTGTTCGGTGCTCCACAGTAGTGGCAGCGTGATGTAGATGGGAAGTTTTCAGCGGTGTGTCCGTACTTGCAACACCTTCTGCAAGGTGGAATCCAGGTGGTGTGGCTTTCTTCAATCAGGAGTTCTTTTCCGAGAACTTGAACCCTGATTTGGCGTATTGTTGGAGTCGTGGAAGATGAGGCGGATGAGTGGTTTTGGTCTTCAATTGTTGTGGATGTGAACGACATTAACTAGAGCCTGCTGTGTGCTGGCAGCTAGGGATGCACACCGACCGCAACTGCGCTAAGGCGCCCGAAACTGCCGGTGTTGTAGTGGTGTTCCAAACAGTGTTTGTCTGATGTTGGCGTGAAGATTTCTGCTTCATTTGTCGGTGATGTCGCTCTGCTGTTTTTCCTGGTTGTGATTCGTTGTCAGGTCTTCTTCATTTGCTTTGGTATTGTTTTTTTCTCTTTTCTTTCTTGCTGTTCTACCCTTCCCCATGTTGTAAGTTAGTTCCTGCAGCGGATATGATCGCCCTAGTGAGCTCATATTTATACTCGTATGCTGACGGGCCCCTCCTTTCTTCTGCTATAGGCTGTAGGTCCACCAATGCCCCCTTGCACTGTCAGTAAGGTTTCCAAATTGAATTGAGTGGTTTTCCTCTGTCTCTGTTGAGTTTGCAGTTCAGTGCTCTCTCTTATTATTCTGTGTATCATCCAGATACTACCAGGACTGTGAACATGTATGTCAGTGTTCTCCAGGTGTTCTGCAAGGGCGGATTGTTCTGCTTACAACTGTTTTATATGTGTTCGTTCCTGCGGGTTGGATGGATCTGCCCCACAATCAGAGCAGGATTTAGTAGAGGTGCTGCTCTATCTTTCACAGCTGCTATATTAGATCTAGTGCCGTTTTATCAGTGTCTTAGAATTTCTTTCGAAGACTTGGTAGAGCTAAGAAAGCCCATTTGTTGGTATTGTGGGTGTTTTTCTTTATCCCTGAGGAAAACCACTGAGCTCAATTTGAAAAACCGTACTAACGGAACACGTTTATAAATACCTACGCTTGTGGCCCGAGGAAGAAGCTCAACACAAGTTGCATCAAAGAGCACTCTTAAGAAATGACGTGGCCGTGCAGATACATCTGACATTCAAATTCTAATTTGTGATGTGATGATGATTCTAGTTCGTCTCGATGACTAAGGCGGTGAGCGTGGGAAGGCGGCACCAGACCCAAGTGCCGTTAAAACTGACTGCCTAAACCATACCCTGTATTTTAAATTTCAAACCAAAAATTAAATATATTTACATAACATGTGATATTTCCTGAGAAAAGCCTCTGAAGTTCTCTTCATTCTGGATGAATTTTGCACAACGAATAAACTATAAGAGATAGACAAACATTTAGCGCACAAAAAATGTATATCTGATTAAAACACACAATTTAGGTCATTTTTGCTTCCTCTAGCACATATATACAATATGCATAGCAGTTACAGAAACTGGTGTGCTCCACACAAAAAATTCATTTCACCGGAAACAGATGTCTTTGAGTCCCAGAAATTAAATAAAACATTATTAGAAAAAGGTCCGCATGCGTGTGTGTGTCTTTCTGTGGAAACCGAAAAGTCGGTTAAATACCAAACTTGGTATTAATTTTAATATGGCCCAAATAAGCGATACAAAGATTTTCCCTACCATTTACATGGCAATTTTCCATAAAAAATTGATTTAATCGAAAATAACCTCGACGATTTCCATTAAAATAGGTACATTAAAGATATTTAATTACCTGACGAATAAAATGTATAATATACATTTTAAATTTTCTGGGAATAACTTCTAAAGACGTTAATTGTGAATGACTTTTGTATAACTAGTAAACCGTTAGACATAGACAAACTCTTACTGCACTAGAAATGTAAATCTCTTAAAACACATAATTTATACTCAATACATTTTGTTGCAGAAGTAACCTTGCCGAGATATTTCTTGTTTTAGTTTTGCAATACTAATTTTCTCAAATGGGAAGTTGCCGTACGTTTCATATCGATTTCTCGCCATGTTGTTTCACATAGCGAAAGCTTTTAAAACATTTGACTATCACTTTATCCTAGTGTACACAAGAAAGCAAGCAATAAGAGCATTTCTGTTAATGTTCACCTCGATTATGGTAAAGCAGACATGAATAATCTTTTAGGAGGAGTTTGTTGTAAATCCAGGAGTGTCACGTGACAGACATGCTGTGTGGACGCTGATACACACTTGCATGACAGTTTTAACGCTACGCTGAACTCTAATATCTGCCTGCAGTGATCTCGAAAGCTTCTGACGTGGCGCGGAAAATCCGTCCGAGGGCTTCAAACTGACATTCAGCTTTCTTCTTTACTGCAACCTGTTGCGGGGCCACTTTTTGTCTTGCCCCGGGGGATATCTTTGTCTCTATGATTCCCTAACAGATGCAATTGTGTGTTTATCATCCGGCAACCTCATCTGCATATTCCCAAAGTATCTGCTACTTTCCCTCCTTCATGTACACAAACTGTGCCCTTCACGTTCTCTACACCAACTATGTATAGAGAAGGCCTTGTATTGTATCCAAAAATTCAATACCGAGCTTTCACCAGAAATATGTGTTTTGAGATACAATAAACTCAAAAAAGCACTCTTAGTCCGTCTGTGTGTGTCTGTGGGCAGCATAACTCAAAAACAAATCTGATGAGTTCCATTCACATGACTTTCTCTGCATCAATGTCACAAATTATTGTTAAAAGCTTAATCCTCCATCTACTTTATGATAAATCAAGATAAAAATTAGCAGACATTTTCTTAATTACTTGCTTCCTTGTATGTAGAAGGTAAATAAGGGAATACATTAGGATCAACCGACAGTCAAATGTTTTAAAAACTCATTGTCATGTGGTTGTAGTCCGTTTCTGTGCAGTTTACAAGAGAAAGGTACAAGTATTTTAAACCTGAATATCTGAGAAATCGTTAATTCCACGAAAAAAACGTATATAACATATATTGGGTGTTTTAACGTGATCTACATTTCTTGTGTAGTAAGTTTTTGTCTAACTCTTACGGTTTATCAGTTAAGCAAAAATTCATTCAGAATAAAGAAGTCTGCGGAGGTTCTTCCCAGAAAATTTAGGATATAAATTTAGTTTTCCATATAAATACCTTTAATATACGGTATTTTAATCAAAATCGTTAGACCCATTTTGAGAGAATCAAAAGTTTTCGGTTTTTTTCCATGTAAATGGTGGTTTGCCGTGGGGGAATTTTTCTCAAAATCTTCGTGTCCCATCCCTGGAAGAAAGTAAACTTAAATACCAAGTTCTGGTATTTGACTGACTTTTCGTTTTTGAGTCATCGTATTCACAGACGCACAAACACACACTCATACCCACACTCACACATACACGGACGTTTTTCTGAAAATACTTCTTTTGGATACAGAGGACCCTAAAATGTATATTTTCGATGAAATCTCGGTATCGAATTTTTGGACGAAGTGCAATCTATGTACATAGTACGTGTATAGAATATAATAAAAGACCGTTAATATTCAAGTTGAGTATCCTACGAGGATGTGACACGAAGATCTTCAACAAAAGCCCCCCCCCCACTCCTAACTACCCTTTACATGGAAACATTTTTGACAACTGGCTCAAACGATTTTGATTAAAATGCAGTTTATTAAACATATTTATATAAAAATAAAGGGCATATCTTGAATTTTAGAATTCTGTACATTCTGGCTGAATTTTGCATTACTGGTAAGAAATAGACAAAAACTTACTACATAGTTCTCGATAAAAGACGCACTTTATTATATAGGTATACACTTATGTTGTGGAAATGACCATTTACGGGATAATCCTTCTTTTTGGTTTCCATTTTCTTGTTTTCAAACAAGGTCATTTTTTGTTTCATCTCTCTTTTGTTTTACTGACAATGCAAAATGAACTGAACTTCAATTCTTCACAGAAAGACCAACTTTTCTGTCGTTCTACCCTAGTGGACATATGTAGCTTTTTCTATACATTTGTTTTGGACTCAGGGGACAGTGAAATCTCGGTATCGAATATTAGGGTGCAATACAATACCTTCTCTATACATTATGCACATGCTAGGATTAGAGAAACTAAAAGTGTGTTGAGTTCAATTCACATGACGTTCTGTACTTGTTAAGTATACAAACTATTCCTTCTATCTATGTACTCAAGCTAATGGAGATAAACATTAGCAGAATGTTCTTGTTACTCAGTTCGTTATAAGTAGAAGGCAACTAAACTGACTATAACGATTTTGATTAAAATACCACATGTTTAAAATATTTTATGACAAAAAAAGTGTATATCTTGAATTATCTGGAAATAGCGTCTGAAGGCCTCTTCATTCTGGATGAATTTTATATAACTGGCAAGCCGTAACAGATATACAAAAATATACTACAAAAAAATGTAGATCTCGTTAAAACACACAATTTATGTCATATGGATTTTTATGGAGTTAAAACCTTTGCCGAGATATTTCTTGTTATCGGTTTCAATTTTAAGATATACTTTTCTGATACAGAAAGTCGATTGTTTTTCTCTTGTTTTCCTACTGCCCACGCAAAGAAGCGTATTTCAATGACAATTTAGCTCAAATATTAAAGGGCTACTGGAATGACCGAGATTAGGAAATTTCAACCAATCGCGGTCATCCGACTGGAGCGATATTCTCCAAATATCTTATCGCAGCTGATGTTCATTTCTTTGAAACCTTGTCGCACCTGACGTTCGTTTGTTTAATCTCCTTTCTTGGTTATTGGTAACAAGGTGACAGCCAACCTTCACTTTTAATAACTGTCAGTTCCACAATTGTACTTTCAATTAATCCAGTTATTACAATGTTTATCTAAAGTTTTATCCAGTTCATAATGTTTTTAGTTCAAAACAGCACCGAAATAAAAAAAATATTTGTATTTCTTATGTATGAAATGAGTGTAATAACCTCATATAAAATGACGCTTGTTTCCATTTCATGTATTAGTTATTAAAAGATGAAATAAAATAGTTTTTTCTTATTTCTGTCGTTATTGATATTCGCAAATTGGTTGTAGACACGCACAATTCAGGATGCAGTGAAGAAAGAGAAAACATTTCAGTAAATAAAGATGGTCTGATGTACCATTTGAGAATTAATGTAAGTATTACAATGATAACCTTCCTATATATTATAATAGTCTATTGTCTTATCAAATACAACTCGTGTTTTCATCTCTTATAACAAGATGGAGACTCTCGTGATATTACAATGATAACCTTCCTATATATTATAATAGTCTATTGTCTTATCAACTCGTGTTTTCATCTCTTAGAACAAGATGGACACACTCGTGATATTACAATGATAACCTTCCTATATATTATAATAGTCTATTGTCTTATCAAATACAACTCGTGTTTTCATCTCTTATAACAAGATGGAGACTCTCGTGATATTACAATGATAACCTTCCTATATATTATAACAGTCTATTGTCTTATCAACTTGTGTTTTCATCTCTTAGAACAAGATGGACACACTCGTGATATTACAATTATAACCTTCCTATATATTATAACAGTCTATTGTCTTATCAAATACAACTCGTGTTTTCATCTCTTAGAACAAGATGGACACACTAGTGATATTACAATGATAACCTTCCTATATATTACAATAGTCTATTGTCTTATCAAATACAACTCGTGTTTTCATCTCTTAGAACAAGATGGACACACTCATGATATTACAATGATAACCTTGCTATATATTATAATAGTCTATTGTCTTATCAAATCGTGTTTTCATCTCTTAGAACAAGATGGAGACACTCGTGATATTACAATGATAACCTTCCTATATATTATAATAGTCTATTGTCTTATCAAATCGTGTTTTCATCTCTTAGAACAAGATGGAGACACTCGTGATATTACAATAATAACCCTCCTATATATTATAATAGTCTATTGTCTTATCAAATACAACTCGTGTTTTCATCTCTTAGAACAAGATGGACACACTCGTGATATTACAATGATAACCTTCCTATATATTATAATAGTCTATTGTCTTATCAAATACAACTCGTGTTTTCATCTCTTAGAACAAGATGGCCACACTCGTGATATTACAATGATAACCTTGCTATATATTATAATAGTCTATTGTCTTATCAAATACAACTCGTGTTTTCATCTCTTAGAACAAGATGGACACACTCATGATATTACAATGATAACCTTCCTATATATTATAACAGTCTATTGTCTTATCAAACACAACTCGTGTTTTCATCTCTTAGAACAAGATGGAGACACTCATGATATTACAATGATAACCTTCCTATATATTATAATAGTCTATTGTCTTATACAATACAACTCGTGTTTTCATCTCTTAGAACAAGATGGACACACTCATGATATTACAATGATAACCTTCCTATATATTATAATAGTCTATTGTCTTATCAAACACAACTCGTGTTTTCATCTCTTAGAACAAGATGGACACACTCATGATATTACAATGATAACCTTCCTATATATTATAATAGTCTATTGTCTTATCAAATACAACTCGTGTTTTCATCTCTTAGAACAAGATGGACACACTCGTGATATTACAATGATAACCTTCCTATATATTATAATAGTCTATTGTCTTATCAAATACAACTCGTGTTTTCATCTCTTAGAACAAGATGGACACACTCGTGATATTACAATGATAACCTTCCTATATATTATAATAGTCTATTGTCTTATCAAATATAACTCGTGTTTTCATCTCTTAGAACAAGATGGACACACTCGTGATATTACAATGATAACCTTCCTATATATTATAATAGTCTATTGTCTTATCAAATACAACTCGTGTTTTCATCTCTTAGGACAAGATGGACACACTCGTGATATTACAATGATAACCTTCCTATATATTATAATAGTCTATTGTCTTATCAAATACAACTCGTGTTTTCATCTCTTAGAACAAGATGGACACACTCGTGATATTACAATGATAACCTTCCTATATATTATAATAGTCTATTGTCTTATCAAACATAACTCGTGTTTTCATCTCTTAGGACAAGATGGACACACTCGTGATATTACAATGATAACCTTCCTATATATTATAATAGTCTATTGTCTTATCAAACATAACTCGTGTTTTCATCTCTTAGAACAAGATGGACACACTAGTGATATTACAATGATAACCTTCCTATATATTATAATAGTCTATTGTCTTATCAAACATAACTCGTGTTTTCATCTCTTAGAACAAGATGGACACACTAGTGATATTACAATGATAACCTTCCTATATATTATAATAGTCTATTGTCTTATCAAACATAACTCGTGTTTTCATCTCTTAGAACAAGATGGACACACTAGTGATATTACAATGATAACCTTCCTATATATTATAATAGTCTATTGTCTTATCAAACATAACTCGTGTTTTCATCTCTTAGAACAAGATGGACACACTAGTGATATTACAATGATAACCTTCCTATATATTATAATAGTCTATTGTCTTATCAAACATAACTCGTGTTTTCATCTCTTAGAACAAGATGGACACACTAGTGATATTACAATGATAACCTTCCTATATATTATAATAGTCTATTGTCTTATCAAACATAACTCGTGTTTTCATCTCTTAGAACAAGATGGACACACTAGTGATATTACAATGATAACCTTCCTATATATTATAATAGTCTATTGTCTTATCAAACATAACTCGTGTTTTCATCTCTTAGAACAAGATGGACACACTAGTGATATTACAATGATAACCTTCCTATATATTATAATAGTCTATTGTCTTATCAAACATAACTCGTGTTTTCATCTCTTAGAACAAGATGGACACACTCGTGATATTACAATGATAACCTTCCTATATATTATAATAGTCTATTGTCTTATCAAACATAACTCGTGTTTTCATCTCTTAGGACAAGATGAATTATCGACAAGATGAAAACACTTGTGTTATTATTTATGATAATCACAGAGAAACAAGACAGTTTTTAAAACACTTGACTATCACTTTAACCTTGTGTATTCCCTTATTTCCCTTCTGCTTACAAGAAAGCAAGTAATAAGACAATTTATGCTATACAACTTTCATGAAGCAGTTAGAAGAACAAGCTTTTGAAGAAGATGTAGAGAAAGTCTTTTGAACGGAACACATTAGATGTTTTGTTTGTCTTAGAGCTATACAAAGACATTCAGAATAAAGCTGCTGGCTGTAAATAGGATCGTATTTTAATGAAAATCGTTTGAGGAAACGAATATAGTGTATATTTGTGAGGACGGGTATTTTAAGAAGCAGAAACGTGGCGAATGACATAGATGGTCAGGAAATTCTGTTCCGTAAATAACTCCGGAAGCGGAACCTGGATATTTATGCCCCCTGGAGGGGCAGTGTCACCGTACAGAAACTTGGTGCTGCAGCTTTACTCACTAGGGGTTATCCTGTAAGCATCGCTATCTATCCTCCTGCTCCTGCATACTTCGTTTGGCAGCAGAGATAGCGACACATAAAGCAGATGAACCATAACGCACAGTTCCTTAATCACATAAAACACTAAACTCGGGAACAAATGAGTATCTCGTCTTCAAAATGTCCACACTCTCTGGTATGTGTTTCATTCACATGACTTTTCTACATCTCTGTATTACATTGTTGCTAAACATATAATAAACAGTAGCAGAAATTGTCTTATCACTTGCTTTCTTGTCAGTAGAAGGGAAATAAGAAAATGAACAGGCAAAAGCGATAAAAGCCGGTCGCTATGTGAAACAATTGAAATTCCAATCTCTTTGCTTGGCACGACTAAATAAAAGACAAACGAGAAGAAAGATGTCCTCCCATTTGAGAAAACTTTTAGTGGCTGAAATTGAAACCAATAATGTGAATATCTCCAAACGGTTAACTCTAGAAATATATATATCATAAATTGTGTATTTTAGTAAATTTTTTGTGCAATAACTTTTTGTATATTTCTTACGGTTATTCAGTAATAAAAAAGTGATGCAGAATGCCGAGGTCTTCAGAGGGTATTCCCAGGAAATTCAAGATATATCTTTTATTTGTCATATAAATAAATTTAACTCGATATTTTAATCAAAATCATTAGAACTAGTTTTGAGAAAATTAAATTTTTCGAATCATTTTCCATGTAAGGGTAGTTTGGGATTGGGGGATTTTCTTGAAAAACTTCATGTCGCCTCCTTGGAAGATACTAAACTTAAATATGTTTAGTATTTTACCTGTTTTTCGTTTTATGAGCTATTGTGTTCACGCACACGCGCGCGCGCGCACGGATCTTTAGGCCTCGCCGAGGCCGAGTGAATAGACCACTCGTTTCTCGCCTACACTGCCCAGGATCGATTCCAAGCGACGTCATGTGGTGGATAAAACGCACAGATGGGGTTTTCTTCGGGTTATCCGGTTTACCCCGCAATCGCATTCTACCAGTGTTATCGCCTGCGGTGCCATTTATAGTAAAAGTGGGTATTAAACATTATCAAATCACAGACCTTCCTAAAATCCTTTTTACTTTCTCTATACGCGCTATGTACATGGTTATAGAGAAGGTATTGTAATGCTCCCAAAAATTCGATACCGAGACTTCACCGGAAATATATGTTTTAGGGTCCCCTTTATCTAAAAAAAAGCATTTTCATAAAAAGGTCCGTGTGTGTGTGTGTGTGTGTCCGTGTGTCAGTGTGTCCGTGAACACGATAACTTAAAAATGAAAAGTCGGCAAAATATCAAACGTGGTATTTAAGTTTATAATCTTTCAGGGATGAGACACGAAGATTTTGAGAAAAATCCCCCACCCCAAAATACCCTTTACATGTAACTTTTTTCGAAAATTTCAATTTTCTCAAAAATCCCTCTAACGATTTTGATTAAAATTTCGTATATTAAAGATATTTACCTGACAAATAAAATGTATATCTTGAATTTTCTGGGAATAGCCTCTGAAGAGTAGTTCATTCTGGATGAATTTTCCTGAATTTTGAATAACTGCTAAACCGTAAGAGATGGACTAAAACATACTACACAAAAAATGTGGAACACGTTAAAACACACAATTTATGCTATATACATTTTTTTCGTGGAGTTGGACATTTTTGAGAAATTCCTTATATTTGGTTTCTGCTATGAAAAAGTTATACTTTTCTCATACAGGAATTTGTCAACTGCGGTTCATACAAACAAAGGAACTTCAGTGACATAGCAACCATCTTTTTGACTATCCTTTAACCTATGGTACTCCCTTATTTCGCTTCTACTTACAAGGAAGCAAGTAATATGGCTATTTCTGCTATTTTTTTTTACTGATTAGCATGAAGTAAATAGAAGTATAAGCTTTTAAGAATAATTTGTTGCAGAGATGTAGAGAAAGTCATGTGAATGGTACACATCAGATTTTTACTTATGTAGAGAAATAGCATAGAGCAGGTATTGTATTGCATCCAACAATTCGATACCGAGATTTCATCGGAAACACATGTTTTGGGTCTCCCTGAATACAAAAAAAGTATTTTTGGAAACATGTCTGTCCGTGTGGGTGTGGACAGCATAACTGAAAAACGAAGGACCGTTAAATATCAAACTTGGTGTTTAAGTTTGCTATTTTCCAACGATGAGTGAAACACGAACATTTCCAACAAAATCCCCCTTTACAAGGCACGAATTTGCAACATGTAGATTTCTTTCACAAATGGCTCTAAAGATTTGGATTAAGATCTCTCATATTTGAGATATTTACATGCCAAATAAAATATATTTCTGGAAATAGACTCTAAAGACCTCTTTATTGTAGATGTTTTTTATTGTATTTTGCACAACTGGTAAACCATAAGAAATAGACAGAAACTTACTGCACAAAAAATTTAGACCTCGACAGTCCCCGCAATTTATGTGAAATACATTTCTTTTTTCGTGGAGTTGGCCGTTTTCGAAATATTCTTTGTTATTGATTTCAGTTTTAAAATACCTAAACTTTTCTCATACGGGAACTTGTCAAACGCTTGACCACGCAAAGAAACGAATTTCAATGCCACAGCAACCAGCTCTTAAAACATTTAACTATCAGTTTATCCTAGTGTATTCCCTTATTTCTGTTCTACTTTTAAAGGAACTAAGTAATAAGACCGTTTCTGCTGATGTTTTAGTATTAAATAGACAGAAGAATAAGTTTATTAACAATAACTTGTTACAGAGAAGTAGAGAAAGTAAAAGGAGTTTTGTTCCACTACATGCAGTGGATTTTTGGAAATGTCCCATTTCCTTAACCCTTTCTCTGCTCAGCGCTAAATATTATATGCAAGTTTGTTTTGAGTAACGGTGGATGGTGATAATAAACTGGTGTTGAGTCGAAAGAGCACGGGAAAGCAAACTGAACATCTCTTGAGGTAAGCGTTTTGTGCTTCAAAAGTATTTATTTAATATTTCCCTTGGCTCGAAGATAAAAAGTTTACATTCGCAGAAAATGAAGCTGCTTGCTTCTGCTGGATGAGATAGTTTCAAGGCCCCCCCCCCCCCCGCCAGGCTGTTGCCTCCCATACATTTTGTAACACGTGTTGGAAGGTACGCATTTGAAGTCTTCATAGCTAATATTGGCGTGTATTCAAACAAAGGAACGAGCTTAAGGGAATTTATTGAATCCTGCACTTTGACAGTGCACGCCTGCATCAACACGCGTGCATTGATTTCCGCGTCACAGCCATTTGCCAGAATAATTACTTCTTATTGCCAATTCTGATCTACTCTACGTTTTCTTCACGCGAGTCCTGAGAGCATTCACTTTCATTACAGTCTGATGTGTTCCATTCACATGACTTTCCTTTCCTGTTTCACACATAAACTTTCCCAAAAAAAAAGCTTATTTTTCTATTCACTTCATGATAATCGAGATAAACATTAACAGAAATTGTCTTATTACTTGCTTTCTTGTAAGTAGAAGCGAAATAAGGGATACATTAGGTTAAAGAGACAGGTATATCTTTTAAAAGCTGGTTGCTATGTTAAACAACTGATCCTCTTTCCCATTCCCAAGAGTAAAACAAAAGCGATGAAACGAAAACTCACTTCCTGCTTGAGAAACGTATAACTAGTTTATAATTCAAAGCAATAGCAAGGAATATTTCGAAAACTGTTAATTCTGTAAAATAAAAATAAAAAATATATTATCTGCTCCAATCACATGAGTTTCTCTAGCTGTTCCACAAATTACTTGCTTTCTTGTAAGTAGAAAGGAAATAAGGGAGTACACTAGAGTAAAGCGATAGTCAAATCTTTTAAAACGGGTTGCTAAGAGGAACAATTCCTATCTTCTGATTTGCATCCCCAAGAGTAAGTCAACAGAAATAAAGCGAAAGTCGAGTCAAGTTTAAATAGTTTGAAATTCTAACCAACAATATCTCACTTTTACCAGTTATACAAAAGTCACTCAGAATAAAGAGATGTTTCAGCTTATTTCCAGAAATTCAAGATATACAGTTCGTTTGTCATGAAAATATCTAAAACATTGGCATTTTAATCAAAATTCTCGGTCATATTTTAGAAAGGTGCTGGGGGGATTTTCTTGAAAATCTTGGTATCGTAACCTTGGAGAATACCAAACTTAAATACCAAATTTGGCATTTAATGGTCCACAGACAGACACAAGAACTTTTTTGTAAAACTTTATTTTTATTCAGTTAGTCCATAAACATTCTCTATGTGCATAGTGTTTTATATAAATAAAATAATATATAAATTACATTATGAGTAGTTAGAATAAAGTTATTGATATACAACTTAGTGCTGGATACCAGTGACGTAGTGTACAGTATAGCAGTTGTAAAGTTGCTGGTTTTCCAGGAATATTTTACTTTTAGAATGAATTTGTTATTATTCTATTATATTATATTTTAATTCATATACATCTTAATTCTTACTTTTTCTACACGTACTGTGTATATAATGTGTAAAGAAAGTAGGTATTGTATTCCACTCAAAAATTTGATAGCGAGATTTCAACTTTAAAATAATTGCCTGACACGGGAATTTGTCAACTCCTGGCTTTGCAAGCAAACGCATTTTATTGAAATGGCAACCAGCTTTTAAAATATGTAATTACAATGAAGCAAATAACAAGACCAATTCTGCTAATTTTGTCTCGATTAACATGAAACAGAAGAATAAGCTTCATAGCAAAATTTTGTTGCAGAGATGTAGAAAATATCATGTAAATGGAACACATCAGATTTTTATTTTTATATTCTAGATCCTGGTTAACTAATTTTAATTTTCACTTTTTAGATTAGTTTACTATCAGGAAAAATATATAATAGATAACATTTATAGTGCTTGATTTTGGAAATGAATTTAAAGTTTGTATAATATACGCCGCGATAGTGTTGAGGTAATATATTCGTATTTGCTTGATTTATTTTGTACATACGTGCTAGAGAAAGTAAAATTTAAATTTATATAAGTACGGTTAGTAAACCCTCTACAGAAAATTCTTGTGAATGTGGCACCTCACATTTTATTGCTTGAAGTTTTTAGATAAGTGGTTTAAACAAAAGGTGATCGTGGTATCGATATAAAACAAATATCGACTATTGCTCCCGGTAAGTGTCTTTTGTTTTGTAAAACTCTCCTCTTAGAGAGGGTATTTTTAATTGGTGTGCTATTAATTTTATTGCAGTGAACCACAAAACAGACGTGCTCCAATTACAACGCCTGCTGAAGTTTCCACCAGCGACTCTATTATATCCTTGCGTGAAAATTCAAGTGGAAATTGGAGTTTGAAGACAGATGAGGAAACAACTAATATTCCTTCTTCTTGCAACTTTCATACGTGCGCCTCACACACGCAAATCCATCTTTTAACACACACACATTTAAATGTAATCCTCTAAAAAAGCATTTGTCACACGAAGCAATGTTTTAAGGGTATACAATATTAACAAAAATGCATTCAAATGTTCGATTTTTACTTTGTCTACACGTACCGTGTACATAGTGGTGTATAGAGACAGTATTGCATTCCCCCAAAAAACTAAATACCGAGATTTCACCGCAAAAAGACATTTTAGGAGCCCCTGTATAAAAAAATAGAAAAAGGTCCGTGTGTGTTTGTGTGTCTATGAACAAGTAAAGTCCGTAAAATACCAAAGTTAGTATTTAAGTTTAGTTTCTTCTAGAGATGCGACACGAAATAGTTGAGAAGTATCCCCCCACCCCAAACTACCCTTCACATGGAAAATGGGCCGCGCCGTGGCCGAGTGGTTAGACCACTCGACTCTCACCTAGACGGCCGGGGTTCGATCCCAAGCGATCGCATGTGAGATTTGTGGTTGACAAAACGGCGCTGGGGCGGGTTTTCTCCGGGTACTCCGGTTTCCCCCGCCATCGCATTCCACCGGTGCTCCATCATCATTCATGTATCATCAGTGTCACCGCCTGCGGTGCAATTAGTAGTTAAAGCGGGCGTTAAACACTACAAAAAAAAAACATGGAAAAAAATTTCGAAACGTTTAATTTTCTCAAAAACGGCTGTAATGATTTTAATTAAAATACCGTATATTAAAGATATTTGCATGATGAATAAAATGCATATCTTGAATACTCTGGGAATAGTCTCTTGTTTATTCTGAACGAATTTTGTGTAACTTATAAAGAAAAACTTACTACTTACACAAAATATGTAGAGCACCTTAAAACATTCCTTGTTATTTGTTTCAGATTTAAGAAACTTGAACTTTTCTCTCACGGATAGTTGTAAACTCCTGGCCCTGAATAGAAACGGATTTGAACCACATAGCAACCAGCTCTTAAGAGATTTGACATTCATTTTAGTCTAGTGTATTCCCTTATTTTGCTTCAACTTACAAGGAAGGAAGTAATTAGTAATTTCTGTAATATTTATCTTGATTATCATGAGGTGGACAGAAGAATAAGCTTTTTACTAATAATTTGTTACAGTAGAAAAAGTCCTGTAAATGGAACAATTATTTTTTTTTATTTTGTGTCCTTATTACTCATGAAAATATGAAGAACTTTTGTTTAAACCATTTCCTTGTACAGGGTTGTTTTACTGGTTTAGACAATGAGAGGCAGATGCACTATCACCACTGCACGGGTATTGTATGCGCGTCTTCAGGTTGTCTGGAGAAGGCGCGCAGACGAAATGCTTGTGTCAGTATTGGAAGGGACATGCTTTTAAGGACACAGGAATCGTTTATTCACAGAGTTGCAAAATGTACGTATTGAGGTATAAGGGCATCATTTTGAGCATTTATTACACTAAGATATGAAATAATACTGTACAATACCCTTCCATCATTGTTTAATTGTCTACATCAGTAAAACAACACTGCATAAGAAAATGGTTTAGACAAAAGTTGTGAGGAACAAGGAAGCAAAATAAAAAATCTGATGTCTTCCATTAACATGGCTTTCTCTACATCTCTGTAACAAATTTAAAAAGCTTATGCCTCTATTTACTTCAATGAGAAGAATTAGCAGAAACAGTCTTATTACTTGCTTCCTTGTAAGTTGAAGCGAAATAAGGGAGTACCATAGGTTAAAGTGATAGTGGAAATCTGGTTGCTATGTGACTGAAGTTCCTTTGTATGAACAGGAGTTGACAAATTTACATCTCTTATGCTTTAGCAGCTGTGCAAAATGACGTAAAATTCATCCAGAATAAAGTAGACGCTACCACAACACATTTACATGTGAAGCTAACCGTTTCCTTGTAATTGGTAACTACTTAAGCTTTTCTCAAACAGGAAGTGACGTTTCATTTCATTTCTCATGCTTTACCCCAGGCCAGGGAAAGCGAGCGGAAGTTCAATTCTTTCACATAGGACCAGCTTTTAAAGATTTGACTATGACTTTATCCTAGGGTATTCCCTTAGCGTTTCTACCTACAAGACATCGTTGCCACGTCTGTACACACTTTAAGAACGAGTATTGCATCCCGGGATAAGCTCAGTATACCTAGCTAGTGTTCTAGAGAAATGGTAACATCACACGCGCCTAGAAAGCTTATTTATGCTGAGTAATGCGACTGTTTTAACCTTTAAAACATGAGTGGTTTATAGGATATTGTGACATAGCATTCATCTTGTGTTCAACGTAACTTCAATGATAAGTTACATTTTGTTTCAACCGCCTATTTGGGACGTGTTGGATTCAAACCATTATTTCCACTGTTCACACTACTCTTACAAACCATTATTCTTTGGTCTACTTCATACTAATCAAGCTGAACATTAACAGAAATGGTCTTATTGTAAGTAGAAGGGAAATAAGGGAGTATACTAGGATAAATGTTTCAAAAACTGGTTACTATGGGTAGTCATTGAAACGTAGTTCTCTTTAAATGATGAGCAAAATTATTCTCCATTTCATATCTCTTTTGTTTAGCTTCTGTCGATGAAACACAATCAAATTTCATTGTTTCACCTATGAAACTAGTTTTAAAACATTTGACTGTCACTTTATCCTAGTGTATTCCCTTCTACTTGCAAGAAAGCAAGTAATAAGACAATTTCTGTTAGTGTTTATCTGGATTAGCATGAAGTAGATAGAAGATTATTTTGTAAGGGCAGTTAGTTTGTGAAACAGGTAGAGAAAATCATGTGAATTCAACACATCAGCGTTTTTACCGCACTGTCTTTTGTCATGCTCAAATACACTGCGTATATATATATATATATATATATATATATATATATATATATATATATATATGTCTGTGAAAAGGTATAGCTCGAAACAAAGTATCGCATAAGTATCAGATTTGAGAATTACTTTCAGCACTTTTGGGCGATATGACTAATTTCTAATACCGATATTGTTGCTACTGGGCGTAAGTGAATATTCCCACATGTAACCTGCTGCTACAGAAACAAAAGAAATCGCAATACTGATTTGGACACAAAAAGCACACGTGCGGTAAGTAAAACAGTTGCATCTCGTACCTTTGTTTACACTTCTCAGGAATTAGTGTACAACGTTCAACTCTCCATAACAACACCAGAACTTTCTCCATAATAAAAATTGTCAAATTTATTCTAATTAGGATACTACAGATAAAATCTTCACATGAGTTTCTTTAGCTGTTCCACAAACAAACTTTCGTCACAAAATAGTATTCTTTTATCTACTCTATGCTCAGTAAGACAAACTTGCCACAAATTGTCTTATTACTTACTTTCTTGTAAGTAAGAAGACAAATAAGGGAGTATACTATGATAAAGCGATAATCAAATGTTTTAAAAGCTGGTTGCCAAGTGGTTGAAATCCGTTTCTAAGCAGGGCTAGGAGTTTACAACTTTCCATGTGAGAAAAGGTTAAATATTTTAAATCTGAAACAAGTGACAACGAACATCTCATAAATCGTCAATTCAACGGAAAAAAAAACGTATATGACATAAACTGTGTGATTTAACGTGATCTACATTTTTTGTGCATGTAGTTTTGTCTATCTCTTACAGTTTACTAGTTACGCAAAATGTATTCAGAATAAAGAGGTCTGAGGTTATTCCCAGAATATTTAAGACACAAATTTTATTTTCTATATAAATCTCTTTAATACATGATATTTTAATCCAAATCTTTGGAGCCATTTTTGAGAAAATCAAAATTTTCGATTTTTTTTCATCTAAAGGGTGCTATGGGGTCGGGGTATTTTTCTCAAAATCTTCGTGTCGCATTCCTCTAAGATACTAAAGTCAAATACCAAGTTTGGTATTTTAGCGACTTTTCATTCATCGTATTGTATTCACGGACACACGGACAAACACACACACAGGGACCTTTTTCTGAAAATGTTTTTTGGGGGGATACAGGGGACCCAAAATGTGTATTTCCAATGAAATCTTGGTATGGAACTTTTGGGTGGAATGCAATATCTTCTCTATACGTTATGTACTAGTATGTGTAGAGAAAGTACAACAGTGAAAAGGTATATAACGACTACCAAATGTTTCTTTCTCATACGAGTGTGGTCTGAAAAGTTTCCGACTAGTGAATTTCGTTGTTCATCTGTTGACAGTTGCTCCAAACAGTATCAGCCATTTTGGACGTTCAGTTGTTAAGTAACAGTCGTTTGAGTGAGGTGATGTGAGTGTTTTTATGAAAATGGACAAAATCAAGTATCGAGCTGTCATTAAATATTTGTTTTTGAAAGGCCTACGTAAATCAAAGATGAGTTGGATTCTGTGTGAGGGGACTCTGCACCATCATTTACCACATTGCAATTTTGGGCAGCTGAATTTAAACGTGGCCGTAAGAGCTTGGGAGACGGTGAACGTGCTGGACGTCCAAAAACTGCAACTACCGACGAAACCATCGCCAAAGTTGACCAAATGGTGCTAGACGACTGCCGAATTAAAGTGAGAGAGATAGCAGAGGCTGTGAACATGTCAAAAGAACGCGTTTGTCACATATTAAATTAACATCTAGAAATTAGAAAGCTGTCCGCGCATTGGGCGCTGCGTTTGCTCACGTTTGACCAAAAACGTGTTCGAATGAACATTTCCAACGCTCTGTTGGCGCAGTTTAGGCGGCATAAATCCGTTTTGGCGTCGATTTTAGATGAAACTTGATACACCTTTATGTGCCCGAAACAAAAATACAGTCCAAACAGTGGACTGCAAAGGGGGAATCGGCTCAAAAAAAAAGCAAAACTGTTTTTTCGGCTGAGAAAGTGATGGCGACTATTTTTGGGATAGTCGTGGAGTAAAACCCTGTTTCACCAAGACACCTCAGGGTTACAATGGCGAAAATCCACGAATTACGGTTTGAACTGCTTGACCATCCGCTATACTCACCAGATCTAGCCCCAAGCGACTTCTTTTTGTTCCCTCACCTGAAAATGGCGCTCGGAGGGCAGAGATTTTCGTCAAATGAAGAGGCAGTCACCTTCGCGAACAATTATTGTGTAGAGAAAAACGTCGAGTACTATTTGGACGGGTTACAGAGCTGGGAGCATCGCTGGGAGAAGTGTAGAATTACAAGGAGACTATGTTGGGGAAAAAAAATCTGAAAAAATGTCTTGTATCTTTATTAGGTCGGAAACTTTTCAGATCACCTTCGTAGAAGTCAATATTTTAATTAATATTAATACTCATCGTCCAGAATATGTGTACGTTTCGTCTTTTCTGGGATATTTGAATAAATTAGATGCCACTGTGTAGTATGCTATTTTATCTAATTTTGTACTAAGAAGAATTAAGTAGATAATATTTTATATGAGAATGAGCAGAGAAAGTGATATGAGTGTGATACGAATATTTAAATAAGAAATAAGCATTAGTCTGTAATTGACTGTCTGATGTTAAAATTGAAATCTTGCTTCTGAAATTTAACAAGGGTATTTTGTTTTTCAGGTAAGGTGAAATGCAGACTTCTTGGAATGTGTACAGAACAGCAGCCTTACTGCTTTCTAAGGTAATTCACATACTACAAATTTGTCTTATTAGGTACGCAGATGGAAGTTTAGTTTTTAGTTTAACTTCTATAAAACCTTAAATTGGGCTATTTTTATTTTTAGAATTAGTTTTGTAATTTATGCGAAGAGGCTGCTTATAATGTACCTCTGACTATCTTATCTGTGAATGCCGTTTCTCTTTATCATGTAGCAGTATTTGTTTACCATATTGATCCTTACGTGGTACAAAGAAGTACTCAACACCTTATAATTATCTGGAATCTAATCAAATTATAAAGATTTTGGTTTACTATGTGCAGTCGGGAACAGAAATATGTGATGTGTTCCATTCACATAGCTTTCTCTACATCTCTGCAACAAATTATTCTTAAAAAGCTTTTTCTTCTATCTGCTTCATGATAAATGATCTTAGTGTGTAGAAGGGAAATAAGGCAGTAGCACAGGTTAAAGTGATAGTCAAAAGCTGGTTGCTATTTGACTGAAATTCCTTTGTTTGTATGGACACGAGTTGACAAATTCCCGGTTGAGAAAAGTATAAGTATTTTAAAGCAGAAACTAATAACAAGGCATGTCTCAAAAATGATATACTCCACGAAAAAAAAAATTATGTAACAGAAATTGTGTGTTTTAACGAGCTCTAAAATTTATTTAGAATCAGTTTTTGTATATCTTTTACGGTTTACCTGTTATGGAAAATTCATCCAGAACAAAGATGTCTTCAGAGGCTATAACCAGAAAATTCAAGCCATATACTGTATTTGTCATATAAATATCTTTAATATAAGATATTCCAAACAAAATCGTTTGAGCCATTTTTGAGAGAAAAAAATCGAGCATTTTTCCATATAACGGAAAAACGTTGGGGGTGGTTGGATTTTTTGAACATCGTGTTGCATCCTCAGGAGATACTGAACTTAAATACCAAGTTTGGTATTTAATGGGCTTTTCGTTTTTGAGCTATGCAGTCGACACACACACACACACACACACACACACACACACATACACTTTATTCTAAAAATGCTTTTTTTGGATTCAGGGGTCCCAAAACATGTATTTCCAGTGAAATCTCGGTATCTAATTTTTGGGTACAATACAATATCTTCTTTATACACTATGTACATAGTACGATATAATGAGCTGTGTGTTAATTTGGAAAGGAATTGGTAAAATAGCTTGTTACACCACTTGGGGCTTGGCCCACAATAAATTTATATATTAGGTATCTACAAATAGCAAGGGAAAGATTGCAGCTTCTTTTAAACTCTGTTTTACAATAGAGATTTCTTAATTTGTAAAGTTTGAGAAATTTTACAAATCCAGATATACAATTTACAAACCTAAATATTACGCGCATTCTGTCATATTGCCGTTTGTAAAACATCCCCAACGAAAAACACTAAGGAGGTAAGTTATGTCTAGCACATTCGCTAAGTTGTCAGTGTGTATTTAATCTGAAATATAATGTATAAAGCTGGTTAAGGTTACGTGTCCGTGAAATTTGAAAAACCTAAAGTATGCAAGGTTTGTTTTTGAAATGTGTACCAGTTATTATATATAATAGTTTCCTTTTGCCACGTATCAAAATGCTGACTTTCGTGCTTTTTTAAATAATAATTTTTAGTACCTATGCATTTTCAAAATATCCACATCAAAAATACCAGTTTTACATTAAGTGGCTTTACAAATACACCTACGACTTTACGTCTTGTAGCTAGCCCTAATTAGTGTAAAAAAATTGTTGCTATTCATACTTTCGAAGATTCTTGATTTTCATAATTTTATAGTTTATTATAAAAATAGGATAATTATTTCGAAAAAGTTATATGACCATTTTGTTTAATGTGTCTATGAGAGGCAGTATAACTTTTTTGAAAAAAAATCAGAGAAAAGTTGCATCATGTGGAATATTTTGAGTATCTAAAAGTACAGGAAAAATGTTTGTGAGAGCACAAGGTTTACAGTTGGCCATGTCTATTGTTAAACATTTACAGCTCAGTTAAAATGCACGGATTGAGAAAGTCGATATATTGTCTTTAACTTTAGAATTCATATCAATATATTATGTAACAAATCAATTCTTTCAATTTTTCACAATTTTGGGCAAATTGAAATATGCATCAGATTAATAAGATATTCTAAGATAACAAAATCTCCCATCGTGGTTTATTGGCTGTCTGACCACCTGCGATTTGATTGGACGTTTGCATAATGTACATCATTGGGCCTTCATTCCGTAGATCCGTCTCACAAGCAAACATTCTCATGGCAAAGATAAAAATCTGATGTGTTCCATTCACATGACTTTCTCTACTTCTGTGTAACAAATGATTGTTAATAAGCTTATTCTTCTATTTATTTCAAGCTAATCGAGAACAAATTAGCAGAAATAGTCTTGTTACTTGCTTCCTTGTAAGTAGAAGCGAAATAAGGGAGTAACATAGGTTAAAGTGAAGTCAAAAGCTGGTTACTAGGTGACTGAATTTCTTTTATTTGTATGGACACGAATTGACAAATTCCTGTATGAGAAAATTATAAGTTTTTCATACCTGAACCAAAAATAAGAAATATCTAAAAAACGATTAACTCCTCGAAAAAAAATCATATAACATAAATTGTGTGTTTTAATGTGCTCTACATTTTTTGTGGGGTAAGTTTTTGTCCATTTCTTACGGTTTAGCAGTTATGCAAAATTCCTTTAGAATAAAGTAGTCTTCAGAGGCTATTCCCAGAAAATTCAAGATATACATATTATTTGTCAGGTAAATATCTTTAATGTACGATATTTTAATCAAAATCATTAGAGCCACTTTTGAGAAAATCAAAATTTTCGAAAGAAGTTCCATGTAAAGAGTAGTTGGGGGCAGGGAGATTTTCTTGCAAATCTTCGTGTCGTATTCTTGGAAGATACCAGACTTAAATACCAAGTTTGGTATTTAACGGTCTTTTTGTTTTTGAGCTATGCTGTCCACAGACACGGACCTTTTTCCAAAAATGTTTTTTTTTGGATTCAGGGGGCCCAAAATGTGTATTTCCGGTGAAATCTCGGTATCGAATTTTTGGGTGGAATACAATACCTTCTCTATACACTATGTACATAGTACGTGTAGAGAAAGTAGAATTGTGATTTGTTTTCTAGGAACATGTTTGTAATGTCGGAACAAAATGTTATAAGGCGAGTTTGGTTTCATGTGAGAAGCTTCTCTCCAAATGTGGCGAACACTGATGGTACACCATCCTCACCTAATAACTGCCACTTTATCAAATGGAGCTTTCAAACTCTTAGAGCAATAATCCCGTTGTGTTTGGGAACTTTTTTCTGACAGTCCAGGCAGCTGCCAGTCATCCTGCAAGGTGAGGATGGTGTACAGTGTTCAGGAATAATAGCCACATTTGGAGATGTGAAGTACTCCCGAGAAGATTCAATTGATTTGTTGTCACATGACATACCCGCTCCTATTAATAAGTCAATAACTCGCCAAGTAACCACACTCCGTTATAAAACTTGTTTTAACATTACAAACATGTTGCAAGAAAACACATCACATGTTTATCTTTTCCATGAGAATGGTTGCTTGTATACATACGGCTGTTGTTTTGGGGCTAAGGATCCACTGTCGCAAGCTCAGTGTGATACAATTCCATAGCAAAGCGACTCAACCGAAGCTTCTCATTATATCCATAAGTTACAAAATAAATGGAGTAAGTCTTGTGAATGGATTTTGTCTACCTCGCAGTCGGTCAGGATTAGCACCTGTGAAATACATACTCTATAAACAAACGTGTACATACCTTTGAAAAGCCCTTTGCTGCGCCGGCTGTGCTCGTCCCTGTAGAACACAAGTTGACTCATTCAGGGGGAGAAAGAATGATTGAGCTATGTAACACGGGGTACACTCAACAATAAAAGTATTTCACGTTGGATTCCACTGAATGAAGATTTTTTATTCTTGTTGAGGCACTAACCCTACGAGTGATTCCCGACATAAGACTTTTTGAAGACGTAGAAGTGTTAATAACAAGTGTTATTTTCTGCTATTTGCTGAGTTTTTATTTCGACGGTCATGTTACTTTTCTGCTGCGCGACAATTGACTCGTGCGATAGCTATTATATCTCGCGTAATGAGATTACACACACACACAGTCAGGATCTTAGTAAGCATCATTTAAGTATCACAGCAACCCGATTCCTTGTAAGCGCATGGCTTAAATACCTCGTACATTGAAATCCTTCCTGATTGGCTGAAAAGAAGCGCGAAAAGTAACGTTGTCTCGTGACTAACTTGGTAAATTCTTTGCATTCAACCCACGTGACCTCTCTTTATAATAAAGAATTCCCGTGCTTCTGACTTTTTGGGAGATAACCTTTCTCTAAAATTTACCCTGTTATTTGTGTCTCTGATGCTCTAAAAGTCTTGCTACACAAAGGCAATTGTGTTATTAGCGTTAACAAAGAAAGTAACCTTGGCGAAACTAAAAGCAGCTTCCTCGCCCTAAGGTCCTGTGTTCTGCTGTCTTGGTTACTGAAACACATATTTCCTACACAAAAATATTAATTAAACTAATAAAATACACAGCGGGCTAATATACTGTCGCAATTTTTTTAATACACACTTTTTAATATTTGCTAATGGATATTTTAATCTGCGCAGAGTTTCTGAGTTTTGTTGTCACAGGCGGTCCCACCGTTAAGTCATCTAGCTAAAATATGTTTACCCCAGGCTTTTCCAACTGAAAGTTGTATGACGTCAGAGTTTGGTTTCGCCTGCACAGCAACCTTAAGAGCCAAAGTGGCGGTGTCATATACATGTACTCTCATGGCTTGAACGAGTGGTAAACCTCTACTCCTAGAAATTGTCTTCCTATTTGGTAAGAGTTGTTCATGTTTGTAGGTACTGTAACATTAACAAAATGTTTAGCGTGTTCCAAAGAAATTGAGTAGGACAAGAGACATAGACTAGAGGCGGTCAAAACCCGTGTCACTGGCTCGGGAGCCACACCTCTTCTCGAGAGTGTGGTATCGAGAACTAGTGCTCACGACTCGCGTATTCTGGTAACTACAGGCGAAGTAGGTTGACGTATGATCCGTAGTACAAACTGGTTACGTAATAACTAGGGACCGGAATTTTAGGCTTTAACCTATTCTTTCCCTTATAATTAAAACGTTTCAAAGTACTTTATGTTTCAAGCCGTGTGTGAACCTTATCCAACTTAAAAAAAAACTAAATGGACATTAAGACCTAAAACTCGCTAAACTTAAGTTTATTTTAACCTCAGTAGAACATTTATCAATTTATTATTCAACTCATTTGAAATACAATTTTTTAAACAAATCATTTAGCTTATATTTTGAATATACAGGTTGGATTAGCCAGGGAAAGATATTGTCATGATTTTTATATTGGTATAGAAATTGCGTGTATGAAATATACGACAGCGACATCTTGCGTGAAAACTCTTTTTTGCCTATAGGAATATATTAAAAAAAAACAAAAAAAAAAACAGAAAATTTGAAAACGTGGCTGGTTGTGTGCTGAAATGTGAGGTTTGATTTAATACTGAAAGTTTTAGTTGAAATGGTCTAGCACGAGTATACTGTAAAATAAATTGCCTCAAAATACATTACATATTAATAACACTCTTCTGTGAAGTAAAATAGTTTTCATATTTTTATCTGATTATGTTATAAAAGGCGTTTGTCAACTTCCTTAAATGGGAAGGAAAATTGTTTAAGCCCCTATAAAAAAAAAGGCTAGGAACTTTGTTTAAACCCCTAAGAAAAATCTAGGAAAAGTGTTTAAAATCCTAGAAAAAGGCTAGGAATATTATTTGAAAGTCTAAAATAGCTAGGGAAACTGTCTAAAAAACCTAAAGAGGCTAATAGAATAATAGAAGGTTAAGACTACATTAGAAAAAGCTGAAAGTCCGGGCCCTAGTAATAACAGAAGATGACCAATCGTTTAACAGAACATATATTCCAAACGCGTTCAGAGTAAATAATTTGAATCAGCAACATTAATCGTTAACGATATTCCTATAATTTGTGTGCTGTGTATACAGCTTTAATTATACTCAAATAAACGTGTTTAGATTACAACCTAAAAGATAAATACTTCTTGCACATAAACAATTTAGGAGTAATAAAATACAATACACACTTATTTATGATAAAAGTGGAGATCACGAGCAAATTCTGTGATACCGCGTTTTTAACCCTTCCCCTAGTGTGGGTTATTTAAATATCATCCTTCAACTGACAATGCGAGTTTGCACGCATTACACCGCAGTCTTGCTATTAACGAGACTCCTAGTCTTTGCGAGTAATCCAGACTCTCGTACGCTCGTTGGCCAAGCTCTCTCCTGCCAGCTGTGCGATCGCCTGCTGCGAGAGGCGCTTTTAGCGGTAGTGAGAAACGAGCGAGACTGAAAGCTGACTTGACCGACTCGGAGACATTACTCTGCCATAATGGTGAATACGATAAATACCAAAGAGAAATGAACACATGATGCTGAAACGGAACCTCTCTTGCAAGGATTATAGAAATTCCTCTTATCACATTTGGAGTACATGATAGATTTAAACAATATTTATATTTTGCGGCTTTACACGACACAGTGGCATTTACCCCACACCCAATTCCCTATGTTACCATGGTTACCCCTTGAGTTGTTTGATTATAATTTATCCCTGTTGCTAACGACTGAAGCTGTGAGTGACGTCATAGGGCATTTACTTGCAAATGTCTGGTCTAGACGCACGTAACGTTGAGGTAACCTGCTCCAGACCCTGTCTTATTTTATGTTATAAAAGTATATCACTGAACTAAGAAGACAAACGTCTTTATCTTGTACAAATTTCAGTCTGATGTTTGAAATAGTTTCATGAACATAATGTCAGCATAGGATCTTTAATCTTTCTCTGGGCATTAGTTACAAAATAATGGAAACATTCGTGAAAAAGGAATATTTACAAGAAAAAAATGAGATGTACTCCATACATATAACTTCCTCTAACTGTTCCGTCATGCTAGTCGAGATAAACATTAATAGAAATTGTCTTATTACTTGCTTTCTTGTAAGTAGAAGGGAATACACTAGGTTAAAGTGGTAGTCAAATGCTTTAAAAGCCGGTCGCAATGTGAAATGGTTCGCTTTGCGTGGCTCCAGCTCAGAAAAGTTTTGATAGTTAAAACGGATAAGAAGCAATATTCCGACATGACATAAATTAGGTGTTTTAACGACATCTATATTTTTTGTGCAGTAACTTTTTGTCTATTTGTTACAGTTTAACTGTTAGGCAAAATAAAGAGGTCTTCAAAGGCTATTCCCAGAATTTTCCAGATTAATTACAAGTTGCTATTATTTGTGAGTGGGCTATTTGTTCTAATTTCTCATAAGCAAACAATAGCGCAATAAGTCACGTGTAATATACAACGTTTTATCCTACCCTGATATTAACTGAAATATTCTTATATTTACTGATATTATTAGGGTCGTCATTAAGAAGAATTGAATTTTAGTCGTGATAGTGTTTTGTTCGTTCGTAGCCCCGCCGGAATAAACAGTTTCAATTCTGCTTGTTTAAACTGTACCAAATAAATCAATAAATGAATGAAAATTTTAGATTATGCTAAAGAAATTGTACTGAGTTTCTAACCCGGCAAGTTAAAGGAATTATATGACAAGGAATTTTCATTATTTAAAGAATGGGGAGCTGCCAAAGGAGTTAACATAGTTTACAATGCAATAAAGTACTTGCTTTATTTCACGATAAAACAAAGACTCATTTTTCTTCTTTCCTAGCACACATGAAGTCTATAGGATGGGTTAAATACATTTTATTTGTGATGTAAGTATCTTTAATATACGCTATTGTAATCAAAATGGTTAGAGTCATTTTTGGGGGGGGAAAATGTCAAAAAATGTTTCATGTAAAGGAACTTCTGGTTGGAGGATTTTCTTCAAAAACTTCTTGTCGCATCTTTGGAAGATACTATACACAAATACCAAGTTTGGTATTTAATAATCATTTCGTTTTTGAGCTATGCTGTCTAGACACACACAGACAGGCAAACATACATACAGGGGACCGTTTCCTAATTTTCTTTTTATTTAGGGGAACTCAAAACATATTTATGGTGAAATCTGAACAAAAATGCTGTATGTACAGACGAGCTAGAGAAAGTAAAGGTATTTCAATGAACTTAGAGGACAATTTGTATAAACTTCAGTCTATCTTAAATAGTTTCCAATGGATCGTGAATTTAGAGATGGGGACAGGATGTTTAAATGCAATAGCTGCAGCACAATGCAAGGAATATTCACAAGAACGAATGTTAAAGAAAAAGCAAAATCGCTCCGATGTTAAATAGCACAAAATAAGTTATTGTAGAATGGAATTCAATATTCACATTTTGTTGTATGAACATTCATCAATTTTGTTATTAATTAGTTATAGAATGTAAAACAAAACACTGCTCCAATTACATTAGGCAGAAACAAAGGCCAGCATTAATTACAGATATCTTTCAATAATTAATTAGCAGAAAGAAAAACAAATAAACTCGCCCATTGCCAGATCAAAGAAAACAAAGTGCATGAATCTGTGTTTATATAAACTTAGAACTAACAGGAACCATAATTAAATGTTCTTCAAAATCATAACAATGCACAGTTCATATTAACTGCAGATCAAAGCACACAGACAAACTATAAAAGTGATGCATAAAGCAAATGCCCTAGGGCAGCTATTTAAACTTTCTGCATGCCAATAAATATCATTTGCTTTGCAAACATTTCTTGTCAAAAAGTATCAGGATTAACGTAGGGTGGGTAAAACAAATTTATATGCATATTACGTCGTCAGTTTATAATGGGTAGAGGAAAAGTATGTTCGTTGTACGACTGTGCGTAAAATTGAATTTTACTCACCTGATGTGTACCATTCACATGACGTTCTCTATGTCGCTGCAACAAATTATTCTTAAAAAGCTTATACTTCTATTTACTTTATGCTAATCAGAAAACATTAGCAGAAATAGTCTTATTACTTGCTTCCTTGTAAGTAGAAGCGAAATAAGGGAGTACCATGGGTTAAAGTGATAGTCAAAAGCTGGTTGCTATGTCAATGAAGTTACTTTGTTTATAAGGATCGGAGTTGACAAGTTCCTGTATGAGAAAAATATAAGTTTTTCATAGCAGAAACAAAAAAATAAGGAATGTCTCAAGAACGATGAACTCCACGAAAAAAATTTATATAACATAAATTGTGTGTTTTAACGTGCTCTACATATTTATGTAGTAAGTTTTTGTCCATCTCTTATGGTTTAGCAGTTATTCAAAATTTCGTAAAATTCATCCAGAATAAACTACTCTTCAGAGGCTATTCCCAGAAAATTCAAGATATACATTTTATTTGTCAGGTAAATGTCTTTAATATATGATATTTTAATCAAAATCGTTAGAGGGATTTTTGAGAAAATCGAAATTTTCGAAAAAAGTTCCATGTAAAGGCTAGTTTGGGGTGGGGGGATTTTTTTCAAAACCTTCGTGTAGCATTCCTGGAAGATACTAAACTTAAATACCAAGTTTGGTATTTTAGCTTCTTTTCATTTTTGAGTTATCGTGTTCACAGACACACGGACACACACACACACACGGACCTTTTTCTGAAAATGCTTTTTATGGATATAAGGGGTCCTAAAACGTGTATTTCCGGTGAAATCTCGGTAAGTAGACTGGAAATAAGGGAATACACTAGGCTAAAGTGATAGTCAAATGTTTTAAAAGTTGTTACTCTGACACTGTCATTAAAATTTGGTCCTCTTTCCATGGAGTAAAACAAAATATACATAAAAACGAACTATGAGCTCCGTTTGGGAAAAGTTTAAGTAGCTAAAATTGAACTCGATAACAAGGAAGGTTTCGGAAACGGTTAACTCTATAACCAAATGTATATAACATAAAGTGTATGCTTTAACGAGAGCTACAGCTTTTGTACAGTAACTCATGTTTGTATCTCTTCGGTTTACTAGTTATATAAGATTGATCCAGAAGGAAGAGTTCTTCAAAAGCTATTCCCAGGAAATTCAAGATATACATTCTATTGGTCAAACTTTAAAGTCATGTTTGAGAAAAACAATATATTCAAAACTATTCATCAAAAGAGTAATTTGGGTTAGGGGATTTTCCTGAAATTCTCGTGTCGCATCTTTCTTCCGAGATAATAAACTTGGTATTTAATGGTATTCTCGTTCTTCAGCTATGCTTTATAAGGACACACACAGAAAACTTTTCCTAAAAGTGAGTTTTTTGGATTCAGAGGACCTTAAAACTTATATTCACTGAAATCTCACCTTGGAATTTTTGGATACAATACCTTACCGTTTCTACCTAGTGTATTTCTTTTTGGTAGTGTTTAACGCCCGCCTTTTACTGCTGTGGCACCGCAGGCGATGACATGGAGATGGAGCCGGGGTGGAATGTGATGGCGGGGGAAACCGGAGAAAACCCGCGTCTGTCCACCACAAATCTTACATGCGGTCGCTGAGGATCGAACCCGGGCCGTCTAGGTGAACCTAGGTATGCATGGTAATGTAACACATTGTTTTTCTTAAACATGTCAAGTAACAAATCTCATATAGGAAGTTCCAATATTTCCGCTGAGCTGAAACTGCATGTTGCAAAATATCCTAAATGGGTCATAGTTTTTTTAATTAGTCATTGCTTATTGAAAAAATAACTCAGCAAAACAGCTGTTCTGGGCGTAGATTTATCATGGCCATCTTTATTCAATTATTTGCGATGTTTATTTAGACACACATGGCCACGCCTAGTTTCTTACACTTCAAACTCAAGTAAGAAACAACATTTGTGTCATCAAATATCGATCACATGACTTTGTGTGCATCTCTATTGATAAAAAGCCTATTCTTCTATCGCCATGAACATTAGCAGAAATAGTCTCATTATGCTTCTATGTAAGTAGAAGGGAAATAAGGAAGACAAAGTGATAGTCAAAAGCTGGTTGCTATGTGATTGAAGTGCCTTTGTATGAGTGAGAAAACTATAAGTACTTTAAAAGGAATATTTAAAAAATGGTTAACTCCATAAATAAATATACATATAATATAACATAAATTGTGTGTTTTATCGTGATGTACGTATTTGTTAGTAAGTTTTTGTCTATGCCTCACGGTTTACCAGTTATATAAAATTCATCCTGAATGAAGAGGTCTTCAGAGGGTATTCCCAGATTATTCATTTTATTTAAATACGGTATTGCAATCAAAATCGTTAAATCCTTTTCTCAGAAAAACCGAAGATTTCCATCAATTTCCCATGTTAAGTGTAGTTGGGGGGGGGATATTTTCTTGAAAATCTTCATTTCGCATCCTTGGAAGATACCAAATTTAAATACTAAGTTTGGTATTTTACCGACTTTTCGTTTTTGAGTTATCGTGTTCACAGACATACGGACACACACGCGCGCGCGGACAAAGTTGTTCACTATGTCTTTAAAACATCTCAGAATTTCACTTGTCTTATGAAAATCCAAGAAGTCATTTTCCAAAATGCTAGCTGGTGTATTGGAAAACTTGAACAATATTTTAAATGAATCTCCAACATGCAATAACAAAGTATGTGTTCCACTTGTAATGTTTTCGGAATAATTTCTCTACACGTACTATGTACATAGTGTAAAAACATTCCATACCGAGATTTCACCGGAAATACATGTTTTGAGCCTCCCTGAATAAAAAAAAAACATTTTTAGAAAAATGTCCGTGTGTATATGCGTGTGTGTGTTGTGAGGTTGGCAGCATAGCTCAGAAAGGAAAATACCGTTGAATAGCAAACTTGATATTTAAGTGCAGTATGTTCCAAAGTTGCGACAAGAAGATTTTCAAGAAAATACTCCTCATCCCAAACTACACTTTACATGGATTTTTTTTTTTTTTTTTTTTTTGAAATTTTGACTTTCTGGAAAATGGCTCTAACGATTTTGATTAAAATGTCTTATATTTAAGATGTTTACGTTAAAATAAAATTTATACCTTGAATTTTCTGGCAGTAGCCCATGAAGAAATGTATATTATGAAGAAATTTTGCAGAATTTTGCACAACTGATAAATAGTAAGAGATAGACAAAAATTACTACACAAAAATGTAGAGCATGTTAAAGTTTACAATTTATGTTATATACATTTTTTTCGTGGAGTAGATCGTTTTTGAGATATTCCTTGTTATTGGTTTCAGCTTTGAAAAACTTATACTTTTCTCATATCAGAATTTGTCAACTGCTGTCCATACAAACAAAGGAAGTTCAGTCACATAGCAACCAGCTTTTGTCTTTCACCTTAACCTATGGTACTCCCTTATTTCGCTTTTACTTACAAGAAAGCAAGTAACAAGACTATTTCTCTAATTTTTTCTCGATTAGCATCACCTTTTTAAAATAAATTGTTGTAGAGCTGTAGAGAAAGTCGTGTGAATGGAACGCATGAGATATTTTGATGAGCAAATGAATGAGATGTTGTTTGTAACGACCGCTGTGGACAGAGTGGCGCTGCTGAATGCCGTCGAAACAATTGAACGCAGGTCGTTGATTATTTTATAAGCAACAGCAATACCAGCAAAATTTAATTAGGAAACGGCGGAGCAGTCAGGCAGGCGAGGTGTGGTATCTTTTGTTACTGCTTCTAATGAGACGACGTAAAAAGGTTTCTTGGTTAATTAATCCGAAACACTTTTGTGTGCGCAGCTCGCAATAAGAGTATTTTCTTAGGAGATCTGAGCCTGTCACCGAGCTCGATCATCTGCTTAAGAGCGTAGCAAAATGCTGCCAGAGAATGCATTTTTGTTACTTTCTCTACATTTATAGAGAACGTATTGCATTACACCCAAAAATTCCATGCCGAGATTTCATCGCACATATATGATTTGAGACACTCTAAATAAAAAAAAATCTGATGTGTTGCATTCAGATAGCTTTCTCTACATCTCCAAATTATTGCCAATAAACTTATTCTTCTATCTACTTCATGATAACCGTAATAAAAATACTCACAAATGGTCGTATTACTTGGTTCCGTATAAGTAGAAGGGAAATAAGAAAATGTACAGGCTAAAGCGATAGCCTCGTCCTTTAAAAGCCAGTCACTATGTGAAACAATTGAAGTTCTCATCTATTTGCTTGCCTACCAGCTATACGAATGTCATCTAGAATGAAGAGGTCTCTAGAGCTATTCCCAGAAAGTTCAAGACATACATTTCGTTTCTCATAAAAGTATCTTTAATATGTGGTACTTTAATAACTTAAATATCAAGTTTGGTAATTTTCGTTTTTGAGCTATACTATCCACAGACAAACACACACACACACACACACACACACACACACACACAGACACACTATAGTGCACACAGATATATACACGTACATGTTTCTAAAAATGCCTTTTTTGGATTAAGGGGGATTCAAAACATGTATTTCCGGTGAAATATCGGTATGGAATTTTCAGGTGCAATGCACTATGTATATAGTACTTACATGTAGAAATAGTAAACATAAAACTCTGATATATTGCCTTCACATGTTTTTCTCTACCGGTTCTGCAAACAAACTGTTCTTACAAAAGATTATTCTATAATCGACACCATGCTAATCAAGATAAACATTAACGTTGTTCTTTCTACTTAGTTCCTTATAAGCAGAAGAGAGATAAGGGAATATACCAGGTTAAAGCGATTTTAAACGCTGTGAACAATTGAAGTTCGGTTCAGTTTGCACTTCCAGAAAACAAAAAATAGCTGAAACGAAAATCCTCGGGAACGGTCATCTCTGACAACAAAAATGTATATGACATAAATTGTGTTATTTAACAAGGCCCACGTCATTGTGTTTTTGAGCTATGTTGTCCACAAGCACACAGCAAGATACGGACATTGTTATAAAATGTCTCTTATTTAGACTCAGGGGATTTCCCACCATGTAACATCAGAGACCCAGTAAGTCTTCTCCGAAATGCGAGAAAAGTAGGAAAATGTTTAAGAGAGAGAGAATTTCAGCTTTGGAGTGAGTTACCACAAAAAGGTGTTAAAATGTTTAGCGGCTATCACCTGCAAATAAGTGGATCATCGCGGACTTTCCTACTCCGAATGGAGAGGTACTGCGAAACAGCAGAGGAGCTTGATTGCAACAAGCATGAAACAAAAACGTTTTGAGGTCCATGAGCAAGTGCATGGTTTGTCCAACAATGCATCGATATCTGATGATAGCGGAGTGATCCTTGATGCTATTGTTCGCTTTGAGTCCCTCTGTGAACAACCTGAAGATGTGGACACAGAAACAAAGGCAATTTATGAATCTACCATTCCCTTTTACAAGGATAAATATAATCTTAGAAATATATCAGTCACCGGATTAATGATAGGAGCCAGAGGGACAATACACAAAAAATTACACCAATTGTGGATAGATTATGGTCTGGATAAACGCCTACTGCATACAATAGCGATCATGGCAATCAGAGGATCTGTTCTCATCCTCAGAAATCATTTGTATTCATTTTAATGCTGGTGCTATAACGATTCATTAAGTTTTGTCCTGTAATTTTGAACTTAGTATAGTGTTTTTTGAGAAGATTGTGTTAAATTTGAAGTCTATCATTTCTAATTTTATATGTTACTTGTACTTAGTTATACGATTTATTTTTAACATTGTAAATTATTTTTAAAAATGTTAATTGTGTAGTTATACTTTATCTACATGGCAGCCCTCAATTGAGGAAAGTAATAAAATAAATAAGTGTAGAGAAAGTAAAAAAGACAGTTTGTATAAATGTATGGGCACCTTAGCTCAAAAATGAAAACTCCGTTAAATATCAAATTTGATACTTAAGTTTAGTTTCTTTCAAAGATATGAGAATAAAATTTTGAGCCAAATCCCCCCACCACAAACACCCTTTACATGGAAAAACATTCTAAAGCTTTGATTTTCCCGAAAATGGCTGTAACGGTTTTAATTAAAGTACTGTGCAGATATTAAACAAATTTACACAGTATATTTTGAGTTTACTTGGGATGGACTCTGGAGAATTTTTCCAATTTTGTGTTAATTGCTAAACCGTAAGAGCTGGCAAACACTTGCTACACAAAAAGTAGATTTCCTCAAAACACACTTTCCTTTACATTTTTGTGCAGTTAATTGTTTCAGAGATATTCCTTGTTATTGGTTTCAATTGTGGAGTACTTATACTTTTCTCTGACAGGAAGTGTCGTTTTTTTTACTTTCTCTACACGTACTATGTACATAGTGTATAGAGAAGGTATTGTATTCCACTCAAAAGTTCCGTACCGAGATTTCACGGGAAATAAATGTTTTGGGTCCCCTGAATAAAAGATCTGATGTGTACCATTCACATGACTTTCTCTATATTATTACTTGCTTCCTTGTAAGTAGAAGCGAAATAAGAGACTACCATAGGTTAAAGTGATAGTTAAAAGCTGGTTGCTATGTCAATGAAGTTCCTTTGTTTATATGGATCGAGTTGACAAGTTTCTGTATGAGAAAAACATGTTTTTCATAGCAGAAACCAAAAATAAGGAATGTCTCAAAAACGACGAACTCCACGAAAAAAATTTATATAACATAAATTGTGTGTTTTAATGTGCTCTACATTTTTTGTGTAGTAAGTTTTTGTCCATCTCTTACGGTTCAGCAGGTATTCAAAATTCGGTAAAATTCATCCAGAATAAACTACTCTTCAGAGGCCATTCATAGAAAATTCAAGATATACATTTTATTTCTAAGGTAAATATGTTTAATATACGAAATTTTAATCAAAATCGTTAGAGCCATTTTTGAGAAAATCAAAATTTTCGACAAAAGTTTCATGTAAAGGGTAGTTGGGGGTGGGGGGATTTTTCTCAAAATCTTCATGTCGCATCCCTGGAAGATACTAAACTTAAATACCAAGTTTGGTATTTTACCGACTTTTCGTTTTTGAGTTATCGTGCTCACAGACACACGAACACACGGACACACGGACACACACACACACACACACACACACACACACGGGCCTTTTTGTGAAAATACTTTTTTTGGATATTGGGGACGGTAAAACATATATTTCCGGTGAAATCTCGGTATCGAATTTGGTGGAGTGCAATACCTTGTCTATACACTATGTAAATAGTGCGTATAGAGAAAGTAAAAAAAAAAACAGCACCTTTTTTGAAAAAAGGTCCGTGTGTGTATGTGTGTGTGTGTCTGTGGATAGCATAGCTCAAAAACGAAAAGACCATTAAATACCAAACTTGGTATTTAGGTTTGGTATTTTCCAAAGGTGCGGCACTAAGATTTTCAAGTTAATTTCCCCACCCCCAACTACCCTTTACATAGAACTTTTTTCGAACATTTTTATTTTCTCAAAAATGGCTAACGATTTTGATTAAAGTATCGTATATTGAAGATATTTACCTCATAAACAAAATGTAAATCTTGAATTTTCTGGGAATAGCCTCCGAATGAATCTTACGTAATTTTGTGTAACTGCTAAACCGTAAGAAATGAACAAAAACTTAGCACACAAAAAATGTAGAGCACATTAAAGTACACAATTTACGTCAAATACATTTTTTCGCGGAGTTCATCGTTTTTACTTTCTCTATACGCACTATGTACATAGTGTATAGGGAAGGTATTGCACTCCACCCAAAAATTCGATACCGAGATTTCAGCGGAAATATATGTTTTAGGGTCCCCAATATTCAAAAAAAGCATTTTCACAGAAAGGTCCATGTGTGTGTGTCCGTGTGTCAGTGAACACGATAACTCAAAAACGAAAAATCGGTAAAATACCAAACTTAGTATTTAAGTTTAGTATCTTCCAGAGATGTGACACGAAGATTTTGAAAAAAATTCCCCACCCCCAACTACCCTTTACATGGAACTTTTTTCAAAAATTCTGATTTTCTCAAAAATGGCTCTAACGATTTTGATTAAAATGTCGTATATTAAACATATTTACCTGACAAATAAAATGTATATTTTGAATTTTCTGGGAATAGCTTCTGAAGAGTAGTTTATTCTGGATGAATTTTACTGAATTTTGAATAACTGCTGAACCGTAAAAGATGGACAAAAACTTACTGCTCAAAAAATGTAGAGCACGTTAAAACAGACAATTTTTGTTATATACATTTTTTTCGTGGAGTTCGTCGTTTTTGAGACATTCCCTATTTTTGGTTTCTGCTGTGAAAAACGTATACTTTTCACATACAGGAACTTGTCAACTCCTATCCATATAAACAAAGGAACCTCATTGACATAGCAACCAGCTTTTGACTATCACTTTAACCTATGGTAGTCCCTTATTTCGCTTCTACTTACAAGGAAACAAGTAATAAGACTATTTCTGCTATTTTGCTCTCGATTAGCATAAACTAAATTGAAGTATAAGCTTTTTAAGAATAATTTGTTGCAGGGATATAGAGAAAGTCATGTGAATGGTACACATCAGATTTTTTTTAGATATTGCTTGTTTTTTGTTTCAGCTTTAAAATTTTATACTTTTCTTAAACGGGAATTTGTCAACTTGTGTCCATACAAAGAAAGGAACTTCGATCACATAGCAACCAGCTTTTGACTATCACTTTAAACTATGGTACTCCCTTGTTTCGCTTCTACTTACAAGGAAGCAAGTAATAAGACTATTTCTGCTATTTTGTTCTCGATTAGCATGAAGTAAATAGAAGCATAAACTTTTTAACAATAATTTATTGCAAGTGTTCAATAACGTGTATTTCCGGTATGGAATACAGTACTTTGTATACAGTATGTAGTAAATACAAAAGCAGTGAAGAATATTGTAGTTTGAGAGGCTGGTGTCTCCGCACGTAGCGCAGAAAGTGACCCTTGTGGCGGGAAACATTTGTTATTCATGGCGACGCAAATCTATACTTCTAGTTGAAAGCGTGTGAATTCTATTCTTATACTTGTATTCCACTCAGAAAGCCTTTCCGAGATTTCATCACAAAATGTATGTTTTGAGGACCCTGAATTCTAAAAAGTGTTTCTAGCAGCATATGTGAGTGTCGTATTCAAGTTTAGTGTCATCAAGAAGATTTCCCCTCCACCCCAAACCACCCCTTACTTGGAAAGATTTTTATCTTCTCAGAAATAGATCTCAAGATTTTCATTAAAATACCGTATTTATAACACTAAAGAAATGTTTGGGAATAACACCTGAGAAATTGTACACTCTGAATGTCTTTTGAGGAACTACTAAAGCGTTTGAGACAAACAAAAGCTAACTACTCCAGAAATCTGATGTGCTCCAATCACGTGATTTCCCTAAATCTTTGTAACAAATTATCTTTAGTAAGTTTATTCTTCTAACTACTTCATGTTAATTGAGAAAACATTAACAGAAACAGTCTTATTACTTGCTTCCTTGTAAGTAGAAGAGAAACAAGAGAGTTATAGGTTAAAGTGAAGTCAAATGTTTTAAAATGTGGCTGCTATGGGATTGAAATCCGCTTCATTGCGTGGCCAAACGCTGACAAGTTCCCGTATGAAAAAAGTTTAAATATCTTCAATAACAAGGCATATCTAAGAAACGGGCAACTCCACGAGAAAAAGGTATATCACATGAATTGTATATTTTAACAAACTCCATATTTTTTGTCCAGAATAAAGATGTCTAGAGGCTATTCCCAGAGAATTCAGGATATACATCTTATTTGTCATTTAATTGTATTAAAATAAGAGATTAGAGTCAAAATCATTAAACCCATTTTTGAGAAAATCAAAACATTTCAAAAATGTTTCCATGTAAAGGGTAGTTTGAGCTGAGCGGATTTTTTTTTTTTTTGAAAATCCTCGTGTCGCATCCTTGGAAGATACTGAACTTAAATACCAAGTTTGCTATTTAACGCACTTTTCGTTTTTGGGCTATGCTGTCTGCTGACACACACGGACATTTTTCTAAGAAAATATTTTTATGTTCAGGGGATCTCAAAACATATATTTCCGGTGAAATATTGGCATCGAATTTTTGGGTAGGTACTATGCAATACGTTCACAATGACTATGTATATAGTACGTATAGAGAAAGTAAAAACACTTTTAAAGTCGTACTCTACGCCGCTCACAGCGACTTTGCTTAAGTGACCGCCATTGCCCCACTCTCCCCTACTAGACAAAACAAAATATAGATCTCGCTAAAACACACAAATTGTATTCTACACTTTTCCGATTTACCATTTCCAAGATTATTAGAGATTTCAATTTTAAGTTACTTAAACCTTTTTCAAGCGATATGTCAACTTTTTTTCTCTCTTTTGTTTTACTCTCGGGAATGCAAAACAGAAACGAATTGTAATTGCTTGAAATAACTAACGGTATTTTAAAACATTTGATTATCACTTTAGCCTAGTGTGTTCCCTTCTACTCACAAGGAAGCAAGTAATAAGACAATTTCTGTTACTGTTTACCTGAATTGTCGAGATGTAGATAAAGGGATATACTTTTCTAGCAATAGTTTGTAGTGAAAGTGAGTGAAACACATAAGATTTTTTTTTAATTTAGGGAGTATCAAAACATGCATTTCCGATGATATCTCAGCATTGAATTTTTAGCTGAAATATAAACTTCCTACCTAATCTAAGTAGTAGAGAAAGTATAAAGCAGTTTGTAAATGTTTTTCCTAATGTAAATAATATTTTGTAGAAGACTGAGTAGAGAAACCCATGTGAGTGTTTTCTTGCCGAGTATTACTGTGGGTCGCGCCTCTAACGCTAAACTGTGTATTAAAGCAAATTGGAGATACCAGACATGCTCCATTTGTAAC
This sequence comes from Hymenopus coronatus, assembly GCA_030762935.1. Lineage (NCBI taxonomy): Eukaryota > Metazoa > Arthropoda > Insecta > Mantodea > Hymenopodidae > Hymenopus > Hymenopus coronatus. The sequence goes on from CM060897.1 coordinate 156,299,219, forward strand.
AATGAATATTCTTCTCAACATGGCCAACTTTTAGAAACAAACTTTCCCTTTCAAACTTTGCTCTCCGATAGATGAAGATGAAACTTGGTTCCCCTCTTAGAGTATCATTTCCTGAGACAACTGCCTACGGTTTCAGAATACTGTTCAAATAATCTATATAATATACTTCTTCGTTTGTGCGATTTTTGCTTTCTCTACACGTACTATATACATAGTGTATAGAGAATGTATTGTATTTTACCGGAAATATACGTTTTAGGGTCCCCTGTATCCAACAAATGGATTTTTAGAAAAAGGTCCGCGTGTCTGTGAATACGATAACTCAAAAAGGAAAAGTCGGTAAAACACCAAACTTGATATTTAAGCCAATAGGAAGTACATTCCGGACTTTGCACTCTAGTTATAACCAGCTATGAGTCGTATTCTCTGAAAATGCCCAATGGAGCTATGTATATGTTCATATTTAAGTTTACTATCTTCCTGGGATGCGACGCGAACATTTTGAGAAAGATCCCCCCACCCCAAATTACCCTTTACATGGAAAAAATTCTAAACTTTTCATTTTCTCAAAAATGGTCTTAACGTTTTTGATTAAAATACCGTATACTAAAAATATTTATCTGGCAAATTAAATGTACATATATGTATGCCTCTAAAGATTTCTTTATTCTGAATGAATTTTGCTGAATTTTGCTTAACTGGTAAACCGTAAGAAATGGACAAAAACTTACTACACAAAAATGTACAGCACGTTAAAGCACACAATCATTTTCATATACGGTTTTTTTTTTTTTCGTGGAATTGACCATTTCTGCGATATTCCTTGTTATTTGTTTCAGATTTAAAATACTTAAACGTTTCTCATACAGAAAGCTGTAAACTCTTGGCCCTGCATAGCAACGGATTTCAATCACAGAGCAACCAGCTTTTAAAAGACGTTTGACTATCACTTTATCCTAGTGTATTTCCTTCTACTTACAAGGAAGCAAGTAATAAGAATTTCTGTTAATATTTATCTTGATTATCGTAAAGTAGATAGAAGAATAAGCTTTTAACAATAAGTTGTTACAGCCATGTAGAGAAAGTCATGTGAATGGAACACATAAGATTTTTAGCAAATAGTCCGTTCATGGATATTGTATGTGGGCAGCATAAGTCATAAACGGAAAAACGATTAACTAACAAATATACGACACAAAGATTTTCAAAAAACTCTCTCCCACTTCCAACTTCACTTTGCTTCTCGCAGAAAGTCTATGGATTTTGATTAAAATACAGTACATTAAAGTATATAAAAAATACAGTACATACTTGGAACATATAATGTATATCTTGAATTCTCGGGGAATAGCCTCTGAAGCTCTCTTCATTCTGTATGACTTTTCCATAACTGCTAAACCGTAAGAGATGGGCAAAAACTTACTACATAAAAACTGTAGATCTCATTCAAACATACAGCTTATATCATATACCCTTTGCTTGTAGAGTTAACAGTTTTCTACATATTTCTTATTGTTGCTTTCAGTTGCTTAAAGTTTTCTGAAACGGGAATTCATCTGCATTTCCTCTCTCTCACCCTTTCTCCTTCCTTTAACTTAATTGGTCATATCGGACGATAAATGAAATTGGTGAAATGATACTCAAATGATCTCGGGGTCCATGGAGCTGAACGTACTTTAACCTGGTTGGTCATATCGGACGATGAATGCAATTGGTGAAATGATACTCAAATGATCTCGGGGTCCATGGAGCTGAACGTACTTTAACCTGGTTGGACATATCGGACGATGAATGAAATTGGTGAAATGATACTCAAATGATCTCGGGATCCATGTAGCTTAACGTCCTTTAACCTGGTTGGTCAGATCGGACGATGAATGAAATTGGTGAAATGATACTCAAATGACCTCGGGGTCCATGGAGCTTAACGTCCTTTAACCTGGTTGGTCATATCGGACGATGAATGAAATTGGTGAAATGATACTCAAATAAAACGTATATCTTGACATTTCTGGGAATAGCCTCTTATTCTGCATACATTTTTTTCAATGTTGCATGACTAGTAAACCTTAAGAGATATACAAAAACTCACTACACAAAACTGTAGATGTCGTTAAAACACACAGTTTATGGCATATACCCTTTTTTCGTGGAATTGGCTATATCTGAGATATTGATTCAGATTTAAAATACTTTTCTGACACGTAAATTTGGCGCTGCATAGAAACGGATCTGCCCCACATGGCAACCAGCTTTTAAAACACTTGACTATCACGTTATCCTAGTGTATTCCCTTATTTACCTTCTACTTACAAGGAAGCAAAGAATGAGAGCATTTGTGCTAATGTTTATAAAAATGTAAAAGGCGTGTTATTTACGGACGCTCTTTAACTACTTTGGTTCTCAGCGTCCCATTCTATACTGGACATGAAAGACCGCTCAGGCCTCTCAGAGGCCTCTTTACCAGGCTTGAGGTTCTTTTACGTGCCGTAAATCTACGAAGGAAGCCATACTAAGGATTTTACGCCCGAAAAAGTCCATCACCCGCCGGGGACGGGTCTGTGAAGTTAGCATGGTAGCCACTACACCACGGAGGGCGACCGCTAATGTTTATGTGAAGTGGATAGAAGAATAAGGTTTTTAGCAATAATTTGTTACAGAGATGTAGAGAAACATGCCATATTTTATTCAGGGGACCTCAAAGAGTGTATTTCCGGTGAAACCTGGATATCGAAGTTTTGGGTGGTGGAGTAGCGGTATTGTGGGCGGCGAGAGAGAGAAGGGGGTGCGCGCCTGGAATCCCAAATGCTGCGGCAGTGCTCAGCTAAATGACGTTCTCAAAATAAACTGCAGTAAAGGGATTTAGTCTGAAAGTTGAACACCTCTAAACTTTCACCTTACGTTCCAACGTATTATCTCAGAAGGTGAGAAAAGACAGGCATTGGCGCCAACCTCCTCTTTTCACACTCAAGTGATTCTTTCAAACTCAATAATATCACATGAGCACAAAACAACAGAAAAGGGAATAGAGATGAAAAGGAAAAGGAAAAGTAGAGGAGGGGATAGTTGAGAAGAAAAAAGAAAATATGAGAAGAAAAGAAAAGAGAAAGGAAAATAGGAAAGAGGAAAGCAGAAGGTAAGAGCGGATAAGAGGGAGAGAGTATTCACATGAGTTTTTCACTCACTGCCCCAGCAAAGTATTTTTCAGAAAGCTTATTTCCTATCTCTTTAAGTTAATGTCTTTAAACGTTTCATAAACACAAGAAACCGAATCTTTGCATGGCAAGCCAATAACAACATAGTTGCGAAGAGAATAGTCTGATATGTTACACTCACATGACTTTCTCTAGCTGCTCTACAAGCAAACGTATTTCAAAAGATTATTCTTCTTTCTACACAATGCTAATGGAGATAAACATTAGCAGAATGTTCTTATTACTTAGTTCCTTATAAGTAGAAGGCAACTAAAGGAATGTGCTATGTTAAAGTGATAGTCAAATGTTTTAAAAGCTCTCGTTATGCGATTGTCATTGCAAATCACTTTTTTGCTTGGCCAGGAATGGAACAAAAGAAAAACGGACAGTTCCTGTCTGAGAAAAGTATAAATACTTTACAACTAAAATCAATAACAAAGAAAATCTCGGAAATGGTCAACAAAACAACAAAAATGTATCTGACATAAACTGTGCGTTTTAGCGAGATCTACATTTTTGTGTTGTTAGTCTCTACCCATTTCTTATGGTTTACCAGCTATGCAAAATTCAGAAAAAAATATCTAGAACAAGTCTTCGGAAGCTATTCCCGAAAATTCAAAATATATATTTTATTTGTGATGTACACATGTATAATATAAGATATTTTAAACATTAGAGCCATTTTTAAGAAAAGCAAAATTTTAAAAAATGTTTCCATGTAAAGTGTAATATGAGGGTGGGAGGATTTTCTTGAAAATCTAATGTTTGGTATTTAACGGTATTTTAATCTTTGATCTATACTGTCCACAGACACACACACAAACACATGTGGACCTTTTTCCTAAAAATGCTTTTTTTGGACACAGTGAAATCTCGATATTGAATTTTTGGGTAGAACATAATACCTTCTCTATACACTTTGAGCATTGTACTTACGGGCTGGGGAAAGGTTTTCACTAAAAGTTGTTCTTTATAACTCTAGATTTATAAAATATTTATAACACTCCAATGTCACCAACCTAAGTTTTGTTGGTATCACTGTATCCGTTATATAGAGGGTTATGTTCCTGAGAAAAAAAATAAAATCAATAATAGTACCACCGCTTTCTTTACTAGTCCGTTCTCAACTAGACAACTTCGATTGGCAACTTCAAGCAAATAAAACCATACACGAATTCTATACACACACGCGACAGGAAAACGTACTATTCCTTGAACAAAAGGAACGTTGAACCTTATATTCTACATTTATTGATAAACCTATAAGTAGTGTATGACACTCAGGTTAAAAGTGTTTGTATTTTGCTCGAAGGATTACTTCACCACGCGAACTTTCCTTCTCGCAAAATAAAACTACACTTTTAACTCTTGTATCATAAAGAACTATTCTTATAAATTTTCGAGTCGGATTTTTAAAACACTAATATATGTTTCTTTCCATTTCTCTTCTTGTCCCCCCCCCCCCATCATCTCTCACTCTGGCTTTCTCTCTTTCTTTCTTCCGCTTTTTTTTTTTTTCTAAAACTTATTTTTGGATTGTCAAAAGCTCAAAATATGTATTTTCGCTGAATTATTCACAACTTTTTTATGGCGTACAATAGATGAGAGAAATATCTGAATAAAAGCAATGGTCTGATTTTTGGAAGCGGGTCAATATCTGCTGACTTTGAAATGCCATGTTCTTTACTAAACCACAAGAAATAATGCATATTGATTTGCCACTTGAAAAAAAAAAAACGGATGTGTTACATTCACATGACTTCCTCTACCTGTTATGTAAACTAACTATACTTACAAAAGGTTATTTTGATCTACTTGATGCTAATCAAGATAAACATTAACAGGAATTGCCTTATTACTTGCTTCCTTATAAGTAGAAGGGAAATAAGAGAATATACTAGGCTAAAGTGATAGTCAAATGTTTTAAAACGTGGTTGCAATGTGATTAAAATTGGAATTTAGTTCTCTTTGCTTGGCCGGGGGTACAACAAAAGAAACGGTAATGTAAAATTCCTGTTTGATAAGAGATTTTTATTTTAAAACGTAAATCAATAAATAGAAATATCTCGGCAATGTTAACTGCCAAAAAAGTTCTATATGATACAAATTGTATGTTTTATCGTGATCTACATTTTTTGTGTACTAAGTTCTTGTTTATCTCTTACGGTTTGCCAGTTATACAAAATTCAGCAAAATGCATTTAGAAAAAAGAGGTCTTTAGAGGCTGTTCCCAAAAAATTAAAATATACATTTTATTTGCCATGTAAACATGTTTAACGTAGGTCTTTTAATCAGAATCGCTAGAACTATTTTTGAAAAAATCAAGATTTTCGAAATTTTTTCCATGCAAAGGCTAGTTTGGAGTGGGGAGATTTTCTTTAAAATCTTGGTGTCGCATCCTTGGACAGTACTGAACTTAAAAATCAACTTTGGTATTTAACGGACTTTTCGTTTTGAGTTATCATGTTCATACTCACGCGGACACACTGACCTTTTTCTAAAAACGCCTTTACTTTCTCTACACGTACTATGTACATAGTGTATAGAGAAGGTATTGTATTGTATCCAAAAATTCAATACCGAGATTTCATTGGAATGTATGTTTTAAGGCCTCCTGAATCCAAAAAAAAAGCTATTTCTAGAAAAAGGTCTGTGTGTGTGCGTGTGCGTAGTTGTCTCTGAACAGCATAGCTCAAAAACGAAAAGTCCGTTAAATACCAAACTTGGTATTTAGGTTCAGTATCTTCCAAGGATGTGACACGAAGATTTTCAATAATATCCCCCCCCCTGATCTACCCTTTACACGGAAGAAATTTTGAAATTTTTCATTTTCTCAAAAATGACTATAACGATTTTGATTAAAATATCCTATATTAAACATATTTACATGAAATATAAAATGTGTATCATGAACCTGAAGACATGTTTATCTTGAATGAATTTTTCTGAATTTGGCATAACTGGTAAGCCGTAAGATTTTCTTACTACACAAGGAATGTCAATCTCATTAAAACACGCAATTTATGTAATATGCATTTTTGGTTTTTTGTTTTGTTTTTTAGAGTTAACCGTTTTCGAGATATTCCGGATTATTGGTTTAAATTTTAGACACTTTAACTTTTCTCAAACAGAAAGATATCTCTCTTCTCGTTTCTCGTTTGTTTACTCCTGCCAAGCAAAGAGATTTGAATTTCAATTGTCTGACTTAGGGACTGGCTTTATAGGACGAAACTATCGGTTTAGCCTGTGCATTTTGTTATTTCCCTTCTACTTAGTTAATTCTGTTAATGTTTATTTTGATGTAGGTAACAGATTAATGTTTTTAATAAAAATTTTGTTTACCGAACAGCTAGAGGACATCATGTGAATGGAACACATTAGATGTTTTCCCTTCTACTTACAAGGAACAAAGTAATAAGGAGAATTTCTGCTTATGTTTGTCTCGATTAGCATGAAGTAGATAAAAGAATAAGCTTTTTAATAATAATTTGTTACGGATATGTAGAGAAAGTCATGTGATTGTAACTTAGCAGACTTATTTTAATACAAGGTACCCTAAAACCTATATTTCTGGAGAAATCTCGGTATTGAATTTTTGGGTACAATACAATACCTACTGTATACAGTACGTGTAGAGAAAGTAAACACTTGTTTTAGTGGAATGAAAACATGGAGGTGTTTTGGTAAGGAAGCAAAGACACATCTGATCTGGCAGCACATTGTGCTCAGCTTCTGCCATTGTTCTGTTGACAGTGATCGCTCCAGATGACGTGCAGCGCATGCGCATTGTTGCATCACTACAATTAATTTCCTGTTTATTGTTAATTATTCAGTGGTCTCGGCGCATACAAAGCAGCTAATGGCAGCCCCAATCAGAGACACAAGCTCAACATGTTCCGGTGATTGAAGCAGCAAAATATCATCACAGTGAGGGGCGCCATTCTCTCTAATAGGCTCTTTCTGCCACTACACGTAATAGCCAACCAGCGTTTGTCATAACTAGAAAATAGCCAAAGTTATCAACACAAAACTTTGTTTACACAGTTACAGGTCACGTGGTACAGATGTTATACTCTTTCACCGCTAAACATCTGAGCCAAGATGTTGAGGTTTTCACCGGTTTCGAAATCTTTTCCACCCAAAATGTCATGTATGGTGACCAAAATGACACACCGGTTTTACTGAATTCTTTTATCAACATTTACTATCAACTGCTCCATAACGATTGATGAACTTCCACTCCGGTCTTTATCGTACACACTGTTATGTTCTTCCTTGATTACTCACCATTTCCTCACTGAAGACTCGTTCATTGCATTATCACCATACGCTTGTGTTACTTGTCTATAACGTTCGCTGGCGGAACATTTTCTGCATTCAAAAAATACGAATAAGTTGTTTAGCGCTAGAAAAGGATAACATCTGCATTGAAAACCCGGTACCACGTGACAGTAAATACTTTGATGTCAATGACGTTGAGAAATAGAGTAAGGTAGTGTAACTTTGTAAATAAAGTTTTGTGTTGATAACTTTCGTTATTGTTTAGTTATACCAAATCGTCTGCCATTTTCTGGATGGCCCTCGTACATAATTAGAGAAGATATTGCATTTTATCTAAAAATTATATACTGTGATTTCACCGGAAATACACCCTTAGATGTTCCCTGAATTCATAAAAGACATTTTTAGAGAAAGGTCCTTGTATATGTCGGTGTATGTCGATAGCATAACTTAAAAACATAGAATTTGTTAACTTTTCTTTCTCTATACGCACTATGTACATAGTGTATAGAGAAAGTTTTGCACTCCACCCAAAAATTCGATACCGAGATTTCACCGGAAATATATGTTTTAGGGTCCCCAATATAAAAAAAAAGCATTTTCACAAAAAGGTCCGTGTGTGTGTGTGTCCGTGTGTCCGTATGTCAGTGTGTCCGTGTGCCTGTGAACACGATAACTCAAAAAGAAAAAGTAGCTAAAATACCAAACTTGGTATTTAAGTTTAGTATCTTCCAGGGATGCGACACGAAGATTTTGAGAGAAATCCCCCCACCCCCAACTACCCTTTACATGGAACTTTTTTTGAAAAATTTTATTTTCTCAAAAATGGCTCTAACGATTTTGATTAAAATTTCGTATATTAAACATATTTACCTGACAAATAAAATGTATATATTGAATTTTCTAGGAATAGCCTCTGAAGAGTAGTTTATTCTGGATGAATTTTACGGAAATTTGAATAACTGCTAAACCGTAAGAGATGGACAAAAACTTAATACACAAAAAATGCAGAGCACGTTAAAACACACAATCTATGTTTTCGTGGAGTTCGTCGTTTTTGAGACATTCCTTATTTTTGGTTTCTGCTATGAAAAACATACTTTTTTCATACACTAACTTGTCAACTCCTATCCACATAAACAAAGGAACTTCATTGACATAGCAACCAGCTTTTGACTATAATTTTAACCTATGGTAGTCCCTTATTTCGCTTCTACTTACAAGGAAGCAAATAATAAGCCTATTTCTGTTCATTTTTTCTGATTAGCATAAAGTAAATAGAAGTATAAGCTTTTTAAGAATAATTTGTTGCAGTGATATAGAGAAAGTCATGTGAATGGTTCACATTAGATTTTTTTCTAAGTCGGCGAATGGAGAACCTGGTCCGTAGCCAGACATGAACGTGAGGAAGTGGACCATATGTAGGGCTGACACTCCCCTAGGACTTACAAGTGGATGTCTAGGGGTCAGAAGTTTGTCGGGGAGCCAACGGCACGAAACCACAGAATGGAGAACCTGGTCCGTACCCAGACATGAGTGTGAGGAAGTGGATCATATGTAGGAATGACACTCCCCAAGGACTTACAAATGGATGTCTATGGGTCAGAAGTATGTCAGGGAGCCAACAGCACGAAACAACAGAATGGAGAACCTGGTCCGTAGCCAGACATGAGTATAAGGAAGTGGAGCATATGTAGGACTGATACTCCCCTAGGACTTACAAGTGGATGTCTAGGGGTCAGAAGTCTGTCGGGGAGCCAACAGCACGAAACAACAGAATGGAGAACCTGGCCCGTAGCCAGACATGAGTGTGAGGAAGTGGATCATATGTAGGACTGACACTCCCCTAGGACTTACAAGTGGATGTCTAGGGGTCAGAAGTCTGTCGGGGAGCCAACAGCACGAAACAACAGAATGGAAAACCTGGGCCGTAGCCAGGCATGAGTGTGAGGATGTGGATCATATGAAATGTAAGCGAAATGGAGGATAGGAAAGGTGATGATGGAGCAACTGATGGCATGAGTGGCAGGGGAAACCGGAGGACCCGGATTAAAACACGCCCAGACGTCGCTTCGCTTGGAATCGAACCCGAACATAGTTAAGTAGTAAAGTAAAATTGGTACCTTCCAAGGATTAAGTGTTATTATTGTTATTATTTTTATTGAATCTCCATTTATTAACCGTATGTTAGGGTTAGTGGCCCCCCCCCCCCCATGGGTTACCATACTGGCCTCTAAAATCCAACATTGCAGGTTCCTATCTGGTGGAGTACGATAGCTTTTTTGGGACGCGAACAGTCCTTGGCAAGGCTCTCTTCGGAAGGGAAGTAAAGTCATGGCCCCGGGTAATGTTTATTTGCTTCTTCAGAACACTTTGAAAACCAAGGTTCCTAGACTGATTGTCGCCATTTCTCGTTCGGAAGTCACGATTTTCTCATACACTGCCACGACGAGCTGATTCCTCGCCACATAACAAACTCAGGAACTAGAAATTCAAATCCGATCAAGGAAACATCGTAACAATGCCCTGTGCTCTACTTAGAACTTACAGGAAATAACTTACTTATGTTAGGCTTATAATTTTACTTCCTCTAGACGTACTATGTACACAGTGTATAGAGAAGGTATTGTATTGCACCCAAAAATTCCATACTGAGATTTCACTGGAAATATATGCTTTAGGGTGCCCTGAATCCAAAAAAAAAATAAGCTTTTTTAGAAAAAGTTCCGTGTGTGTATCTCTCCGTGTTTTTGTGAACACGATAACCCAAAAACGAAAAGTCGATAAAATACCAAACGTGGTATATAAGTTTAGTATTTTCCAGGGATGCTACACGAAGATTTGAGGAAAATAACCCCACCCCTAACTACTACATGGAAACATTTTGCATAACTGGTAAACCGTAAGACATAGACAAAACCTTACTACACAAAAAATCTGATGTTTTCCATTCACATGACTTTCTCTACATATCTGTGGTTAAACAGCTTATGCTTCTATTTACCTCATGCTAATCGAGAACAAATTAGCAGAAATAGTCTTATTACGTGCTTCCTTGTAAGTCGAAGCGAAATAAGGGAGTACCATAGGTTAAAGTGGTAGTCAAAAGATGATTGCTATATAACTGAAGTTCCTTTGTTTGTATGGATACGAGTTGACAAATTCCTGTATTAAAAAAGTATGTTTTTCAAAGCTGAAACGAAAAACCATGAATATCTTAAAAATTATAAATTCCACGAAAAAACTGTATATAACATAAATTGAGTGCTTTATCGTAAGCTACATTTTCTGTATGGTAAGGTTTTGTCCATCTCTTACGGTTTAGCAGTTATACAAAATTCTGTAAAATTCATCCAGAATAAAGCAGCGTTCAGAGGCTATTCCCAGAAAATTCAAGATATACATTTTATTTGTCAGGTAAATACCTTTAATAAACGATATTTTAATGAAAATCGTTAGAGCCATTTTTAAGAAAATCAAAATTTTCGAATTTTTTGCATGTAAAGGGTAGTTTGGGGTTGGGGGATTCTCTTGAAAATCTTCTTGTCGCATCCTTGGAGGATACCAAACTTAAATACCAAGTTTGGGCTTTAGCGGTCTTCTCGTTTTTGAGCTATGCTGTCCACAGACACACACACACGGACCTTTTTGTAAAAAAAATGCTTTTTTTGGACTCGGGGGTCCTAAAATATGTATTTCCGGTGTATTCTTGGTGTCGAATTTTTGGCTGGAATACAATAGTTCCTCTATACACTATGTACATAGTACGTATAGAGAAAGTAAAAATGTAAATAAACAGAATTTGTGTCAAATGCATTTTTACGTAGAGTTGGCCATGTTTGGAATATTGTTTCCGTTTTAAAATACTCTAAAACATTTCACATACCTATGGGAATTTGTCAACTCCCGGCAATGCAAAGAAAGGATTTCAACCACATGGCAACCTGTTTTAAAATATTTGACTGTCACTTTAACCTAGTGTATTTCTTTATTATTTTTCTACTTACAAGAAAACCTTTCTGTTAATGTTTATCTTGATTATCATGAAGTAGATAGAAGAATAAGCTTTCAAACAATAATTTGTTATAGAGATATAGAGAAAGCCACGCGAGTGGAACATATCCGTCTTTTATACATACAACAATAGCATACATAACCTACAATAACAAAATGTACAGTAAGATAACATATAAAATCATAATATTTGGTTCAACAATATAACACACTAGAAAACGAAAAAATAGCATTAATAAGCTTTTCAAAGTGTTTTAAACATCACGTAAACTTTAAATTACAATATAGTAAGAGGTTTATAATTGTATTACAGTTATATAATTCAATAAAATCTACTTTTGTGAAGAACGAGACAATCAAATGCAGTGTTACACAATGAAACACACTGTCAACACCTGGAGAGAGAGGGAGGGGGAGAGAGAGAGACAGAAAGCCAATTTTAAATCGTTCAAACTAATGACAAATTTGCCATGCCCAGAAGGAAAGTGATTGAATACATGGTTGGTTATAAACACCTCCAAGAATACGAAAAGCTACGCTTTACATAGAAACACTTTCGACTTTAGTGATTTCCTCAAAAATATCCCTAAGAAGTTTGATTAAAGGACCGTGTGTTAAAGATAGTTTTATGACAAAGAAAATGCACATCTTGAATTTTCTGGTAATGGCCTCTGAAGATGAAGTTCGCGTAAACCGTAACATATATAGAAATCTTACTACACAAAAATACAGATGTTAATTTAATTGTTTTTTTTTCACACAAGCTGTGTGTAGGACATGATTTGGATAGGTAGAATGAGACTGAAAACTTCAATGCCATTGCCGGGATTTGAACCACGGATCTCCCGGTCTGTAGCACTGAGCTACCATGGCATCATGCCGATACGCAATTAAATTGACCATAATAGTTTGGCTATTCTATGAAACCTAAAATACAACATTGCAAGTCGCCATTGGGGTTGTCATCTCAAAATGATTTGAGATCACCTTGTGGGAAACATGCGAGTCAGTTGAGAAATTCAATGAGACACCGGGAGATCCGTGGTTCAAATCCCGGCTATGGCATTAAACTTTTCAGTCTAACTCTACCTATCCAAATGAAGGTCTCATTAAACCACACAAGTTGTCATATATACATCTATTGTGGTGCTAAGAAGCGTATTTCAAATACAACCACTTAGCAACCAGCTTTTAAAAGATGTGACTATCACTTTATTCTAGTGTATTCCCTTCTACTTACATGGAAGCAAGTAATAAGACAATTTGTGCTAATGTTTTTCTCGATTATTATAAATTAGATACAAGAATAAGCTTTTTAACAAGAATGTGTTACAGCGATATGGAGAAAGTTATGTGAATGGAACACATTAGATTTTTGTATGGTTTCCCACATTGTACATACGTGCTAGAAAAAGTAAAAAAATGCTAAACTATGAGTAAATGAAAATAGGAGCTATTCGCTGGGGACTATTTCACAACGTAACTGAGAAGTGCACCTGTCAAATAAATAACAAAACAATGTGTTAAGTACACTGATATTGGAGAACTTTGTTATAATAACGTACGTAAACAGGGCACTAACGCGTATTAACACTTTCATGTTTTGTATCCATTACTGTAAACATCTGTCTGCTGCTGGATAAAAGCTCAAACCTGATACTTTCTCTTCTCTTACTAACCTTATTCTTCTACCTACTTGATGATAATCCAATAAACGTTACATGCTACTCGTAATGCTAGAAATGGTTTCATTCACATGGCCTTCTCGGCCAATCTGCAACAAACTATTCCTAAAAATCACATTACTTTCTCTACATCTCTGTGACAAATTAATGTTAAAACTTTTATTTCTCTATGCTAATAAAAGTAAACATAAGCAGAATCAATGTGATTACTACCTTCCTTGCAAGTGGAAGGGAAACAAGAAAATGCACAGGCTAATGTCATAGTCTCGTTCATTAATATGTGCTTCCTAGGAGTAAAGAAACGAGAAGCGAGAAAACTTAAAGTGGCTTAAAACTGAAACGAATAATCCGGAATGACTGCCTCCATGGTCGAGCTGTCAGCAAGCTGACTTCACATCCAGAGGTCACGGGTTCGATTCCCGGCTGTGGCGGAGAAATTTCTTTAACTAGAATTATTTGCTATCCCCCACAGAGTCTGGGAGGATGTATGTGAGGAAAATAAAACAATTTAAACTCAACGTAAAGACGACGAGTTATCTCTAAAGCAAACCCCCCTTCCCCCGATATCACCTTACATGTTAAAGGGGGATGTATAAATAAAACAATAAAAAAAAATTACCGGGAATATCTCGAAAACGGTTATCTCTACAAAAATGTATGTGACATAAATTATGTGTTTTAATGAGATTGCATTTTTTGTGTATTTCTTGCGGTTTACCAGTTATACAACATTCAACCACAATGAAGAGGTCTATCTCAGGAAAGTCAACATATACATTTCGTTTGTCAAAAATATCTTAAAGATAAGATATATAAATCAAAATCGTTGGAACCAATTTCCAGAAGATAAAAAGTTTGGAAAAAAAGTTCCATGTACAGAATAGTTTGGGGTGGGGGGATTTGTTGAAAATCTTCGTGTCGCATACTTGGAAGATACTGAACTTAAACACCAAATTTGGTATTTAACCGAATTTTCGTTTTTGACGCTCACTAGGACATGTTTCTAAAAATGCTTTTTCCGGATACAGGTGACCTCAAAACATATATTTCTAATGAAATTTCATCATTGCATTTTTGGGTAGCATACAATACTTTCTGTATCAACTATTTACATTGTAAGAGGTGAAATCTTCCTGATGACATATTAACTGTAAATGTTTCCGGCTTCTATGGATTGACTCCAACATATGCACCAGCTTCATCTGATGGTAAACTGATCACTTGAAAGTGCCCATCACTCTGACACTAAACATACGTGATTCTGGACTTTTAAGTTATCAGTTTACCTTGAAGACGTGTTTGAGCACATCTTGGAAACGTTGCAATCAACCTGGTTAGAGGCAGAGAACAGTTAAAGCTAACAAAACATGTGATGTACTACATTCACATGAGTTTCTCGGCCTCTTCTCCAATAAACTATTGTTAAAAGTCGGATGTGTTCCATTCATTTGACTTTCTCTACAGTTCTACAACTAATTATTGTTATTATACACCTTATTCTTGTACCTACTGCATGCTAATCGAGATAAACGTTAACCAGAAATGGTCTTATTGCTTGCTTCCTTGTAAGTAGAAGAGAATATGGCTAAAGCGATAGTCAAAATTTTAAAAGCTGGTTTTCGCTGTTTACTTGGCCAAAGTTTTAAATATTTTAAACCCGCATTGCGGTACAATAGCCATGTTTATTTCATGTTCTTAATTTGTATCTTTGATATTCTTCTGTGTAAGAACACGTCTTTTCTCGTAATTTTTATGATTTCATTTTAGTACTCCTTGGTTACATTTTGAGGAGACAGAATTTCGTTGCTGTTTTGTTTTCTCGTCAGTCGATTCCTCATATGGCGACGAGTTGTTTAATTTTGTATTAATAACCTGTTTTAGCGACCTTTTTACAGTTCTCCTTCTGACCTTGTTGACGAAGGAGGTCCTGCATTGATTCTCCCCCTGCTATTTGCGTAAGGGATTGAGGTAATACTTCTTATAAATACCTCGTCAGGTTTCGATTTGATATTGCGTCGGAGAATAGGGCAGTTATAATCTTCGGCAAGATAATTGAGTTTCCGGGGAATTGTTGAAGTTGTTGTCCGGAACATCCTAGTCCAAGTGAGAAACAAAGTGAATTACGTGAAAGAGAAAGATACAAAATAAAGTGAATATTTCGAGGAGAACAATAAATTTCGTTGGAAATACAATCTCTAAATTAAATGATATTCAGTTTATTTAAAAGAAAAAAAAAGGGCTATTGTTCAAATTGAAACTATTTTGAAGTTGGAAAGTTGTAAATAAAGAGGAGTTTTGTTTGAAAGAAAAAGAAGATTTCTTTTTTTGTAGTTTAACGTCCTTTAACCTGGTTTGGTCATATCGGACGATGAATGCAATTTATGATATGATGTTCAAATGATCTCGGGGTCCATGGAGCTTAAAGTTACTCGACATTCGTCTTCTCAGGATAAGGGAAAACCCCGAAAAAAACCTTACCCTTTAACTCACCCTAAGCTAGATTCGAACTCACGACCTTTTGAACGCGAGGCAGATATGCTACCACTACGCTATGTTCCTACTACAAGTAAGTTGCTGCACTATTTACGCGCCCTGGGTACAAGAGTTCTCAAGAAGTGCTCTACCGACTGGACATGGCCCTGGGTAGCTAGAGCTCCCAACACCCTGCTGCAACCCGAAACCAACACCAAGCAATATCTCGGAAATGGTCGAACAAATGTATTAAACTTAAATTGTTATTTTAATGAGATCTACAATTTTTGTATAGTAGGTTTTTGGTTTATATCTTACGGTATACCAGTTAAACAAAATTTATCGAAAATGAGGAGTTCTTCAGACGGTGTTTCCATAACATTGAAGATATACATTTATTTGCCATGTAAATATCTTTAATATACGGTATATTAGTCAAAATCGTTAAAGCTACTTTGCAGAAAAAGAACGTTTTTGAAAGTTTATTCCTTGTAAAGGATAGTTTGAGGTGTGGAGAATTTCCTCAAAAGCTTCGTGTCGCATCCCTGGAAGATTCTAAACTTAAATACTAAGTTTGGAAAAAACGATAACTAAAAAACAAAAAGTTGGTAAATAACAAATTTGGTATTTAAGTTCAGCATCTTCCAGGGATACGACACGAAGATTTTGAGAAAAGTCCCTCCCCACCCAAAACTACCCTTTACATAGTAAGACATTTTTGAAATTTTTTGTTTTCTCAAAAATGGCTCTAACGATTTTGATTAAAATGTCGTATATTTAAGAGATTTACATGAGAAATGATAATTAAATTTTGAATTTTCTGGGAATGGCCTGTGATGATCTCTTTATTACACATGCTTTTTTATACTTTTTGCATAACTGGTAAATGTTAGACAAAAACTTACAGCATAAAAACAAATGTAGATCTCGTTAAAACACACAACGTTTTTCTTGTAGAGCTGCCTGTTTTACAGATATTCCTTGTTATTGGTTTCAGTTTTAAGAAACTTATACTTTTCTCATACAAACAAAGGAACATCAGTAACACAGCAACCAGCTTTTGACTATCACTTTAACCTATGGTACTCCCTTATTTCTCTTCTACTTACAAGGAAGCAAGTAATAAGACTATTTCTGTTAATGTTTATCTCGGTTAGCAGGAAGTAATAGTAAGAATAAAGAGAAAGTGATGTGAACGTGACAAACATGAGAGTTTTATTTCTCGCCTTGCACATGAGAGAGTGAAACAAAGCCCTGATAAATCACTCAGGCTGAAAAACCCCGGTGGCATGTATTGTAGCGTTGTCTTTGAAATGATTTATTTGATCGATCTGTAGCAAAGACACCGAGATTATTGTAGCACGGGCTCATTGCCAGTGGTCGGCTCTTTTCATTGTCATGTACACCTCGCCGGAACTGGTCTCGTGCAACCTCCAACTGTGTTCCACTCACTAGCTCTTCCTTTCATTCAACTCTTATCATGCTAATTAGCAGAATTAGGCTCCTTGTAAGTAGAAGGGAAATAAGAAAATACTCAGGATAAAGCAATAGTCATCGTTTAAAACACAGTCCCTATGTGAAAAACTTGAAATTCTAATCTCTTTGCTTTCCAGAAAAAAATCAAACGAGAAGTTAGAAGGAAGGTGTCTTCCTATTTTTTTTATTTTTTTTTTAATGATTTATTGATCGATCAGCGCTCTACAGATCATTGATTTTAGACATTATTTACCTACATGGTACTGAATAACATTGGGCTCCTCATCAGAAGGTACAGAAGATGTTGTAAGAGCGACTCTTGGTGCGAGTTGAAAGCTGGATGTTCTGCTAAGAGAATGGCTCCAGTCAGCTTGCTGTGCAAACTGTTCGGCTTGTGACTGTTGGATGTTGCTGTGAGAGCTGGTAGGCGACTCTTGGTGCGAGTTGATAGCTGGATGTTCTGCCAACTTGTTCTGTCAGCTTGCTGTGAAACTGTTCGGCTTGTGACTGTTGGATGTTGCTGATTCTCTATGTAGTTGACTGTTTCTGGTGCATTCCTTGAGATTCGCAATATTATGTCTTGATTTCGGAAGGACTGGTTCCTCCCCAAATATGGTAGCAGAGGTCCTAATAGAGTCGTGCAAAGTAGTGTGCAGTCTTTTGGTTTGAGTGAAGATCTTTTGTTGAGGAGAGGGCAGAACTTTGCTAGTCTTGCTCCGGCTAGTTTCAGTTTGATGAGGAGAGAGCAGAGCTTTGTCAGTCTTGCTCGGGCTAGTTTCAGTTTGTTGAGAGGGCAGAGCTTTGTCAGTCTTGCTCGGGCTAGTTTCAGTTTGTTGAGGAGAGAGCAGAGCTTTGCCAGTCTTGCTCGGGCTAGTTTCAGTTTGTTGAGGAGAGAGCAGAGCTTTGCCAGTCTTGCTCGGGGTAGTTTCAGTTTGTTGAGGCGAGGGCAGAGCTTTGTCAGTCTTCCTCGAGCTAGTTTCAGTTTGTTGAGAGGGCAGAGCTTTGCCAATCTTGCTCGGGCTAGTTTCAGTTTGTTGAGGAGACAGCAGAGCTTTGCCAGTCTTGCTCGGGCTAGTTTCAGTTTGTTGAGGCGAGAGCAGAGCTTTGCCAGTCTTGCTCGGGGTAGTTTCAGTTTGTTGAGGAGAGAGCAGAGCTTTGTCAGTCTTGCTCGGGGTAGTTTCAGTTTGTTGAGGCGAGAGCAGAGCTTTGCCAGTCTTGCTCGGGGTAGTTTCAGTTTGTTGAGGAGACAGCAGAGCTTTGCCAATCTTGCTCGGGGTAGTTTCAGTTTGTTGAGGAGACAGCAGAGCTTTGCCAGTCTTCCTCGAGCTAGTTTCAGTTTGTTGAGAGGGCAGAGCTTTGCCAGTCTTCCTCGGGCTAGTTTCAGTTTGTTGAGAGGGCAGAGCTTTGTCAGTTTTGCACGGGCTAGTTTCAGTTTGTTGAGGAGAGAGCAGAGCTTTGCCAGTCTTGCTCGGGCTAGTTTCAGTTTGTTGAGGAGAGAGCAGAGCTTTGTCAGTCTTGCTCGGGCTGGTTTCAGTTTGTTGAGAGGGCAGAGCTTTGCCAATCTTGCTCGGGCTGGTTTCAGTTTGTTGAGAGGGCATAGCTTTGCCAATCTTGCTCGGGCTAGTTTCAGTTTGTTGAGAGGGCAGAGCTTTGCCAGTCTTGCTCGGGCTGGTTTCAGTTTGTTGAGGAGAGAGCAGAGCTTTGCCAGTCTTGCTCGGGCTGGTTTCAGTTTGTTGAGGAGAGAGCAGAGCTTTGTCAGTCTTGCTCGGGCTAGTTTTAGTTTGTTGAGGAGAGAGCAGAGCTTTGTCAGTCTTGCTCGGGCTGGTTTCAGTTTGTTGAGAGGGCAGAGCTTTGCCAATCTTGCTCGGGCTGGTTTCAGTTTGTTGAGAGGGCATAGCTTTGCCAATCTTGCTCGGGCTAGTTTCAGTTTGTTGAGAGGGCAGAGCTTTGCCAGTCTTGCTCGGGCTGGTTTCAGTTTGTTGAGGAGAGAGCAGAGCTTTGCCAGTCTTGCTCGGGCTGGTTTCAGTTTGTTGAGGAGAGAGCAGAGCTTTGCCAATCTTGCTCGGGCTAGTTTCAGTTTGTTGAGAGGGCAGAGCTTTGCCAGTCTTCCTCGGGCTAGTTTCAGTTTGTTGAGAGGGCAGAGCTTTGCCAGTCTTCCTCGGGCTAGTTTCAGTTTGTTGAGGCGAGGGCAGAGCTTTGCCAGTCTTGCTCGGGCTGGTTTCAGTTTGTTGAGGAGAGAGCAGAGCTTTGCCAGTCTTCCTCGGGCTAGTTTCAGTTTGTTGAGAGGGCAGAGCTTTGCCAGTCTTGCTCGGGCTGGTTTCAGTTTGTTGAGGAGAGAGCAGAGCTTTGCCAGTCTTGCTCGGGCTGGTTTCAGTTTGTTGAGGAGAGAGCAGAGCTTTGCCAATCTTGCTCGGGCTAGTTTCAGTTTGTTGAGAAGAGAGCAGAGCTTTGCCAGTCTTCCTCGGGCTAGTTTCAGTTTGTTGAGAAGAGAGCAGAGCTTTGCCAGTCTTCCTCGGGCTAGTTTCAGTTTGTTGAGGAGAGGGCAGAGCTTTGTCAGTCTTGCTCAGGCTAGTTTCAGTTCGTTGAGAGGGCAGAGCTTTGCCAGTCTTCCTCGGGCTAGTTTTAGTTTGTTGAGGAGAGGGCAGAGCTTTGTCAGTCTTGCTCAGGCTAGTTTCAGTTCGTTGAGAGGGCAGAGCTTTGCCAGTCTTGCTCGGGCTAGTTTTAGTTTTTTGAGAGGGCAGAGCTTTGCCAGTCTTGCTCGGGCTAGTTTTAGTTTGTTGAGAGGGCAGAGCTTTGCCAGTCTTCCTCGGGCTAGTTTTAGTTTGTTGAGGCGAGGGCAGAGCTTTGTCAGTCTTGCTCGGGCTAGTTTTAGTTTGTTGAGGCGAGGGCAGAGCTTTGCCAGTCTTGCTCGGGCTAGTGTGGGTTTCCATGTGAGTCGTCGATCCAGGAGTACACCGAGATATTTCACTGTTTCCGTCTCAGGATGTGTGTTTCGCTGCGAGCGTTGCTGGTGGTGGATAGTTCTGTCTGCATAGTGCTTTACGTTTTTGCTGGTTGAGCGAAGTACGCCAGTTATCTAGCCAGGGTATAATTAAGTGTCCTCCTATTTCAGAAAAGTTTAAGAAGCTAAAACTGAAATCCATAATACAAATATCTCGAAAACAATTAAGTCTACCAAAAAGGTATGTGATATAAATTGTGTGTTTTATAGACATCTAAATTTTTTGTGTAGCAGGTTTTTGAATATCTCTGACGGTTTACTAGTTAGGTACCCAGAATGAAGAGGTCCTCAGAGGCTATTCCCAGAAAATCCAAGATATACATTTCCCTTGTCATAAAGCTTTCTTAAACATACGGTATTTTAATCAAAATCGTTAGAGCCATTTTTGAGAAAATGAAAATTTTCGAAAAATGTTCTATGTATAGGGTAGTTTAGGGTGGAGAGATTTTCTTGAAAATGTTCCTGTCGCATCTTTGGAAGATACAGAGTTAAGTACCAAATTTGATGTTTAACCTACTTTTCGTTTTTGGGCTGCGCTGCGCAGACACTCATACACAGACGGACCTGTTTCTAAAAATGCCTTTTTGAACTCATAGGTCTTGAAGACACGTATTGTTCATGATGTACATTAATGCTCTTCCTAATTTATTCACAGTTGTTATTCAGAGACATACATACTTGCAGATGATATTATCAATTCAAGAACAGATACATTGAACTGAGTTATCTAATAGTGTCCAAATATTGTATAATGCTAATAATTTGTTGTAAATATTTCAAAAACAGAGACATTACATTTTAGCTTAAGGAGAACAAATTCAGATGACCATGTAATCTTCAGTAAGATTTGTTTAGGTTACGAATACTTAAGTCCAAATTAGATTAGAAAGCATTCTGTCGGTTCGTTTAGGGCAGGAAGCCACTGAACATAGAACCTGTCAAGGCATATACATGTATACATATCTTTATATACTACGGGAAAAGAAAACAACGTATAAAGCTCTAGTGCTAAAAGCTTGGGTTACAAAAACAGTAGAATAGACATATAATCACACCATTTGCTTTTAAGGCCTATACGCCACTGGACTTTTTACTTTCTCCATACGCACTATGTACATAGTGTATAGAGAAAGTATTGCACTCCACCAAAAATTTGATACCGAGATTTCACCGGAAATATATGTTTTAGGGTCCCCAATATCCAAAAAAAGCATTTTCACAAAAAAGTCCGTGTGTCTGTGTGTGTGTGTGTGTGTGTGTCCGTGTGTCTGTGAACACGATAACTCAAAAACGAAAAATTAGTAAAATACCAAACTTGCTATTTAAGTTTAGTATCTTCCAGGGATGCGACACGAAAATTTTGAGAAAAATCCCCCCACCCCCAACTACCCTTTACATGGAACTTTTTTCGAAAATTTTGATTTTCTCAAAAATGGCTCTAACGATTTTGATTAAAATTTCGGATATTAAACATATTTACCTGACAAATGAAATGTATATCTTGAATTTTCTGGGAATAGCCTCTGAAGAGTAGTTTATTCTGGATGAATTTTACTAAATTTTGAATGACTGCTAAACCGTAAGAGATGGACAAAAACTTACTACACAAAAAATGTAGAGCACTTTAAAATACACAATTTATGTTATATACAGTTTTTTCGTGTAGTTCGTCGTTTTTGTGACATTCCTTATTTTTGGTTTCTGCTATGAAAAACGTATACTTTTCTCATACAGGAACTTGTCAACTCCTATCCATATAAACAAAGAAACTTCATTGACATAGCAACCAGATTTTGACTATAACTTTAACCTACGGTTGTCCCTTATTTCGCTTCTACTTACAAGGATGCGAGTAATAAGACTATTTCTGCTAATTTTTTCTGATTAGCATAAAGTAAATAGAAGTATAAGCTTTTTAAGAATTATTTGTTGCAGGGATATGGAGAAAGTCATGTGAATGGTACACATCAGATTTTTATTTTTGCATGCACATAAAATAAAGAGTATAAGAATTAGTGTTAAAATGTATAAATAAATATAATTTCATTATATGTAACACTGATGTAATGTCACATGATAGTTTCCTAATTATCGACGTAATAGTTACTGCTAGTAATTATATAAAACTAAAATATGATTATTGTTTTATGTACTCTTCATAAATGTCAACAAATTACAATACATATTTACAAATATGTTATAGAATTTACAATGCAAAAATTTACAACTATGTACTAGTGTGTAAA
Organism: Hymenopus coronatus; assembly: GCA_030762935.1. Classification (NCBI taxonomy): domain Eukaryota; kingdom Metazoa; phylum Arthropoda; class Insecta; order Mantodea; family Hymenopodidae; genus Hymenopus; species Hymenopus coronatus. Next base: position 156,321,588 of record CM060897.1, read on the forward strand.
ATATTAAAGCATCAGGCTTTACACACCTTGTGTCATTGCTAAATACTAAAAAATTTATTTGAAACTTTCGTGCAAGTCAAAGTATAAATCAGTTTAATTTTAATATAACACACACACTAATATACACAAAATGCAATACATTGTAATATTTATAAACACAATGATTATTAACGGTATTGCCAGACAGATTTGTCACTTAAATATTCATCTACAGAGTACAATCATATATTGCAAAGGTACTCCTTAAGAGAGGCCTTAAAAGCCCTGAAATTGCCAACAAAAACTTTGAGATTACTGGGGAGAGCATTAAATAACTTGATTGTTTCATAATATACTCCTTTCTGAAAGCAACGAAGATTGGCATTGGGACGATCAATATATCCGTTTTGACTCGCATGTTTGTATGTCGATTAACTGCATAGAATTTTAAAATGGATAATATATAAGGTGAGGATGCCCAATTTTTTAAATAGTTCTTTGCATGACTGTCTGCTATAAGCATTACAGATTATTCGTATAGCTTTCTTCTGTATCCGGAATATGCATTTACTATCTACTGAATTACCCCAGAATATTATTCTATACTCGATGATCGAGTTTAACTAGACAAAATACACCAAGTTAAGTGTATCGATAAGAACAATATAATTGCATCCTTATGTCGATAGTGATCTGAATGCTCTGTGGTAACCAAGTTTCAGCACTACAAGTTTTTATTGTACAGAGGAGAGCTTTAATATTAACTTATGGAGCTTCACCCAGGACTCATTGTATACCAGTTTTTATTCAATCTGGTATACTTACTTTACGTTCTGCCCTGCCTCAAGATGTTACTACCTCTCACATAATTACCCAACTTGTAAAAACTTAAACGTTTATATACCTAAAAGTAAATATAGTCTAAGTTTCTCATTGGAACTTTTTAACTCCTTACCTAAGACATTTTGTGTTTCAGATCAATATTGATGGTTGATCCTCTATGTGCTGTTGACGGGTTTTATAATACAAATATGTGACGATAAATTGTACATTAGACAGGCAGTCAACAATAGTTGCATTCATTATACGATCTATCTATTTCTGATGAAATTTGGGTACAATAGCTTCTCTATAGACTATGTACATAGTACGTGTAGAAAAAGTAAAAATGGTCTAAAATGTTAACGTCCATTATTGAAAATGGCGATTTATTGATTTCAATTAACTACTATGGTTACCATAACAACACTGAAGTTCACGACATAAACAGTAATAGAATTCGTTCATTGATATAAGATTTAGTATGCCATGTTATAATTATTTCCTTAAATAAAGGTAAATAAAGTATTGTAGTCAACAAAGTAGATTTATTGATTCCCTGCGGTCATCTAACTTGACATACGAGATAATAAAGCTTCACTTTGCACCTAATTAAATAATATTGTGGTGGTTTAAAGCTTGGGTGACTTTAGAAAGAAGCTATACGTGGTGTGATAAAAAAATATATCTGATGTGTTACACTCACATGACTTTCTCTAGCCGTTCTACAAACTTCTTACATAAGATTATTCTTCTTTCTGCACAATGTTCTTATTACTTAGTTCCTTATAAGTAGGAAGAAAATAAGGGAATACACTAGGCTAAATCGATAGTCAAATGTTTTAAAAGCTGTCGTTATGCGATTGTCATTACAAATCGCTTCTTTTCTTGGCCAGGAGTAGAACAAAAGAAAAACGGACACTCCCGTCTGATAAAAGTATAAGTACTTCACAACTGAAACTAATAACAACGAATTCCTCGAAAACGGTAAGCTCCACGAAAAAAATGTATATGACGTAAATTATGTATTTTAACAAGGCCTACATTTTTTGTAAAGTAAGTTTGTGTCTATCTCTTACGGTTTATTAGTTATGCCAAATTAAGCAAACTTCATCCAGAATAAACAGGTCTTTAGAAGCTATTCCCAGAAAATTCAAGATATACATTCTATTTGTCAGGTAGATATCTTTAATATACGATATTTTAATCAAAATCGTTAGAGCCATTTTTAAGAAAATCAACATTTTCGAAAAAAGTTCCATGTAAAGGGTAGTTTGGGTGGGGGGATTTTTCTCAAAATCCTTGTGTCGCATCCCTGAAAGATACTGAACTAAAATACCAAGTACGTTTCTTTTTTGAGTTATCGTGTTCACAGACACACGGACACACACACACACGGACCATTTTCGGGAAATGCTTTTTTTTTTATTCAGGGGTCCTAAAACATGTATTTCCGGTGAAATCTCGACATCGAATTTTTTGGTGGAATACAATACTTCTATATCCCTATGTACATTGTACATACGGGGCAAGAGAAAGTAACAAGCGTCTTATTCAACCGATTTTCAAATATTTCGTTTTATTTTGTAGGTACACATGTTCCTGATGTGTGTTTGCATTTTCAGCGCTTTTAAATACTTAGTTTATTATTGACAGTTATACGTGTTTTCGAAGGCTCAGCAAATTTGCTTGAAAAAATGGAGTACATGTTGGAAATGTTGGCTGTGGCTTTTAGCAAATGTGCTTGAGTAAGAGAAGGGGTTTCGGCGTTTGAAGGAGGTCGAGAAGACTGAAGACATCAATCACTGACGAAGATGTAAAGAAATGCTCTGCCATATGATTATACAAGCATACTACCTACAAGCTATGCGCCATTTGCATGAAGTACTCCAAACAAAACGACCAAAATTTTCACAAAACGAGCGGAGATAGTGCTCCTGCTTACACCTCAACGCTTCTTCATGATTTTTTGGCAAAAACTAGAAACGTCATGTTGCCTCAGCCACGTTGTTCGCCGGACATGGCCCCCTGCGACCTATTTCTGTTCCCGAGGCTGATGAAAACATGTTTAGCCATTACTAGTTAGCTAAAAACAGAATCGCAGAACACCATAAAGAAAAGAGAGTTCCAGAGTTCCTTCCAAGATTGGAAAAAGTGTATTATATCTGACGGAGTTTATTTTGAAGGGCACAAGGTTCTTCTAGATGCATAAGTAAATATTGTTTAAAAAAAACAAAGATTTCCCTTAGGTATTTCTACTTTCTCTACACAAGAAGGTAAACCATTCCACCCAAAATGTTGATACTGAGATTTTACCAGAAATACACGTTTAAGGGTCCCCTGTATCCAAGATAAGCATTTTCAGAAAAATATCCGTGTTTGTTCGTGTGTGTCCGTATCTGTGAACACGATAACTCAAAAACCAAAAGTCAGTAAAATAACAAACTTGGTATCTAAGTTTAGTATCTTCCACGGATGCGACACGAAGATTTTGAGAAAAATTCCCCCTCCCCAAACTAAACTTTACATGGAAAAAATGGTTCTAACGATTTTGATTAAATTTACCGTATATTGAAGATATTTTATATATCAAACAAAATGTATTTCTTGAATTTTCTGGGAATTGCCTCTGAAGACCTCTTTACTCTCAATGAATTTTGTGTAACTAGTAAACCGTAAGAGATAGACAAAATCTGACTACACAAAACATCTGATATGTTCCACTCACATGACTTTCTCTAGCTGCTCTACAAACAAACTTCTTACAAAAGTTTATGCTTCTTTCTACACAATGCTAATCGAGATAAACATCAGCAGAATGTTCTTATTACTTAGTTCCTTATAAGTAGAAGGCAACTAAAGGAATGTGCTATGCTAAAGTGATAGTCAAATGTTTTAAAAACTAGCGATTGTTACTGCAGATCACTTCTTTGCTTGGCCAGGAGTAAAACAAAACAAAAACGGACACTTCCTGTCTGAGAAAAGTGTAAATACTTTACAACTGAAAATAATAAAAAGGAAAAACTCAAAAACGGCCAACTCCACGAATATAACTTCAATTGTGTGTTTTAACGAGCTGTACATTTTTCTATCTCTAACAGTTTAACAGTTATTCAAAATTCCGCAAAATTATTCCAGAATAAAGGTTAAATCAGAGGCTTTTCCCACAAAATCGAGAATATACATTTTGTTTGTCACATAAATATCTTAAATATAAGAGATTTTAATCAAAATTGTTTGAGCCATTTTTGAGAAAATCAACATTTTGGAAAAATAATTCATGTAAAGGGTAGTTGGGGGTGGGGAAATTTTCTCGAAAAACTTCGTGTTGCATCCTTGGAAGATACTAAACTTAAATACCAAGTTTGGTATTTAAGGGTATTTTCGTTTTTGAGCTCTGCTGCCCACAGACACACATATACACGGACAGTTTTCTAAAAATGCTTTCTTTTGGATTCAGAAGTTCTCAAGACATATATTTCCGGTGAAATCTCGGTATTAAATTTTTGGGTGCAATACAATACCTTCTCTATACAGTATGTACATAGTACGTGTAGAGAAAGTAAAATGTAGATCTCATTAAAACATACAGTTTGTTAACTTATTTTTGCAGAGTAAACCGCCACTTATACTTTTTTGCTAACGCGGAACATCCTCCTTCTCCTTTGTTTACTCCTGGCAAGCAAAGAGAATGGAATTTCAATTATTTCACAAAGCGACCGGCTTGTAAAGGACGACACAATCTCTTTAAGCCTGTGAATTTTCTTATTTCCCTTCTGCTTACAAGGAAGCAAGTAAAGAGACTATTTCTGTTAATGTTTATATCGATTAGCATGAAGAATATAAAAGCATAAGCTTTTTAACTATAATTTGTTACAGACGTGTAGAGAAAGTCATGTGAATGAAACCTGTCAGATTTGTTTTTATCACACCTTGTGTGTGAAGAGAATGTTTTAACTGGATAAGTTGGTAATGATTATTATAGGTGGCAGTTTTGTTTCCCAATAAGGTCTTTGGCTGCCCTTAGCGCTTGAGAATGGCAATACATGAATAAGTGAAAAAGGGGCCCAGTGTAAACAGACGGTCAAAGGAAAGTACTTGCACCTTTGTAACTGGGAGTTTATTTTTATGGCAAAGGACATTTTAATGGCTACCTCAATCAAGTTATTTTACTGGGTACCCATGTTTGTTTGTTTTTCTTTTTCTCTGATGATAAATCCGCTCTAATCTGTGTCAAAGCCATCGACCCCGACATGAAATAGGCAATGCTACAAAATTATTGAAGCAGCTCGTGCACATGTAAATGAACGATGAATAATTTGCTGAACAAACAGCACAAAAATGTCGCTACGTTTTGTACCGCATGTTGTTTACCTTTGTGCTCTAACTTGTTTATTCCTATTCACCTGACATCTTTTGTGTAAATTAGACTTGCTGATTTTGTGTACAATAGCGATGGGCACAGACACGGAGTATCAATCAATATTTTTACTTTCTCTACGTGCATACAGAACGTTTCCTTTTTTGTAGCTTAACGTCCTTTAACCTGGTTGGTCATATCGGACGATGAATGAAATTGGTGAAATGATACTCAAATGATCTCGGGGTCCATGGAGCTTAACGTCCTTTAACCTGGTTGGTCATATCGGACGATGAATGAAATTGGTGAAATGATACTCAAATGATCTCGGGGTCCATGGAGCTTAACGTCCTTTAACCTGGTTGGTCATATCGGACGATGAATGAAATTGGTGAAATGACACTCAAATGATCTCGGGGTCCATTGAGCTTAACATCCTTTAACCTGATTGGTCATATCGGACGATGAATGATATTGGTGAAATCACACTCAAATGATCTCGGGGTCCATTGAGCTTAACGTCCTTTAACCTGGTTGGTCATATCGGACGATGAATGAAATTGTTGAAATGATACTCAAATGATCTCGGGGTCCATGGAGCTTAACGTCCTTTAACCTGGTTGGTCATATCGGATGATGAATGAAATTGATGAAATGATACACAAATGATCCCGGGGTGCATGTAGCTTAACGTCCTTTAACCTGGTTGGTCATATCGGACGATGAATGAAATTGTTGAAATGATACTCAAATGATCTCGGGGTCCATGGAGCTTAACGTCCTTTAACCTGGTTGGTCATATCGGACGATGAATGAAATTGGTGAAATGATACTCAAATGATCTCGGGGTCCATGGAGCTTAACGTCCTTTAACCTGGTTGGTCATATCGGACGATGAATGAAATTGGTGAAATGATACTCAAATGATCTCGGGGTCCATGTAGCTTAACGTCCTTTAACCTGGTTGGTCATGTCGGACGATGAATGAAATTGGTGAAATGATACTCAAATGATCTCGGGGTCCATGGAGCTTAACGTCCTTTAACCTGGTTGGTCATATCGGGCGATGAATGAAATTGTTGAAATGATACTCAAATGATCTCGGGGTCCATGGAGCTTAACGTCCTTTAACCTGGTTGGTCATATCCGACGATGAATGAAATTGGTGAAATGATACTCAAATGATCTCGGGGTCCATGTAGCTTAACGTCCTTTAACCTGGTTGGTCATATCGGACGAGGAATGAAATTGTTGAAATGATACTCAAATGATCTCGGAGTCCATGGAGCTTAACGTCCTTTAACCTGGTTGGTCATATCGGACGATGAATGAAATTGATGAAATGGTATTCAAATGATCTCGGGGTCCATGTAGCTTAACGTCCTTTAACCTGGTTGGTCATATCGGACGAGGAATGAAATTGGTGAAATGATACTCAAATGATCTCGGAGTCCATGTAGCTTAACGTCCTTTAACCTGGTTGGTCATATCGGACGATGAATGAAATTGGTAAAATGATACTCAAATGATCTCGGAGTCCATGTAGCTTAAAGTTACTCGACATTGTCTTCTCAGGATAAAGAAAAACACCGAAAAAAAAAAGTATCCGGGTAACCCACTCGAAGGAGTTTCGAAGTCGTGACCTGTTGAGCGCGAGACAGACACGCTACCACCACACTACCTAGGCAGGCAGAGCTGGTATTGTATTGCACTCAAAAATTCAATTTCCAGGTTTCACTGGAAATATATGCTTTGAGACCCTCTAAATAGAAAAAAAAAAAATTAGAAAAATGTCCGTGTGAGTGTGTGTTTGGGCAGCATTGTTGGGGATAGTTGAGGGTGGGGGCATTTTCTTGAAAATCTTCATGTTACATCATTGGAAGGTACCAAACTTAAATACAAAATTTCGTATTTAACGGACTTTTCGTTTTTAGCTATGCGTTTACAGACACACATACTCACACACGGGAATTTTTGCTAAAAATGACTTTTCTGGATTCAGGGGATCTCAAAACATATATTTCCGGTAAAATCTTGGAATGTAATTTTAGGTGGAATGCTATGCAGTACGTGTAGAGAAAGTAAGAATGATAGCTGAAGGTCAAGTTCTTCAGAAAATGACTTCGGTGATTCCTTAGGACCACCTTATGCTAAATAATCACTGTTGCTAGATTGTAACAGTGCTCTCAAACGTGTATGTTGTTGTACAGACCTTCCTCTCATAAGTGTGTGTCTTATATCTGTCTGTATGTGTGTGTGTACATGTCTGTCTGTGGGCACCAGAGCCCAAAAATGAAAAAATCGTTAAATACCAAACTTGGTGTTTAAGTTTCTGATCTTATAAGGATGCGACACGAAGATATTCAAAAAACTCCCCCAACCCCATCTACTCTTTACATGGAAATATTTTCAAACGTTTTTATTTTCTCAAAAATGGCTCTGACGATTTTGATAATAATATCGTATGCTAAAGATATTTATCTGATAAGTAAAATGTATATCTTCAATTTTTTGGGAATATTCTCTTAAGACTCCTTTATTTTGGATGAATTTTACGGAATTTTGTATAAATGGCAAAACTTAAGAGATAGACAAAAGCTTACTTAGCAGAAAATGTAGAGCTCGTTAAAGACAGCATTTATGTTGTATACATTTTTTTCGTGGACTTGATCGTTTTTGATATATTCTTTGTTATTGGTTTCAGCTTTAAAAAACGTATACCTTTCTCCAAGGGTAATTTGTCAACTTCTGTCCATACAAACAAAGAAACCTCAAGCACATTGCAACCAGCTTTAATCTATGCTTAATTCCCTTTTACTTGCATGTAAGCAAGCAATAAGACCAATTCTGCTATTTTTTTCTCAATTAGCATGAAGTAAATAGAAGCATAAGCTTTTTAACAATAATTTGTTACAGAGCCGTAGAGAAAGCCATGTGAAAGGAACACATAAGAATTTTTTTTAATCTGTAAGATTCATTATTTTCTACTATACATATATATAGTAGAAATTGCTATTGGTCTTAGAATAATTTTGTCACTTGTAATGCTATGTAATGTTACAATGGATTCTTCGGCACATTCCGGGAAATGTTAGTTGACTTTAAACAAAAACTGAGACGCGTCGAAGATTTTGAAAGTATGAGAATATAGTTTTGATAAAAACACTGTTTTATAAAAGAGGATCCTAGGAAACAGATATATTGTAAGATATTTAAATGTGTGTAGAGTCTGAAGTAAGGAGAGGACACATAAATGTTATATAACACAGTATCCAAGGAAACAGATATATTGTACGATATTTAAATGTGTGTAGAGTGTGAAGTAAGGAGAGGACACATAAATGTTATATAACACAGTATCCAAGGAAACAGATATATTGTACGATATTTAAATGTGTGTAGAGTGTGTATCAAGGAGAGGACACATAAATGTTATATAACACAGTATCCAAGGAAACAGATATATTGTACGATATTTAAATGTGTGTAGAGTGTGAAGTAAGGAGAGGACACATAAATGTTATATAAAACAGTATCCAAGGAAACAGATATATTGTACGATATTTAAATGTGTGTAGAGTGTGAAGTAAGGAGAGGACACATAAATGTTATATAACACAGTATCCAAGGAAACAGATATATTGTACGATATTTAAATGTGTGTAGAGTCTATAGCAAGGAGAGGACACATAAATGTTATATAAAACAGTATCCAAGGTAACAGATATATTGTACGATATTTAAATGTCCGAAGTAATGAGAGGACATGTTCATTCTATATATACTCCCAAAGATTCCAAAAATTATTTGATGTGAAAATGAATTTGTGATTTTTTTGATAAAAATGCCACTGCTATGGCCTTTAATGCATAAAGATGTTTAGGTGGAGTGTTTGCGAGGTTGGTGTTGAACATGGTGATATATGTTTGGGGCCCATCAGCAGAAATTGGAAAGTGAGGTTCGATTTATCCTGGTCTGTGTTCCCGTATCAGATAGAGCGCTCGCAATCCCGGGGCGACTTACCAAAATTGTATGGAGAGCCCCAAAGGCTTTCCTTGAGATTTCGTACAAAGGTGTGTCACATTTCCCACCGGCAAACACCTGACCGGAATACTCCGGACGCCGGACGAGCCACCTGAATGTATGACGAGCCTCGCCTTAACAACGTTATCTGTCCTCTACACTATCATTATGGAGCGGAAGTGCCCCGAGCCCTTCCGGTCAACTTTCTCGACTAGCCCTTCTCCCTTTAACGAAAGAAATAACATTTCCTTAGCTGCGTATCAAAAAAGCAGCTATAGCTTCCTTTTCACATGCTACTTCAGAAATACCGGAAGTGCTTCTTCTTCTTCTTCTTCTTCTTCTTCTTCTGCGTCCTGCAAGACAATTGTAAACACGATACTTTCATCTCAAAGCTCCAAGCAAGATAAGCAAACCTGGTATATATTTACTTTCTCTAGCCCGCATGTACAATCTACAGAGTGGAATGAGAACGTATTGTATTCTACCCAAAAATTCCATACCGAGAATTCACCGGAAATACACGTTTTAACGTCTCCTGTATCCAACATCAAAGGCCTTTCACAAAAAAAGTTCATCTGTGTGTGTGTGCCTGTGGACAGAGCTCAAAAACGAAACGACCGTTAATTATCAAATTTGGTACTCAGTTTCGGTATCTTCCAAGGATGCGACTCGATGATTTTGAAGATAATTCTCCTACCACAAACTACCCTTTACATGGAAAAATTTTCGAAACTTTTGCTTTTCTCAAAAATAGCTGTAACGATTTTGATTAAAATCTCTTACATTTAAAATATTTACATGAAAATTAAAATGTATATCTTGAATTTTCTGGGAATAGTCTCTGAAGACCTCTTCTCTCTGATTGAATTTTGCTGAATTTTTTGTAACGGGAAAACCCTAAGAGATAGACAAAAACTTGTGACTCAAAAAATGTAGATCATGCTAAAACAGACAATTTATGTCATTCAGCTACTTTTTTCGTGGAATTGCCCATTTCTGAGATATTCCTTGTTATTTTTTTCAGATTCAAAATACTTTTCTCACACGGAAAGTTGTAAACTCCTGACCCTGCATAGAAACGGATTTCAACCACATGACAACCTGCTTTTGACTATCAGTTTAGCTTAGTATATTACCATCTACTTACAAGGAAGCAAGTAATTAAATGTACCTCTGCTAATGTTTACCTCCATTATCATAAAGAACATACAAGAATATGCTTTGTTACAGAGATGAAGAGAAGGTCATGTGAATGGAACACATCAGATATTTTTATTATTGTATATCCCCCTTTAACATGTAAGGCTTTGTATTAGAAACAACTCGTTGTGTGTAGGTTCTTTACGTTGGTGTTAAATCGTTTTATTTTCCTGAAGCATTCATCTTTTCATACGTACTTCCAGACTCTGTGGGGGATAGGGAATAATTCTGGTTGAAGAAAAATTCCCCGCCGCAGCCAGGAATCGAACCTGGGACCTCTGGACGTGAAGTCAGCTTGTTGACCACTCAACCTCCTATATTGTTGAAGTATTAAATCGATAATATTCGATAATATTATATATGACGTATTGTATCATTACTCAAAACACCTGATATGTTGTATTCACATGACTTGCAAACTATTCTTAGAGAACAACATTCTTCTATTTACTTCGAGATAAACATTATCTTATTACTTCTTGCTTCCTTGAAACTAGAAGGAAAATAAGGAATACACTAGGATAAAGTGATAGTCAAATGTTTTAAAAACTGGTTGCTATGTGACTGAAGTTCCTTTGTTTATATCGACAGAAGTGGACTAATCCCCGTATAAGAGCTGAAAACAATAACAAGGAATATCTCCTAAACGGCCAACTCCACGAAAAACATGCATATAACATAAGTTGTGTGTTTTAACGAGCTCTACAGTTTTGTTAAATAAGCTTTTGTCTATCTCTTACGGTTTACCATTTATTGAAAATTCTACAAAATTCATTCAGAGTAAAGTACTCCTCAAAGACTATTCCCAGAAAATTCAAGATGTACATTTTATTTGTCATATAAGCAACTGTAATAAACGATATTTTAATTACAAGCGTTACAGTCATTTTTCAGAAAATCAAAATTTTAGAGAATTTTTCCACGTAAGCATTATTGGGTGTAGGAGGATTTTCTTGAGATTCTTCGTGTCACATTCTTGGAAGTTATTGGCCTTAAATACCAAGTTTTCGTTTTAGAGCTATGCTATCCACAAACACAGACAAACACAAGCACACACACACACACGGACATTTTTCTAAATGGCTTTCTTAAATTCACGGGGTATCAAAACATATTGTATATAGGGTGAAATCTCGGTATACATTACAATATCTTCTCTATAGTATGTGTATAAAAGTAACAAATCTGATGTGTTGAATTCACATAACTTTCTCTACCTGTTCTGCAAAAAAACTTTTATTTTCCCGCCTGGTAGGGTGGGGGTAGCGTGTCTGCCTCACATTCAAAAGGTCGTGAGTTCGAATCTCGCTTAGGGTGAGTTACCCAGAAAAGGTTTTTTCTGGGTTTCCCCTTATCCTGAGAAGACTTTAAGCTCCATGGACCCCGAGATCATTTGAGTATCATTTCACCAATTTCATACATCGTCCGATATGACCAATCAGGTTAAAGGACTTTAAGCTCCATGGACCCCGAGATCATTTGAGTATCATTTCACCAATTTCATTCATCGTCCGATATGACCAATCAGGTTAAAGGACGTTGAGCTCCATGGACCCCGAGATCATTTGAGTATCATTTCACCAATTTCATTGATCGTCCGATATGACCAACCAGGTTAAAGGACGTTAAGCTAAATGGACCCCGAAATCATTTGAGTATCATTTCACCAATTTCATTCATCGTCCGATATGACCAACCAGGTTAAAGGACGTTAAGCTACATGGACCCCGAGATCATTTGAGTATCATTTCACCAATTTCATACATCGTCCGATATGACCAACCAGGTTAAAGGGCTTTAAGCTCCATGGACCCCTAGATCATTTGAGTATCATTTCACCAATTTCATTCATCGTCCGATATGACCAACTAGGTTAAAGCACGTTAAGCTCCATGGACCCCGAGATCATTTTAGCATCATTTCACCAATTTCATTCATCGTCCGATATGACCAACCAGGTTAAAGGACGTTGGGCTCCATGGACCCCGAGATCATTTGAGTATCATTTCACCAATTTCATTGATCGTCCGATATGACCAACCAGGTTAAAGGACGTTAAGCTCCATGGACCCCGAGATCATTTGAGTATCATTTCACCAATTTCATTCATCGTCCGATATGACCAACCAGGTTAAAGCACGTTAGCTACATGGACCCCGAGATCATTTGAATATCATTTCACCAATTTCATTCCTCGTCCGATATGACCAACCAGGTTAAAGCACGTTAAGCTCCATGGATCCCGAGATCATTTGAGTATCATTTCGCCAATTTCATTCATCGTCCGATATGACCAACCAGGTTAAAGGACGTTAAGCTCCATGGACCCCGAGATCATTTGAGTATCATTTCACCAATTTCATTCATCATCCGATATGACCAACCAGGTTAAAGGACGTTGAGCTCCATGGACCCCGAGATCATTTGAGTATCATTTCACCAATTTCATTCATGGTCCGATATGACCAACTAGGTTAAAGGACGTTGAGCTCTATGGCCCCCGAGAGCATTTGAGTATCATTTCACCAATTTCATTGATCGTCCGGTATGACCAACCAGGTTAAAGGACGTTAAGCTCCATGGACCCCGAGATCATTTGAGTATCATTTCACCAATTTCATTCATAGTCCGATATGACCAACCAGGTTAAAGCACGTTAAGCTACATGGGCCCCGAGATCATTTGGGTATCATTTCACCAATTTCATTCATCGTCCGATATGACCAACCAGGTTAAAGCACGTTAAGCTACATGGACCCCGAGATCATTTGGGTATCATTTCACCAATTTCATTCATCGTCCGATATGACCAACCAGGTTAAAGCACGTTAAGCTACATGGACCCCGAGATCATTTGGGTATCATTTCACCAATTTCATTCATCGTCCGATATGACCAATCAGGTTAAAGGACGTTGAGCTCCATGGACCCCGAGATCATTTGAGTATCATTTCACCAATTGCATTCATCGTCCGATATGACCAATCAGGTTAAAGGACGTTGAGCTACATGGACCCCGAGATCATTTGGGTATCATTTCACCAATTTCATTCATCGTCCGATATGACCAACCAGGTTAAAGCACGTTAAGCTACATGGACCCCGAGATCATTTGGGTATCATTTCACCAATTTCATTCATCGTCCGATATGACCAATCAGGTTAAAGGACGTTGAGCTCCATGGACCCCGAGATCATTTGATTATCATTTCACCAATTTCATTCATCGTCCGATATGACCAATCAGGTTAAAGGACGTTGAGCTCCATGGACCCCGAGATCATTTGAGTATCATTTCACCAATTTCATTGATCGTCCGATATGACCAACCAGGTTAAAGGACGTTGAGCTCCATGGACCCCGAGATCATTTGAGTATCATTTCACCAATTTCATTCATCGTCCGATGTGACCAACCAGGTTAAAGGACGTTAAGCTGCATGGACCCCGAGATCATTTGAGTATCATTTCACCAATTTCATTCATCGTCCGATATGACCAACCAGGTTAAAGGACGTTAAGCGCCATGGACCCCGAGATCATTTGAGTATCATTTCACCAATTTCATTCATCGTCCGATATGACCAACCAGGTTAAAGGACGTTAAGCTGCATGGACCCCGAGATCATTTGAGTATCATTTCACCAATTTCATTGATCGTCCGATATGACCAACCAGGTTAAAGGACGTTAAGCGCCATGGACCCCGAGATCATTTGAGTATCATTTCACCAATTTCATTGATCGTCCGATATGACCAATCAGGTTAAAGGACGTTGAGCTCCATGGACCCCGAGATCATTTGAGTATCATTTCACCAATTTCATTCATCGTCCGATATGACCAACCAGGTTAAAGGACGTTAAGCTGCATGGACCCCGAGATCATTTGAGTATCATTTCACCAATTTCATTCATCGTCCGATATGACCAACCAGGTTAAAGGACGTTAAGCTGCATGGACCCCGAGATCATTTGAGTATCATTTCACCAATTTCATTCATCGTCCGATATGACCAACCAGGTTAAAGGACGTTAAGCTAAAAAAACTATTACAAAAGTTTATTCTTCTGTCTACCTCATGCTAATCAAGATAATAAACATTACCAGAAGTTGTCTTATTGCTTGGTTCCTTGTAAGTAGAACAGAAATAAGGGAGTACCAGGACAAAGAGTGTCTAATAAATGTTTGTCTATTTGTAATCATTATTCAAAGTTTAGCAAAATGCATCCAGCATGAACAGGTATTGCTTAGCTGTTCCCAGAAAAGTAAAGATATACATTTTATCTACGGCCTAATATCTTAAATACACAGTATTTTAATCAAACTCGTTAGAGCCATTTTTAATAAAATAAACATTTTCAAAATATTTCCGTATTAAGGATAGTTGGAGTTGGGGGATTTTTCTGAAAATCTTCGTGTAACAAATACTAAACTTAAATACTGGTCTTTTGAGCTAAGCTGTCCACAGGCACACACAGACCTTTTTCTAAAAATGTATTCTTTTGGATGAGTGACCTCAAATCATGTATTGCCGGCGAAATCGAGTTTATTCAAGAAATACAGTAAGTTCTTTATACAGCGCATGCGGGTGGCGAAAGTATGTATATGACACAAGTTGTGTGTTTGAATGAGATCTACATTATTGTACGTTTTGTCCATCTCTTATGGTTTACGAGTTGTATAAGTCATTCACAATGAAGAGACTATTTCCAGAAAATTAAAAACACACGACTTATTTGACGTGTAAATATCTTTAGTATACGGCATAGTAATCAAAACCGTTGGAGCCATTTTTGAGATTTTTTTTCAATTTTCTTTTTTGCCATGTAAGGGGTATCTAGTTTGTGGTGGGGGATTTTCTTGAAAACTTCTTGTTGCGTCGTAAATACCAAAGTTGGTTTTTAACGGTCTTTTCGGTTTTCAGCTTGGCTGTCCACAGACATAAGCACACTCTCACGTTTTTCTAAACATTTTTTTTTCGGACATAGGGGAATTCAAAACGTATATTTCCAATGAAATGTCGGCATTAATGTATTTTTAGAAAATTGTCCTGCGTGTATGTGTCTGTGGGCACCATGGCTTGAAAACGAAAAGTCCGTTAAATACCAAATTTTAATTCCCGTATGTGAAAAGCATAAGTGCTTTAAAGCTGAAACCAATAACAAATAATATCTAAAAGTGGTCAACGCCATGAAAAAAATGTATATGACATTAATTGTTCGTTTTAACGAGATCTGTATTTTTTGTGTAGTAAGTTTTTGTCTATCGTTTACGGTTTACCAGTTAAGTTGTAAGTCTCTAGAGGATATTCCCAGAAAATTTAAGATATACATTTTATTTGTCATATAATTATATTAAATATAAGAAATTTTTATCCAAATCGTTAGACCCATTTTACAGAAAATCAATATTGTCGATAGTTTTTTCCATGTAAACGGTAGTTTGTTGTCTGGGAATTTTCTTAAAAATCTTTGTGCCGCATCCTTAGAAGATACTAAAGATATAAACTAAGTTTGGTATTTTAATGAGTTTTCGTTTTTGATCAATCCTGCCCAAAGAAACACACGCACATTCTTCTAAAGATGCTTTTTTGATATTCAGGGTGTCTTAAAGCATGCATTTCCGTTGAAATATCGGTATTAAATTTTTGGGTGCATTACAATAACTTCTCTATATACTAAGTACTTAGTACGTGTTGAGAAAGTAAAAAGTATGGAGACAAAAAGGAATCTGTCCTGGTTAGAAAGTTATGATTGAATGACAAAAGAGTAAGCCGATAGAAGAGTTTAATGCCCTAGAATAAGAAGTGCGCCATCTAGTGGAGGCTTTCTGCAGCCGTTACAACAAGACAGGACTGAAAAATGACTCTAGGTTACGCACAAAAGACCGGGTTACTGCAAATATCTGCTTGAAGATGAAGAAATATGACACATAATAGACGAGTATTCGTGTTCCAATAAAGAAAGAAAGCCCTGCAGGAACACGAACAATCTCCTCTATTGACTTAAACCTTTATTTCCAGACCACGGCAAAAAGTAATATCTACAGAAGAACTTTTGTGTGCAATGAGAGCCAAGTCTGATGGACACATCAACATCTGCCAATTAAAATGTCATCTTCTAACGTCCCCGGAATCCAAAAATAATCTTTATGTGTTCCATTCACATGATTTTCTCTACGTCACTGCAGTCAATTATTCTTACCTGCTTCCTTGTAATTAGAAGAGAAATAAGGGAGTATCATAGGTTAAAGTGATAGTCAAAAGCTGGTTGCTATGTGACTGAAGTTCTTTTGTTTGTATGACCAGGAGTTGACAAATTCCTGTATGAGAAAAATATAAGTATTTTAAAGCAGAAACCAAAAACAAGGAATGTCTAAAAAACGATCCACTCCACGACAAAAATGTAAATAACATAAATTGTGTTCTATTTATTGTGTTGTACGTTTTTGTCTATCTTTTAAGATTTACCAGTTATTCAAAATTCTGCAAAGTTCATCCAGAATAAATATGTATTCAGGTGCTATTCCCAGAAAATTAAAGATATACATTTTATTTGTCACATACATATCTTAAATACAAGAGATTTTAATCGTTAGAGCCATTTATGAGAAAATCAAAATTTTCGAAAAATGTTCCATGTAAAGGGAAGTCGTTGATTGGGAATTTTCTTGAAAATCTTCGTGTCGCGTTTTTGGAAGATATTAAATTTAAATGCCAATTATACCATTTTGGATTCAGGGGCCTCAAAACATGTATTTCCAGTGAAATCTCGGAATTGAGTTTTGGGTACAATATAAAACCTTCTCTATACACTATGTACATAGTACGTGTTGAGAAAGTAAAAATTAACTAATTTTCTCTACTTAATACTATGTAGCTATTGCAGTCCATCCAAAAATTCAATGCCAAGATTTCACTGGAAATAAACATTTTAGAGAATCCTGAGTTCAAAAAATATGATCTACTCCCTTCACATGACTTTCTCTACATCTCTAACAAATTACTGTTGAAAAGCTTATTTTTGTATCTACCTCATGCTAATCAAGATAAACATTAACAGAAATTGTCTTATTACTTGCTTCCTTGTAAGTGGAAGGGAAATAAGGGAGTACACTAGGATAAAGTGGCAGTCAAATCTTTTAAAAGTTGGTTGCTATGTGGTTGAATTTCCTTTGTCTGCAAGACCAAATGTTGACAAATTCACATATCAGAAATGTTTAATATTTTAAAACTGAAACTAATAACAAGAATATCTCGGAAATGGCCAACTTCACTAAAAGTATGCATATGACATAAACTGTGTGTATGTTTTAACGAAATCTTCACAATGAAGACATCTTCAAAGCCTACTCCCAGAAAATTGAAGATATACATTTTATTTTTCATGACAATACGTTTAATGTGCGACATTTTAATTAAAATCGCTACAGCCATTTTTGAGAAAAACAAAATTCTCGAGCTTTTTTCCATGTATAAGGTAGTTTAGGCTGTGGAGATTTTTCTCAAAACCTTTGCGTTGCGTTTTTCGTAGATACTTAACTTAATATACCAAACAATTTTTTCGTTTTCTAATTATTCTCTTCACAGAACCACACACACGGACCTTTTTCTAAATATTCTTTTTATACAGGGGACTATAAAACGCGATTTTCCCTGAAATATCTGTGTTGAATTTTTGGTAGGAGTGCAATACCTTCTGTATACACTATATGCCCAAGGTACGGGTGCAAAAACTAAAATTGTAAGTGTTTATGGGCAGTATAACTCAAAAACTAAAAATGTAAGTGTTTCTGGGCAGTATAACTCAAAAACTAAAACTGTAAGTGTTTATGGGCAGCATAACTCAAAAACTAAAACTGTAAGTGTTTGTGGGCAGCATAACTCAAAAACTAAAACTGTAAGTGTTTGTGGGCAGCATAACTCAAAAACTAAAACTGTAAGTGTTTGTGGGCAGCATAACTCAAAAACTAAAACTGTAAGTGCTTGTGGGCAGCATAACTCAAAAACTAAAACTCTAAGTGTTTGTGGGCAGCATAACTCAAAAACTAAAACTGTAAGTATTTGTGGGCAGCATAACTCAAAAACTAAAACTGTAAGTGTTTGTGGGCAGCATAACTCAAAAACTAAAGCTGTAAGTGTTTGTGGGCAGAATAACTCAAAAACTAAAACTGTAAGTGTTTATGGGCAGCATAACTCAAAAACTAAAACTGTAAGTGTTTATGGGCAGCATAACTCAAAAACTAAAACGGTAAGTGTTTATGGGCAGCATAACTCATAAACTAAAACTGTAAGTGTTTATGGGCAGTATAACTCAAAAACTAAAACTGTAAGTGTTTATGGGCAGCATAACTCAAAAACTAAAACTGTAAGTGTTTCTGGGCAGTATAACTCAAAAACTAAAACTGTAAGTCTTTGTGGGCAGCATAACTCAAAAACTAAAACTGTAAGTGTTTATGGGCAGTATAACTCAAAAACTAAAACTGTAAGTGTTTGTGGGCAGCATAACTCAAAAACTAAAACTGTAAGTGTTTGTGGGCAGCATAACTCAAAAACTAAAACTGTTTGTGTTTGTGGGCAGCATAACTCAAAAACTAAAACTGTAAGTGTTTCTGGGCAGCATAACTCAAAAACTAAAACTGTAAGTGTTTGTGGGCAGCATAACTCAAAAACTAAAACTGTAAGTGTTTGTGGGCAGCATAACTCAAAAACTAAAACTGTAAGTGTTTGTGTTCAGTATAACTCAAAAACTAAAACTGTAACTGTTTATGGGCAGCATAACTCAAAAACTAAAACTGTAAGTGTTTATGGGCAGCATAACTCAAAAACTAAAACTGTAAGTGTCTATGGGCAGCATAACTCATAAACTAAAACTGTAAGTGTTTATGGGCAGCATAACTCAAAAACTAAAACTGTAAGTGTTTCTGGGCAGTATAACTCAGAAACTAAAACTGTAAGTGTTTGTGGGCAGCATAACTCAAAAACTAAAACTGTAAGTGTTTATGGGCAGTATTACTCAAAAACTAAAACTGTAAGTGTTTATGGGCAGCATAACTCAAAAACTAAAACTGTAAGTGTTTCTGGGCAGTATAACTCAAAAACTAAAACTGTAAGTGTTTCTGGGCAGTATAACTCAAAAACTAAAAATGTAAGTGTTTATGGGCAGTATAACTCAAAAACTAAAACTGTAAGTGTTTGTGGGCAGTATAACTCAAAAACTAAAACTGTAAGTGTTTATGGGCAGTATAACTCAAAAACTAAAAATGCAAGTGTTTATGGGCAGTATTACTCAAAAACTAAAACTGTAAGTGTTTATGGGCAGTATAACTCAAAAACTAAAAATGTAAGTGTTTATGGGCAGTATAACTCAAAAACTAAAACTGTAAGTGTTTCTGGGCAGTATAACTCAAAAACTAACAATGTAAGTGTTTATGGGCAGTATAACTCAAAAACTAAAAATGTAAGTTTTTATGGGCAGTATAACTCAAAAACTAACAATGTGTTTTTGGGCAGTATAACGCAAAAACTAAAACTGTAAGTGTTTATGGGCAGTATTACTCAAAAACTAAAAATGTAAGTGTTTATGGGCAGTATAACTCAAAAACTAAAACTGTAAGTGTTAATGGGCAGTATAACTCAAAAACTAAAAATGTAAGTGCTTATGGGCAGTATAACTCAAAAACTAAAACTGTAAGTGTTTATGGGCAGCATAACTCAAAAACTAAAACTGTAAGTGTTTCTGGGCAGTATAACTCAAAAACTAAAACTGTAAGTGTTTGTGGGCAGCATAACTCAAAAACTAAAACTGTAAGTGTTTATGGGCAGTATTACTCAAAAACTAAAACTGTAAGTGTTTATGGGCAGTATAACTCATAAACTAAAAATGTAAGTGCGTATGGGCAGCATAACTCAAAAACTAAAAATGTAAGTGTTTATGGGCAGTATAACTCAAAAACTAAAATTGTAAGTGTTTATGGGCAGTATAACTCAAAAACTAACAATGTGTTTATGGGCAGTATAACTCAAAAACTAAATATGTAAGTGTTTATGGGCAGTATTACTCAAAAACTAACAATGTGTTTATGGGCAGTATAACTCAAAAACTAAATATGTAAGTGTTTATGGGCAGTATAAATCAAAAACTAACAATGTGTTTATGGGCAGTATAACTCAAAAACTAAAAGTGTAAGTGTTTATGGGCAGTATAACTCAAAAACTAAATATGTAAGTGTTTATGGGCAGTATAACTCAAAAACTAACAATGTGTTTATGGGCAGTATAACTCAAAAACTACCGCCTGCGGTGCCATTAGTAGTTAGAGCGGGCGTTAAACACTACCAAAACAAATAACTCAAAAACTAAAAGTGTAAGTGTTTATGGGCAGTATTACTCAAAAACTAAATATGTAAGTGTTTATGGGCAGTATAACTCAAAAAGTAAATATGTAAGTGTTTATGGGCAGTATTACTCAAAAACTAAATATGTAAGTGTTTATGGGCAGTATTACTCAAAAACTAAATATGTAAGTGTTTATGGGCAGTATAACTCAAAAACTAAATATGTAAGTGTTTATGGGCAGTATAACTCAAAAACTAAATATGTAAGTGTTTCTGGGCAGTATAACTCAAAAACTAAATATGTAAGTGTTTATGGGCAGTATAACTCAAAAACTAAAAATGTAAGTGTTTATGGGCAGTAGAACTCAAAAACTAAATATGTAAGTGTTTATGGGCAGTATAACTCAAAAACTAAATATGTAAGTGTTTATGGGCAGTATAACTCAAAAACTAAAAATGTAAGTGTTTATGGGCAGTAGAACTCAAAAACTAAATATGTAAGTGTTTATGGGCAGTATAACTCAAAAACTAAATATGTAAGTGTTTATGGGCAGTATAACTCAAAAACTAAAACTGTAAGTGTTTATGGGCAGTATAACTCAAAAACTAAAAATGTAAGTGTTTATGGGCAGTATAACTCAAAAACTAAAAATCAGTTAAATATCAAATTTGGTATTTAAGTTCAGTACCTTCCAGGGATGCGACACAAAGATTTTCAAGAAAATGCCCCCACCCCAACTATCCTATGCATGGAACATTTTAGGGAACTTTTTATTTTCTCAAAAATGTCTGTAACGATTTTATTTAAAACACTGTATGTTTAAGATATTTTCATACAATTAAATTAATATTTTTAATTTTCTGGGAGCATACCCTGAAAACCTCTTCATTGTGGGTGACTTTTATATAGCTAGCAAACCGTATTACACAACTTTTTTTCGTATCGTAGTCGGCTTACCCTCCCGGTTTAGGACTGACACTCCCCTAGGACGTACAAGTGGATGTCTAGGGGTCAGAAGTCTCTCAGGGAGCCAACGGCACGACACAACAAAATGGAGAACCTGGTTCGTAGCCAGACATGAGTGTGAGGAAGTGGATCATATGTAGGACTGACACTCCCTTAGGACGTACAAGTGGATGTCTAGGGGTCAGAAGTCTGTCGGGAGCCAACAACATGATACAACAGAATGGATAACCTGGCCCGTAACCAGACATGAGTGTGAGGAAGTGGATCATATGTAGGACTGACACTCCCCTAAGACTTACAAGTGGATGTCTAGGGGTCAGAAGTCTGTCAGGGAGCCAACGGCACGAAACACAGAATGGGGAACCTGGTTCGTAGCCAGACATGAGTGTGAGGAAGTGGATCATATTTAGGACTGACACTCCCCTAGGACTTACAAATAGATGTCTAGGGGTCAGAAGCTTGTCGGGGAGCCAACGGCACGAAACCACAGAATGGAGAACCTGGTCCGTAGTCAGGCATAAGTGTGAGGAAGTGGATGAAATGTAGGACTGCCACTCCCCTAGGACTTACATGTGGCTGTCTAGGGGTCAGAAGTCTATCGGGGAGCCAACGGCACGAAACCACAGAATGGAGAACCTGGCCCGTAGCCGGACATGAGTGTGCGGAAGTGGATCATACGAAATGCAAGCGACATTTATGTTGCGAAAGCGATGATAGAGCAATTGGTGGACTGAGATGCGGGGGAAACTGGAGGGCCCGGAGAAAACCCGCCCAGACGCCGTTTCATCCAACAAACCCCACATGCGGGTGTTTGGGATCGAACACTGACCGCCTAGGTGGAAGGCCTGTGCCAATCCAATTTTCCTAGGCGCCGCCTAGACAAAAACTTATTACACAAAAAATGCAGAACTCATTAAATTTATATCATACGCATATTTGTGGACTTTTGTTATTGCTTTTAATATTTTAAAATCGTTATCTTTTCTGAAACAAGAAATTGACGTTCCTGTTTCTTCTGTTTTACTCGGACCAAGCTAAAAGAACCGAGTTTCAATCACAGAGTGACATTGTTTGAAAGATTTGATAATATCTTTAGACTGATGTACTTTCCCCATACTTACAAGGAACTTAGCAATAGGACCATGTATGGTAAGGTTTATGTGGATCAGCAAGAAGTTGACAGAACAGTAGGTGAAGCCATGGAATACAACAACAGAGATTCTTACTTTCTCTACACCTACTATATACATAGTGTAAAGAGAAGGTATTGTATTGCATCCAAAAATTCAATACCGAAATTTCACCGGAAATACATGTCTTGGGTCCCCCTGAATCCAAAAATGCATAAGTGCGTGTGAGTCTGTGGACAGCTTAACTCAAAAACGGAAAGACCATTAATTACCAAACTTGGTATTTAAGTCGGGTATCTTCCAAGAATGCGACACGAAGATATTGAAGGAAATCCCCCCACCACAAACTACCCTTTACATGAAAAATTATTTTGAAAATTTTGATTTTCTCAAAAAGTAGCCATAACGATGTTAATTAAAATCTCTTTTCTTTAAGATATTTACATGCCAAATATAATGTATGCCTTGCATTTTATGGGAACAGCCTCTAAAGATCTCTTATTCTGGATGATTTTTATTAAATTTTGCATAACTGGTAAACCATAAGATATAGACAAAAGTTTACCGCACAAAAAATGTAGATCACGATAAAACATAGAATTTATGTCACAGTAGTTTTTTTCGTGGAGTTGGCTGTTTTCGAGACATTCCTTGTTATTGATTTCAGTTTTAAACTTTTCTCATACGGGAACTTGTCAATACCTGGTCACCAAAGAAACGGATTTCAGTGCCATAGCAACCACATTTTAAAACATTTGACTATTGGTTAGTCTAGTGTCTTCCCCTATTTTCCTTCTACTTATAAAGGAACTATAAATAACAATGCCGTTTCTGCTAATATTTTAGCATTAATAGAAGAATAAGTTTATTAGCAATAATTTCTTACAGAGAAAGTCATATGAATGAACAAATAAGATTCGTACTTATATTCTTTTGATTATGATCACTGGTTAACTTTGCCTGTTCTCTGAGGAAATACAACAAATTGATTATGAGCAAATAAAAAGCACAAAGGCGTGCATTCAAAAATATTTGTGCGTTGTTTGCCCAGCTATTGATTTTGGTGGCAGAGGTGGGTCATATGGAGGGAGGAGAGACAGAGGCTGGGTAATTGGATCGCTAATATTTGAACACCAGGTTTTCTGCCCGTTTTTCCGTGGCCCACAGTTAGAACCAGGCAGCTAAGTAGATACATATGTTGGTATGCGATAAATAATGGAGCTGTGGTCGCCAATTCAATTATGGCAATTACTGCCAGACTCGTTCAACATTCCTTGATATTTGTTTAACGCCCCTAGCATGTGCTATTAGCTCGGCTCAGTCTTATTTAGTGAGGTAAGTGTTTGCCTTCAACATTAACTCGAGGAGGTATTCTTCTGGCATTAATGTCATACATCAACAAATTAAAACCTGCTATTTGCCTTTCTCTCACTTGCTTAGGCGGTCCCGCAAGTACCTGACCTGACGTATAGAGAGCAGTTGTAGTTTCAAACAACAACAATGGTAAAACTTACCAATCTTAGAAAGCTTAAGTTTGAAGTTTGGTGATTTTAATTTGTTTGACAGCCATCATTAGTGAATGCTCTCAGCGAATTTGTAAACATGGATAAAACTGGTCATTGTTATGTGATACAATACTTTCATTTGAAAGGTCTTAGTCCAACTAATATTAAAACTGAGCTAGATTCTACTTTGGGGGAGTCTGCTCCTTCGTTTACAACACTGAAATATTGGGTGGCAGAGTTTAAGTGTGGTCGTTCGAGCTGCCAAAACTAACATCGCAGTGGTCGAACAAATGAGTTTACCAGTCCAGAAGTTGTAAAGAAAATGCACAACATGTTATTGCATGATCGTCGACTGAAAGTGCGCGAGCTAGCAGACATTGCAGGCATTTCAAAAAGTTCTGTACATCACATAATGACTGAACATTTGGATATGAGAAAGTTGTGTGCAAGGTAGGTGCCCGCGTTTCCTCACAATAGAAGAAAAACAGCGTCTTGAGGATGTTTCAGAAGAGTGTTTGGAAATGTTTCGCTGCAAAAAAGCTGAGTTTTTGTGGCGATTAATAATAACCGCCATCTCATTATCCCCATGACGATCCGCTGGGCCACGTTTCACCATGCTTGCATGAGTGTCTCTTTAGTTCCTTTTCTTCCTTCTGGGATTATTTATATTATTAGTTTTAAGGTCTTGGTTTTATTCCCCTCAGGGGTTCACTTTATGTGAGTACAGATTTTGCGTAACGGGTCACCCGCATCTTCATCCGTACCTTCCCAATGTCGTAGCCACGTATCATTCTTCTTTGCGTCGTATTATTCCATATGATGATAGGCTCTTCCTCTTCTAGGTTTATTAAGATCTTAGGTTTATGAACTCCTGGGTTACCAGCAGCGATATTTCCCATCTGCGTGGTTCCTGTCCCGCGGTTTCAACTTGTGTGCTCTCCGGAGGTCTCATACGTGAAGGTTGAGTGGACACTCCTCACTACCCCTTACACAAGGTGGGGAGCAGTTCCAATGTCATTTACACCCACGTAGCTCCCAAGGGGCCGGGTGCCCGTGAGTAGCTGGGTTGATCGGGGAGACCCGAAGTGTTATCGCTGTCTGGGGCCCGTGTAATCAACTACAAGTCCCCTGAATCCACGCTGACTCGATTGAGGTAGCGTGGCCTACAGTGAGTGGGGGTCACCTGCGGTTATTTAAGTGGTAGGGACATAAATTCGGTGAAAATGTCGCAATCCGGCCAGTAGTGATAGTCGGAGGGTAATTCCTCTGAAGTACTCCTTGAGATCAGGCCTGTAGCGGGTACTCCAGGCCGGCACAGACCGGAACACTCACCACTCCCTTCTTGTTTCCCCCGGATGACAAGCTGACGCCGACTGTTCCGGAAAGAGAACTTTTCCATCATTGTTCCGCTGCGCTCATCCCCTACAGCACCACAGTTTTTTGTAATGTGACTTATGTGTGAGACCAAAACAATGAAGGATATCATCCCATTTTACAAACAAAAGGAGTATGCGAGAAAGTTAGAAACGCCACACGCTGTAGAGATGGCACACTCTTAATTGAGATAGCCACTCCAGAACAACCGGCCATGCTTCTCTTTTGGGTTCTTACTTCATTACGGTAGAGAAGCACAATACTGTAAATAGCAGCCTAGGTGGAGTGACGACCTCCAGGACTATCTAACGAGGATATTGTGAACTCTCGTTCTGTATGACAAGCCGTTCCTACTTCGCACGGTCTTCCTCACATTTGAGCGGACTGAACTACCGGCTTACATCATGTGCGGTTATGTGATAGCACCCGTGCGGCTAATCCGATACGTTGTTACCGTTGTCAGAGGTTTGGGCAAACGCAACAACGTTGTACCAACTCGCCGGTTTGTGCACAATGTGAACAAAACGTACACGATGGTACTGTGTGTGATCTGTGTCAACTCTAAGGAGTGTTCCCGTTTCCTCGAGGAGAAGACGATCCAAGAGATACGACTTAAAGACAATTTAACTTTTCAAGCGGCACGGAAACGTTATCTCGAACTTCACCCGACCACCGCCTCCAACTATTCCGCTGCTCTGCACCAGCCTATTCGGAAACAGGATGCAATGGTTCAGACGATCCCTGGTCCTCGAACCCGCATGACTATAGGATCCAGACAGAATTCTCATCCGATTGCGTTTCGCCTCCACAGGGAAACCCACAATTTCAAGGTTCCTCTGCGCCATCTACATCTTCTGCCACTGTTCCTGACCGTCCGATTCGTTAATTACCCATCCGCCGTCCTACAAGTCGTTCTCGTTCTCCTAGCCGCAGCCGCACGACGTGTACGGTAATCGATACGAGCGACGGTAATCCGGACTTGCTTTCGATTGGCAGCCACATTCACCTGAGCCGAAGCCCAACAAAAAAGAAGAAGGAAAAAAAAAAACTGAACCAACCCACTACGGCCAACCATCGATTCTATTCCATTCTGGCGCACGTGTGATGCATACCCTCCTTCTTACTGCCCTTTTCATGGTCCTCCTCCATTGGAATATACGTGGTCTATGCACACATCGGCATGAACTGGATGCTTTAATGCAGTCTTATTCACCTTTCATTGTTTGCTTGCAGGAGACCAAGCTTCTCCCTCGAGACACAGTTGCTTTACGTCGCTATACGCCGGTTTGTAATCGATCTAGAACCGGTTGACGGTTCTCCTTCACACGGTGATTCTATGGTCCTGGTGCGGGACGACGTATGTTTGCGACCTCTGCCACTCACCACTCCCTTGCTGTACACCTTTCTCTTCCTGTTTTTTTTTTTTTCCTGTCTGTAGTCTCTAGGTTCCTCCTTCGTTTCCCATTGCCACTGCTAAACTTGTGTGGTTTGTTTCCCAATTACATCCGCCGTACATACTGGTGGGGGATTTAAATGCTCTTCGCCCTCTTTGGGGATCTCCTGGGCATGTGCTGGGGGAAACTTCATTAGTGATCTTCTGGACCAGCTGAATCACTTCGTTTTGAATACTGGTGAGCCTACGTTTCTTTCAGATTCCACTGAAGCCCTTTCTCACCTTGATTTAAGCCTCTGTTCAGCACAGCTTGCACACCGTTTGGGGTGGAATATTGTCTCTGACGCTCACTCCAGTGATCATTTTCCAATTGTTATTAACCTGCTTCATTGTACTACTCTAACTACTCGCATCCCAAAATTCCAGTTTAGCAAGGGAGATTGGTCACTGTATTTTCGTCTGGCGCGTTTCTCCGAAAGGGAACATCTCACCGTCGATGACATGTCTGAGCACCTGACTTCTGTTATCATGGCTGCTGCCGAGTGCTCCTTTCCCAGTACGTCTTCCCATCTCCGACGTACACCGGTTCCTTGGTGGGACGAGGAATGCGGCAAAGCCATCCGTGCGGGGAGAAGTGCTCTTCGGGTTTGTAAACGTCATCCAACGGAGGATAACTTAATGGTATATAAATGACTGCATGCTTGAGCGCGCCGCGTGAAGGTAAGAAGGCCTATTGGATGCGTTATGTGGAGAGTTTAATAGCTCCACGCCCAAATCTGTCTTGTGGGATCGAATTAGGTTCATGGCCAGTAAGGCGAATCCGTGTGCTATATCCGGTCTCAGGGTGCCGATACCTTAGGCTGGACCTTTGACACAGTTTCCAGTTCTACCAATTATGATCCAGCTTTTGTTCCCCTCAAGGTGCCGTTGGAAGCCCAGGAGTTATCATTCCGCTCCAACAACCATGAAGACTAGAACATGCCCTCTAGACATTCCGCTCCTGGGCCCGACGCACTACATGTGTCACTACTTCAAAATTTGACTGCGGATGGTAAGCTCTTTCTCATTCAGTTCTATAATCGCATCTGGCTTGCAGGTGAGTTTCCTGTTGCATTGCGTGGGGCCACCGTTGTTACAATTCTAAAACCTGGCAAGGATCGCCAACTCCCGTCGGGTTTCCGTGGTCGTCTCCCCATATTCATTAGCGAGTTCATGAAAGACCGGGTATTTCGTGCGCGTGTGGGTTTTGTTTTATCTGTTTATTTTACTCAGGAGAACGGAGTACCTCAGGGTTCAGTACATAGGGTCACACTGTTCCTTATAGCTATCAACCCTTTTGTTGCCTGCCTCCCAACAGGAATTTAATCGTCGCTCCTTGTTGACAATTTAGTTGTGTACCTCACAGTCGGTGTACCTGTCTTCTGGAGCGTCGTCTTCAGCGGTGTCTAGACTCTATTTCCTCCGGGAGTATGGCAAATGGCTTTCACTTCTCCGTCGAGAAGAAGGTTTGTGCACATTTCTGGTGTCGGAAGGAGTTTCCTCCTCCTGCTCCTCCTCTCCGCCTCGGGGCACAATTACTACCGTTTGCTGATGCAGCGAAATTCCTGAGCTTACAAATTGATAGAAAGTTATGTTGGTCCGCCGGCGTAACTTATTTGAAGGCACAGTACGTCCGTTCTCTTGATATTTTACGTGTTTTAAGTGGCACATCCTGGGGAGCCGATAGGATCGTCCTTCTATGTCTGTATCCTACATTAGTCCGTTCCAAATTGGACTAGGGGTGTATCGTCTCTTCTTCCGCGCGACCCTCTATCCTTCGTCGCTTAAACACCATTCATCATCAAGGCTTACGACCAGCAACTGGCGCGTTCCGCACTAGCCCACTCAGTAATGTTTGTGCTGAAGCTGCAGAGCCGCCACTGTTATCGCCGTGAGTTTCTCTTGTGCAGCTATGCCTGGCCTCTGTCCAGCATGCCTCAACCCCCGCCTCACACATACCTTTTTTATGACTCTTTGGATGCTTTGTTCGACTCTCGCTCCCTCGCGCTCCTGCCACCAGGGGTCCGTTTTCGTAGGCTTCCAGGGCAAATGATGAGCATGCCGTGCTTCCACAACGAGAAAACCGTTTCGCTCCTTGACTCCGCCCGGGGACCCCTATCTATCTAGGGTTCCCTAGTATTTCGAAGTCGACTACCCCTGATTTCATACTTCGGTCCAACTCTTAAAGACCAACATCGCGACCACATCTTTATCTATACTGTTGGGTCGAAGATTAATCAAGGTGTTGGATGTGTCTGCCACCCAATGTTTTATTTTTCGTGTTTCCCGACAGTGTTAGATTTTTACAGCCGAGCTATTTGGTATTCTCCAGGTGCGGCGACATGTGACATCCCTCTCTGTCATACGTTCCGATTCTCTGAGTGGTCTCCAAAGTCTTCTGCGTTGTTACCACCCTCTTGTCGCACCTCTCCACGTTAAGAGGTAATTTGTTGTCGCCTGCGTATCGGACACTGCCATTTAATGCGTGGAGAGCGAGCCCCAGTTTGTCGCGACTGTGACAGTGTGTCTCATTTTAACCGAGTGCCACATTTAGCTTCAGTGCGTGTGTCGTCCAGTTAGCCGCATGACCTTCTTGGCGGATAACCTGGTTGCTGTAGGACTTTTTTTCTTTCTTATATTCGACATGCCCTACGATATATAGTTTTAATTGCGTTCCACAGCTTTGGTACTGCATTAATTTATTTATTCTTTCAACCAAACGGCCTTTTTACTATTTCATTTCACGGAGAGCTATCTCTTACATTTAATACTTGTTTTCTTTGTGCTTTTAGCATCATCTTTTAGCCCGAAATTTTATGTTTGGCTTTTCTCTCTCCTCTTTTCTAGGACACTGATAATCCCTTAGGTGGGGCGCCCTAAAGCATTACTTCTCTCTCGGCTCCAAAGAAGGCAAAGATAGTACCATCTGCAGGCAAGGTCATGGCGTCAGCTTTCTGGGACGCACACGGGATAGCTTTCATTGATTATCTCAAAAAAGGAAAAGTAATCAATGGAGAACATTATGCGAACTTGTTATAACGTTTGAGTGAGGAAGTCGAGCAAAAACGGCCGCATGTAGCGAAAAATAAAGCTTTGTTTCATCAAGACAATGCACCAATTCTCACATCCATTATAGCCCTGGCGAAAATCAATAAGTTAAAGTTGGAATTGCTTCCTCATGCACCCTATTCGCCAGATTTAGTTCCCTCTGATTATTTTCAGTTTCCAAACTTGAAGAAATGGCTTGGTGGTAGAAGATTTGCCAACAATGAAGAGGTGGAGTCTGCAGTTGATGACTATTTTGCAGACCTGATAGTTCTCACTATAAACAGGGTATCGCAGCTATTGAACATCGCTGGGAAAGGAGACTATGTAGAGAAGTAAAGATGTTTTTGTGGTTTCTTTGTTAGGTCGGACACTTCTGGGACAACCCTCGTTGCTATAGTAAACTCTGACAAGACCTTCCTACTTACTCTTCTACAACTCATCTTACATATAACATTCTGTATTGCAATGTTACAAATCTGCTACTCAGTGCTACAATATTGTGATCACAACCTGCGACCGTAATCGTAAAACGTGTGTGAACAGCTACCTTTGTAAGTCAAAGCTGACTGTTGGCATGTATTGGTGCACTTGCATGTATGTACTTTCATATCGCTACTGTGATTGTTACACCTGCGCAAGTGGGCTCGAGTGCTGTTGCAAGGTTCCTTGACGTTGAAGCCGAGATTGTTACACCTGCGCGAGTGGGCACGAGTGCTGTTGCAAGGTTCTTTGACCTTGAAGCCGGGATTGTTACACCTGCGCGAGTGGGCACGAGTGCTGTTGCAAGGTTCTTTGACCTTGAAGCCGGGATTGTTACACCTGCGCGAGTGGGCACGAGTGCTGTTGCAAGGTTCTTTGACGTCGAAGCCGGGATTGTTACACCTGCGCAAGTGGGCTCGAGTGCTGTTGCAAGGTTCTTTGACGTTGAAGCCGGGATTGTTACATATGAGCGAGTTTATGACACCTGTGGTACTTTGTACGTGGACTGCTTTAGGAAATTTCCTGCCACGTGACCACAGGTATATAAAGATGAACGAAGCCCTGCAACTGGAAATCCAGAGCGAGCAATAGTATTCGTCGCTGCAGTGAACGCCAAAAATAAAGTATAGGGCAGAATTGTAACGAAAGACACGTAACTGTCATCAAATTGTAATGAGTTTGTACAAGAAATCCAGAATTTATTGGTGGAGTAAACAGAGGGTTTTTGATACAATAATTGTTTTTATTTCGTTAGTTAGTTTAGCTGTTCACTCACCCCACTACGCGCTAGAAGTCCCAGTCTTGCCTCAGGATTGCCAAATTTATTTCAGACAATATCGCCAGAAATATTTTAAATATCGCAAAATTCATATTCAAATCGCCCAATTTCTTATTGAGATTTTCTTTTGTGTGTGCGCGGGGGGGGGGGCTTGGTTTTAAAACCATCTCTTAAGATTTGTTTTGGAAATACTACTGCCGAATTTTGTTTGTTTTTTTACTTTCCTGGGTTCATTAGGTTAGGCCATTGGCAAACTAAAACAAAAAAAATCGGCAGCAGTATTTCCAAAGCAAACCTTAAGAGATGGTTTTGAAACCAACCCCCCTCCACACACACAAGAAAATCTGATGTGTTCTATTCACAAGGCTTTCTCTACCTATCTGTAACAAATTGCTGTTAATAAGCTTATTCTTCCATCTACTTCATGATAATCGAGATAAACATTACCAGAAATAGTCTTATTACTTGCTTCCTTGTAAGTAGAAGTAGTCAAATGTTTTAAAATGTGGTTGCTATGGTATAGAAATGCGATTCTTTGCGTGGTCAGGTGTTTGTAAGTTCCGATATGAGAAAGTATTAAGTATTTTAAAACTGAAATCAATAACAAGGAATATCTTAAAAACGGCCAACTGCAACAAAAAATGCATATAACATAAATTCTGTGTTTAAACGTGCACTACATTTTTGTGTCGCAAAATTTTTCTTTATCTATTACGGTTTACCAGTTACGCAAAATTCCGCAAAATTTATTCAGAATAAAGATGCCTTCAGAGGCTATACCCAGAAAATTCAAGACATACATTTTATTTGTCATGTAAATATCTTTAATGTACAACATTCTAAGCAAAATCGATATAGGTATTTTTGAAAAAATTAACATTTTGAAATGTTTTCTGTGTAAAGGATAGCTGGGGTTGTTGGGATTTTCTTGAAGATCTTCGTGTCGCATCCTTGTAAGATACTGAAAATAAGTACCAAGTTTGGTGCTTAACGGACTTTTGGTTTTTGAGATATTCTGCATACACACACACACGGACCTTTTTGTAGAAATGTTTCATGTATTACTGATGAGATCTCGGTATTGAATTTTTGGGTGCAATGCAATATCTTCTCTACATGCTATGTACATAGTACGTGTAGAGAAAGTAAAGTGTAAACTCTACATTTTGAGTGTAGTAAGCCTTTAGCTATGCCCACGGTTTGCTAGTTATGCACAATCATCTTTAGAAGCTGTTCCCAGAAAGTTCCAGACATACATTTTATTTGTTATGGAAATGTCTTTAATATGTAGCACTTTAATAAAAATTGTAGAACCTTTTTTGAGAAAGACAACATTTTCGAAATTTGTTCCATTTAAAGGTTAGTTTGAGGTGCGGGGATTTTCTTGGAAATCTTCGTGTCGCATCCTTGGAAGATACCAAATTTAAATACCAAGTTTGTATTTAACGGTCTTTTCGTTTTTGAGCTATGCTGTCCACAGACACACACATGCACACACAGGACCTTTTTCTCAAAATATTTTTTTTTGGAATCAGGGGGTCCTAAAACGTGTATTTCGGGTGAAATCTTGGTATCGAATTTTTGGATGCAATGCAATACCTTTTCTATACACTATCCATATTGTACGTGTAGAGAAAGTAAAATGTCGTTATAACAAGCCTGTTTACTGGCTGATAGATTGAAAAATCCAGTATTATAACCGGGATAGAGAAGGTATTGCAATCCACCCAAAAATTCTATATCGAGATTTCGACGGCAATATATGTTTTGAGGTCCTCTGAGTCCAAAAAAAGGATTTTTTGAAAATGGTCCGTGTGTGTGTCGGTGGACATTATACCTCAAAAAGGAAAAGACCGTTATATACCAAACTTGCTATTTAGGTATGATATTTACAGTATTTTGCTATTTATGTCATATACATTTTTTTCGTGGAGTTGATCGTTTTTGAGATATTCGTTGTTATTGGTTTCAGTTTTAAAATACTTATACTTTTCTCAAACAAAAATTTGTCAACATCTGTCCATACAAACAAAGGAGCATCAGGCACATAGCAACCAGCTTTTGACTATCACTTTAACCTACAGTACTGTCTTATTTCGCTTCTATTTACAAGGAAACAAGTAATAAGATTATTTCTGCTAATTTTTCTCTCGATTAGTATGAAGTAAATGGAAGCATAAACTTTTTGACAATAATTTGTTACAGAGATATCTAGATTACACTTGCAGACTCGGGGGGAAATTGGCCCCCCCAGCCTGGAATCGAACTCACGACCTCCCGGATACAGAAGGGAAAACTAAAGGATGAGGTCAGTTAGAAGGGAAGATAGGTAGCGTCTCCATATCAAAGCTTTGATGTGAAGAAAGTTTGTGGTTTAATGAAAGGATGTTTCTAAATGACTATTGCAACATATTATTAAGATCGATCTTGCTGCGGGTCTCGGATATTAAGGAATCTCGAGCAGCTATATAAATCCACATTTCTGGAAAAAGAACCCTTCAGATGGTAAAGTTTTGTCAAGGAAACTGAAATAGAGAGAGACGGAAACAAGGAGACCAAATTTTGTGAAGTTATTATTAAAGTTCTCTCTGTCTAAAAGATTTATTGGAAAGATGACACACTTTAGCGCAGAAGGCAGAAGGAAAGAATATACGGTCCGTGCTCAACCTACTGCAGTTTCGTTTAAATTTACTTCAAGTTGTTCCTAACTTTTACTGTCTCTCCTGCATACACGACTCGCTCGGACACGTTCCGGGTTCGATTCCCGACGGCCTCAAATCTGTAGGACTGAAATTTCATGAAAAATCTGATCTGTTCCAATCACATGACACTTTCTACATAGCTGTAACAAAGTATTGTTAAAAAGCTTATTCTTCTATCTACTTTATGATAATCGGAATAAACATTAACAGATTTTTTTTTAATTACTTGCTTCCTTGTAAATAGAAGGGAAATAACGAAATATATTAGACTAAAGTGATACTCAACTTTTTTAAAAATCTGTTTCTATGCACGGTCAGGAGTTTACAAATGAGAAAAGTTTAAGTTCTGAAACAGATAACAAGGAATATTTCGGAAACGGTTTCCTCCATAACAAAAAATTAAAAGACATAAATTGTGTGTTTTGACGAGACTTATATCTTTTGTGTAGTAAATTGTTGTCTATCTCTTACCGTTTAGCAGTAATGCAAAATTCCGCAAAATTCATCCAGAATAAAGAGGTCTTCAGAGGATAAACCTAGAAAATTCAAGATATACATTTTATTTGGGATATAAATAGCTTTAATATACGGAATTTTAACCAAAATCGTTAGAGAAAGTAAAATTGTCGAAAAATTTTCCATGTAATAGATAGTTTGTGGTGGGGAGATTTCCTTGAAAATCTTCGTGTCGCATCCTGGAAGATTACTAAACCTAAATACCAACTTTGGCACTTAACGGTTCTTTCGTATTGGAGCTATGTCCGCACACACACACACACACACACACACACACACACACGCAGATACACACAAGGATCTTTTTCTAAAAATGCTTTTTTCGGATCAGGGACCCGAAACATTTACATTTAATGTGTAGAGAAGGTATTGTATTGCACCCAGAAATGCAATACCGAGATTTCCCGGAAATACACGTTCTGAGTCCCCCTGAATCCAAAAAGAGCATTTTTAGAGAAAGTTCTCTGTGTGTAAGTGTGTGTGTGGAAAGCATGGTTCAGAAACGAAAAGACCATTAAATGAATCCTTGGTATTTAAATTTATCTTCTAAGGATGCGACACGAAAATTTTCACCCCGCCCCCAACTACCCTTAACATGCACAAAAATTCAAAAATTTTGATTTTCTCAAAAATGGCTATAACGAATTTGATTAAAATCTGTTATATTTAAGATATTTACGTGACAAATGAAATGTACATCTTGAATTTTCTCGGAATACCCTCTGAAGGCTACCTTATTCTGTGTATATCTTTTAAGTTTTGCATAACTAGTAAACCGCAAGAGATAGTCAAAAACGTGCGACATAAAACACACAGTTTATATTCATATCGTGGAGCGGATAGTATTTGAGATATTCCTTGTTATTTAGTTTTCTCATACTGGAACTTGTCAACGCTTGAGACCACGCAAAGAAACGAATTTCAATACCATAGCAACCACATTTTAAAACATTTGAATGTCAGTTTAGTCTAGAACATATTTTTCTTTTTTATTGCTTCATTTGTATAGCCCCCTTTAACATGAATGGTCACATCGGGGGCTTTCACTTGTTAAACTGTAGGCTCAGAGCATTAGGCTAATAAACTTTATATTACTAAACACACGCACATTCACTCTCACATTAACACTTCCAGACTCTATGGGGGATAGGGAATAATTCCGGTTAAAGAAAAATTCCCCGCCCCAGCCGGAAATCGAACCCGGGACCTACGTGTGAGAAGTCAGCGGAGGCAGTCTCTAGAACATTCCCTTCTACTTACAAGGAACTAAGTAATAAGACCGTTTCTATTAATGTTTATCTCGATATCTATATCTATTATAGGTAGAAGAATAAACTTAATAACAATAATTTGGTAGAGAGATGTAGAGAAAGTCATGCGAATGAAACACAGCAGAGTTTTAGAAAAAGGTTCGTACGTGTGCGTGTCTGTAGGCAGCATAGTTCTAAAACGAAAATACCGTTAAATAACAAACGTGGTCTGTCAGTTCAATATCTTCCAAGGGTATAACATGAAGATTTTCAAGAAAATCTCCCCACCGCAAACTACTCTTTACATGAAAACATTTTTGAATATTTTGTTTTTCTCAAAAATGGCTGTAAGGATGTTGATTAAAATAGCATATTTTAAAGATATTTCCATCTTGTGTCAGTTGAAGGGAGCTCACATTTATTTACACTACAAACAAAGGTGGTGTTCATTTTTTGTGGCAGTTCATGATGTTTATTTCTCTAATCTGACAGAAAATATGAGATGGTTATGTTTCAAAACTTTATTGTATGTCTTGAATTTTAAGGCAATATCTGCTGAATACCAGTGTTTTGCATAACTGGAAAACCTTAAGAGATGGACAAAAGCTTATAGTTAATCGTGTTGGAGATATTCCTTGTTATTGGTTTCACTTTTAAACTACGCTAACTCTTTTCAAACATAAAGTGAGCTTTGGTTTCGTCTGTCTGGTTTTACAGCTGATTACACAAGGCGAACCCAACTTTTATTATTTCACGACCAGCTTTAAAACATTTGGCTATCACTTTAGCCTAGTGCATTCCTTTATGTCCCTACTGGCCAGCAATAAGATCATTTCTATAATGTTTATCTTGATTATCAAAGTGGATAGAAGAATAATTCTTTTTGTGGAAAACTAAACAAGGTCAAATGGATGAAACACCAAATTGTTTGGATAATAAATTTGTAATGTTTTGAGTTTTACGATTATGTCACACACCTTACGCTTTAGTTCATTATTACAAGTTTTGAGTTTTACAGCTATTAAAATATATTCATTCATTATTATTACTTTCTCTATACGTACTATGTACATAGTGTGTAGAGAAGGAATTGTATTGCACCCAAAAATTCGATACCGAGATTTCACTGCAAATATGTTTTGAGACCCCCTGAATCCAAAAAAAGCATTTTTAGAAAAATGTCCGTGTGTGTGTGTGTCTCTCTCCGTCTGTCTGTCTGTCTGTCTGTGGGCAGCGTAGCTCAAAAATGAAAAGACCGTTAAAAACCCAACTTGGTATTTGAATTTGCTATCTTCCAAGGAAGCGACACGAAGATTTTCAAGAAAATCCCCCCACCCCAAACTACCATTTACATGGAAAAAAATTCAAAAATTTTGATTTTCTTAAAAATGGTTCTAACGATTTTGATTAAAATCTCGTATATTTAAGATATTTACCTGACAAACAAAATGTATATTTTGTATTTTCTGGGAATAGCCTCTGAAGACTTCTTTATTCTGGATAAGTTTTACGGATTTTTGTATAACTGCTAAACCAGAAGAGACGGACAAAAACTTACCACACAAAAAATGTAGAGGACATTATAACACACAATCTATGTTATAGACATTTTTTTCGTGGAGTTGATAGTTTTTAACATATTGCTTGTTTTTAGTTTCAGTTTTGAAAAACTTATACTTTTCTCATACGGGAATTAGTCAACTCCTGTCCATACAAACAAATGGACTTCAGTCACGTAGCAACCAGTTATAAGGCTATTTCTGCTAATGTTTTCTCAATTAGCAGGGAGTAAATAGAAACATAAGCTTTTTAACAATAACTTCTTGCAGAGATGTAGAGAAAGTCATGTGAATGGAACACATCAGATTTTTTTGATGTGCAAAGCGAAGAGAATATGATGCATGGTTATCGATTGCAGTATTCCCACATAATGCTATTAATGGGGCCAATTTTCTGGCATTCGAGCTCAGCATTAAATTATAATGAGCTTATTTGACAACCTATTATAATTATTTTCGTTATTTATTCGTGAAACAAATAATGTTATAATGATTCTGTTTCGGAAATTCATTATAATTATTTGCATCATTTGTTTGCGTTGCTGCTTGAAAATGGTGATATTCAAATCAAATGAAGGAAACAGGTGCCAAATAATAAAAATAGCAACAAATTACATTAAATATTAATGATCCAGGTGACTGTAAACGATTATTTTTAATAATATTTATTTTGGTTATATGCAGTTTTATATTTTTATATACTCACCTCAAAAGGTTTCACTTTTTACTTTCTCTAGCACGCATATACAATGTACATAGTGGATAGAGTAGGTATTGTATTCCATCCACAAATTTGATGTCGAGATTTGACCAGATATATATCTTTTGGGGTCCCCTAAGCCAGAAAAAAATAGTTTATAAAAAGGTCCCTGTGTGTGTGTGTGTGTGTGTGTGTGTGTGTGTTTGTGTGTGTCTGTGTGTGACGGCATAGCTCAAAAAACGAAAAGTCCGTTAAATACCAAACTTGGTAATTAGGTTCGGTATCTTCCAAGAATGTGACATGAACATTTTCAAGAAAATCCCTCCACCTTCAAATACCATTTACATGGAAAAATTTTCGGAAATTTAAATTTTCTCAAAAATGGTTCAAACGATTTAGATTAAAATATCTTATATTAATGGTATTTACATAACAAATACAATTTCTATGTTTAATTTTGTGCAGTAGCCTCTGAAAACATCTTAATTCTGGATAAATGTTGCGGGATTTTGCAAAACTGGTAAACCATAAGAGATAAACAAAAACTTACAACACAAAATTGTAGAGCACGTTAAAACACACTATTTATGTTATATGCATTTTTCCCCCAGAGAGACTGTTTTTATGATATTCCTTGATATCAATTTCAGTTTTAAAATACTTAATACTTTCTCATATGGGAACTTGTCAAATCCTGGCCACGTAAAGAAACGGATTTCACTTCCATAGCAACCTCATTTTATAACATTTGGCTATCGGTTTAACCTAGTATATTCCCTTATTTCCCTTCTATCTATACGGAACTAAGTAATACATTATCTCGATTAACATGAAGTAGATACAATAATAAACATATTAACAATAATTTTTTACCGAGGGGTAGTGAGAGTCATGTGAATGGAACACTTTCTCTACACGTACGATGTATATAGTGTATAGATAAGTTTTTTTTTTGTTTTTTTTTTCGTCCTTTAACCTGGTTGGTCATATCGGACGATGAATGAAATTGGTGAAATGATACTCAAATGATCTAGGGGTCCATGAAGCTTAAAGTAACTCGACATTTGTCTTCTGAGGGAAAACCCCGAAAAAACCCGTATCCGGGATACTTACTCTAAGCGAGATTCGAACTCACGACCTTTTGAATGTGAGGCAGACACGCTATCAACACACTACCCAGGCGGGCAGAGAAGGTATTGTATTGCACCTAAAATTCGATGTCGAGATTTCAACAGAAATATAAATTTTGAGTCCCATAAGTCTAAAAAAAATCATAGCTCAAAAACGAAAAGTCCGTTGAATACCAAACTAGGTATTTAAGGTTGTTATTTTTTAGGAATGCGACACAAAGCTTTTTAACAAGCAAACTATACTTTACGTGGAAAAATATTTCAACATTTGGATTTTCTGAAAATTTTGATCAAAATACCGTATATTAAAACTATTTACATCAAAAATAAAATGTATATCTTTAATTTTCTGGAAATATCTTCCGAAGACCTCTTCATACTGAATGAATTTTGCGGAAATTGTAAACCGTAACAGGTAGACTAAAACTTACTACAAAAAAAATGTAGATATCGTTTAAACAAAGTGTCATTTTTTCCGTAGAGTTAACCATACCCTAGATATTCCTCGGTATTGATTTCGGTTTTGAAGTAAACTTTTAAAGTAAATCTTTCTCATACGAGATTTTATAAACTTTTGGTCATGCAAAGAAGCGAGTCTTAATAGTGTATTCCTCTTCTGCTTGCAAGGAAGCAAATAATAATCTGCTATTGTGTATCTCGATTAGTGTCAATAGAGAAATAATATTTTACACAGCTCTAAAGAAAGTCATGTGAATGGAACACAACAAACTTTGCTCAGTTTTTTCACATTATTTTAGAAAACTTTAAAGTATTGGAGAATTCCATTCAAACATTTGTCAGCAAAGTGTTAAGGAAAGTACAGTAACTGTCCCTAAAGTACCGACCTGACGTATAGATTGTTGTTTCAACCTTATGAAAGCTTAAGTTTCAAGTTTGACGATTTCACATTGTTTAGCATTTGTTTGGCAGCCCTCATTATTATCGGTGAGAAATTTCCCTGTGATTGACACTTGTGGGGTGTGTCGTCTGCTGGCAGGGGCTCGTCAGGTTCCTGACCAATCATAGTGTAAGAATACATAACCGCCAGAGACGTGACGTCATCGGCGTTGCAACACCTACGTGCTTCAGTGGAAATTTACGCGCGCGTTCTCATGCAAGACTGATCAATTGTTCGCAATGTGATTGTTTGATTTCATTCTATCAAAAGTTCGGTTGTTATACACAGTGACTCCGTAAGCATTTTTAATTTTAATATTACTACGTTTTATATATCGCGGACGTTGCTCTTGTTCTCACCCTGGAACTATCACGAGTGACACTGTCTTTTGTGAATGTCTTACATCCGTGATAAGAAGTTGAGGTTACTTTAGCCGAAATTATAAAACCAATGTGGAAAGGAATAGATGAGTAACTATTGAGAAATGGGGAAGCAAAGTGTGCATGGAGAGAAGGCATTTTAGAGGAAGCAGTGGAACGTGTGCCGCTGCAGACGGACAGTGAGTAAATAGGGCAACTTGACAATCACAAGGTAATTTCTCATCAATAATAGTGAATGCTCTCAGCGAATTTGTAAACATGGATAAAACTGGTCATCGTTATGTGATACAATACTTTCATTTGAAACGTCTTAGTCCAACTAATATTAAAGCTGAGCTAGATTCTACTTTGGGGGAGTCTGCTCCTTCGTTTACAACACTGAAATATTGGGTGACAGAGTTTAAGTGCGGTCGTACGAGCTGCAAAGACGAACATCGCAGTGGTCGACCAAATGAGGTTACCAGTCCAGAAGTTGTAAAGAAAATCCACAAAATGGTATTGGGTGACCGCCGACTGAAAGTGCGCGAGCTAGCAGGCATTTCAAAAAGTTCTGAACATCGCATACTGACTGAAGATTTAGATATGAGAAAGTTGTGTACAAGGTTGGTGCCGTCGTTTGCTCACAATAGAACAAAAACATCGTCATGAGGATGTTTCAGTCGAGTGTTTGGCAACGTTTCGCTGCAATAAAGCTGAGTTTTTGCGTCAGTTCATAACAATAGATGAAACCTGCGTCCATCACTTCACACCTGAGAAGAAGGAACAGTCAAAACAGTGAATTGGAAGGGGAGAATTGGCTCTAAAGAAGGCGAAGACAGTTCCATCTGCAGCCAAGGGTATGGTGTCAGTTTTCTGGGATGCACGCGGGATAATTTTCATTGATTTTCTCAAAAAAGGAAAATTAATCAATGACGAATGTTATGCGAATTTATTAATGCGTTTGAGTGATGAAATCAAGCAAAAACGGTCGCACCCAGCGATAAAGAAAATTTTATTCATCATCCATTATCGCCATGAGTTAAAGTTGGAATTGCTTCCTCATGCACCCTATTCGCCAGATCTCTGATTATTTTCAGTTTCCAAACTTGAAGAAATGGCTTGGTGGTAGAAGATTTGCCAACAATGAAGAGGTGGAGTCTGCTATTTTACAGACCTGATAGTTCTCACTATAAACAGGGTATCGCAGCTATTGAACATCGCTGGGAAAAGTGTTCGAGCTGAAAGGAGACTATGTAGAGAAATAAAGATGTTTTTCCCCAAAGTGTTTGTGCTATCTTTGTTAGGTCGGGATCTTCTGTAGTTTTAAAGAATGACACTTTGAATATATCTGTCGGAGAAGATAGATTTTGAGCTTTGCTAATAACATTGATATAAATTAACTGCTGACACTTGGTATAGATACTTTGACTTTTAGTAATTCCTGCGCAAAAAAATCTGATGCTTTCCACTCACATGACTTTCTCTAGATGTCCCACAACAACTGTTCTTACAAACGATAATTATTTTATTTACATCATGCTAATCAAGAAACGCATTCCAAAATTGCTATTATAGT
This sequence comes from Hymenopus coronatus, assembly GCA_030762935.1. Taxonomy (NCBI): domain Eukaryota; kingdom Metazoa; phylum Arthropoda; class Insecta; order Mantodea; family Hymenopodidae; genus Hymenopus; species Hymenopus coronatus. Next base: position 156,363,708 of record CM060897.1, read on the forward strand.
AAGTTGCTTCCTTGTAAGTAGAAGGGAATATACCAGACTAAAGCGATATTAAACTGTTGCAGTAGCCGGCTTGCTAGGAGTAAACAAAAGAAAGACGAAAAAACACAAGTCCCCGCTTTAGAAATGTTTGTATTTTAAAACAGAAACCAATCACTGGGAATATCTCAGAAACGGTTAACTCTACAAAAAAGATGTACATGACATTAATTGTGTATTTTAATGAGATCTACATTTTTTGTGTAGCAAATTTTGTCTATCTCTATCGGTAATGCAACATGCATACAGACTGAAGAAGTCTTAAGAGGCTATTCCTAGAATACACAATATATACAGATAATTTGTCATGAAATTGTCTTAAAGAATTGACATTTTTGGAGTCATTTTTGATAAAATCAAAATTTTAACAAAAAATCCATGTAAGGGTTGTTATGGATAGGGAAACTATCTTGAAAATCTTCGTGTCACATCTTTGCAAAATACTGAACTTAAATAGCAAGTCTGTTATTTAATGGACTTTTCGTTTTTGAGCTATGGTGTTCACACACACGGACATGTTTCTAAAATAGTTATATATGATGTAAGAGCGTGAAGTTATGGTTTTTGTTACGAGCGGGAATATTGTGAATCAAAAAGAAACTTTACGCTAGCGTATCATACATCTACAATAATTTTCTGATATTAAAATAAAAGCAACGAAAGATGAAATAAATTTGAGGTTAGGTTTGAGCCATTCACCAGTTGGCTATTGCTGGTTCGGTTATAGCAGGCCGTGTTATTGTTGTTCTGTGATGATATCCTTAGAGCTGCTGCTATCAAGCAACATTATATCATCGTGTTGATGTATACACACTAATATCGTAAAGTTGCAATAAAATTACTTTACGCACTTCTCTGCGCAAGTTTGCGATTTGAAGTGAGCTCGGTGCTGTAAAACTGCTTTGTTTGGTTTCAGCAGATCTCAAAACATTAACTTCCGGTGAAATTTCAGTGTCAATTTTAGGTAGATTACAATACTCTCTCTATCTGCTAGGTATATTGTACATACGTGCTAGAGAAAGTAAAGTAAGAAATGAACCGCGAGCTTGTTACTGCGTTAGAAAAAGGACGCCAACTTAATTGCGCATTAAAGTTTTATGTGCGTATGCAAAGCAGGCATTCACAGGCTGCTTCATTCTTGTGGTAGAGAAACTCATGCAGCAGCACTTTCCCTCCCTCGCTTAGCTGGGGCTATTTCACAAATATATAATGGAGTCTGCCTGTTGCATTATGGAGTTGTATCGATTGTTGCTGATTTAAAATACTGCTGGTGCTGCTGCTGCCGAAAACTATTAAAAAGTGGCCCCGGAAACTCATAAAGCCAACATCAGTTATTTACATTCCGTGCGTTAGTTAACAGTTGAATAAGCCGGCGGACTTCTGGAAACCTGATCTGGACCCTTCCATAAAAACCAAATGTGCATGTATTTCTGGAGCTTTTTACGAAAACAGTAATCAAATATATGCAGGGCTGGTCCGTCATGGTCCATTTGTGCCAGCCCCTTGAAACACGCTCTCCAAACATTACTACAAAATAAAAATATGTGTTCCACTCACATGACTTTCTATACGTCTCTGTAACACAGTTTGTTCTTCATTGTAGTCGAGATAACCATTAACAAAAATAGTATTATTACTTGTTTCCTTGTAAGTAGAAGGGAAATATGGGAGTACATTAAGCTAAACCGACAATCAAATGTTTTAAAATGTGGTTGCCAGGAATTTTACAAATTCTCATATGTAAAAGGCTTACACAAACCAATAACAAGCAATATATATTTGTCTATCTCTTACTGTTCACCAATTGTGCAAAACTAATCCAGAATAAAGAGGTCTTCCGAGGCTATTCCCTGAAAATTCAAGATATTCATTTTATTTGTCATTTAAGTATATTTAATATTTCGTTTTGTTTCCCTATCGGCTCACCCTCCTTATAATTAGCACTGACACTCCCCAAGGTCTGTCGGGGAGCCAACGGCACGAAGCAACAGAATGGAGAACCTGGTCCGTAGCCAGCCATGAGTGTGAGGAAGTGGATGATATGTAGGACTCACACTCCCCTAGGACTTACAAACGGGTGTCTAGGGGTCAGAAGCCTGTCGGGGAGCCAACGGCACGAAGCAACAGAATGGAGAACCTGGTCCGTAGCCAGCCATGAGTGTGAGGAAGTGGATGATATGTAGGACTCACACTCCCCTAGGACTTACAAACGGGTGTCTAGGAGTCAGAAGCCTGTCGGGGAGCCAACGGCACGAAGCAACAGAATGGAGAACCTGGTCCGTAGCCAGCCATGAGTGTGAGGAAGTGGATGATATGTAGGACTCACACTCCCCTAGGACTTACAAGTGGATGTCTAGGAGTCAGAAGTCTGACGGGGAGCCAACGGCACGAAACAACAGAATGGAGAACCTAGTCGTAGCCAGGCATGAGTGTGAGGAAGTGGATCATATGTAGGTCCAATTTGGCAAAATTCATCGAGAATTAAGTGATCTTCAGAGGCTATTTGTTATGTAAATACCTTTAATGTACGGCATTTTAATCAAAATCGTTAGAACCATTTTAAGAGAAACAACATTTTCGAACGTTTTTCCATGTAAAGTGTAGTTGGGGCTAGGGTGATTTTCTGGAAAATCTTCGTGTTGCATCTTTGAAAGATACTTAAATCTCAACTTTACTATTTAAGGGACCTTTCATTTTTGGGCTATGCTTGACTACACACACACACATACACACACACACACAAATGCGAATTTTTTTTTAGGAATACTTTTTATATATTCAGGGGGTTCTATACTATCCCGGTATTGAATTTTTGGGTGCATTACATTACAATACATTCTCTATACACTATATGCATAATACGTGTAGTGAAAGTAAAAGCATGTGTTCCATTCACATGACTTTCCCTACCTGTTATACAAACAAACTACTTACAAGGGATTCTTCTTCTTTCTAATTCATGTTATTGGAAGTAAGGGCATACACCAAGCTAAAGGAATAGTGAACTATCTTAAAAGCTGTCGCTGTGTGATTGGCTTCTTTGCATGGCCAGGAGTAAAACAAGAAACGCGGACCGCTTCCTGTTTGAAACTGAAAAATAACAAGGAACATCTTGGAAGCGGTTAACTCTGCAAAACATGCATGTAGTGTTTTAACGCGATGAACATGCTTTCTGTAAGTTTGGTCTCTCTCATACATTTTGGCAGTTATACAAAATTCAGGAAATTCGTCCAGAATAAATGTCTACAGTGGCAATTTCCAGAACATTCAAAATATACGTTTTATTTGTCATGTAAATATCTTTAAGCCGCTGTATTTTAATCAAAATCATTAAAGCCATTTATGAGAAAATGAAAACATTCGATTTTTTTTCCATCTCAAGGATAGTCTGGGGTGAGATAATGTTTCTCAAAATGTTCGTGTGGAAGATACTAAACATAAATGCCACATGATAATCGAGATAAACATTAACAGAAAGGGAATACACTAGGATAAACTGATAGTCAAAAGCTAGTAGCTATGCGATATAATTATGAACCGATTCTCTTTACATGACTAGGTGCAAAATAAAAAAAATATGAAACGAATAGCCACCTCCCGAATAAGAAAAGTATAGGTAATTTAAAATTGAAGCAAGTAACAAGGAATATCTTGGGAGTAGTTAACTCTACAGAAAACAACACATGTGTTCCGTTCACATGACTTTCTCTGTTCTATGCAACAAATTAGCCTCAAAAGACTATTCTTCCGCCTCCTCATTTTAATGGAGAGAAACCTTAGCAAGAATACTATTATTTAGTGCCTTGTAAGTAGAAGGTAAATAAAGAAATATGCTGAGCTAAGTGATAGTCGAATGTTTTAAAAGCCATGTGATATAAATGAAGTACAAATATCTTTTTATGGTCAGCAGTTGACAAATTCTATATGAAAAACATTTAAATATTGTAAAATTGAAAGCAATAACAATAATATGTTGGAAAGGGCAAACTCTACAGGAGAGGTACGGCATAAAGTGTGTTTCAACAAGTATTTGTTGCAATTTACCAGTTCCATAAAAGAAGTCTTCACAGCCTGTTCCCAAAATTCAAGATATTTGTAAACACTTCATATATGTATTTCATTTCAGCGAAGTGGTCATTTGATCCGTATCGGTTTTGTTTTACTCCTGGCCATAAACAGAAAACGTAATTTTAATGTCATCGCATGGCGACAGCTTTTAAAAGATTTGACTATCGGTTAGAGACATTTCTAGTAATGTTTATCTCAATTAGTATTGGAGGAACAGCTAGAGAAAGTAGTATGTGTTTTTACCTTAACGTGGTTGGTCATAACAGACGAAGAATGGAATCGTCTGCAAAGAGCTAAAAGTCACTCGGCATTAGGAGAAAGCTCAGAAAAGCCCTTATCCGGGTAACATGTGCTGCAGACACGCTACCACTACGCCAACGAGCCGGGTGTTGTCCCACATTCTTGTGAAAGAGCCGGTGTAAGCTCTAGCTATAAATCCTTTATTTGCTGACTGACGAACCGTCATATGGGCCCAAAATGTCACCGCTATATAAACATTTTTGCGATAGATCCTGATTAGCCAGATCGGTGGTGTTTACCGCACTACAATAAAAGAAAGCCGACACAAATCATGCGCTGCACTTCATGCATGTTTGATGTGGATATTACAAGAAATCCAGGTTTTAGCCTCCGCTCAATACATCAGCTTCTGTCAGCGGAGAACAGGTGGAATTTAAACGCGCCATGTGTCAGCATTGTAAACCCAAAGATATGTTTTTATGTGGCTGTGGATTCCGTGTCCGAGAACAACACCAAAACCATATTACATTACCGGCCACACAAGTTAAATAATTAAAAGTGTCTCACAATGTTATTTTTCACAAGATCTGGATTACTGTTCTTTATATTGTATTATAGCTTATATTACTTTTCGAGAGAGTTCTAGTGGTCAATTTTAATTACACTCAATGATATTCAACAGCTTGAGTTGCTGAGGACCTCACAGATTTTTACTTTCTGCTCCACATACAATTGAAGTACACCCAAAATTCCATACAATTATTTCACTAGCCCGCCTGGGTAGCGTGTCTGCCTCCCATTGTTCAAAAGGTCGGAGTTCGAATCTCGTTTAGGGTGGGTTACCCGAATAAGTTTTTTTCGGGGCTTTTCCTTGTGCTGAAAAGACGAATGTTGAGTAACGTTAATCTCCATGGACACCGAGATCATTTGAACATCATTTCACCAATTTCATTCATCGTCCAATATGACCAACCAGGTTAAAGGACGTTAATCTCCATGGACCCCGAGATCATTTGAACTTCATTTCACCAATTTCATTCATCGTCCAATATGACCAACCAGGTTAAGGGACGTTAATCTCCATGGACCCCGAGATCATTTGAACATCATTTCACCAATTTCATTCATCGTCCGATATGACCAACCAGGTTAAGGGACGTTAATCTCCATGGACCCCGAGATCATTTGAGTATCATTTCACCAATTTCATTCATCGTCCGATATGACCAACCAGGTTAAAGGACGTTAAGCTCCATGGACCCCGAGATCATTTGAGTATCATTTCACCAATTTCATTCATCGTCCGATATGACCAACCAGGTTAAAGCACGTTAAGCTCATGGACCCCGAGATCACACATACACACACCTTTTTCCAAAAATGATTTTTTCAGACTCAGGGAATCTCATATTTCAGATGAAATACGACATCGAATTTTTGGGTGGAATACAAAAGAAACTTCTCTGGCTACTATGTACACACGTGCTAGAGAAAGTAAAAATCTGATGTGATTAATTCACATGACGTTCTCTTCCTGTTGTGCAAACAGTTCTCCTTAAACCAACTTTATTCTTGATACGCTTCTCCAGTCTTCAGATGTTACTCCGGTTGATCACGTATGACATCATAGGGAAACACAAAGGGCACTCTCTAACAAAGAAGCTCTGAAAACTGCTCTTGTAAAAGGATCTTAAAAAATATCATGTGCACCATTCACATAACTTTCTCCATATCCCTGCAACAAATAATTCTTAAAAAGCTTATACTTCTATTTATTTTATGCTAATCAGAAAAAAAATAGTAGAAATAGTCTAATTACTCGCTTCCTTGTAAGTAGAAGCGAAATAATGGAAACCGTAGGTTAAAGTGATAGTCAAAAGCTGGTTGCTATGTCAATGAAGTTCTATATGGATAGGAGTTGACAAGATGAGAAAGGTATACGTTTTTCATAGCAGAAACCAAAAACAAGGAATGTCACAAAAACGACGAACTGCACGAAAAAATGTATATAACATAAATTGTGTGTTTTAATGTGTTCTACATTTTTTGTGCAGTAAGTTTTTGTCCATCTCTTACGGTTTAGCAGTTATTCAAAATTTAGTAAAATTCATCCAGAATAAACTACTCTTCAGAGGCTATTCCCAGAAAATTCAAGATATGCATTTCATTTGTCAGGTAAATATGTTTAATATCTGAAATTTTAATCAAAATCGTTAGAGCCATTTTTGAGAAAATCAAAATTTTCGAAAAAAGTTCCATGTAAAGGGTAGTTGGGGTGGGGGGCTTTTTCTCAAAATCTTTGTGTCGCATCCCTGGAAGATACTAAACTTAAATACCAAGTTTGGTATTTTACCTACTTTTCGTTTTTGAGTTATCGTGTTCACAGACACACACACACACACACACACACACACGAACCTTTTTGTGAAAATGCTTTTTTTTTATATTGGGGACCCTAAAACATATATTTCCGGTGAAATCTCGGTATCAAATTTTTTGGTGGAGTGCAATACCTTCTCTATACACTATGTACATAGTACGTATAGAGAAAGTAAAAATACCAAGTCTTGTCCAATCCTTACCAAAACACTACATAGGTACTATAATTAAAGCAAAATGAATTCCTACTGAACATCAACATTTTTTGTTTTCTCTAGCCTGTATGTATAATGTGCATAGTGTATAGAGAAGGTATTGTATTCCACCCAAAAATTCAATACCGAGATTCCACCGGAAATACATCATTTGAGATTCCTGAATAAAAAAAGAATTAGAAGGCTATCTTTGTGTGTGTGTGTGTTTGTGTGTGTGTGTGTGTTTGTCTGTGTGTGTGTTTGTGTGTGTGTGTGTGTGTGTGTGTGTGTGTTTGTCTGTGGGCAGCTTGGCTCAAAAACTAAAATTCAGTTAATACCAAACTTGGTGTTTAAATTCCGTATCTTCCAAGAATCCGCCACAAAGATGTTTAAGAATATCTCCCCAACCTCAACTGCCCTTTACATGGAACATTTTTCGAAAATATTTATATTATCAAAAATGTTTCTAACGATTTGCATTTACATGACAAATATCTTGAACTTTCTCTGAATAGGCTCTTTATTCTGAATGACTTTTGCACATATGGTAAACCGCAAGAAATAGATAAATACTCACTAGAAAAACAAAGTATATCTCGTTAAAATACACAATATACGTTATTTTATAGAATTAGCCGTTTTCGAGATATTCCGAGTTGTTAGTTTCAGTTTTAAAGTACTTAAATTTTTCTCAAACGTGAAATATTATATTTTCGTCTCTCTTTTGTTGGCAAGCAAAGATAACCGAATTTCCGTTGTTTCTCTTAGCAAGCAGCTTTTAAAAGATTTGACTGTCTACTGTATTCCCTTTTACATACAAGGAAGCAAGTAATAAGACCGTTTCTGCTAGGTTTTATCTTGATTAGCATCAAGTAGATACAAGAATAAGCTTTTGTAAGAAAGTTTGTGGAAGAGGCAGAGCAAATCATGGGAACGAAAAACATTTCGTCCTTGTGCTAGCTCAGATATAATAATATTTATGGGGATTTAATATTTTAACTGAGTTTTGAACGATCCCATGTTTACTCTATTCGGAAAGCGTGACCATTTTCCTGGATGATACTTGATCCGTGTAGTAATAAAACTTTTATACCTGTCGATTAAGCCTTTAAAGGCAGGGAAGTAAAATTGATGTGATAGCCTCGTAAACAAGTTCGGTTTTACATGGCTCTTGGGGTTTCTCGTTCACGAAAAAAACAATGTATATCATTTTAGTCTTTCACCAAGACTTAAAATGTAACCTATACAATAATTGCAGGGAAATATCCATTTTAAACTTTGAACAAAAGAAAACTCATGGCTTTTTTAAATTTTGATATCAGTAATGTTAATATTTTCGCAAGATGATAAAATCTAATGTGTCCATTCTTAGGCATATTAGCACCTATTGCCTGTAAGCATTTTATAATTATTAATGTTAAATGATATATTACTCAATAATTATAGAAGGGGCGTGTGAAATTTTAATCACCGCCATGCACAGAATAAAACCACTAATTGTGCATACGTGAAATTAATATGTAAAAATCCAATGTTCTCCATTAGTAAGCATCTCTCATAAACCTTTGTTCCAAAATGTTATTAAAGCCCACCTGGGTAGTGTGGAGGTACCGTGTCATTCAACAGGTCGCGTGTTCGAATCTGCTTAGGCTGAGTTACCCAGATAAGGTTTTTTATCGAGGTTTTCCCTTATCCTGAGAAGACGAATGTCGAGATCATTTCAGCAATTTCATTCATCGCTCGATATGACCAGCCAAGTCAAATGACGTTAAGCTAAAAAAAAAAAAAAAAAAAGTTATTTACTTTCCTACATCATGGTTATCAAGATAAGCATTAACAGAAATTGTCTTATTACTTGCTTTCTTGTAAGTAGAAGGGAATACACTAGGATAAAGTGATAGTCAAATGTTTTAAAAGCTGATTGCTATGTGAAACAGCAGAAATTCGGTAAAACAAAACAAAAGCATGCTCTCTCGTTTGAGAAAAGTGCCTTATAACTGTGATCAGGAATATATTGGAAACGGTAAACTCTACAAAAATGTATTTGCTATAAATTGTGTGTTTTAACAAGATCGCCATTTTTGTGTATTAAGTTTTTGTCTGTATCTTCCTGTTCACCAAAATAAAGAGATCTTCAGAGGCTCCTACCGGAATATTCAACATGTGCATCTTTTTTGTCGTGAAGATATTTTAACATATCGTACTCCATTCAGAATCGTTAGAGCCATTTCAAAAATATCCCATGTATGGGGTGAGGTTATTTTCTTGAAAATCTTTCTGCTGCATCCTTGGAAATACTAAACCTAAATACTAAGTTTGTTTTTTAACCGACATTAATTTTTGAGCTATATACTACACTCCACACACACACACACACACACACACACACACACACACACACACTGAGGACCTTTTACTAAAAACATTTATTTTGATTTAGGAGGTCCCAAAATATGTATATCCGGTTGAATCTCGGTATCGAATTTTTGGGGGAAATAGAATATCTTTTCTACTTATTATGTGCGTTGCACACATGTGGTTGAAAAAGTAAAACCCTGGTGTTTTACGTTACATGAATTTTTCTACCTATTGTGTATAAACCATTGTTTAGAAAGCTTGTCCTTCTATCTACTTCATTCTAATTGAGAAAAAAATCTGATGTTTTACAGTCACATTACTTTCTCTAGCTCTTCTACAAACAAACTCCTTACAAAAGATTATTCTTCTTTCTACACAATGCTAATCGAGATAAACATTAGCAGAATGTTCTTATTACTTAGTTCCTTATAAGTAGAAGGCAACTAAAGGAATGTGCTATGCTAAAGTGATAGTCAAATGTTTTAAAAGCTATCGTTATGCGATTGTCATCACAAATCGCTTCTTTGCTTGGCCAGGAGTATAACAAGAGAAAGACGGACACTTCCTGTCTGAGAAAAGTGTAAGTACTTTACAATTGAAAGCAATAAGAAAAAAATGTCTCGGAAACGTAAAAGAATATAACTTGTGTGTTTTGACGAGATCTACATTTTGTGTGCAGTAAGTTTTTATCTATCTCTTACGGTTTATGAATTATGCAAAATTCCGCAAAATTCATCCATAATAAAGTGGTATTCAGAAACTATTCCCAGAGAATTGCAGATATATGCATTTTATTTGTCATTTAAATATCTTAATATAAGGGATTTTAATCAATATCGCTAAGAGCCATTTTTGAGAAAATCAACATTTTCTCCAAATAAAGGGTAGTTGAGGGTGTGGGAATTTTCTTGAGAATCTTCGTGTCGCATCCTTAGAAGATACCAAAGTTTCAATTTTGGGCTATGCTGTTCACAGACACACACACGCGCGCACACATACAGGAACCTTTTTCAAAAAATTTTCTTTTAGGATTCAGGGGGACCCAAAACATATATTTCCTGTGAAATCTCGGGATTGAATTTTTGGGTACAATATAGCACCTTCTCTGTGCACTATGTACATATTATGTGTAGAGAAAGTAAAAATTTATTCCTCTATCTACTTCATACTAATCCAGATAAACATTAACAGAAATTGTGTTATTACTTGCTTCCTTGTAAGTAGAAGGAAGTACACTAGGATAAAGTGATAGTCAAATGTTCTCTTTGTGAGAACTTGAAGCTCCAGTGTGTTCCATGACAAGGAGTAACTGTAACATATTACAGTTGTAATGGTTGCTCAGTTGAGTGATTGCTACTGCCTCGTCGCTATTTATAGAGGAGAGCAACACCAATACAACCTTGGTATTCTCATGGACACAAAACAACTAAAGAACTCACAAAAGACAAGAGAAGCGAAAAGTACGAATTAACAAACAAAGAAATAGCCTTCTTCAGAGTTTACATAATCTAATATAGTGGTCTGGTTTCTCACGTAGATGGCCCGGGTTCGATTCCCGGCTAGAGCGGGGAGGGAATGTTTCTTTAACTAGAATCATTTCTTAGCCCTTTAGAGCCTCTAAGAATGAAGATGGGACTGAATGTATGTGTGTGCATAATATAATGCTTACTAAACAAAATCAGCGTTTGGAAACACCAACCTTAAGGACATGCATAACTGAAACATTCAAATTCAAAAGCAATAATGAAATATATACCATAGGCGTCATAAAATGGAAAAAAAAGCAATGGTGCAAATTTCATTAGTTTTGCCTAAATGGTTTAATTTGTTCATATTACTTTCTCTACACGTACTATGTACATAGTGTATACAGAAGGTATTGCACCACACCCATAAATTCAATACAGAGATTTCACCGGAAATATATGTTTTAGGTTCCCCTGTATCAAAAAAAAAAAAAAGAAAGAAAAAGAAAAGGTCGGTGTGTGTCCGTGTTTTCGGGTGCCTGTGAACACGATAACTCAGAAGAGGAAGAGCCGGTAAAACACCAAACTTGGTATTTAAGTTATTATCTTCCAAGAATACGACGCGAAGATTTTGATAAAAATCCTCCCCTCTCCAAACTAACCTTTACATGCAATTTTTTTAGAAAATTTTGATTTTTTCAAAAATAGCTCTAACGATTTTGATTAAAATATCTTATATTAAAGATATTTACATGACAAATAAAATGTATATTTTGAATATTCTTGGCATAGTCTCTGAAGACTACTTTATTCTGGATGAATTTTACGGAATTTACACGTAGCCTACGCAGTTATACCAGGCCATAGAATGCCGTCTGCAAAGCTATTATAATACATGTAGTTCTAACTTGGCCGCTAGATGTCATGTGTTTTCCCTGTCGTTCATCATGTGTGTTAATGGAAGTATACGCTAATTTGTGTCATATTTTGTGATAATGTGGTTTTTATTTTTGTTTTTAAGAATAAAGTGAACATATATAAATTAAATCATTCAAGGATGGGACACGAAGATTTTCAAGAAAATCCCCCCCGCCCCCAACTACACTTTAATTGGAACTTTTTTCGAAAATTTTGATTTTCTCAAAAATGGCTCTAACGATTTTGATTAAAATTTCGTATATTAAAGATATTTACCTGACAAACAAAATGTATATCTTGAATTTTCTGAGAATGGCCTCTGAAGAGTAGTTCATTCTGGATGAATTTTACTGAATTTTGAATAACTGCTAAACTGTAAGAGATGGACAAAAAGTTACTCCACAAAAAATGTAGAGCACTTTAAAACACACAATTTATGTTAGATACATTTTTTTTCGTGGAGTTGATCGTTTTTGAGATATTCATTGTTATTGGTTTCAGCTTTAAAAACGTATAATTTTCTCATACGGGTATTTGTCAACTCCTGTCCATACAGACAAAGCAACTTCAGCCACATAGCAACCAGCTTTTGACTAACCGCTTCTGAATGAATTTTATGGAATTTTGCATAACTGCTGAACCGTAAGAGAAGGATAAAAATTTATCACACCAAAAATGCAGAGCATGTTAAAACACACAATTTGACATATGCATTTTTTCGTGGAGTTAATTGCTTTTGAGATATTGCTTGTTATTGGTTTCAGATTTAAAAAACGTATACTATTCTCATACGGGAATTTGTCAACTCCTGTCCATACAAACAAAGGAACTTCAGTCGCATAGCAACCAGCTTTTGACTATCACTTTCACCTATGCTCTCTTATTTCGCTTCTTATAAGATTATTTCTACTAATTTTTGTTCCCGATTATTATTCTGTAGTGTTTAACCTTGCTTTTACTACTTGTGGACACGCAGGCGATGACACTGGAATGAAGATGGAGCACCGGTGGAATGTGATGTTGGGGAAAACCGGAGAAAACCCACAAATCTCACATGCGGTCGCTTGGGATCGAACCCGGGCGTCTAGGTGAGCGGTCTAACCTCTCGGTCAGGGCGCAGCCTTTTCTTACTTAGCATGAATTAAATAGAAGCATAAGCTTTTAAGCAAGAATTTGTTGCAGAGATTTGTTCACTCTCACTTACAGACTCTGTGGGGGATAGTTAAAAAAAAAAAACTTCCCAGCCCCAGCGCGGGTGAGAAGTCAGCTCGCTGACCACTCGACCACGGAGGTAGTTCAGCTATGTGCTATTGTTCTGACGTAAACGTTAGCCTGTTACACTGTCTAACCGCAATTTAACCGAAAATGCACTTAAAGGCTGACATTTATGTTTTATTTGGCCTAATATACATAATTTTTCATCATAAATATTCTAGTAATGGTATAAATGTGTGTGACTCTATTTCTTCTAGTGTTAATAGCCTAATTTTGACATTTAATATCATTTAAACGCGTGTTAAAAGGACGGGGATAACGCCTGACATCTTGCGGCAGATGTAGAACTATTACAATTTGCCAGTTTTTCTCGGAAAAAATCGCTTCATTCTAAGGCCTGGTATAATAGCGTAGGCGACGGTTTACCCTAAAAAAATGTAGATCACGTTAAAACACACAAGTTATAATATTTACATTTGCTTCTTGGAGTTGATCATTTTTGAGATATTGCTTGTTTTTGGTTTCAGCTTTAAAATACATACTTATACTTTTCTGATAAGGGCATTTGTCAACTCGTGTCCATACAAACAAAGGGACTTCAGTCACCTAGCAACCAGCTTTTGACTTCACTTTATCCTATGCTACTGCCATATTTCGCTTCTACTTACAAGGAAGTAAGTATTAAGCGTATTTCTGCTATTTTTTTCTCAATTATCATGAAGTAAATAAAAGAATGAACTTTTTAACAACAATTTGTTGCAGAGATGTGTAGAAAGTGATGTGAATTGTACACAGGAGATAATAAAGTTAGGTTTTATCTGTTCCGATAGCAATCTTGAGTCTGAAAGTTATATCCCCAAATGCGTTATAAATAATTGAGAAGTAGAAACGAATGCAGCTCCGTAACCCCTGGGTGTATTTCGTGACTGTGATGTGCGTGCCTGTCGCATTGCAATGTATCACAACATAGCTTGCCTTCAATAACTTATTGCTTGAAGGTAACATCGTACAAGTTCGAGTCTTTTCTTTTATAATGTGTAACCCCGCTTTAACTACTCGTGGCACCGCAGGCGATGACACTGGTGATACATGGAATGAAGATGGAGCACCGATGCAATGCGATGGCGGGGGAAACCGGAGAAAACCCGCCTTGTCCACCTCAAATCCCACATACGGTCGTTTGGGATCGAACCCGGACAGTGTAGGTGAGAGGTGAGTGGTCTAACCACTCGGCCATGGCGCGGCCATTTCTTAAGTTGATTTGGCTTTTCATAAAGATGGAGTCGTGTTATTTGCCGTTAGTCTGACAAGCAAACATTCTAATGGGAAAGATAAACATGTGATTTTGTTTTGTTTCAACATGTTTGTAGTGCATAGAGGACGTATTGTATTGTATCCAAAAATTCAATACCGAGATTTCACTGGAAATATATGTTTTAGGGTCCCCTGTATCAAAAAAAAAATAATTTTCAGAAAAAGGCCCATGTGTGTGTGTGTGTGTGTGTGTGTGTGTGTGTGTGTGTGTGTGTGTGTCTTTGATCACGATAACTCAAAAACGAAAAGTCGGTAAAGTACCAAACTTGGTATTTAAGTTTAGTATCTTCCAGGGATACGACACGATCATTTTGAGAAAAATTTCCCCACCCCACCCAAACTAGCCTTTATATAGAAAAAAATTCGAAATTTTCACTTTTTCAAAAATGGCTCTAACGATTTTGATTAAAATGCCGTATATTAAAGATATTTATTGTGCAAATAAAATGTATATCTTGAATTTTCTGGGAATAGTTTAGATCACTTTATTTTGAATCATTTTTGCTGAATTTTGCATAGCTGGTAAACTGTAAGAGATAGAAAAAAAAACTTACTTGACAAAAATGTAGAGCATGTTAAAACACACAATTTGTCATACATGATTTTTTCGTTGAACTGGCCATTTCTGAGATATTCCTTGTTATATTTTTCAGATGTAAAATACTAACTTTTCTCACACGGAAAGTTGTAAACTCTTGGACCTGCAAAGAAACGAATTTCATCCACATGGTAATCGGCTTTTAAAAAGATTTGACTATCGTTTTAGCCTAGTGTATTCCCTTATTTACAAGGTGGCAAGTAAATAACAAAATTGCTGTTAATATTAATATCGATTAGCATGAAGTGGATAGAAGAATAAGCTTTTTAACAATAATTTGTTACAGCGATGTAGAGAAAGTCATGTGAATGGAACACATCGGGTTGTTTATTAATCCAGCATATAATTTTTTATTCCTTCCACTAGGTAAAAGTAAAAATCTGTTGACAAATAAATGTGTTTGTTCATTGCTTTCTTAGTGATTCTGTCGTTTCGTTGTTCATTGCGGCGGCTACTACTGCGTGCTACGTTGAAACTGAACTCGTGCTCCATTTTATACTGTAACAACGCCGACCCTGTTTGAGTTTGTTCGCTTTCATGTTCACTCTGGTATGCGGCGGTGGAGCTGGAATGTGAGACATCGCAGTTGAAAGCGTAAACAAAAGCGCGCAGGTGCAACAATCGCAGCCTTTGTGGTTTCTTTCAGAAAATATTGTCTGTCTGTGTTAACTTGGTACTAATGTTGTGTTTCTAATTATCTTTCATTTTAATCGTTAAATTACAGTCACATTCATCCTTCCAGACTATGCCAGTATAAATATCGTCCAGTTGACTATCCTGTTCTATTTGTATCTATAACGAAATGTGTAATGTAGCTATTTCTATAAACGTTTACTTCAATTTAACCAATATCGTAATGAGAGTAGGAATAACACACGAGGGAGGAGGCTCGGCACCGAACCTTATGTTGGTGTGAGGAAACACATGCCGGCCGGAATAAGGAGCCACGACACAGCACCTTGAGAGCTAGGACCCCGCCCCAACCAGCTAAAGTTGGTGGCGAAATAATCACTGTGATCATCCTTTTACCCTGCCACGCCACTCTGAGCACCTCACTGACTCTTCAAACCCTGAAAAAAACCAACGGCAAGAAGGATGCATGAAATTACAATGGAAACGCCATGATAAAGGGTAGTGATGTAAAAATTCCGTGAGGATTTCCATTAGGTCGGTATGTAATTTATAAGCCGACCCCCTTGCTTGTTCAGTTTTCTTGGGCAATTCCAGCTAGCAACATTGAAGCGCTCGCCAGCAGTCTAGCTTTCCCATACTAACAGCGGTGCTATGCAGCACCCGACTAACCCAACTCCACACTCTATGGTACACACTTTAACTGGTGGTCCCGCATGGCCGAGTGGCTAAACGGCCCGGGTTCGATCTCAAGAGACTGCATGTGGGATTTATGGTGGACAAAGCAGCACAGGGGCGAGTTTTCTCCTGGATCTTTGGTTTTCCCCGCCATCGCATTCCACCGGTGCTCCATGTATCATCAGTGTTATCGCCTGCGATGTCAATTGTAGTAAAAGTGGGAGTTAAACACTATGAACAAATCATTACAACCGGCTGAGGTGCCTTTTCCCCCTTTAAAAACCGCAAGCGCCATCCCCATAGGGAACTGACTACCAAGACCTAGATGAGGCCGGCAGCATAATACCTTCTGACTACTCAGTTCTCCAGGTTAGTTGCCGGAGGAAATTAGGGCGTCTCACAACCCCGTCCAAGTATCCAATCTCGCTACCTCGCCGAGTCCAACCCATTCCAAACAGACTTCAGATGTTCAGCAGTAGAAGTACTAGGGGCGCTCAATAAGTCGCAAGAAAATCCAAGAAATTACGCTCGTAGCATCGAAAAAAGTTTGTATTTAGTAACCGTCGTCTCTAACTAGATAGCCGTTAAAGTTTCACCTACATCCAGATGGTTATCATAGGCTGTTCAATCCACAATCTTCTGCTTCTTTAGACTTTCGTGCGGTGAATAAACACTTCTATTTAAAATGCTTAACACCGAAAGAGATAAAAGCCGAGTTGGATCAAGTTAATGGCACATCTGCTCCTGCGTTTGTAACAATTTACAATTGGATAAATGAATTTAAACGTGGCCGTACATCCACAAATGATGAACATCGTTCCGGACGTCCAGTAGAAGTGACTTCCTCCGAAATGATTGTCAAAATCCAGGATATGGTTTTGAGTGATCGACGAACCAAAGTTCGCGAAATATTGAGGTGACAGGAATATCACAAGGCACAGTGTTCTTAATTTTTCAACATAACTTAGATCTGACAAAGGTCTCGGTAAGATGGATGCCGCGTTTGCAATCGTGTGATCGATTCGGAAGCTGTTTTGGCATTTTTCTCTCGCAATGCTGACCAGTTTCTGCGTCGATACATAACTATGGATGAAATTTGGATACGCTACTACACTCCAAAGACAAAAGTGCAGTCGAAACAGTGGGTTTTTAAAGGCGAACCGTCTCCGAAGAAGGCAAAGATGATGAAATCTGCAGACAAGATGATGGCCTCGGTTTTTTGGGACTCAGGCGGTATCATCTACATTGAATACTTGCAGAACGGAGGAACGATAAATGGAGAGTATTACGTATCGTTATAGCACCGGTTAAACGGAGAAATCAAGCAAAAAGCCCTCATTTAGCAAAGTGAAAGATAACATTCCATCATTTTCGTAGACAGCGCAGTTTCGGTGGCGAAAATCATAGAATTAAGCTTCGAATTACTCTGACATCCACATTTTGTCCCCACTGACTTTTTATTTCCAGACTTGAAAAAAATGGCTCGGGAGAAAACGATTTACGTCTAAGGAAGAGGTCATCTCCCAAACAGATGTCTTTTGAGAACTTTCTGAAATCCTACTTTTTGGAAGTCTTAAAACAGTTGGAGAAACGCTGGGAAAAGTTTATCGAGCTAAAAGTTCGTTATTTTAAAAATAAAACAAATCTATCCAAAATAATTTTTATTTTGTCTACACGTACTATGTACATAGTCTATAGAGAAGATATTGTAATGCATCAAAAAATTGGATTTCGCCAGAATCCAAAAAAACGCATTCATAGAAAAATGACCGTGTGTGTCTGTCTTTCTGAGTGCGTGGGTGTGTGTGTGTGTGTCTGTGTGTGTGAGTGTGTCTGTGGACAGCATAACTCAAAAAAGAAAAGACCGTTAAATACTAAACTTGGTATTTAACTTTGGTATCTTCCAAGGATGCGACACAAAGATCCCCCCCCCCCAACTATTCTTTCCATGTAACTTTTTCTGTTCATGTAACTTGTTGATTTTCTCAAAAATGTCTAACGATTTTGATTAAAATATCGTATATTAAAGATGTTCACATGACAAATAAAATGTATATCTTAAATTTTCTGGGAATAGCCTCAGAAGACATGTTTATTCTGGATAAATTTGGCGGAACTTTGCATAAATGGTAAAATATAAGAGATATACAAAAATCGAGAGCTCGGTTTATGTTTGATATATTTTTATCGTGGATTTGACCGTTTTTGAGATATTCCTTGTTTTTGGTTTCAGCGTTAAAAGACTTATACTTTTCTCATACAGGAATTTGTCAACTCGTGTCCATACAAACAAAGGAACATCAGTCACATAGCAACCAGCTTTTGGCTTTCACTTTAACCTATGGTACTCCCTTATTTCGCTTCTACTTACAATGAAGCAAGTAATAAGACTAATTCTGCTAATTTTTTTCTCGATTAGCATGAAGTAAATAGAAGCATAAGCTTTTTAACAATAAATTGGAGCCGAGATGTAGAGAAAGTATGTGAATGGAGTTATTGGACGCCCTTCGTACCACGAGTGGGCTAACCAAGGCAGCTCGAGAGGGACATGCAGGGTGATGAGGGAAACGCCTGGCGATCCAGGGAAACCCCAAATTCAGACGAAATCACTTGTGCCTTCCCGTTAGGTAGAAGTAATTTCGGAATTATTCTGCTGCATTTACTCCTATCACATAATTGTAATAAACATTGGAACTGATGAACACGATCAGTGAATAATTATTTATCACTGAAACCAGTCGCAGGAACAGAAACGATGTTTGGGAAACCACTCGCTTTGTGTGGCAACAGTGGTACCAACTTGATGTGGTTATATTGGAGGAAGCTCCGACAGACAAAATATCGGTCATAAGGTCCGCCGCCGCCGCAAAGAGAACTTGTGAAAATGTTGAAGGGGGGGGGGGTCGGTTCGCTTCCAACCCATGAATTTTCATAAAACGTGCATACATTTCCATCAGCAAATACTGAAGCAAGCCTTAACTTAGTGCATGTATATAGTCAACAGGCAGTTTCATTGAAAAACTGTAAGCAATTATGTGTTTAAAATATGTGACTTCACATCCTCGGCAGGAATATTCTTTAAGATTCACATGAGGTAGAATTTGGTTTGTTGCCTGCTTAGAAAAAAATCTATTGTTTCAATACTGTATCTGTTCAAGCTAACCAAGATAAACATTAACAGAAATTGTATTATTACTTGCTTCCTTGTAAGTAGAAGGGAATACACTCGGCTAAAGTGATAATCAAATGTTTTAAAATCTCTTTGGCCTCTTTCGATGGCCAAAGGTGAAACAAAACAGACATGAAATGCACGAGAACATTCTGTTTGAGGAAAGTTTAAGTAGCTTAAAGCTGAAACCAATAAGAAGGAATGTCTTGAAAACGGTTAACTCTACAAAAAACAAATGTGTTTTGTTCCATTCACATAATTTTTTCTAGCTATTGTAAATACTAAAGTTTATTCTACTATTTACTTCGTGCTAATCAAGATAAACAATAGCAGAAACTGTCTTATTACTTGCTTCCTTGTAAGTAGGAGGGAAATAAGGGAGTACACTACCGAACCAGGTGACTCAGATGTTTCGTATGGAACTGGCATTCGGTGGGTCCGGGTTCGATTCCCGTTGTGCACACACTCCGATGCTGGGATTTTCCGTGGTTTTCCTGGGGCAACTTAGGCGAATGCTGCGTACTATATATGTATTTTCCCTTCATTTCTTTCCCTTTTTCATCCTACATTTCGGCATGAGGCTTTGCAGGCATGTTTGTTCCCTGTGAAACTCTCCTACCCCTAGTTACGCTGGTTGAGGCTAGGTGCCTCCTTCCGGCCTCCCGGTGCTTGTATAGCCTCCGTGCTACGCCAGGGCTGCCATCTTGTGACACTGCTAGGGACTTTCGCACGTCTCTGCACTTAGTTCTGCCATTTCCTGTGTGCCGGCCTGTAGTTTCTCCTCCTCTCTCCCTTCCCCCGGGGGGGGGGGTGTGGTAGCCTCAATAGATCAGTACCTGGTCAGAGTTACCCCAGACCTTAACATGCTCTAACCTCTAGCCACTAAGGCTACTAGACTAAAGCAACAGTCAAACCTTTTAAAACGGTCAATTCTATAAGAAAAAAAGTATATGAGGTAAATTATGTGTTTTAAAGAGTTTTGTATATCTCTTACGGTTTAACCGTAGTGCAAAATTTTGATACGCTCATCCAGAATAAGATATCTTCAGAGGCTATTCCCAGAAATTTAAAAAAATGAATTTTATTTGCAATGAAAATATCTTTGGTATACCGCATTTTAACCAAAGTTGCTAGAGCCATTTCTCAGAAAAAATAATTTTTCAAAGATGTTCCATGTAAAGGGTATATTGGGGTGGGGGGATTAAAACTTTTTGTGTCACATTCTTGGAAGATAGAATACCAAGTTGTGTATTTAACGAATTTTTCATTGTAGAACTTTACAATTCAATACCTTCTCTGTACCTACACTATGCATATCGTACGTATAGAAAAATAATGTTTTATATTTTTGTGTGATATATTACTGTCTATCTCTTACGGTTTATACAAACTTCATTCAGAATAAAGAGATCTTCAGAGACTATTCCCAGAAAATTCAAAATATGCATCTTGTTTGTCATGAAAACATCAAACATAGAGTATTTTAATTAAAATCTTTACAGCTATTTTTGAGAAAATACAAAATTTCAAAAATGTTCCATGGAAAGGGTAGTTTGGCTGAAGGAATTTTCTTTTAATCTTCATATTGATGCTTTGGAAGATACTGAACGTAAATAACAAGTTTGGTACTTAACAGAGTTTTTGAGTTATATATGCTGCACACACACACACACACACACACACACACACACACACATATACGCACATGTATAGACTGTATAGAGGAGTAAAGCACACAAACATTGAATACCGAATTTCTCCGGAAATAAATGTTTTAGGATATCCGGAATCCTAAAAACACATTTTCCGAAAATTATACATGTGTGTGTGTGTGTGTGTGTGTTGTAATTTAAGTCTGCTATCTTCCAACGAAGATTTCAAGAAGATGCCCCCACCCTAAACTACCTTTAACATGGAAGAATTTTAGAAAGTTTTGTTTTTCTCAAATTTGGCTCTAACGATTTTGATTAGAATACCACATACTAAAACCATTTCCATCACAAACAAAATGTATGTGTTGACCTTTCTGGGAATAGCTTGTGAAGATCTGTTTATTTTGAATGAATTTTGCATAACTAGTAAACCGTAAGAGATATACAGAAACTTACTCCACAAAAGTACACTTCTCTTTAAAATATACAATTGACATCATATACATTTATTTCCTGGAGTAGATTGTTTTCAAAATATTCCTTGTTATTAGTTTCGGTTTTTAAATATTTACACATTTCTTATGTGAGAACTTGTCAACTTCTGACCACGCAAAGAAACGGATTTCAACCATATAGCAACCTCATTTTAAAACATGTGACTGTCAGTTTACCCCGGTATATTCCCTTCTACTTATAAGAAAGTTTCTGCTAATGATTATCATGAAGTAGACAGAAGAATAAATTTACTAACAGTAATTTGTTAGAAAGATGTACATACAGTCGTGTGAATGGAGCACATCAGATACTTCTTAAAACACTTTTTTTATTTTCTCTACACGTACTATGTACATAGTGTATAGAGAAGATATTGCATTGCACCCAACAATTCCATATCAAGATTTCACCGGTAATATATGATTTGAGACCCCCTGAATCCAAAAAAAGCATTTGTAGAAAAATGTTCGTGTGTGTTTGTCTGTCTGTCTGCCTGCTGTCTATGTGTATGTGTGTGTGTGACTATGAGCAGTATAGCTCAAAAACGAAAAGAGGGTTAAAACCCAAACTTGGTATTAAAGTTTGGTATCTTCAAAGGATGCGACACGAAGATTTTTAAGAAAATGCCCCCACTCCAAACTACCCTTATATGGAAAAAATTCTACAATTTTGATTTTCTTAAATTTTGTAACGATTTTGATAAAATTCTCTAATATTTAAGATATTTATTTGCCAAATAAACTGTATATCCTGAATTTTCTGGAAATAGCCTCTGAAGAATACTTTATTCTGGGTGAATTTTACGGAATTTTGCATATCTACTAAACCGTAAGAGATGGACACAAACTTACCACACAAAAAATGTAGAGCACATTAAAACATACAATTTATATTACATAGGTATTTTTTCGTGGAGTTGACCCTTTTTGAGATATTCCTTGTTTTTGATTTCAGCTTTGAAAAACTTATACTTTTCTCATATAGGAATTTGTCAATTCCTGTCCATACAAACAAAGGAACTTCAGTCACATAGCAACCAGCTTTTGACTATCACTTTAACCTATGGTACTCCCTTATATCGCTTCTACTTCAAGGAAGCAAGTGATAAGACTATTTCTGCTAATTGTTTCTGGATTAGCATGAAATAAATAGAAGCATAAGCTTTTTAACAATAATTTGTTGCAGAGATGTGGAGAAAGTCATGTGAATGTAAAACATCAGATTTTTTATTTATTTTGTATTCTTCGGGTCTCTAAATATATATTTCCTGTAAAATCTCGATGTAAAATTTTTTAGGGAATGCAATACTTTTGGTAGCTATTATGTATTTTGTAAATACGTGCTAGAGAAAGTAAGAATGTGATATGCTACAGTCACATGGGATTCTCTACCTACTCTACAACTATGCCAACATGCAGATATGAGAGAGCTCAAGGAAGACAATCTAACTCAACATCGGTCAGTGGTGGTGTTAGCGTGAACGCGTTACGCAGAGCAGCAGTATGAGGTGTTTCCAGGTCTATACTGTCGTCCGTCATGATATACAACAATGCAAACACATCGAAAGGATTGTATTTTCCCCCAAAATTCCACGTTTCACCTGAAAAATATCTTCTGAGGTCCCCTGAATAAAACAGAACATTTTCAGAAAATAGCTCGTGTTTGGACACCAGAGTTGCAAAATGAAAAGGCCGTTAAATGCCAAATTTGGCATTTAAGTTAACTATCTTTCAATAATGCGACACGGGCAAATACCTCATCCCAGTCTAGCCTTTACATGGAACATTTTTGAAAAGTGTTCTTAAAAGTGGTTCTAGTGGTTTTGATTAAAATGTATATTTAGCATGTTTACACGACAAATAAAATGTATATTTTGAATTTTCTGGGAGTAACCTCTGAAAACAACTTTTTCTGGATGAACTTTTGTATAACAAGAGATAGACAAAGAAACATAGAGATATCCTTGAAACGCAATTGCCATTTACATTTTTTTACGATTTAATTTTAAATATTCTCAACTTCTCAAACAAAGTTCTCATCAGTTTCATATCTCTTTTCTTTTACTCCTGGTCATAAAAGAGAATTGAATGTCAATGTCAATCGCGTAGATACCGGCGTTTTAAATATTTGACTATCACTTTAGCCTGGTGTTATCCCTTATTTCATTCTACTTACAAGAAAGCAAGTAATGGGACAACTTCTGTTAATGTTTATCTTGATTATCATGAAGAGCAGATGGAGAAAGTAATTGGAATTGCAACAGTTTGCGCGTTATAGGTTGATCAAAGGTTCCGTGTTCGAAAGCCGTATGAGGTGAAGGAATAGTGTGGAAATGTGAGCGCCCTAGCTCAGGAATCTCCTCAGGGATGGTGTTGAGACACAAGTGGTTTCCTTTGGGTTCACGATTACTGTTGGTCACATTTATTTGGATATTATCTGCCGTCGAACATTCCTCATAACTTCTCTCCCCTTCTCCAAATGTTGCTTCAAACAACAACAAAAGTAAAAAGTACCAACCTTAGAAAGCTTAAGTTTGAAGTTTGAAGTTTTACATTGTTTATCATTTGTTTGTCAGCCATCATTAGTGAAAGCTCTCAGCGAATTTGTAAACATGGATAAAACTGGTCATCGTTATGTGATACAATACTTTCATTTGAAAGGTCTTAGTCCAACTAATATTAAAGCTGAGCTAGATTCTACTTTGGGGAGTCTGCTCCTTCGTTTACAACACTGAAATATTGGGTGGCTGAATTTAAGTGTGGCCGTACGAGCTGCCAAGACGAACATCGCAGTGGTCGACCAAATGAGGTTACCAGTCCAGAAATTGTAAAGAAAATCCACAAAATAGCATTGAATGACCGTCGACTGAAAGTGTGCGAGCTAGCAGACATTGCAGCCATTACAAAAAGTTCTGTACATCGCAAATTGACTGAACATTTGGATATGAGAAAGTTGTGTAAGGTGAGTGCCGCGTTTGCTCACAATAGAACAAAAACAGCGTCGTGAGGATGTTTCAGTCGAGTGTTTGGCAATGTTTCGCTGCAATAAAGTTGAGTTTTTGTGTCGATTCATAACAATAGATGGGTCCATCACTTCACACCTGAATATCAAAACAGTGGATTGGAAGGGGAGAATTGGGTCCAAAGAAGGTGAAGCAAGGTCGTGGGTCAGTTTTCTGGGACGCACGCCGGATAATTTTCTTTGATTATATTAAAAAAAGGAAAAGTAATGAATTGACGAATATTGTGCGAATTTGTTACAGCATTTGAGTGGTGAAATTGAGCAAAAACGGTCGCAGTTAGCGAAGAAGAAAGTTTTGTTTGGTCACGAATATGCACCAGTTCACATATACATTATCGCGATGGCCAAAATCAATCAGTTATACTTCGAATTGCTTCGGCAGATTTAGCCCCCTCTGATTATTTTCTGTTTGCAAACTTGAAGAAATGGCTTGATGGTAGAAGATTTGCCAACAATGAAGAGGTGGAGTCTGCAGTTGATGGCTATTTTGCAGTCCTCGATAGTTCTCACTATAAACAGGGTATCGAAGCTATTGAACATCGCTGGGAAAAGTGTATCGAGCTGAAAGTAGACTATGTATGGAATTAAAGATGTATTTCCCCAACATGTTTGTGATTTGTTTATTAGGTCGGGTTCTTCTGGGACAGCCCTCGTACTATCGTGCGTCTCTCATTATGATGTATTAATTAGCACGGTTGCTATAACGGCCGCACATAGTCTCCCCAGCTTCATCAACTAGCACGTCTTATATCATGGTGTCCTTCACAGCAAGTGTATCTCATCTCTCGGCCAACACGAATCCCCTTGGTCAAGGTCACCGTCGGTGGATGAACCTGCCCTCCCCTTTTGTTCGAGTCCCTCCAGTAACGCCACATGTCTACCTGTCGCCTGCCAACCCGGGTACTGGGCACATTCGCAGCTTAGTAAACTCCGTCTTTACACTTTTCGATTTGTTTTACAACATTTCTTCCTGGATATTTCAAATACACATTTGTCCCTTCTTATCATAAATCCCTCCTTATTCCGCGATATATTGTCTCAGAATGGAAGACATGAGAAGACTGCTGTGTTTGATATTCTGAGACTTGTATTGGAGTCTGGACAGTATATTCAGGTCGCTGTTGTAATGGGAATTTGGCGTGACTTGCTGATGGGCTCTAGTGTGTGTATGTAATCAGCGGAAAACACCAATAATAGATGAGTCATTCCTGCACACCCTTACTACACAGCGATGCAATACTCGCGTCACATGTGAATTAAATTCGTTATGAAATCGATAATTTTCCGGCAAGCGCGCCAACCAGTCATGTGTAAAGTTGCACACACGGTCCCGCTCTGCCTGGCAGTACATCACTGCGCCTTGAGAATAGACCTCACACCACACACGTACCTGAGCATATTTACTTTCTCTACTACGTGTAGTAACTAGTGGAAGTCTTTTATTCCACCGCAAATATATTCTCCATTCCAAAATATTTTACTTTCTCAAGCACGCATGTACATAGTGGATATGAAAGGTATTGTATTCTACCCAAAAATTTCATGGAAAAAAATTAGAAATATGTTTGCATGTGCATCTGTGGACAGAATTACTCAAAAACGAAAAGTACGTTAAACACGAAACTGGGTGTCTTCCAAGAATGCGACACGAATATTTTCAAGAAAGTCGCCCCACCCCAAACTACCCTTTACATGGAGCATTTTTCGAAAATGTTGAATTTCTAGTAGTTTTGATTAAAATGTCATACTACATTTTCATAACAAACGAAATGAATATATGGAATTTTCTGGGAATAACCTTTAAAGGGCTCTTCAGTCTGGATTTTGTATAACCAGCAAACCGTAAGAGATATACAAAAACTTACTAAATAGACCTCGCTGAAACACACAGTTTATGTCATAAACATGTATTCTGAGTTATTGTTTTCCGTTTAAGATACTTAAACTTTTCCCAAACGGGAAGTCGTCTACAGCAAGTAATAGAACCCAATTTCAATTGTTTCACATACTGACCACATTCTAAATGATTGGACTATCACTTTATCCTGGTGTATTCCCTTCTACTTACAAGGCAGCAAGTAACAAGACAAGTTCTGTTAGTGTTTATCTGGATTAGCATCAAGTAGATTGCCCGAGCCTTGGCCGAGTGATTGAGCACTCGATTCTCACCTAGACGGTCCAGGTTCGATCCCAGGCGACCGCATTTAAGATTTGTGGTGGACAAAGCAGCGCAAGGATTCTCCGGTTTCCCCCGCCATCGCATTCCATGTATCACCAGTGTCATCGCCTGCGGTGCCACAAGTAGTAAAAGCGGACATTAAACACTAACAAAAAATGAAGTACGTTGATGAATAAGTTTTTGAAAGAATAGTTTATTGCTGATTAGGTAGGGAAAGTCATGTGAACGGAACAGTCATATCTTTAAAATGAAAAACAAAAGCGGTTAATGTGCAATTGCAGAGAGTAGTGGTGTAACTTGAAGGGAAGGTTGGCACGACTGCATCCCGCAGGAAAGGAACACTAACTTAATAACGTGTATTCTTGCTGGTGCTTCGGTCGCACGGCACAACATTTATAGACGTTCCTTCGTCGGTTTTATGTGCGGCAGTGGTCAAAACGAGACTCCCAGCACAACTTATGACAATCATAATACTCTGACTAGTCTTGTCTGAGACTGGCATTCGGGAGGTCCGTGTTCGATCCCCGTTGATCGCGCTCTTTAGTCCTGGTTTTCTGGTACCGCTGGGGTGTTGCCTTCATTTCATTTCCCTTGTTCATCTTTCAGGTCGCGGCAAGTGTGGCTTGAGATTTTGCAGGCAGATGGCAAGGCTGCTCTTCCCCCTAGTTGCGCTGGTTGAGGATAGGTGCCGTTCTACGCCAGGGCTGCCATCTAGTGACACTGTTAGGGACTTCCGTACGTCTCTGCACTTAGTTCTGCCATTTCCTGTGTGCTAGCCTGTAGTTTCCCCTCCTCTCTCCCTTCCCCCGGGGGATGTGGTAGGCTGAATAGATCAGTACTTGGTCGCAGTTACCGAGGTGTCTCCAGACGGTAACATGCTCAAACCTCTCTAACGTCTTGGGTCTGTAATCGCCGCTCGTTTGTGAGCGGTTTACTTCGGAAGTAACAGCCGATTGCTGTCGCGCATTGTTACACCTGAGGTGTTTCTGCTTCTGGAAGTTTTCTGCCACGTCATCGACAGGATAAAAGGAGACTCTACGAGGCTGGGATACCAGGACAGGCTTACACTGCGGACGAGGGGAATCACTTGCTGCTGCAGTCCTTTCGTCATATTAACATGCCTAGAACCATTTATTCTTTCAGTTGCGGAACACAAATCTATACAAAGGTCAACAAGAAGAGGAGTTCCCGAGGTCTCTGTACTGTCCCAAATGCTCTTCAGCGTCTATTTAGCCGACCTAGCAACAGAACGCCACGTAAACATAGTACAGTATACTGATGATCTGCTGTTGTCCTGTACAACAACAACCCACCAGACTGTCTCCGTGGTCGAGTGCTCAGCGAGTTGACTTCTCACCCGGAGGTACCGGGTTCGATTTCCGTCTGGGGTGGGGAGTTTTTCTTTAACCAGAATTATTCCCTATTCCCCACAGCTTCTGGAAGTGTATATGAATGTGTGTGTGTGTGTGTGTGTTCGAGGAAAATAAAAAGATTTAAACTCAACGTAAAGAATCCACAGACAACGAGCTGTTTCTAATGCAAAGCCCTCGATATGACCTTACATGTTAAAGGGGGCTATAGAAATTAAACAATTTAAAAAAAATAGGAGCCCATCATTTAGAGACACCTCCGCCTCCTCCAAGAGTGGCGGAGAAAGCCACTACATTCTCTTCACCAAGTGCAAACTTCCCCACCTTCACGTAACTCTTTGGGACGAACACTATTACGTACCCGGGAGTGAACTTAAATAAGAGCTGCGTCTCCTTGTACCCGATACTGAAGTCCAAGGCACGGCTTCCCCTTAAGTTGCGTATTTTGAGGACTGGCATGCTAATCTATACCTGCGAGATCTGAGGCATGGCAGCAGACTCCAGTCTGCTACTGCTTCAATGAGAGCAGGCCATTTATTCTGTCCCCTTCTCTTTTCCCATGAGTCTCCTGCCTGGAGGACGAAATTAGGCGCCGGGCTGTTCAAGTGAATTACGGTTTTCCCTTCCTTAGTTCCCTTGAGAATTATAACCCCAGAACACGCTGTTTCAAGCGCATGGCTTGTTCGCATGCGCAGCAGCAGCTCGCCTCCTATTTAAGCTTTCCTAGAGTTACTTGGACGTCAAACTTTAAATCAAAACTACAAAATGTAAGATAATTTTGAAATGAAGTAACAGCAGCGACACACAAGAGTCGCTGCGCCATGACTGGAAATACTGCTGCCTTCTTTCACTCCAACTGACACCTATTACCCTAAAAAGCCCAGATTGCCGTCAGGACGTGTTAAGGGTGGGTACACGCCCGGCCAACAACTGATTGTTGTCGCAGAGAGATTAGTCTCCACCTGGAGTGCAGCAGCAAACGTGAAAACAAGAATTTGTACGTCTCTCAAAAAGAACTGTGTATTTCTTTTAACTGATTGCAAATAAAAATCTGTTTGTTTCCGTTTTTGAGTTCTGCTGTTCCCAGG
This sequence comes from Hymenopus coronatus, assembly GCA_030762935.1. NCBI lineage: Eukaryota > Metazoa > Arthropoda > Insecta > Mantodea > Hymenopodidae > Hymenopus > Hymenopus coronatus. The sequence goes on from CM060897.1 coordinate 156,392,776, forward strand.
CATGTACATATGTTATCTGTTTTGTGATTTAGGGAATCAAAAATAATTAAAATTAAATATTAATAATTCTCAGAAAAGAGAAAAATCTTCTTAATATATTAACATGTATCACAAACTCGTTATATAGTTTATGAAGCTGGTAGGACATTTGACCGTTATACGGGCATCAGGAAGATTGAACGCATTTTTGGCAGATTGCGTGCAGACGGGGAATGTTAGGAGTAAATTATTGCCGGGAGTATTTTTAGCTTCAAACAAACGAAGAACAGCATTCTGGGATTTGATTCTAAGCAACCAAAACTGGCAAAGCCTGGGCACATACTTAATGGAAGTTCGTGAGCTAATAGATAAAATATTTGTATAAATATTGTATACACTTATTTGGTGTTTGAGCAATCTTTATGTGTGAATACGTGGTGTAGTTGTGTGTGTGTGTACTTCCAATGTTGTAAAAATATATATATATATATATATATATAGGTAATGTTTTAAACTCAAGTATTTTTCGACAGCATGTACGGTCACTCGACCCATGCGACTGTGTGACGCAAATATTTATTGTATTATTGTAAACTTAATAATAAAATACTACTACTTCTTTAATGTATCACCTATTCAGAATCTCAAAACAAATAATTGCGATAAAATCTGGCATCGATGTATTGGATGCAATACCACTCTTGCCCTACATTTAAAACGTGATAGAGAAAGTAAAATGAAGCTTGGAATGAATTAACGTTTAGAATGAATGCTGTTGGTAGCAGCAACGCCACTGAAACTTGTTGCTTTGTGCTCTTTTACAATGTAATAAGTTGCACAGCGGGAAATTTTAATATTACAATGTGTACTGCTTATGTTGGCCACCCTGGGTGTTCACCAAAACTGTAACTTTCGCACCTGAGTGTAGGAAGCGAAAACAAGCACCTACCTCTACAAGTTATCCGCCTCACAAAAAAACATAACATTAATGTCACTTAATGAAAAATCTGATATGTTCCATTCACATGGCTTTCTCTGCATCTCTGTAACAAAGTATTGTTAAAAAACTTATTCTTCTATCTACTTAATAATGAGATAAACATTAACAGAAATTGTCTTATTACTTGCTTCCTTGTAAGTAGAAGGAAAAGAAGGGAATACACTAGACTAAAACGATTGTCAAATCTTTTAAAAGCTGATTGACAATCTAAAACAAATAACAAGAAATATCTCAGAAATGGTCAATTTCACAAAAAAAAAAAAAAAAAAAAAAAAAAGGAATATCATATAAATTTTGTGATTTAACGTAATTTACGTTTTTTGTACAGTAAGATTTTGTCTATTGTTTACGGTTTACCAGTTACACAAAATGCAGAACAATTCATTCAGAATAAACAGGTGTTTAGACGCTATTCCCAGAAAATACACATTTTATCTGCCATCAAATATCTTTATTCAAAATCCTTAGAGCCGTTTTTGAGAAAATCAAAATGTTTCCATGTAAAGGGCAGTTTGGGGTGGGGGGACTTTTCTCACAATCTTCGTGTCGCATCCCTGCAATATACTAAACGTATACGAAGTTTGGTGCTTTAGCGACTTTTCGTTTTTCGTTTTTCTGCTATCGTGTTCACATACACATGGATACACACACTCACACATGGATACTCACATACACTCACACATGGATACACACACACACACACACACACAAACATGCTGCTAAAAAGCTTTTATTTGGAACTAGGGGTATAATATTTTCGGTGAAATGTCAGTAGGTGCCGAATTTTTCGATGGATATAATATCTCCTGTATCTAACATGTACAGTGTGCATACGTGCAGAGAAATTAAAAAGCCTTATCCGGGTAAGGAAGACACGCTATCGTCACGCTTGCGGGGCGGGCTGACTCTTCCTCAACAGAGCCGGTCCCCATGGCCGCGCTCGCCAAAGCGTCTCGCCTTGGTGTTTCGCAGCGCAGGGGATCGTGGGTTCGAATCCCGCCTTGGGCATGGGTGTTAATATGTTTGTGTATGTGTGTGTAAAAAGTAAAACAGAAATTCAGTAATCAAAGTAAACAAATTAGGTAAATAAAAAGTAGAGTATACAGCGCCGGAGTCCCGATCAGACTCCGGAACTGTATTTAAAAAAAAAAAAAAACAGATAACCAGCAACATTCACTTGAGTAAGCAGTAAATTACTGTGAGGTACTGCTGCAAGGCTCTGCCTTACCCGGTACTCGCTCGCCTTTTCTGCCATTATCCCTTTACTACTTTCTCTGTTTTGAGATCCCCTGAATCCAAAATGAACATTTTTAGAAAAAAAAATCAGAGTGTATGGTAAAAGAAACGTCTTTTTTACGACCGAGCATAACAATACTTGCGTAGTTTACGAGCTCATTTCAGATCGTAAACTTGATTTTCACGGAATCCACGCGCAGCAAGCGTAAAGAAATTTTGTTGCAACTTTACAATATTAGTGTGTATACATCAACACGATGATATAATGGTGTTTCATAGCAGCAGCTCTAAGGATATCATCACAGAACAACAATAACACGGCCTGCTATAACCGAACCAGCAATAGCCAACTATAACCCTTGGTGAATGACTCAAACATAACCTCAAATGTATTTCGTCTCTCGTTGCTTTTCTTTTAATATCAGAAAATTCTCGTAGAGAAAACATTGTAGGATACGCGAGCGTAAAGTTTCTTTTTGATTCACAATATTCCCGCTCGAATCAAAAACCATAACTTTAAGTCTTACACCACAAATAACTGTCTGCTTCAATGATATTTTTTTTTTTCAGAAACCTATTACTAGAGATCGGTTTTGTGTTCCTAACTGCAGACAGTTACGAACACACAGAGCAGGCACCATTACACAGGGAGTCCAGTAGGGAGGAGTTGGTAGCGTAAACATGCACACTTTGAGGTATAGTCTGTTCCAAAAGCAGCTCATTTACATTATATGTATCGTTCTAATTAATAAAGTAACACAATATGACAATTATTTCATAATACGATTAGTAAATAAAACACCTTTTTCTGCTGCAAATGAATGTATAAAGCTTGATACAAGAAATTCAGTATAATAAAGTGCAGAGCTTTGAAAAGACAAGGAACACAAATGAACCAAACTGTCTCAGAATTCCTTGCAGTGAATCACAAGATACATTTTTATTGTAAAGTCTCTCCTCCTGTCATTCAAAATATGTTTAAATCTCCCATTATTTTTACTTTCTCTATACGCACTATGTACATAGTGTATAGAGAAGGTATTGCACTCCACCCAAAAATTGGATACCGAGATATATGTTTTAGGGTCCCCAATTTCCAAAAAAAAAAACATTTTCACAAAAAGTTCCATGTGTGTGAGTGTGTCCACGTGTCCGTGTGTCTGTGAACACGATAACTCAAAAACGAAAAATCGGTAAAATACCAAACTTGGTATTTAGGTTTAGTATCTTCCAGGGATGCGACACGAAGATTTTGAGAAATATCCCCCCACCCCCAACTACCCTTTACATGGAACTGTTTTCGAAAATTTTGATTTCCTCAAAAATGGCTCTAACGATTTTTATTACAATTTCGTATATTAAAGATATTTACCTGACAAATAAAATGTATATCTTGAATTTTCTGGGAATAGCCTCTGAAGAGTAGTTTATTCTGGATGACTTTTACTGAATTTTGAATAAATACTAAACCTTAAGAGATGGATAAAAACTTACTGCATAAAAATATAGAGCCCATTAAAACACACAATTTATGTTATATACATTTTTTTCGTGGAGTTCGTCGTTTTTGAGACATTCCTTATTTTTGGTTTCTGCTATGAAAAACGTATACTTTTCTCATAGAGGAACTTGTCAACTCCTATCCAAACAAAGGAACTTCATTGACATAGCAACCAGCTTTTGACTATCACTTTAACCTATGGTAGTCTCTTATTTCGCTTCTATTTACAAGGAAGCAAGTAATAAGACTATTTCTGCTAATTGTTTCTGAATAGCATAAACTAAATAGAAGTATAAGCTTTTTAAGAATAATTTGTTGCAGGGATATAGAGAAAGTCATATGAATGGTACACATCAGATTTTTTTCAGTGTAGAGCGTCTACCCTTTCGTATTTTCAACGTTTTTCAATCTGGCTTCAATGTTCACCGGTTTATATACTAGCAGGAACAGAGAGAGATCAGGCTGTGAGCAATGCTAGATAGTGCAACAATTTTTGAAATGGATTGTAGAGACCAGGCTTACTCCAACACGTCATAGTTATAGTCTGTGTGCACGAAACCACAAACCGCTAATCTCGTGACCCCGAACCAGGTTCTATATATTTCCATTAGAATCTACTCGCAAATAACTACTTCGTTGCTTTTGTAACAATTCTGCCATAACATTTTTTAGACGTTCCTTGCGGCGACAAATACTGCTGGCTACGAGTTTCCTGCAAAAATGCGTTCCCAGTGAAAAATGAACTCTCGGTGCGTGTGCGTGCGTGTCTGGTGGCTCGTGGTGAGCCTAGGTGTTGTTGCTTTGTACCTACCCTGGTAAGGGTTTAACCACAGGAATGAGGTGAAGGTTGAGGTTTTGTTTTTGGAGGTTTCGAGTGTTGGTGTTAAGGAGGTAGCGCTGGTAGGCTCCTCGAGCGGTTGCAATTTTCAGGAGCATTCTTTCCTCTGCTCATTCTGCGACGAGGAGCGATCGAGAGAGGACGTGTCTCCAGTGTTGCAGCAAACCTCGGTGCTTATTAGCACCGTTCAGTAGCAGAAGTCCACAAACCATCATCAACTACGAAGACAATGGTCTTCATCCTCATTTCCAACCAGCAGTGTCCAACAAGAACATCTGAATTCTGATTGGTTAGCCGCCACTTCAGGAAGCGACCCTATTGGGTAGCTTCAGGCGTAACCGTCCAATCAAAAAACCTACGGACTTCCAGGCCAGAGGAAGTGCAGGCAGCGGGCAGCCGAATAAGGCCACAGCCACCTTTCCAAAGGTTAGGTACGGCGCACTTCGGTGTCCGGCCCCCTGTTTCGGCACGCTAAAGAGCACCTGCTGCCTGTAGATGAGTGGTGAACTGGGTTAGTTGTGTGTGCGCTGCACACTCGTGTACCTTCCCTACCAACACCCACTAACCATCATGAAGCCCGCTCCCAGTAGCGAGGCACCCCGCGGTCCTGCCAAGAAGCAGGAACCAACTCCAAGCACCAGCACTGGTGTCACCAGCGGCGCGGCCAAGGCCTCCGGGCCCGGCAGCAGCCGAAAACCAAGGAACTCCCGACAACCAAAAGCGGGAAGGGGACTCCAACACGTTCGGTTTCGACCGATTCATCTGACAAGGGCGGATCTCGAGAGCGATCTCCTATCCGTTCAGGCAAATCGTCCGACCAGGACTATTCAGATTGTGACAGTGTGGTCACAAGCATTTCGGCTTATTCGGATAAGACTTCGGTCTTTTCCTTCCACTCTTCCATAATGGGACAGGACGAAGAAAGTCGCGCTGCACCTCCCGAGACAACTACCAGATCGACGGACCAGAGCTCCAAGACCATCGCCGAGGCAGGAGCCTCCAGAATACCAGGAGGCACCCACACAGGCACCTACACCAGCACCACGGGGCTCCTTATACTCAAATAGCGTCTCTGGAAAGGGGAAAGCAACAAACACAGACATCCCTACCACACAACAAAAGGGCCAATCTAAACCGGCCAATCCAAAACCCAGCTTGAAGAGGCCGAGGACTGATCGCGAAAGCGATTCTGAACGGGAGGTGCCTGCGGCAACCGGTCCAGCACCGGTGCCGACGCGTGTCTACCGGGAGGAACGACCAGTGGTGGTGGCTCCACCTCCTCAACAAATCAACCAACCAACGTTAACCACACCCACCACCCTACCTGCTGTGGATCGCGGACCTCCTGGGGTGGTTTCAGCAGCTGCTGCTGAACCACGCCGAGAGAATCCGGGACCTCCTCACCAGGAACTTCCAGACCACCGATTCAACCAGCAAGGCGATGATCCTCTTTGAGGGCCTCACCTTTATGCTCAGCCTCGCCCCATTGCCCCAAAATGGCAGACGGAACTAGGATTCGTACCTTCTTCCGATTCGTCTTTTGGAATGCCAATGGCATGAGGGATCATAGGGATGACCTTCAGCGCTTTGCTGTTCATTATGCCCTGGACCTCATTCTAGTTTCGGAAACACATTTGCGTCCTGACATCCCCTTCCGTCTACCTGGATACGTTTGCCATCGCAGAGACCGGATGCCCCTCCCTGGAGGTGGCACCGCGGTTCTTGTGAGGCAAAACGTAGTCCACAGACCCATCCCCACTCCGCCCCTGCAAGCCCTTGAGGCGATGGCACTGTATGTTGAGCTCGGAGGAACGGAGGTAGTAATAGTCTGTTTACCCTCCACCCTGTAGGTCGTTCTTACCTGCTGACTACCAATCCCTCTTCAACCTCCATCCTAGCGTGATTCTCGCCGGGGACTTTAATGCCAAACACCAGCGTTGGCATTCGGGCCCCCGCGCGGATCCTAGAGGCAATGCAATGATTCGCATGATTGATAGGGATCCCCAGCTAAGAGTCCTGGGCCCCTGGCAGCCCACACACCATCCACAAGGTTGAGGACAACCATTAGTCATCGACTTTGCGATCATCAAACATTACCCCTTCCATCTCATGCTCACTTCACTAGCAGCACTTCATTCCGATCACAATCCCGTGTTGGCAGAAATCAACACCAGGGTTGCCAGCCACGACTTCTCAGGACACACCAGAGAAATCGACTGGAAATGCTTAAAGGATTGCCTCAGCGCATCTATTCCACTCAACCCAAAAATCACTGACATACCCAGTCTAGAGACAGCAGTCCAAACCACAGTAGTAAGAACAGTTCACAACCTCACTATCCGCACCCCACCAACACGTCATCCAGACGTCCTTCCCCTAGAACTTGAACTCCTTATCCGCCGTTCCTGGGCAGCCCGCAGACTATACCAGCGGAACCGGACGCCACACAATCGAGGTCTTTTGCGGCGCCACCGTCGGGAGGTTCGTGTCCGACTACGCGAGCACCGAGTGCAATCGTGGGAGGCCACAATGGCCGTGCAAGACCTGGAGGGTGGCGACGTCTGGCGTATCGCAAAGAGCCTCCGATGCCAACGTAATCAGTACCACTCCCCGCTTCAAGGCAATCTTGGCCTTGTTTACGAACCACAAGCCAAAGCAAATGTGCTTGCGAGCTACATAGAGGACACCTGCAGGCCGAGAGAGGACCCCCAGGACGTACTCTTCACTGCCCGCATTCATGAGGAAGTTGACTGCTACTTGCGGGAACAGCCTCTTCAAGCGGAGAACCCCCTACCAGTCATCCGCCCTAGTGAAGTCCAAGGCGCACTCCGGCGTCTCAACACCAAAAATGCTTGTGGGCAGGACGGGCTGACACTCGCCATGCTCAGCAACCTTCCATTCAGAGCAGTGCATTCCTCACCAAGGTATTCAACATGTGCCTCACCTTACGCCACTTTCCGCACGAGTGGAAGGTGGCACGGGTGGTGTGCATTTTGAAGCCTGGTAAGGACCCTGCACTTCCTTCCAGCTACCTCTCCATTAGCCTCCTACCCACCCTCTCGAAGGTCTTCGAGAGGTTAGTACTACACCGCTTGTCGCCGCAGGTAGTCGACATTCAAGCCATCCCTCTCCATCAGTTTGGATTCCGTCCTGGGCACTCGACAACCCAACAGCTGCTGCGGGTAGTGGAGGCTGCCGCCCTGGGGTTCCTGGACGGGGCCTTCACGCCGGCGGTGTCTTTGGATGTCGAGAAGGCCTTCTCAACCACCTTGCATGAGGGTCTCCTGTTTAAACTCATCCAGATTGGCCTACATACACAGTTAATCAACATCATACACAGCTTCCTGCACCAACGCACCTTCGTAGTTGCAGGCGGAGTCCCCGAAAGCTCTGTATTGTCACCCACCTTGTTTAGCCTTTTTATGGCAGACTTCCCTACGGTGCAGGGCGTCAAAATGGCCCAGTTTGCTGATGACGTCCTGCTCTACCGTACTGACAGGAACATTCGCAGAGCCTTCAACCCCATACAGAGACACCTCCGTCTCGTGGCGGATGTCCGTTAACCCGGGCAAAAGTCATGCTGTTCTGTTCTCCAGAAAACGCCCCGTAATAAACCAGATACCCAACTTTTCCTATCAGGGCCAAAAGATAGAGTGGGGGAATTCCATCAAATACCTGGGCGTCATTCTTGATAAGGGCCTAACTTTTCGTGAACACTTGCGGGGAAAGTCGGACAGAGCGAAGGGGGCGGTAGCCTCCCTTTACCCTGTGCTGGCCTCCCAAATTTACGCCTTTTCAAGGCGCTTGTAGTCCCCCTGATGCTCTATGCCTGCGAAGTGTGGGGTATGGCAGCAGACTTCTGGCTTCTCTGGTTTCAGCGGGTACAGATTAGAGGAATCCGGTCCATATATTCTGTATGTCGACGTTTCCCTTTGAGGCTACTACATGAGGCATCGGCCCTCCCATATGTGGAAGAGGTTATTAGGCGCCGGGCTCAAAAATTCTACGCCAGATTGGGCGACCATGAGAACGCACTTGTCAGATCTCTGGGGGAGTACTTACCCTCTGAACGCCGAAAGAGGCGGTTCCGTGCATGGCTTGGGGGCACCCCCGGTAACAACGGCTTTAAACCAGCCAACAGCGTAATAGCTGAACAAAGCACTCCCCCTCTCCCACTGGGAGAGGTCTATCAAAATTTCACCACCATAATTAACAAAAACTCTCGGTGAGGCTTCCTTCGCCTTTTTATACCTCTGGGTCACGTGGTGGCTGAAACGAAGCCATCGCACGTGCCTACCACCGCAGGCGTCACAAAGTGACTCAGCTGTAATAATGGGGACTTAAAGAACTTTGACTCTCACATGTGTGCAACGGAAAGTTATTGTGTAACCGTGCAATTTTATTTCATTGCTTTTAATTTGTATTATTAATGGTTAAAAGTTTTTCTGCGTATAAACAATGAACGACGATCAAATGTATATGTAAATATAACCTTGTTTCCTTAAGGAAAGAACAAATGGGTTAGTTATAAACTGTCTCCTGTTTTTGTTTGAAAAAGTTGCTTAGAGACAGAGAAGAAGCAATGCACTATGTGTAGTATCGTTGAATACCACCATGCTACATAATAGTGTAAATCCAGAGAATAACTAATCTCTTAAACGAATACATTTATTTAAGAAAACACGTGTTAAATTGATCGGGTTTTTTGTTTTTCCGAGATCGATAGCAAAATAAAACACTGTTGTCGAATTATAAAACTATCTTGTTTATTCAGTACAAATCGGCTTGAGAAAAGAGCCCATGCAAATTAAAATGTATACTTATATTAATAAAAGTGAGACCAAAAGCAAGGAATATCTCAAAAACGAACAACTTCTCAATACCTTCTCTATACACTATATACATAGTACGCATATACGAATAATAAATGTATTAGTAAACCCGAAGCCACTGAAAAGGGATTATATAAGAGGAAAAGAAATATTATTGGACGAAAACAGTTTTAGGTTTTATCAGGTAAACAAGCACTCCGATAGTAAAAACTCTACTTGGTGTAGGAATCACAGCAGTCGTGTGAAAAGAAGTTGCAGCCGGCACCGGCGTCCACTAACGCACGTGTGTCAAAATCAGCTATAACTTAGGAAACAACTGGTGCGGCCACAGCCTGTTCTCAGAGCATAGCTTAAAAACAAAAAGTCGGCTAAATCCCTAATTCATGTTTAATTTCAACATCTAAGATTGAAAACACGAAGATTTTCAGTAAATGCTCCCATCCAAAACTATCCTTTACATGGAAGATGTTTTCCAATTTTCTAATTTTCTCAAAAATGACTCCAGCTATTTTGATTATATTATTTAACGTATTTACATGTTGAGTTTTCTGGGAATAGCCTCAGAAGTCCTCTTCATTATGGATGACTTTTGTATAACTGGTAAACCGTAGATCTCGTTAAAACACAGTTTGTGCTATGCACCGCTTTTACTTTCTCTACATGTACTATGTACATAGAGAAGGTATTGTAATGTACCCAAAAATACGATACCGAGATTTCATCGGTAATATGTTTTGAAGTCCCCTTAGTCCAAAAACACTTTTAGAATGTCTTTTGGCCAGCAGAGCTGAAAAACGAAAATATGGTAAAATATCAAACTAAGTATTTAAGTTGCAATAATGTGACACGAAGATTATTAAGAAAATCCCCACACCACAAGATACCCTCTACAGGAAAAACTTTTGGAAATGACTTTCTCAAAAATGACTCAAATGAATTTGATTAAAATACCCTATACTCTTCTTTTTTTCGTATTCGGCTTATCCTCCCAATATTTATGTCTAACACCCCCCTAAGACTTACAAGCAAATGCCTAGGGATCTAAACCTGAGGGGAGCCAACGGCACGAAACCACAGAATAAAGAACCTGGAATGAGTGATCGGCCCGCAGTCAGGTATGGGCGTGAGGAAGTGGATGATAATGAAATGCAAGCGTAAGTTGGCAGGAAAGCGATTGGTGAAATGAGTGACGGAGGAAACTGGAGAAAACCCGTCCACCATAAAATTTATATCCTGAATTTTCGGTGAATAGCCTCTGAACATCTGTTCATTGTGAATGCGTGTTATATAACTGCTAAGAGATAGAGAAGAGTTTACTCAACAAAAAATGTAAAACACACAATTTATGTTATATAAATCTTGTTTTAGAGCTAGCAGTTGTTGTTGTGCTGTTCCAAGTAATGTGATCCAATTTTAAATTTTTCTTAAACGGGAAGTCATCATTCGTTTCATTTCACTGCTGACTATGCAAAGAAAACCGAATTTTGATGATATTAGTCTTTAATAGATTTGACTATCACTTCAACCTAGTGTATTTATTCTTTTTACTTTCTTTACACGCACCATGTACATAGAGTATACCCAAAAATTCAATACCGAGATTTCGCCGGAAATATATTTTTGAGACCCCCTTAATGCAAAAGAACAATTTTTTTTCTGTGTGTCAGTGAGTGTGTGCCTGTGGGCAGCGTAGCTCAAAGAAGAAAAGTTCGTTAATTACCAGACTTGTTATTTAGGTTCAGCACGTTTCTCCCAAGGATGCGACACGAAGATTTTCCGAACAATCCCCCAACACGGAAAAACTTTTGAACTCTTGTTTTTCTAATAAATGACCTAAACGAGATTGATTAAAATCCCGCTTAGGTATTAAACTTCTTTACATGACAAATAAAATGTATTATATCTTGAGTTTTCTGTGACAAACTCCAGAGGTCATCTTCATTTCGAATGACAGATAGACACATTTTACTGTATAGGAAATATAGATCTCGTTAAAATAAACAAATTATATTATATAATTTTCTTGTAGAACTAAGAATTTTCATGACAGTCGAAGTGATTGCATCCAATTTTAATCTTTAACTTTTCTCAAACGGGAGTTCCGCATGCGTTTCGTTTCTGTTTTGTTTTATTCCTGATCAATTTCAATGCTAGTCGCATTGCTACAGCTTTTACAAGATTTGCCTGTCGGGTTTGGCAATGCAGTCCCTTATTTCCTTTCTGATCATAAGGAATAATTCTACCCTCCGTATGAGCACCCAAGGGCGCGCGCAACGAGCAATGTGTCGCTGAAGACGCGCTCACAAGCATCTGCTGCCGTTAATAACCCTCCTTCAACAGGTGTACTGTTTGTTCATGTACACAGATCAATTGTATTGCATACCGCCTTAATAATTCGATACTGTGATCTCAACGCAAATACACGTTTTAGGGTCCTCGGTATGTGAAAAAAGTTCGAGGTGTGTCTGTGAACACCATAACTCAACAAATAAAAGTCAGTAAAATAACAAAGTTGTATTGTGCAGTATCTTCCAAGGGTGCGACACGAAGATTTTCAAGCAGCTCCCCGACCTCAAACTACCCTTTTTGTGAAAAAGATTGTGAAACTTTTCATTTTCTCAAAAATCGTTCCAGCAATTTTTATTTAACATATTTACATAAGAATTAAAATCTATATCTTGAATTTTCTGGGAATGAGGATGAATTTTGCATAACTGGTAAACCATAACAAGTATGCCAAAAACGTGGATTTCATTAAAACACACATATACATTACTAACCAGTTCCGAGATATTCTTGTTAATAGTTTCCGTTTTAAAATATTTAAAACTTTTCTCTTGCCAGAATTGGTCAACTCCTGGTCATAGAAAGAAAGGAATTTAAATCACACATGCCCAGCTTTTAAAACATTTGACTATCACTTAAGTATACTCCCTTATTTCGCTTCTACTTACAAGGAAGTAATAAGGCTTATTATTAATATTTATCTTGATTAGCATGATGTAAATAGAAGAATTTCAACAGTAATTTGTTATCTAGATGTAGAGAAAGTTGATGTGAATGGAAGACATAGATTTTTGTACCTTGTGGTGTGTCGTATGGTATTTTTAAAGTAACATATTTCATTAGTAATTTTATCGTAGCATTTGCAACGAATGCTTGTAATTGAATTTTGGCAGAAAGTGTTGTATGATTGCAGTTTTATTAAACGCAATGATAGTTTATTACCTGGTACAATTGCGATATTACTCATCTTTTTATTTCGTCGCTCTAAAACACAATTTTCTAGTTATTGTGTAGTCGGGGCTACAACACAAGACCAACTGATTAACTGCTCCATGAGCAATGTAAATAACAAATGAGCAAGTTTACAGAAGCGACAGAGTTCCTGTCCTGGGTTTAAGTCCCGTCCACTGTTTATACAGCACGTATGTAAATAGTACAATCACCCTGAAGCTCGATACCCACATTTCACCACACACAAATAAATAAAAACAAATCTGATGTGTTACCCTCACATGACTTTCTCTAGCTGTTCGTATTACAAAACAGTATTCTTCTTTCTACACAATGCTAATCGAGATAAACATTAGCAGAATGTTCTTATTACTTAGTTCCTTATAAGTAGAAGGCAACTAAAGTGATAGTCAAATGTTTTAAAAGCTGTCGTTATGCGATTGTCATTGCAAATTGCTTCTTTGCTTGGCCAGGAGTAAAACAAAAGAAAAACGAATGCTTCCTGTCTGAGAAAAGTATAAGTACTGTACAAACAATAACAAGGAATATCTCGGAAACGGTTAGCTCCACGGCAAAAACGTAGATGACATAAATTGTGTGTTTTGGCGAGCTCTACATTTTTTTGTACAGTAAGTTTTTGTCTATCTCTTAGCGTTTAGCAGTTAAGCAAGAATCCGCAAAATTCATCCAGAATAAAGATGTGTTCAGAGGCCTTCCCAGGTAAGGCAAGATATAAATTCCGGTTGTCATAAAAATATCTAAACATATGTTGTTTTAATCAAAATCGTGAAGTCATTTCTGAGAAAAACAACATTTTCAGACAACGTAAAGGGAGTTGGGTGGAGAATTTTCTTGAAAATCTTCATCTCGCATCCTTGGAAGATAGTGAGCTTAAATACCAAATTTGGTATTTAACGGTGTTTTCCTTTTTGGGATATGCTCCACAGAGACACACACACACACGGACATGTTTCCAAAAATCTGATGTGTTCCATTCACATGACTTTCTCCACATCTCTGTAACAAATTATTGCTAAAAAGCTTATTCTTCTGTCTATTTTATGTTAATCGAGATAAATATTAGCGGGAATTGTATTATTATTTGCTTCCTTATATTAAAAAGAAAATAAGGAATACACTAGGCTAAAGTGATAGTCAAATATTTTGAAAGCAGGTTGCTATGTGATTGGCATCCGTTTCTATGAAGAGCCGTGAGTTGACAACTTTCCGTGTGAGAAAAGCTAAGTATTTTAAACCTGAAACAAATAACCAGGAATATCTCAGAAATGATAAATTCCAAGAAAAAACACGTGTTTTAACGTGATCTACACTTTTAGTGTAATTCGTTTTTTGTCTATCACTTACGGTTTACCGTTACGGAAAATTCAGCAAAATTCATTCAGAATAAAGAGGTCTTCAGAAGCTATTCCCAGAAAATTCAAGATATACATTTTATTTTCCATATCTTTAATAAATGGTATTTTAATGAAAATCGTTCAGCGATTTTAGAGAAAATCAATAGTTCCGCATTTTTTTCCAAAGCCCATGGGGGATTTTGCTCAAAATTTATGTCGCATCCCTGGAAGATGCTAAACTTAAATACCAAGTTTGGTATTTTACCGAATTTTCGTTTTTGAACATTGTGTTCACAGAAACACGGACACACATAAACACGCACGGACTTTTTCTAAAAATGCTTTATTTTGGATACAGGGGACCGTAAAACACACGTTTCCTGTGGAATCTCGGTATTTAATTTTTGGGTGGAATTCTCTACCTTTTCTATACACTACTGACTCACAGAGAACTTATAAAGTAAAATTGGGTGAAACACCAACGTTGGTATTTAAGCTGTGCATCGTGCAAGGGCGTGGCAACAAGATTTGCAAACAGAAAATCTAATACATATGTTATATCGAAAATGTTGATGTTCGCAACAACGCTGTCACATGTTTATTAAAATGCCGTTTGTTTTGTAGAACTGTTTTTTTTAATACATGGGATCTTTCCGGTGAAATCTGGTAATGGAATTTTCAGTGGAATACAACACCTTCCCTACTTGTTACGACTACTTGTATAATGAAGGGCGCGTGTGTGAATGTTGTGGAGCACATTACTTGATGCAGAGAGAGGCATTGTTCGGATTCACATTGTTGTCAGTGATATATTACATGCGGGTATGTGAAAGGAAAACACGGACCTGTATTCTAAAATACATATTTACATTGCTGCTCCGTTTTTACACATGTATCCAGCCTCGCTGGCTGGCTCGCTCGCGTTCGTTTCAAAAATTAAACAAGGCTTGCGAGGTAAAAGGATGGAGATAATGTAATTTACATTTGCCGCAACAGCGAGCTGTACATTTAGAGAAAGAGTAACTAATTGAAATGATGATACCTAACACTCAGCCAGCGTTGAATTTCACTTCTCCATTTAGCCTGGGTCAGCTAATGTCACGGAAAACAATAGCCAGCAGAGTTCCCATCTTGTCGATAATTCACCACACGGGTTGTATTTGATAAGACAGTAGACTATGGGAAGGTTATCATTGTAATACTTACATTAGTTCTCAAATGGTACATGACGACCATCTTTATTTACACAAGGTTTTTTACTTTCTCTATGCGTACTATGTACATAGTGTATAGAAATGTATTGCACTCCACCAAAAAATTCGATACCGAGATTTCACCGGAAATATATGTTTTAGGGTCCCCTGTATTCAAAAAAAGTATTTTCAGAAAAAGGTCCGTGTGTGTGTCCGTGTGTCAGTGTGTCCGTGTGGCTGTGAACACGATAACTCAAAAATGTAAAGTCGGTAAAATACCAAACTTGGTATTTAAGTTTAGTATCTTCCAGGGATGCGACACGAAGATTTTGAGAAAAATCCCCCCCCCCCACCCTAAACTATCCTTTACATGGAACTTTTTTCGAAAATTTCGATTTTCTCAAAAATGGCTCAAACGATTTTGATTAAAATATCGTATATTAAAGTTATTTACCTGACAAATAAAATGTATATTTTGAATTTTCTGGGAATAGCCTCTGAAGACTTCTTTATTCTGGACGAACTTTTCATAACTACTAAACCGTAAGAGATGGACAAAAACTTAACACTCAAAAAATGTAGACCTCATTAAAACACACAATTAATGTTATATACATTTTTTTCGTGGAGTTGATCGTTTTTGAGGTATTCCTTTTTCTTGGTTTCAGCTTTGAAAAACCTATCTTTTCTCATACAGGAATTTGTCAACTCCTGTCCATACAAACAAAGAAACATCAGCCACATAGCAACCAGCTTTTGGCTTTTACTTTAACCTATAGTACTCCCTTTTTTCGTTTCTACTTACAATAAAGTAAGAAATAAGACTATTTCTGCTAATTTTCTCGATTAGCATAAAATAAATAAAAGATAAGCTTATTAACAATACAACAATAATTTGTTACAGATATATAGAGAAAGTCATGTGAATGGAACACATCAGATTTTTACTTTCTCTAGCCCATATATACATATACTTATTCTGGATGAATTTCTTCGACTGTAGCAATGTATAGAGAAGAATTCAAATAAAATGTATATCTTCAATTTCCTGGGAATAGCCTCGGAAGCTTACTTTATTCTGGATGAAATTTACGGAATTTTGCATAGCTCCTAAACCGTACGAGATAGATAAAAACTTACTGAACAAAAAATGAATAGCACGTTAAAACACGCAAATTATGTTATATATATTTTTTTTCATGGAGTTGATCGTTTTTTAGATATTCATTGTTTTTGGTTTTTGCTATGAAAAACATACTTTTCTCATACAGGAATTTGCCAACTCTGTCCATGGAAACAAAGGAACTTCACTCACATAGCAACCAGCTTTTGGCTATCACTTTTAACCTTTGATACTCCCTTATTTCCCTTCTACTCACAAGGAAGCAAGTAATAAGACTATTTCTGCTATTTTTTCTAGATTAGCATGAATTAAATATAAGCATAAGCTTTTTAACAATAATTTGTTGCAGAGATGTAGAGAAAGTCATGTGAATGGAACACATACGATTTTTTACTTTCTCTAGCCCCAAATTTACAATGTACATAGGGATAGAGAAGGTATTGTAATGCATCCAAAAATTCGATACCGAGATTTCACGGAAGTATATGTTTTGGGGTCCCCTGAGTCCGAAAAAAGCATTTTTAAAAAAAGGTCTGTGTGTGTGTCTGTCTGTGTGTGTGTCTGTGGACAGAATAGCCCCAAAACAAAAATACCGTTAAATACCAAACTTGGTATTTAGGTTCAGTATCTTCCAAGGATGCAACACGAAGATTTTCAAAACAATCTCCCCATCACAAACTACCCTTTACATGGAAAACATTTCGAAAATTTTGAATTTCTTAAAGATGGCTCTAACGATTTGGACTAAAATCCCATATATTAAAGCTATTTATGTCCGAAATAAAATGTATATCTTGAATGTTTTGGAAGAGCCTCTGAAGACCTGTTTATTCTGGATGAATTTTGCTGAATTTTGCTTCACTGCTAAACCGTAAGAGATAGAAAAGACTTACTGCACAAAAAATGTACCTCATGACAAAACACACAATTTTTGTCCTTTAGGTTTTTGTTATTGGTTTCAATTGTGAAGTACTTAAACTTTTCTCACACAGGAAGTGTCTGTTTTTCTTTTGTTCTACTCCTGGCCAAACAAAGAAGTGATTTGCAATAACAATCGCATAACGATAGCTTTTAAAACATTTGACAATCACTTTAGCATAGTGCGTTCCCTTATTCCCTTCTACTTATAAGGAACTAAGTAACAAAATTCTGCTGACATTTATCTCGATTAGCATTGTGTACAAAGAAGAATAATCTTTTGTAGGAGTTTATTAGAACAGCTAGAGAAAGTCATGTGAGTGTAACACATCAGATTTTTTTATTGTTTCATTTGTATAGCCGCCCCTCTCCTTTCTCATCAATGGTCATATCGGGGGCTTTCACTTGTGAAACTGTAGGTTCAGAACATTAGGTTAATAAACTTTATATTACTAAACACACGCACATTCACTCTCACATACTTTCAGACTCTATGGGGAATAGGGAATAATTCTGGTTAAAGAAAACTTCCCCGCCCCAGCCGGGAATCGAACCTTGGGCCTCCGGGTGAGAAGACAATTCACTGACCACTCAACCACGAAGGCAGTCTGAGACATTCCTTGTTATTGGTTACAGCTTTAAAATACTTCAAAGGAACTTCAGTCACATAGCAACCAGTTTTGACTATCACTTTAACCTGTGGTACTCCTTTATTTCGCTTCTACTTACAAGGAAGCAAGTAATAAGACGATTTCTGCTAATTTTTTCTCGATTAGCTTGAAGTAAATAGAAACATAAGCTTTTTAACAATAATTTGTTGCAGAGATGTAGAGAAAGTCATGTGAATGGAACACATTAGATTTTTTCTTTGTTTCTTCACTGCCTCCTGAATTATGACATGGCCGACCGTGTCTACACTCAATGTACGAATATCCATAGCAACAGAGAACAATCATTTTATTTCACCTTTTAGTAACCAATACATGAAATGGAAACAAACGTTATTTTATGTGAGGTTATTGCACTCATCTTATACATAAGAAATACAAATAATGAATATTTTCACTGATTTTTGAACTAAATACACTATGAACTGGATACAACTTTAAATAAGCATTGTAAATGAACTAATTGAAAGTACAATTGTGGAACACATCGGGTGTTTTTAGTAGAACTAAGGGGAAAGTTCTTCATAGCTATGATATGGACGGGGACAAAATTCCAAGTAATATTTGGGAGTGCGCTTGTCAAATAATGCCGGATGGGAGCATGAGATAAATTCTACATCTTGGAAAGCGTGGAAGACATTTGCACTTATAATGAAAATGTATGTGTTACATTCACATGACTTTCTCCACATTTCTGTAAAAATGATTGTTAATGAGTTTATTGTTCTCTCTACTTCATGCAAATCCAGATAGACATTAACAGAAATTGTCTTATTATTTGTTTCTTTGTAAGTAGAAGGGAAATAAGGGAATATACTAGGATAAAGTGATAGTCAAATAATTTAAAATGTGGTTGCTATGGGATTGAAATCCGATTCTTTGCGTGGCCAAGAGTGACAAGTTCCCGTATGAGAAAAGTGTAAGCATTTTAAACTGAAATATCTCAAAAAGAGTTAACTCCAAGAAAAAGTGTATATGATATAAATTGTTTATCTCTTACGGTTTACTAGTTATACAAAATTCAGAAACAAGTATGCAAAATAAAGAGGCGCTCAGAGACTGTTCCCAGAAAATTCAATCTCTACATCTTATTTGTCATGAAAATATCTTAAATACAAGAGATTTTAAAAAACATCGTTGTAGCCATTTTTTAGAAAAACAAAAGTTAAACAATTCCTGCGTGTAACAAGAGTGGTTTGTGGTGCGAGATAACTCACTTAAACACTAAGAATGTATTTATTGGTATTTTAGTTTTACAGCCCTGTTGTCCACAGGATACACAGGGACATTTTATAAAAAAAATTGTTTTTGGAGTCAGACCACCTCAAAACATGTATTTCCGGTGAAATCCCGGTATTGAATTTTTGGATACAATTCTATACACTATGTATATAGTACGTGTAGAGAAAGTAAAAAGGGGAGCGCAGAGTTCAGGGAAGTTGCCTTCAAGTCCTTAGAGCGGCCAGTTATGAAATATGGGACCATACAGGGTTAATCAAACTGACACAGTGAAGTGCTGTAACATTCATAAACAGAAATAAAGGTTTTGGGCTTACGAAAGGCGAAGAGAAGTTAGTCGCACTATTTAAAGCTTCTGCTGGTTTAAATTCATGGGTGGACGTTAGAAAACTCGGCATACTGCGGACGAAACGATGGCTAGTGTTGGTACCTTGCGAGCATGTATCAGTCTTCAGCTGTTAATAAACAATCGCAAAATGGAGATAACAAAGTTTGAACTTAGAGTCTTTCTAAAGCACAATTGGAAACAAGATTATAAAGCCGCAGCCGCAGCTCGAAGAATATGTGAAGTGGAGGGAGAAAGTGTCGTTAGTGGGCGTGTGGCTCAACGATGCTTCCAACGTTTCAACAATGGAAACGAAAACACTAAAGATTTACCACGTTCAGGAAGACTTGAGGTATGGAATATTGAGGATACACGCCAAGTTTTGTGAGAGAATTAGCAAAAAGGTACCCGTAGGCTTTCAGAAGAGCTTGGTGCATCAAAAGATACCACACATCGCCACATTAAGACACTTGAAAATTCACACAGAAGCTGTAGATCTGTAGCTCATGAACTGACGCCTCAACAGGCTCAACGTAGAGTGGATATATTATCCGTAATCCCATGAATGATAGATTTGTCAGGAGAATTGTGATGAAAAATCTGTGTTACCGAAACCCTGATGCCTCGAAACAGTGGCTTGATCTCCGCCAACTGCCAAATTCATCGTTAAAAAAAATCGGTTCGCTCCCAAAGTAATGATTCACTGGGAGTTTGTTCTTAACAGACGGGTGATTGATGCGTATCTTTATTCTCAAAGACTGGAGACGGAGATACCCAGCAATTAGTTAACCGAAATACAGTTCTATTGCAACAGGACAATGCAAGATCCCATAGTGCACGAACATCCATGGGAAAATCCAGGAATTGGGAGGAATTGAACTGCTATCACACCAGAATAGAGCTCTGATCTCACATCATCAGATTATCATATTTTTCGATCCACGGCCCATTTTCTACGTGGAAGAAATTTTGACAACTTTGAAGCAGTGCAAGTGGATCTCACCAAATTCTCCGCATCAAACACCAGAGACTGTTACCATCTTGGGATAATAAAGATGGCTCAAGACCATAGAATCAAATGGTCTGTAAGTTGAAGATTAGTTAATTGCTTGTCAGAACACATTTCAAATAATTGTTTTTCTAAAAAACGAAATTTCTTATGAGACAGTATCTATATATACATAATTTTTCTTGGAGTTGACCGTTGTTGAGATATTCCTTGTTAACTTAATATTCCTTCTTTAAAATACTTATACTTTTCTCATTCAGGAATTTGTCAACTGCTGTCCATACAAACAAAGGAACTTCAGTCACATAGCAACCAGCTTTTGACTATTACTTTAACCTATGGTACTCCCTTATTTCCCTTCTACTTTCAAGGAAGCAAGAAATAAGACAATTTCTGTTAATGTTTATCTTGAAGTACACATTTTGTAAGAATAATTTGTTCCAGAGATGTATTCTTGTTGTATCTACAAACGAGGATATTACATTTTGGAAGAGTGGGTAGTGAGAAGACGTGCGGCGGAAGGAGCATGTTGATTCAGACAGGGTAGTAGCTAGAGAGCGAGTCAAAAACTAACATGATTACACAGCAAAGCCACGAGTAATCTGTTGCAAATTAAACCGGGTGCCTGCCGTACCTGGCAGGACCAGTAAAGCCTCCTGGCAGATAGGCAACGTGCTGCAGGCAGGGATTTAAACTTCCCTCGTGACTGCGTTACAAACATTTCCACCACTTGTCATTCATTCCTTTCTTTAGGCTTTATTATACCAGAAAGTGACACACGATTTGACATAACTCAACAACAACCAAAGATATCAACACAAAACTTCATGTACAAAGTTACTCTATTTCTCAACGTAATCGTCTTTACTATCAAGGTATTTATTGTCACGTGGTACCGGGTTTTAAATGTACATGTTATACTTTTCTACCGCCAAAGAAATATGTACATAGTGTATAGAGAAGGCACTACACTGCACCTAAAAATTATATTCCGAGTTTCACCGGTAATGCATGTTTTGAGACCTAAATTAAAAAAAAATTAGAAAAATGTCCGCGTTTTGTGTGTCTGTAGGCAGCATAACTCAAAAACGAAAAGTTCATTCTGTATCTTCCAAGGATGCGACACGAATATTTTCAAGAAAATCCCCCACGCCAACTACCCTTTACATGCAAAACTTTTTGAAAATAATGATTTTCTCAAAATGGGCTCCAATCCTGTCAGATAGCAACCTGCTTTTGGCTATCACTTTAGCCTATTGTAGTCCCTTATTTGCCTTCTACGTACATGCAATCAAGTAATAAGACGACCTTTTTTAATTTTGTTTGAGTGCCGTGAAGTAAATGGAAAATAAACTTTTTAACAATAATTTGTTGTAGATATGTAGAGAAAGTAATATGAATGGAATACATGCATATTTTTAATGCACAATCGAATTTTATAGCCAAATAACACAAGTGTATAGTGATGATGCAATGAACGAGTCTTCAGTGAGGAAATGGCACATAGTTTACGAGTAATCAAGGAAGAACATAACAACGTGTACGATAAAGACCGGAGTGGAAGTTCATCAATCGTTATGAAACAGTTGAAAGTAAACGTTGATAAAAGAATTTAAAAAAAAAAATGGTGTTTCACATTTGAGTTCATTCTTGACTTTTTGGATGACGAAATTTCCCAATATCAAAGCGACAGAGACGTTTTGGCTCAAATCTTTAACGGTGGAAGAGTATAACAAGTGTACCACGTGACAATAAATACCTTGATAGCAATGACGTTGAGAAATAGAGTAAAGTAATGTAAATAAAGTTTTATCATCATAACCTTTGTTATTGTTAGTTATGTCAAATCGTCTGTTACCTTCTGGCTGGCCGTTGTATCACACAGGTGGTAAGTGAATAAATGCAAATATTTGAATTAAATATTTTTAGAACGATGTGTTTATCCAATATTTACAGTTTTTTCGCTGTTTTTTAAGTTATATTCCTGAGAAAAAGTTCGCAATATTTTGGTTCCCTATCTAGACGTTCGGTGATTGTTTACGTAACAGGTCACACGGTTGACCTTCTCTGGCCTTTACCCTGCCCGACAGTGAGGGAACAATATTGATCGCACTGTAACTTCAACCTGCCTAAACATATGTTTATGTTTTTATAAAACACCATCTGATTAGGATTCACAATGTATTCTGCGTTCAACTTAAAAATATAAAACACAGTGAATTGTTATACTTTATATAAATTTCTTTTTATTGGAAAAATACATAACTTTGAGCAACACTTAAACATTTCACTTCCGCTCTTTAAATTACAAAATCACCTGTATTGCGCCTACAAAGATGAGAAATTAAACCTCAATAATTAAAAAAGCTGATGCGTTTCATTCTCGAGACTTTCGCTGTAACAAATTATTGTTAAAAGCTTATTCTTCTTCCTACTTCATGATAATCGAGATCAACATTAACAGAAATTGTCTTATCACTTTCTTCCTTGAAAGTAGAAGGGAAGTAAGGGAATACACTAGGTTAAAGTGATAGTTTCAGGTTCTATGCAGGGCCAGCAGTTTACAATCTTCCGTGTGAGAAAAGTTTAACTATTTAAATCTGAAAACAATAACAATGAATATCTCAGAAATGGTCAAGTCCACGAAAAAAAAATTATATGACATAAATTGTGGCCTTTAAAGCATCTACATTGTTGTGTAGTAAGTTTTTGTCTATCTCTTACGGTTTACCAGTTACGCAAAATTGAGCAAAATTCATTCAGAATAAAGATGTTTTTAGAGGCTATTCCCAGAAAATTCAAGATATGTATATATTATTTGCTATATAAAGTTCTTTAATATACGGTGTTTTAATCAAAATCGTTAGAGCCTTTTGGAAAAAAAATGTTTCCATATAAAGGGTAGTTTTGGTGGAGGGATTTCTTGAAAATCTTCGAGTCGCATCCTTGGAGCATACCAATCTTAAATACCAATTTTGGTATTTAAGCGTCTTTTCCTTTTTGAGTTATGCTGTCCACAGCCACACACATACAGACGTTTTCCTAAAAATGCTTTTTCGGACTCAGGGGATCTCAAAACATATATTTCCTGTGAAATCTTAGTATCGAATTTGTGGGTGGATTATAATATCTTTTCTATCCACTATTTACATTGTACATACAGGCTAGAGGATGTAATAAAAGTTGTTTGAATTTGGCCTGGTGTTATTCCGAGAACTTATGAAACGACCCTCTTACATAAGTGCTAAATAGAAAGTAAACAGAAATGGGGAATAAACGCAATGTGTGATGGATTCTAAGCTGGTTTGGCAGTTTTTCGTCACAATCCTGACGAGTTTCTGCGTCGATAGTAACTGTGGATGAAATTTGGATACACTCCAGAGACAAAAGTACAGTCGAAACAGCGGGTTTTTAAAAGGTGAAGAAGCCAAAGGTGGTGAAATCTGCAGACAAGGTAATGGCCTCGGTTTTTTGGATTGTACGCGGAATCATCTACATTAATTACTTGCAGAAAGGAAGAACGATAAAATGAGAGTATTATGCATATTTATTGCATCGGTTGAACGGAGAAATCAAGAAATAACGCCCTCATCTGACAAAGAAAAAGATTCTCTTCCATCAAGACAATATAAGGGTGCACACCTGCGCAGTTTCAATGGCGAAAATGACTACAACATCCACCTATTCATCAGTTTTGATTCCGTAACTTTTTTTATTTTCAAACTTGAAAAAATGGCGCTGTGGAAAACGATTCACCTCTAGCAAAGAGGTCATCTCCCAAAGAGATTCCTATTTTGAGGACCTGCCGAAAAGCTTAAAACAGTCGGAGAAACACTGGGGAAACGTGTATCGAGCTAAAAAGAGATTATATTGAGAAATAAAAATAATTTGTGTTTCTTTTTGTAAGGAGTTACTGAACGGCCTGAGAAGAGTGTGAGTGAAGCACGTAAGATTGTTTTGTGATAGAGAGACAAGGGAAGTGTCCGCCCATTATCCTGATGACGTAATCATATTTATGCCGGGCTCGAGAGTGTATCCTGCTTTCCTTGTCATATTAGCAAACGGTAAACTCTGTCGTGGTGTAGCAGGACCATCTTGCAGTAAACCAAGCGTGGTCCATCCCTGCTGCATTATACGCGCTCTGATGCCTCTTTTCAGCTAAGCCACGTTTCGACCCTTCACAAACCGTGAATAAAATAAAAATCTCCTCTTTTATCTGTGGCCACGTCGCCGTCAATGGTTTGAAAACGTTTACTGCCCTTGGAACAGTTATTATTGTCACAGAGAGACGGTTCAAAATCTCGGCGACCAACCCCAACTTTTTTTTTTTTTTTCCGCACTGGCTACAAAAAGCGAATCATTTGTTCTCACATCTCTAAATGGAATAATAACTTAACTGGAGCATCTGTGTCCGTCTCTCTTTTTTTAATTTTGGTTTGCATGTTGGTCGAAATCAAGGGTCACTGACAGAAATGCCTGTAAGCCGATGATACACACCAATGCAAGCAGATAATGTAATAAAAGTGCTCTTATTGACGTTTTTAATAATCAAACAAATATACTGCTACCTCTCCTTACCCACAGTGTGTACATACCAACAAAAAGTTCACGTTTTGAGGTCCCTTCAGGAAACTTTCCATGTAAGTCGGTGTATTCATGAACAGCAAAACTCAAAAATCAAAAGACAATACACAAAACGTCTATTAAACACGAAGTTGCTAATTATGCGGCCACAGAATATATATATATATATATATATATATATATATATATATATATATTGCTTTCTCTATACGTACTGTGTACTTAGTGTATAGAGAAGGTATTGTAATGCACCCAGAAATTCTATACCAAGATTTTACCGCAAATACATGCTTTGGGGTCCCCTGAGTATTTTTAGAAAATGGTCCGGCTGTGGGAGTGTCTGTGGACAGCATAGCTCAAAAACCAAAAGACGGTTCAATACCAAATTTGGTGTTTAGGTTTGGTATCTTTCAAGGATGCGACACGAAAATTTTCAAGAATATCCTCCCACCCCAAACTACCCTTTACATGGAAAATTTTTCGAAAATATTTTTCTTTAAAATGGCTGTAATGATTTTGATTAAAATTAAAGCCACAAAGTGTAAATCATGAATTTTCTGGGAATAGTTGCTGAAGACCTGTTTATTCTGGATGAATTTTGCTGAATTTTTCATAACTAGTAACCCGTAAGAGATATACAAGAACCTACTACACAAAAAATGTAGATCTCATTAAAATATAATTTATGTCATATACGATTATCTTGTAGAGTTGACCGAGATATTCCTTGTTATTTTTTGACTTTTAAATTAGTTACCTTTTCTCAAACGAGACCATGCATAGCGAACCGAACCTCAATTGTTACACATAGCGAGCAGCTTTTAAAATATTTGGCTATTACTTTATCCAAGTGCATTCCCTTATTTCCCTCCTACTTACAGTAAGATAATTTCTGTTAATGTTTATTTCGATTAGCAAGAAGTAGATAGAAGAATAAGATTTCTAACAATAAGTAGTTATAGAAATGTAGAGAAAGTCATGTGAATAAAACAATCAGGATTTCTTAAAGCAATTTTTGGATTAATGCACACTTTAATACAAAGTTTGATTTCCCTAGGATATTTGTAGTACATGTTTTGGAAGACATTTTAAAGCATTGCGCTCTGTTAAGATTTAAAGGCATTTTTCTCTGGTTCAATTCATTTTACTTTCTCTAGCACGTATGCACAATGTACACAATGATTAAAGAAGTAGATGTGTTGCACCCAAAAATTCTATACCGAGATTTCACCGAAAATACATGTTTTGACACACCCTGAATCCAAATGTGTCTTCATTTTTAGAAACATATCCATGTGTGTGTGTCTGGAAATAGCAAAATTCAAAAACGAAAAGTCCGTTAAACACCAACCTTGGACATAAGTTGAGCATCTTCCAAGGATTACAGAGAAAATCACCTTCATCTATCTACCTGTTACATGTACCATTTTTAGAGCTCTTTGATTTTCTCAAAAATGACTATCGATTTTGTTTAAAATGCCATATTAAAAGTTATATATATTGTGTTTTAATTTAATTCTCTTTTCACACAATCAATGTGTTGGAAAGGAGTTGGATAGGTACAAACAGACTGAAAAATTCAATGCCATAGCTGGGATTTGAACAACGGATCTCCCGGTCTCTAGCCGGTCGCTTCAAACCCTGAACTGCCATTGCAGCATGCCGGTACGGCATTAAATTCCTCAACTGATCCGCATGTTAAACCACAAGGTGATTTCAAATTATTTACCCCATGGCGACATACAATACTTTGAGCCTCCATAGTAAGGAAACTATTAGATCAAATCGTTAGTCATTTTTGAGCGAAATAAAACTTTTGACAGGTTTTCCATATAAAGGATAGTTGGGGGTGCAGAAATGTTCCTGAAAATCTCTGGAAGTTATAGAACATATATACCAAGTTTGGTTTCTTAACGATTTTTCTGTATCACAGACACGCACACAGGCGCACCTTTTTCTGAAATGTTTTTGTTGTTACAGGAGACTCTAAAACGTGTATTTCCAGTGAATTTCGATATCGAATTTTGGGTGGGATGTAATACCTTCCCTAAGTTTTATCATTTAATATGATTTGTTTAGATTCATTTAGGCTTAGAATTTGTATTACCATACGCAATAGCACGAGTGTCTCCATCTTGTTCTAAGAGATGAAAACACGAGTTGTATTTGATAAGACAATAGACTGTTATAATATATAGGAAGGTTATCATTGTAATATCACGAGTGTGTCCATCTTGTTCTAAGAGATGAAAACGCGAGTTGTGTTTGATAAGACAATAGACTATTATAATATTTAGGAAGGTTATCATTGTAATATCACGAGTGTGTCCATCTTGTTCTAAGAGATGAAAACACGAGTTGTATTTGATAAGACAATAGACTATTATAATATTTAGGAAGGTTATCATTGTAATATCACGAGTGTCTCCATCTTGTTCTAAGAGATAAAACACGAGTTGTGTTTGATAAGACAATAGACTATTATAATATATAGGAAGGTTATCATTGTAATATCATGAGTGTGTCCATCTTGTTCTAAGAGATGAAAACACGAGTTGATAAGACAATAGACTATTATAATATATAGGAAGGTTATCATTGTAATATCACGAGTGTCTCCATCTTGTTCTAAGAGATGAAAACACGAGTTGTATTTGATAAGACAATAGACTATTATAATATATAGGAAGGTTATCATTGTAATATCACGAGTGTCTCCATCTTGTTCTAAGAGATGAAAACACGAGTTGTATTTGATAAGACAATAGACTATTATAATATATAGGAAGGTTATCATTGTAATATCACGAGTGTCTCCATCTTGTTCTAAGAGATGAAAACACGAGTTGTATTTGATAAGACAATAGACTATTATAATATATAGGAAGGTTATCATTGTAATATCACGAGTGTCTCCATCTTGTTCTAAGAGATGAAAACACGAGTTGTATTTGATAAGACAATAGACTATTATAATATATAGGAAGGTTATCATTGTAATATCATGAGTGTCTCCATCTTGTTCTAAGAGATGAAAACACGAGTTGTATTTGATAAGACAATAGACTATTATAATATATAGGAAGGTTATCATTGTAATATCACGAGTGTGGCCATCTTGTTCTAAGAGAAGAAAACACGAGTTGTATTTGATAAGACAATAGACTATTATAATATATAGGAAGGTTATCATTGTAATATCAAGAGTGTCTCCATCTTGTTCTAAGAGATGAAAACACGAGTTGTGTTTGATAAGACAATAGACTATTATAATATATAGGAAGGTTATCATTGTAATATCACGAGTGTGTCCATCTTGTTCTAAGAGATGAAAACACGATTTGATAAGACAATAGACTATTATAATATATAGGAAGGTTATCATTGTAATATCAAGAGTGTGTCCATCTTGTTCTGAGATGAAAACACGAGTTGTGTTTGATAAGACAATAGACTATTATAATATATAGGAAGGTTATCATTGTAATATCACGAGTGTGTCCATCTTGTTCTAAGAGATGAAAACACGATTTGATAAGACAATAGACTATTATAATATATAGGAAGGTTATCATTGTAATATCACGAGTGTGGCCATCTTGTTCTAAGAGAAGAAAACACGAGTTGTATTTGATAAGACAATAGACTATTATAATATATAGGAAGGTTATCATTGTAATATCATGAGTGTGTCCATCTTGTTCTGAGATGAAAACACGAGTTGTGTTTGATAAGACAATAGACTATTATAATATATAGGAAGGTTATCATTGTAATATCACGAGTGTGTCCATCTTGTTCTAAGAGATGAAAACACGAGTTGTATTTGATAAGACAATAGACTATTATAATATATAGGAAGGTTATCATTGTAATATCACTAGCGTCTCCATCTTGTTCTAAGAGATGAAAACACGAGTTGTATTTGATAAGACAATAGACTATTATAATATATAGGAAGGTTATCATTGTAATATCACGAGTGTGTCCATCTTGTTGTAAGAGATGAAAACACGAGTTGTATTTGATAAGACAATAGACTATTATAATATATAGGAAGGTTATTATTGTAATATCACGAGTCCATCTTGTGCTAAGAGATGAAAACACGAGTTGATAAGACAATAGACTATTATAATATATAGGAAGGTTATCATTGTAATATCACGAGTGTCTCCATCTTGTTCTAAGAGATGAAAACACGAGTTGATAAGACAATAGACTGTTATAATATATAGGAAGGTTATCATTGTAATATCACGAGTGTGGCCATCTTGTTCTAAGAGATGAAAACACGAGTTGTGTTTGATAAGACAATAGACTATTATAATATATAGGAAGGTTATTATTGTAATATCATGAGTGTCTCCATCTTGTTCTAAGAGATGAAAACACGAGTTGATAAGACAATAGCCCATTATAATATATAGGAAGGTTATCATTGTAATATCACGAGTGTGGCCATCTTGTTCTAAGAGATGAAAACACGAGTTGTATTTGATAAGACAATAGACTATTATAATATATAGGAAGGTTATCAGTGTAATACTTACATTAGTTCTCAAATGGTAGATGAGACCTTTTTTAATTTAGCGAATGTTTTTTCTTTCTTTCTTTCTTTCTTTCTTTCTTTCTTTCTTTCTTCACTGCCTCCTGAATTATGTTATGGCCGACCGTGTCTACATCCAATGCACTAATATCGATAGCAACAATAGAAATAGGAAACAATTATTTTATATTTCAGCTTTTATTTAACTAATACATGAAATAGAAACAAACGTTATTTTATGTTATTTGTCTCATCTCATACATAAGAAACACAAATATTGATTATTTTCACTCCTTTCTTGAATTAAATGCATTATGAACTGAATAAAGCTTTAAATAAACATTGTAATAACTGAATCAATTGAAAGTACAATTGTGGAACTGGCAGTTATTAAAAGAGAAGCTTGGCTGTTTCCAATATCCAAGACAGGAGATTAAACAAACGAGCGTGAGGTGCGACAAGATTTCAAAGAGATGAACATCAGTTGCGATAAGATGTTTCGACAATATCGCTCCAGTCGGATGACCGCGATTGGAGCTGAATTGTCAATAAAATATACCAAATATTTGGGCGGAATACACAACATTCTCTGCTTCCTAGGTGTAGTGTAGATTTTGTTATAGGTTTAAGGCCCGCTTATACTATTTGTGACACCGCAGGCATGACACTGATGATACGTGGAATGAAGATGGAGCACCGGTGGAATGCAATGGCGAGGGAAACCGGAGAACCCGGAGAAAACCCGCCCCTGCGCCGCAAATCTCACATGCCGTCCCTTGGGATTGAACCCGGGCCATAAATGTATTAGAAAAGTATAGTGGTAACTGAGCGCGTATGAAGATGGAAATGTATGTTTATTCATGGACGCCCTTTAACTGCTGTGGTTCTCAGCCTCCCATTCTAAGCTGGGAGTGAAAGACCGCTTAATTTTGCTCAGAGGCCTGTTTATCAGGCTTGAGGTTCTTTAACGTGCTGTAAATGTACAACACGGGGCCAACGCCTTTGCTTCCTTCCGAAAACATGTTGAAGCACGACCTCGGCTAGCACTACATCACGGAGGGTATGAAGCTGGGAGACACGTTTAATTCAATTGCACTGCAGTTCGGTGGAAGTTCCCCAAACACATTTCTCATTTACTGGCCAGAAGGAAGGCAATTTAATGTTAATGGATGGGAGAATTTCTTCTCGGGAAGAGATTAGTAAGACTCCTGGAAACGGCAATATATTTGCATGCTCCTGGAGAGGGAGATCTTTGAACTGGCGTTAGAGGAAGGATGTGACAGCTTCTGGCAAGATTACAATTGTTGCGGCTCCGATTTCTGCTATCCCCTTTATGCCGCCTTTGTGGTGGAAATGAAGGAAGGGCACGTTACCCCCTCCAATCCCCGTTCACTTTGCGGTGCGCCAAGCCGTTACACAGGGGATCCTCCTCCTCTTGGTATAAACGTTCTTAGAAGTGGTCTCCGGAGGACTCCGGTAAAAGGTGTGGTTTTGGATGCGAACCTCTTAATCCTTTATGCAGGATCTCGTGAAACTGCAATGCCCGGGAAACGGAGCAAATTCATGATCAAACGGCATTGCAAATATGGATGGCATATCCTCACTAAACGTTATTGCTTTCTCTTCTACGAATACCAAGTAGGCAAGTAGTTTTTTGTTATAGCTTAGCGTCCATTAACCTCGTTGGTCATATTGAATAAACCTTACTCACATTAAGCGAGATTCGAACGCGTGACCTGTTAAATGTGAGGCAGACACTCTACACACTACCCAGGCGGGCCTGGGAAAGTATTGAATTACACCGGAAATACATACTTTGAGGTCCCTGAATCCCCCAAAAAGCCGATATATAAACATCTATATTTGAAAACTCATTATAACTCACTGAAAATATTGAGGGCATCTTGTTCCTTCGACCTGCTTTTCTACATCCTACAACCACCTTAAGTGTTGCATATCCTCTCAATCTAACACAAAGTATCCTCACTAAAATGTATCTACGAATAACAAGCATTGTGTTGCACACAAACATTCGACGTACGAGGCCTAATAAAAAACAGTCATTTGTCACTGAAAAGCGTTCGTTTCTCGAAATAATCTCCTTTATGATAAATACGGCGGCAGAGTGGTTACACCGCTCGCCTCCCACATAGGTGGCCCGGGTTCGATCCTTGGCGCACGAAATGGTATTTGTGCCGGCGAAACGGCGTCTGGCCGGGTTTTCTCCGGATCGTCCGATTTCTCCCACCACTCTTTCCACCAATTGCTCAATCGGCACCTTTCCTATCATCCATTTCGCATGCATTTCATATAATTCACCTCCTCATGCTCATGGCCAGGTTTTCCATTCTGTTGTTTCGTGCCGTTGGCTCCCCGACAGACTTCTGACCCCTAGACATCCACTTGTAAGTCCTAGGGGAGTGTCAGTCCTACATATGATCCACTTCCTCACGCTCATGCCTGGCTATGGACCAGGTTCTCCATTCTGTTGTTTCGTGCCGTTGGCTCCCCGACAGACTTCTGACTCCTAGACATCCACTTGTAAGTCCTAGGGGAGTGTCAGTCCTACATATGATCCACTTCCTCACACTCATGTCTGGCTACGGACCAGGTTTTCCATTCTGTTGTTTCGTGCCGTTGGCTCCCCGACAGACTTCTGACCCCTAGACATCCACTTGTAAGTCCTAGGGGAGTGTCAGTCCTACATATGATCCACTTCCTCACACTCACGCCTGGCTACGGACCAGGTTCTCCATTCTGTTGTTTCGTGCCGTTGGCTCCCCGACAGACTTCTGACTCCTAGATATCCACTTGTAAGTCCTAGGGGAGTGTCAGTCCTACATATGATCCACTTCCTCACACTCATGTCTGGCTACGGACCAGGTTTTCCATTCTGTTGTTTCGTGCCGTTGGCTCCCCGACAGACTTCTGACCCCTAGACACCCACTTGTAAGTCCTAGGGGAGTGCCAGTCCTACATATGATCTACTTCCTCACACTCATGTCTGGCTACGGGCCAGGTTCTCCATTCTGTTGTTTCGTGCCGTTGGCTCCCTGACAGACTTCTGACCCCTAGACATCCACTTGCAAGTCCTAGGGGAATGTCAGTCCTACATATCATCCACTTCCTCACACTCATGTCTGGCTACAGGCCAGGTTCTCCATTCTGTTGTTTCGTGCCGTTGGCTCCCTGACAGACTTCTGACCCCTAGACATCCACTTGTAAGTCCTAGGGGAGTGTCAGTCCTACATATGACCCACTTCCTCACACTCATGTCTGGCTACGGACCAGGTTCTTCATTCTGTAATTTCGTGCCGTTGGCTCCCCGACAGGCTTCTGACCCCTAGACACGCACATGTAAGTCCTAGGGGAGTGTCAGTCCTACATATGATCCACTTTCTCACGCTCATGTCTGGCTACGGGCCAGGTCCTCCATTCTGTGGTTTCGTGCCGTTGGCTCCCTGACAGACTTCTGACCCCTAGACATCCACTTCTAAGTCCTAGGGGAGTGTGCTAACTAGGGAGAGGGTAAGCCGTTTACATAACGTATGATTAATACACTTTTACAAGAGTTCGAACCATTTGTCTTAACACTTTTTTTCAATCTGCTTGAAACATCTCCAAAACATGTTTTTTGAATGCATCAACGGCTTTTCATTGTCCACGCGTTTTATTCTTGATATTCGGGAACGAAAGAAGAAGTCACTGAGTGCCAAATCAGGACTGTACAGTGGATGAGCCATCTATTCGATTTTCTGAGTGTTGAAATAGTAGATTGTTAGACGAGATGTGTGAGTGCTCGTATTGTCTTGATGAAGAAGTTTCCCACGACACTTCTTTGTTTTACTTTCGGCAAACGAATGGTTGTGTCTCATTCAAAGTTGACCGTTTTGTGTTCGTCTATAGGCTTTGTTGCTACATGGCCAGTGTTGTCTGAAAAAATAAACAGGCAACCATTTCTTTCGAAGTGCTTTGAGTGCGAATAACTTTTGTTGTATTTGGTTCATCTTGAAACAGTCATAAAGTCGACTTCTGTTTATGTTCCGGCTCAAACGCATAGATAGATGTTTGTCATGTAAACATTTTTAATATACGGTATTATAATCAAAATCGTTAAAGCAATTTTTGAGCAAATAAAATTTTTCGAAAATATGTGCATATAAACGGAATTTTGGATTGGGAAATTTTCAAAAAACTCTTCTTTGCTCATCCTTGGAAGATGCTTAACTTAAATTCCCCATTTGATATGGACTTTTCGTTTTTTAATTATCCTCCCCCCCCACACACATATACCTACTGGTGGTAGACAACATTGCGATAAATAGAAGAAGATCTGAAGCAGAGATAATAAACCCAACCATCCGCTTTGAACAGAATAAAGACCAACCTCAAGAGGTTCGCCTGGAAATATATGATCCGCCATACCATACAACCTCAGAAAAATAACAAAGTAGGCTTATTTTTTGAATCTCAAGGAAGAATTACAAATATGTTTGTGATATGGAGGGCGAAGTATAAAATTAACAGAAGTGTGGAACAAGCAATCACGGAAAGCCATTCTTGGAAATTATTTGTATGGCTTTACCAGAACGTAAAATGTATTATGCTTTATAAATCGCTTTATTTTTGTAACTTTTTTTTCTCTTTTATTGTTATAACTATTATTGTTGGTACACATCTTTTATACTATTTGTTAGAACTTGTTCTCATAGGTTACTTTTTACTTTCTCTATACCTAACGTGTGCATAGTGTATAGAGAAGGCATTGCATTTCAACCAAAAAATCGATAACTCAAAAACGAAAAGTTGGTAAAATACCAAACTTGGTATTTATGTTTAGTATCTTTCAGGGTTGAGACACGAAGCTTTTGAAAAAACTCCTCTCACCCCACACTACTCCTTACATGGAAAGAAATTCGAAAAGTTTGATTTTCTCAAAAATGCCTAAAAAATTATTAAAATCTCTTTTAATTAAGATGTTTATAAAACAAATAAAATTTATATCTTGAATTTTCTGGGAATATCCTCTGAAGACTACTTTACTCTGGATGAATTTTATGGAATTTTGCATAACTGCTAAACCGTAAGAGATGGAGAAAAACTTACAACACAAAAATGTAGAGCACCTTATAACACACAATTTATGATATATAAATTTTTTTTGTGAAATTGATCGTTTTTTAGATATTCCTTGTTTTTGTTTCAGCTTTAAAATCGTATACTTTTCTCATACAGGAATTTGTGAACTGCTATCCATACAAAGGAACTTCAGTCACATAGCAACCAGCTTTTGACTATCACTTTAACCTATGGTATTCCCTTATTTCACTTCTACTTACAAGGAAGCAAGTAATAAGACTATTTCTGCTAATTTTTTTTCAATTAGCATGAAGTAAATAGGATAATTAGAGTTTAACAATGTGAATGGAACACACATAAGATTTTTTGTAAAAATTCCTAAATGTAAATTTTATTCAGCGTCGCTAGACAAACTCATTTATGAGTCAGACTAATATATATATATATATGTGTGTGTGTGTGTCTGTGTGTGTGTGTGGATTCAGGGGTTCATAACGTATCTTTCCGATGAAAGCTCGGTATCGAATTTTTGGTGGAATACAATACCTTCTCTACGTACTAGAGAAAGTAAAAATGAAGGATATACATTAATGTTGTGATCTGTTTGTAAAACGATACAGTGAACAGTAAATTGTACTGAAATGAATGTGTGACGTGCTCAGTTGGGAGCAAGGGTGAAATTACTACAGCAACTCCCAAGGGCTGTATACCTAGCGTATAATATAAATATTTACTCGCACGTGGGGTTTAATTGAATTACAACTGTTGGTCGCATTAACTAACGAAAACTGAATGAATTAACGTAAACATTTAATTTGACGTTACTCTGCCATGATTCTCAAACCCAAATGTGTGTTTATTGGCAACTGTTTGTACGTATTGCGGAGACTCTGGTGTTTCGTTTGTGACTGGCTTTCGAGAGGTCGTGGTATCGCGGCCCACCTTTCTGACTCGTGGCTTTTTCGGGGTTTTCCCGGGTCACTAGGCGAATGCTGTGTTCTCCCGAACTTTCTATCCATTCATTTCATCCCAACTGGTCTCTTTCAGGGTTTTAACGAGGACTGCGTTCTGGTAATGCAGCTCTCAGCGACAAGATGGCGCTGGTGGTTGACTGCTGGTTCAGGTGGTCTATCTAACGCTCGAGATGAAGAACTGCTTGTAAAATGTTAGGGACCCTCCACGGCGGCTCTCTCTGTGTCCGCCCTCTGAAATTACACTGATCTCATCCTTCCTCCAGTGGTGTGAAATACCCTCCGTAACGCACGCACACACAGACACATTTACCGTACCGTGGCCGAGCAGTTAGGCAACTCGCTTCTCACCAAGTGTTTGATCCCAGGCAACCGCATGTGAGATTTGTGGTGGACAAAGCGGTGCAGAGGTGGGTTTCCCTCCATCGCAATCCATCGGTGCTCCATTTTCATTCCATGTATCATTAATGTCGTCGCCTGCGGTCCATATGTACCAAAACAATACAAAAAAGAAACAAACGTGTACACACACATGTATGGCATTTTTTTTCTCCTGCGCCTCCTATCCTGCAGGTTGGGAGCCGTCGAACCTACGTTTAGGCAGGTTTCCTCAGGTCAGGAGTGAAGGTTTAGAGATGGTGAGGCAGGGCTGGGTGGAGAACATGTCGCATGCTGCTGACCGTTACGATATTTCCTAATGCTTATATCTGACATTTTTAAGCTGTCGTTACTAACAATGCAATAATAAAACTTACACCACTTTCAAACTGTTCGGAAAATGTTTCATTACTACACGAATACCTTCAGCAAAAATGTTGGGCTTTTTAAAAATAGCTACAGATAGATCCAAAAGTTTTCTACTTTTAATAATCGATATAAGCTTTTCAAGAGTTGTTGTTGATATTATTATTATTATTATTATTATTGTTATTAATAACTGTCGGATTATATTTTGGTGCACACAGAGTATAACTATGACATGGTGGCGTAGGCGTGGTCTCTACAGCCCGTTTCGAAACGTGTTGCTTTATCGAGTATTGGTCACTGCCTGGCCTTGTTTACTTCTAGCTAGTATATGAACAAATGAACACTGAAAGAGAGCGCCAGATTGAAAAATGTCAAAATTACGAAACTCAACAAACTTGTGGAAGATTCAAACATGTGACAGGAGGAGAACCTTCACAGTAAAGATGTATCTTGTAATTCACTGCAAGGAAGCAGGTAATAAGACAATTTCTGTTAATGTTTATCTAGATTATCATGAAGAGGAAAGAAGAATAACAACTATTCTCGTATTTCCAATGAGATCCCCTGCTGTAATGGTTGAATGAAAGCAACATGTATAGGTATAACCATTAGTGTACGTGGTAGAGAAAACAAAAAAGTATATTATAAATAATGTTTTCTTATATTATATTCGCTTGAGGTAGTTTAAAATAGAAAGCCCAGCTCGCGCGTGTGGCAGTTCAGATGTGTGTCATTATCATTAATCTATATCAGATAATTACATTTTATGATGTATTTAGCCAAGTGTCTCCAGTAATTTATCAAATTCATTGCCTAGTTTACATATTTTAACGACCATTCATGTATCGAATTGCTATACCATCATTTAGCTGCCTTTATCGCCGCGTATCGTACTTCTATTGCAAAAACATGACACAGTTATCTGTGGGGAAATTTTGTTAAAAAGCTTATTCTTCCCTCTGCATCCTGCCAATCAATGAAAACATTAACAGAAATTGTCTTACCACTTGGTCCCTTGTAAGTAGAAGGGAACGAATCTCATGTCCTCTTGCTGTTCGGTAAACAAGCCTTTTAATAGTTATCTACTTCATGCTAATCAAGATAAACATAAGCAGAATTAGTCTTATTACTAGCTCCTTGTAAGTAGAAGGGAATAGACAGGTTAAAGTGATAGTATCGTCCTTTAAAAATCGGTCTCTATGCCAAACAATTGAAATTCTAAGCTTTTTGCATGCCAGGAGTAAACAAATGGAAAACGAGAAGAAAGATCTCTTCGCAATTGACAAAATCTGATGTGTTCCATTCACATGACTTTCTCTGCATCTGTGCAACAAATTACTGTTAACAAATCTGATGTGTTCCATTCACATGACTTTCTATACATCTGTGCAACAAATTATTGTTAACAAATTTATGCTTCTATTTTTTCAGCTAATCGAGAAAAAATTAGCAGAAATAGTCTTATTACTTGCTTCCTTGTAAGTGGAAGGGAAATATATAGAGCACATTAAAACAAACAATTGATGTTACACAGCTTTTTTTCGAGGTGTTTATCGTTTTTGAGATATTCCTTGTTTTTGGTTTCAGCTTTGAAAAACTTGTCCTTTTCTCATACAGGAATGTGCCAACTCGTTTCCATACAAACAAAGGAACTTCAGTCACATAGCAACCAGCTTTTAACTTCACTTTAACCTATGATACTTCCTTATTTCGCTTCTACTTACAGGAAGTAGACCATTTCTGCTAATTTTTTCTCCATTAGCATGAAGTAAAAAGAAGCATAAGCTTTTTAACAATAAATAGCTGCTGAGATGTAGAGAATGTCATGTGAATGGAACACTTCAGATTTTTGTTTTACTTTCTCTACACATACCATGTACATAGTGTATAGAGAAGGTATTGCATTCCACCCAAAAATTCGATCCCGAGATTTCACCGGAAATACATGCTTTGGATCCCCCTGAATCCAAAAAATTTTTTTTTCGAAAAGGTCCGGTTGTGTGTGTATCTGTGGACAGCATAGCTCAAAAACGAAAAGACCGTTAAATACCAAACTTAGTATTTAGGTTTGGTATCTTCCAAGGATGCGACACGAAGATTTTCAAGAAACCCCCACCCCCAAATACCCTTTACGTAGAAGTTTTTTCGAAAATTTGAATTTTCTCAAAAATGGCTGTAACAATTTTTATTAAAATGTCAAATATTAAAGATATTTTCCTGACAAATAAAATGTATAGCTTGAATTTTCCGGGAATAGCCTGTGAAGACTACTTTATTCTGGATGAATTTCACGGACTTTTGCATAACTGCTAAACAGTAAGAGATGGGCAAAAACTTAGCACACAAAAAACGTAGAGCACATTAAAACACACAGTTTATGTTATATACATTTTT
This sequence comes from Hymenopus coronatus, assembly GCA_030762935.1. NCBI lineage: Eukaryota > Metazoa > Arthropoda > Insecta > Mantodea > Hymenopodidae > Hymenopus > Hymenopus coronatus. The sequence goes on from CM060897.1 coordinate 156,431,553, forward strand.
TTCGTGGAGCTGATCGTTTTTGACATAGGTATTCCTTGTTTTTGGTTTCAGCTATGAAACATTTATATTTTTCTCATACAGGAATTTGTCAAATGCGCATACAAACAATCGAACGTCAGTCACATAGCAACCAGCTTTTGACTATCAGTTTAGCCTATAGTACTCCCTTATTTCCCTTCTGCTTACAAGGAAGCAAGTAATAAGACTATTTCTGGTCTTTTTCTCTATTAAAATGAAGTAAATGGAGCTTTTTAACAATAATTTGTTGCAGAGATGTAGAGAAAGTCATGTGAATGGAACACATCATTTTTTATTTTGTATAATGAGCTCTTTTTAGCATTTACTGAATTTCTCCAAAACTTCTATATGTCATGAATGAATGAGCCGATTTTACTATGTTCTATTTATAAGCTGAATTACAAAGCATGCAGAACTCAATTTGGGTAAGATATAATCAATATGGGGTTTCCAGTTCATGTTACGATCGGTCATAAGACCTAGGCTTCTTCATTCTAATTATTTTTATATTCTATTGCTAGTTCTACCATGTTTTTATGCTTTGTGCAAAAGTTAATGTTGTTAGGTAGTGGCACAGTTGGTACTTATTAATTAAACATATTTTACTCTATCGTTTATTGACTTTAACGAATTCAGCAATTATACCAAATAGGTACACATGCTCTACATCTTTAGTGTGGTAAGTATGCTTTGCCAGTTATGTAAATTCCATACAGAATAAAGTAGTCTCCAGAGGCTATTCACAGAAAATTCAAAATATACATTTTATATGGCATGTAAATATACGGCATTTTAATCTAAATCGTTAGAGCCATTTTTGAGAAACTCAGAATTTTCAATTTTTTTTGGGGTCGGGAGATTTTCTCAAAATCCTCCTGTCGCATCCCTGGAAGATACTAAACTTAAATACCGAGTTTTTTATTTTACTGATTTTTCGTTTTTGAGTTATCATGTTCATAGACGTTCGGACCTTTTTCTGAAAATACTCTTTTTTTAAAAAACAGGGGACCCCGTGTATTTCTGGTGAAATCTCGGCATCGCATTTTTACTTTCTCTATACGTACCATGTACATAGTGTATAGAGAAGGTATTGCACTCCATCTAAAAATTCGATACCGAGATTTCACCGGAAATATATGTTTTAGGGCCCCCTGTATCCAATAAAAGTATTTTCAGAAAAAGGTCCGTGTGTGTGTCCGTGTGTCCTTGTGTCTGTGCACACGATAACTTAAAAACGAAAATTTCTGAAAAATGGCTCTAACGATTTTGATTAAAATATCGTATATTAAAGATATTTATCTCACAAATAAAATGTATATTTTGAATTTTCTGGGAATAGCCTCTGAAGACTACTTTATTCTGGGTCAATTTTACGGAATTTTGCATAACTGCTAAGTCATAAGAGATGGACAAAAACTTACCTCACAACAAATGTAGAGCACTTTAAAACACACAATTTATGTTATTATACATTTTTTCGTAGAGTTGATTGTTTTTGAGATATTCCTTATTTTTGGTTTCAGCTATAAAGACTTATACTTTTCTCATACAGAACTTTGTGAACTCGTGTCCATACAAACAAAGGAACTTCAGTCACATAGTAACGAGCTTTTGACTATCACTTTAACCTATGGTACTGCCTTATGTCGCTTCTACTAACAAGGAAATAAGTAATAAGACTATTTCTACGGATTTTTTCTCGATTAGATGAAGTAAATAGAATAATTTGTTGCAGTGATGTAGAGAAAGTCATGTGAATGGAGAACATCAGATTTTTTTAGTTTAGTGCAACTCCTTCTCTATGTACATAGTACGTGTGCAGAAAGTAAAAATAAGGGACCCAGAATAGAACCTTGTGGGACACCTTTCTTTATTTCAGACCATTCAGAATATTTATTGATATTATTTGAAGTATTTATTATAGCCTTTTTCTTTGTGTTCAATCAGCAAGATGTAATCCATTGCTACCATTTGCCCCTAATTTATGATAGAAGTATTTCATGATTAAGGCACTCAAATGCTATTGTGTATTCGTATCTCCAGCGTCACATAAAACACTATAGTTGTAGAGTTTACCACCAGCAGGCGCTGCTCACATCAACCATAAAGGGCTTACGTGTTAAGCCCTGCCAACCAAAAAGCTATAGCTACAGGTTTAAGTCCCTGTTCTGCATACATATGGTTTTCTTGAGATGTATCTGCCAGTTAATGACTTTTCTAAGTGGCACTCGCTCGCTTTGTAACACAATATTATAATCTTCTCAAGAAATGTGATGCACTTGCGAGGTGTCTGACAAAGGAAACATCCCGCTTCTTGGTTTCCTTAAACAGCATCGGGAAACTTTTCCTCTTTCCTTTGAAAGATCGTAATAAGGTTAGGGATAAGAGACGCCTGATAATGTCTGCTTCGGGAATCCCCACATTAGATTTGATCTCGCCAAAGAAACCTGCGCCATCACACACAAAGAAGTAATATACATTTTCTTCATTATGTGACTGCAAATAGTCACGTGCCTTTTTTTACTTTCTCTACACGTACTATGTACATAGTGTTTGGAGAAGGTATTGTATTGTACCCAAAAATTAATATGTGTTTTGAAACCATCGGAATCCAAAAAGCTGATGTGTTCCATTCATATGACTTTCTCTAGATCTTTATAACAAATTATTGTTAACTCGCTTATTTTTCTATCTATTTTATGCTAAAACATTAGCAAAAATCTGATGTGTTACATTCACATGACTTCCTCTAGTTGCTCTACAAAACTCCTACAAAAGATTATTCTTCTTTCTACACAATGCTAATCGAGATAAACATTAGCAGAATGTTCTTATTACTTAGTTCCTTATAAGTAGAAGGAAATAAGGGAATGCCCTAAGCTAAAGTGATAGTCAAATGTTTTAAAAGTTATCGTTGTGCGATTGTCATTGCAAATCACTTCTTTGCTTGGCCAGGAGTGGAACAAAAGAAAAACAGACACTTCCTGTGTGAGAAAAATTTAAATACTTCACAATTGAAACCAATAACAAGGAATATCTCGAAAACGGTTACCTCCACAACAAAAACGTAAAGGACAAAAATTGTGTGTTTTGTCATGAGGTACATTTTTTTGTGTTCTTTTTTTGTTTTTTTTTCTGTCTCTTACGACTTACCAGTAATGCAAAATTCAGCAAAATTTATCCAGAATAAAGAGGTCTTCAGAGGTTATTCCCAAAAAATTCGAGATATACATTTTATTTCGGACATAAATAGTTTTAATATATGGGATTTTAATCAAAATCGTTAGAACCATTTTCAAGAAAATCAATATTTTCGAAATTTTTTCCATGTAAAGGGTAGTTTGTGGTGGGAGGATTTTTTTTGAAAATCTTCGTGTCGCATCCTTGGAAGATAGTAAAGCTAAATACCAAGTTTGGTATTTAACGGTCTTTTTGTTATGGGGGTGTGCTGTCCACAGACACACACACACAGACAGACAGACACACACGGACCTTTTTTTAAAAATGTTTTTTCGGACTCAGGGGACCCCAAAACACATATTTCCGGTGAAATCTCGGTATCGAATTTTTGGGTGCATTACAATACCTTCTCTATCCCTATGTACATTGTACATATGCGGCTGGAGAAAGTAAAAATGAGTTCCTTGTAAGTAGAAAGGAAATAAGGGAATCCACTAGGCTAAACCGATAGTCAAATGTTTTAAAATGTGGTTGCTATGGCATTGAAATCCGTTTCTTTGCGTGTCCAAGTGTTTACAAATTTCTGTATGAGAAAAGTAAATAGGTACTTCAAAACAAATCAATAACAAGGAATATCTAGAAAACGGCCTACTCCATGGTTTTATCGTGATCTGCGTGATCTGATATTTAAATTTTTGTGTATTTCTTAGGTTTACAAATTATATCAAAATTCAGCAAATTCATCCAGAATAAAGGGATCTTCAAAGGCTATTCCCAATATTGGTATTATAATCAAAATCGATAGAGCCACTTTTTAGAATATCAAATGTTTCTAAATTTTTTCCATATAAAGGGTACCTTGTAGTGGGGGGATTCTCTTCAAAATCTTCAAGCCGCATCCAAACTTAACTACCAAGTTTTCGTTTTTGAGCTATACTGTCCACAGACACACACACACACACGGGCCATTTTCTAAAAATGCTCTTTTTCGATTCCGGAGGACCCAAGACATATATCTCCGGTGAAATCTCGGTATCGAATTTTTAGGTGCAACATAATGCCTTCTCTACACGCTCATTTTTAGAAAAATGTCCATTTGTGTGTGTGCATCTGTGGACAGCATAGCTCAAAAACGAAAAAACCGTTAAATACCAAATTTGGTATTTAAGTTTAATGTCTTCCAAGGATGCGACACGAAGATTTTGAAAAAAATACGCCTTCCCCAACTGGCCTTTACATGGAACATTTTTTAATTTTTTTTTTTTATTTTCTCAAAAGTGCCTCGGCGATATCGACTCAAATTTCCTATATTAAAGATATTTACATGACAAATAAAATGTATATCTTGAATTTTCTTGGAATAGCCTCTGAAAACCTCTTTATTCTGTATGCATTTTGCGGAATTTTGTAAAACTGGTAAACCGTAAGAGATTGACAAACACCTACTATGAAAAAAATGTAGAGCTCTATAAAAAACACAATTTATGTTATATCCATTTTTTCGTGGAGTTGACCGTTTTTGAGATATTGCTTTTTTTTCTGTATAACCTACTTTTATTTCCCTAAATGTTTTATTTTGTTTGCTCTATGATTACTGAATTGCTGATTTCTTCTTTTACACACACAAACATATACCACCTAGGACCAAGGCGGGACTCGAACCCTGCGCTACGAAGCACCAAAGCGAGGCGCCTTGGCGAACGTGGCCATGGGGACCGGCTTGGTTTCAGTTTTAAAACACCATGCTTTTCTCATATGAGCATTTGTCAAGTCCTGGTCATATAAACTAACGAACTTCAATCATATAGCAGCCAACATTTAAAGCATTTGACTATCACTTTAGCCTAGTGTACTCCCTTATTTCCCTTCCACTTACAAGGAAGCAAGTAATAAGACTATTTCTGTTAATGTTTATCTCGATTAGCATGAAGTAAATATAAGAATAAGCTTTTTAACAATAATTTGTTACAGAGAATTAGAGAAAGTCATGTGAATGGAACACATACATTTTTTTACAAACGCCTTTAAGCTATCTGTGAAATTTGATCAAAAACCTGATGTGTTCCATTCACATGACTTTCTCTACATCTTTGTAACAAATTATTGTTAAAAAGCTTATTCTTCTATTTATTTCATGCTGATCGAGATAAACATTAACAGAAATGCTTTCTCATAAGTAGGAGAGAAATAAGGAAAACACTAGGCTAAAACGATAGTCAAATGTTTTAATAGTTGGCTTCTATGTGATTGAAATTCGTTTGTTTATTTGATCAGGACTGGTTGCCTTGTGGATGAAATCGATTTCTTTGCATTTCTAGGAGTTTAAAAATTTCCGTTTTATGAAAAGTTTTAAGTATCTATTTTAAAGCGGAAACGAATAACAAAGAATGTCTCAAAATAGTGAACTCTAAGAAAACATTTTATATGACATAAATTGTGTGCTTTGACAAGGTCTACATTTTTGTGTAAAAGTTTTTGTCTATCGCTTACGGTTTACTTGTTCTGTAAAATTCATCCAGAATAAACAGGTGTTCAGTGCTATTCCCAGAAAATTCAACTTAAGCATTTTAATTGGTGTTTAAAATATCTTTAATATAAGATATTTTAAACAAAATCGTTATAAGCCATTTTTAGAAAATCAAAAATTTTATAAAATATTTCCATGTAAAGAGTTCTTTGTGGTGGGGGTATTTTTCTCAAAACCTTCGTGTCGCATCCTTAGAAGATTCTAGTTTGGTATAAACTGACTCTTCGTATTGGAGCTATCGTGTTCACCGGGGACCCTAAAACGTGTATTTCAGTGAAATATTAGTATAGAATTTTTGGGTGCAATGCAATACCTTCTCTATACATTGGTCTGATATTTGGAGCTCGGGACACCATTCTTTACATTTTTTCAATATCTGGAAAAGGTTTGTACCGAAGAAGGAAAAACTAAAAGAAATTGTCATATCTGCAACAAGAGTTTGAATTTGTCTTCTTCGAAATCATTTGTATAATAACCAGTTGTAGCATTTGCTACTTGTTGTATATTAACTTTATATTATGTACTTTAATAGTTATTTTGCACCTTTTAGTTTCCTTTTCGATGTTTTACTAATAAAAACTGTCGATATTATAATATTACCTTTATAGAATATCTTCAAATTTATTACTATTACTTTCTCTAGCCCCATATTTACAACGGGCATAGTGGATACAGAAGGTAAAGTATTCCACCCAAAAATTCAATACTGAGATTTCACTGGAAATACATGTTTTAAGACCCCTTGAATCTAAAGAAAAAGCATTTTCAGAAAACGTCCGTGTGTGTGTCTATCTGCGCATCTGTGTGTGTGTGTGTATGTGTGTGTTTGTGTGAGTCTGTGGACAGTATAACTAATAAACGAAAAGACGCTTAAGTACTAAAATTGGTATTTAAGATTGGCGTGCTCCAACGATGCGATACGCAGATTGTCAGTAACATCCCCTCACCCCTAACTACCCTTTGCATAGAACAATTTCCGAAAATTGTTTTTCTTAAAAATAGATGCTACGATTTTAAGTAAAATACCACATATTAAGCCGTATAATGTTCTGGTAATAGCCCGTGAAGACCTGTTCATTCTGGATGAATTTTGCTGCATTTTCCATAACCAGTAAACTGTAAGAGATTGACAAAAACTTACTACACAAAACAAAACAATTAGAGCATATTAAAACACACAATTTATGTTATATACATTTTTTTCGTGATGTTGATTGTTTTTGAGATATTCCTTGTTTTTAGTTTCAGCTTATGCTTTTCTCACACAGGAATTTTCAACTCCTGTCCATACAAACAAAGGAACATCAGCCACATAGCAACCAGCTTTTGGCTTTCACTTTAACTTATGGTACTCCCTTATTTCGCTCCTACTTACAAGGAATCAAGTGATAAGACTATTTCTGCTAATTTTTTCTTGATTAGTATGTAGGTTATAGAAGCATTAGCTTTTTAACAATAATTTGATGCAGAGATGTAGAGAAAGTCATGCGAATGGAACACATCAGATACTTCATTTCTAATTTGTCTAGTTTACTGTGTCGTTGTTGACAGCCCGTAAATACGGGGAGTTGTTGTTGTTATTGTTTCAATAAATAAACAACATAGTACATATAGAGAAAGTAAAACAATCGGATACGTAAAGACAGACTGAAAAATTAAATGCCATAGCCGGGCATATCCCGGTCTTTAGCTGGTCACTCTAACCACAGAGCAGCCATTGCAATATGCCGGCAAGACGTCAAATTCCTCATCTGACTCGCATGTTTCCCGGTAAAGCTCAAATTATGAGTCTGTGAGTCAGTTGAACATTTTGAGTCCATATCGGCATATTGGCATGGTATCTCAATGGTTAGAGCGGGAGATCCGTGTTATAGCATTGAAGTTTTCAGTCTGACAAAACCCAGCCAACTCCTGTCCTACACACGACTTGGGTGGAAAAAAAAAATAATAAATTAAAGAATTATTTTGTTTCATCATAAAATTATATGAATCCCAAACTGAAGCTGCCGCTATGCGTTTGTCATTGAAACTGGTTCCCTTTCCATCTGCAGAGGGTAAAACAAAAGAAATATGAAACGCAACCTCCCGTTTGGAAATATTTTATATTTTTAAATTGAAACTAATTAGAGGAAAGATCTCTAAAATGCTTTGCTCTACAAAAAAACTCCATATCACATAAATTATGTGTTTTTACGAGATCTACATTTTTTGTGTACACATTTTTGTCTCTCTCTCTCTTACCGTTTAGCATGTATGCAAAATCATCCTGAGACCTTCAGAGGCTATTCCCAGAAAAATTATACATTATATGTCATGTAAATATGTTTAATATACGACGTTTTAATCAAAATCCTTAGAGCCATTATTGGGAAACTAAAAGTCGTAGAACATTTTTCCTTGTAAAAGTTAGTTTGGGGTGTCGATTTCTTGAGAGATGCTGAACTTAAACATTAAGTTTGGTATTTAAGCGACTTTTCGTTTTTGAGGTACCTATCGTGTTTACGGTCAGACAGACACGGACCTTTTTCTAACCAATTTTTTAATTCAGGGGATTCCAAAACATGTAGTAATTTGCGGGGTTTTCTGCTCACGAAAATGTTTTTCCGCGCGTTTTATTCTTGATGTTCAGTAATAAAAAGAAGTCATTGAGTGCCAAGTCAGGACTATACGGAGGATGGGTCATCAATTCGATGGTTTTAGTATTCAAAAGTCGATTGTTAGACGAGATGTGTGAGCGCTCGCATTGTCTTGATGAACAACGATCCGACAGAACTTGTTTGCTTTCCTTATTTCACCGAAGACTTTCGGCAAACAAATGGTTATGTACCATTAAAAATTGACCGTTTTATGTTTCTCTAAAGACACTGTTGCCACGTGACCAGTTTTTCAAAATAAAACAAAAACAAACGACTATTTGTTCCAAAGTTGTACTCTGTGTCCTACTTTGCCTGGTTTCACCCGTCAACTCACATTTATGAAAAATGGAGAACAGGCCAAATTTGCAATAAAGGAGCAACACGTTAACAGCAGACACAAATTATATGTGTTGCCCCGCTACCTATAATAAACAAAATGGGATCCAGTATACTTTTTATAACAATAATTTATTTCATTAATAAACAATGAAAACTTTAACAACAATACATGTAATGTGCGTAACATAGTTACCTTCATACTTAACTGGAAATGAGATCACAGAGTTTCCACAATTTAAATTTTTAACAAACATATAAAATCAGTGAAATGCACTATAGAACGTTGTAATGTGGCATATTATTTCACGTAACTGACAACGAAATAACTAGATAAGAAAGCATTCACAAAACCCAAATGAAGTTAAGTATTAATTTCACTGAGCATGCATGTCCAAGGCGAATCGTGTCATATGAAAACACTTACCGCTCCACTCTGAGAAGGCCTGTGCATGAAAGCACCCCAAACTGAGACTGACTGACTGACCGACCTAACGCCTTCTTCTCTTTAGACCCCCCCCCCCCCCAGAATTGCAACTCGAGCGGCAAAACGCCATACTACATAACAAATGCCTCATTATATTGTACCAGAATGCTACCAAGTACTTCAAGTGAGACAACTTTTGTTTTATTTGGTTCACCTTGAATCACCCAAACAGTTGACTGCTGTTTATGTTGCGGCTCATATGATTCGTCAACTGTTACAATCTTGTATGGAACATCTTTTGATGCCACACCATTGTGTGCACCAATCGACACGAGCTTCCTTTTGACGTTGTATCAAATTGTGTGGGCTCCAACGATGCAATATTTTACATGTGCTGGTGGAACTAATGTCTCGGGTTGACTCTATCTCTCAGTATGTGATCTTGTGGTATCAGTTTTTGTACAGCATCAATGTTTTCTGACACAACAACTGATTTTGGAGATCTTCATCAATTTCGTCAGTGAGCGAACGGCTGTCGCGATTAAATTCGTTATACCAGCAAAATAAGGAGCTTCATCACCAAACGTAGAGTAAGTTGATCAATGTGCTCTTGTCTGGATAAATCATCGCATGACTTTCACGAGTTCGTTTTCGCTGAGACTCAATTTTAAAGTCGTGGTAAACAACTTAAATATTGAGGAAGTAGGTTAAGGTGAAACTTTCCACATGACACCTACAGCAGTCAGTGTTGCCAAGGCTCAAAGTATAAACATTTCTCAGCCGAGCACGACCGTTACGAGTGGTGCAAGTTAATGACAAAGCGTTTTCAATGGAGAACTCCGTAATCCATGCAAAGTACATCAAAACGCAGTTTGTTGTAAGAAAATATCAAAGTTTAGCAAATGTTGACCCACCACATGATTATGTGTTCTCAACCAAAGATCCGGGTTATCGGGCAGGTATAACATAACCTTTCCAAGAAACACGCGGTGTACCGAGTACATTCATCAGGCTATTGTACACTCCGAGTTGCTGGCCAACTTACCCTCCCTTTTGTCTCATCATCATCATCATCATCATATTTTATAGAGCATTCAGAATTACAATATTAACATAAAACCTTCTGTGTGTAGCTTTCTACAAACAAACTTCTTATAAAAGCTTATTCTTCTATCCACTTTATGGTAATCGAGATAAACATTAACAGAAATTGTCTTATTACTTGTTTTCTTGTGAGTAGAAGGAAATATACTAGGATAAAGTGATAGTCAACATTTTAAAAGCTGGTTGTCATGTGGTTCTCATTGAAAGTCGCTTGCTAGCAGTAAAAGAAAACAAACACGGGCTCCTTCATGTTTGAGAAGAGCATACGTATTTTAAAATTTAAACCAATAACAAGAATATCTCGGAAATGGTTATCTCCACAATGTAAATGTAAACGACATTGTATGTTTTTGTTTTGCTATTCTGCGTAGTAAGTTTCTGTACATTTCTTACGGCTTGCCAGATGTGCAAAAATCATCCAGAATAAAGAGATTTCAGAAGTTACTCTCACAAAATGCAAGATATAAATGTTGTTTGTCATGTAAACATCTTTAATATACGGTATTTTAATGAAAATCGTTAGAGTCCTTTTTGAGGAAAATGTTCACGCTGCATCCTTCTTTAGAGATATTCAACTTAACGAAGTCGGTTTTGAGTTGTGTACTTCAGACACACATACAGGGACCCTTCTAATAACATGCTCTTTTTGGATTCAGAGGGCACCCTAAAACGTGTTATTTGTGTAAAATATCGGTATCGAATTTATGGACAAAACGCAAAAGCCTACTGATGCACTACGTGCTAGAGGAATTAAACAAGAGGAATGAAACTACTAAATGTATATGACATAAATTCTGTGTTTTGACTAGATGTACATTTTTGTGTGCTAAGTTTTTGTCTATTTCTTACGGTTCACCAGTTATACAAAATTCTTCCAGAATCAAGAGGTCCTCACAGGCTGATCACAGAACATTCAAAATATGCGCCTTTTCGTCTTTAGAATATTTTTATTGGACGGTATTTTAAAGAAAATCGTTACAGCCATTTTTGAGAAGATCAGGAATTTACAAAAATGTTCCATATATGGGGTAATTTAGGGATTTTCTTGAAAATCTTCATGTATTCTTTGAAAATGCTGACTTGCTCGTGTTTGGTTTTTAACCGACCGATTTTTCTGAGTTAGGCACACGGACGAATAAAAACGGACCTTTCTCTAAGAGGAGATCATTTATTTCATCTTTTCAGTTACAAATTGCACATACATACAGACGTGCATACATAACATACATACACACAGACATACACACATACATACACACATGCATACATACAGGCATACATACATACACATACTTGCACACATACTTAACACATACATGCACATATATATGCACACATGCTGAAATGCATACATACATGCGTACATGCATACATACACGCATACATACACATACACAAAATGCATACATACATACATTCAAACATACATGCACACATACACACATGCATACATACATATATACTCATACACACAGACGTTAACACACACACATACACACAGACATACACAAATACATACATACACAGATAAACATATACACATACTTACATACATACCTTATATAAACACTTACATACATGCATACATACACATATGCATACATACATGCACACGTACATACACACATACATACATGCAAGCACACATACATACATGCAGAAATGCATTCACACATACATACATACATACATGCACACATGTATACATACACACATGGATACATACATACACACATAGATACACATATACACTCATAAGCACATACACAATACATACAGGCATACATACGCATATACATACATATATAGACACATGCACACATATGTACACACACACATACACAGATACACACAAGGAAGCAAGTAATAAGGCAATTTCCGTTAATTGGATAGCTAGAGCCAGACTGAAAAATTCAATGCCATAGTCCGAATTTGAACCATGGATCTCCTAGTCTGTAGCCGGTTGCTCTACCCCTAAGCTACATTGGTAACATGGCATTGAATTTCTCAACTAACTCGCATGCTTCCCGGTAAACCACAAGGTGATCTCAAATTATTTTGAGATGAAATGGCGACTTACAATGGTTAAGTACTTTAATCCGGTCTATGGCATTGAGTTTTTCAGCGTGACTCCACCTATCCAACTCCTGCCCTACACACGGCTTGTGTGAAAAAACAATTACATCAATTTCTGTTAGTGTTTATCTCGATTATCACGAAGTAGATAGGGCTGCGCCGTGGCCGAGTGGTCAGACCATCCGCCTGTCACCTCTGGTTCGATTCCAAGCGGCCGTAAGTGAGATTTGCGGTGAACAAAGCGGCGCAGGGGCGGGTTTTCTCCGGGTTCTCCGCCATTACATTCCACCGGGGCTCCAACTTCATGTATCATCTGTGTCATCGCCCGCGGTGCCAGAGCAGTAAAAGCGGGCGTTAAACACTACACAAAAAACGAAGTAATTAGATAGAAGAACATTTTTTTAAGAATAATTTGTTACAGAGACGTAGAGAAAGTGATATGTTTGTAACACATCAGATTATTGTGTGTACATTTCAGTACTACATGTTACATGTAGTGGATTTCACAGATGTATCATGTGTATTAAGCGATCGTTTGCCGAGAAAGCTCCGAATAGCTCTGGCACGTGTGTTGGAAACAAAGAATACAAGCTATTGCACCTTGGGAATTGTGGGATCTTATCTCCAGGATAACCATAGTTATGATCGTCTTAAACATGGGCAGCACTACCCCAAATCTCTCGCGGCACACGCATATTAATTCAATTGCTGTTGAAATGCCTTTAGTGTGTGTGTTGTCCACACGCAGCGCCAGTTTTCAAACAGTTGTCCTAGGCAATGCAAATTTACAATGACGTGCTGCTAAAAGATCAACCTAATTTCAATTATATACGCCATTGGTTTTTGCTTTGAGATTGAAATCGGTCGATAACGAGGTAATTCTGTTGAAAATCAGTTAGAAATGCAAACATGGTGCCGCGCCCGATTCATTTCATTTCACATGTTATTACTTTGAGAACAGCCAACATTACACAACAACATAAAAAAAAACGTTTCAGTGTCATGATCGCTTTGTTGGTAATCCCGTCGCATGTTGCATTAGCCGAAAAATTGTATTGTTAATGGCGTGTTATGAAGCGTTACCAAACGCACACAGAGGTGTTTATTATAAAGCGTTCGAATGAAATGGCACACACTTTGATATTATAAAGTGTTTACTCTACCAAATATACAACTCTCAAGTGAAGTAAACTTCAAATACACATTTTGTTCTGGGTGTAAGGAATATACTGCTTGTTATTATTCCAACAAACAACTCTTTGTTTATTTCTCACATTACAAATATCTGTATTTCTACAATACTTTTGTCCTATAGTTTTCTTTCGACGTTCGCTGCGGTGGCGGCCACTGCATGCCCGAAGTTCCCGTCAAAACTCACTCAACTGCCGCACGCATTAATTCTCAGTAAAAACTGGATTCTGAGCTTCTTTTTTTTCGAGTAGATGAGAAAAATGCATTATTGCATTCAACACCCAGCCAAGGTGCAATAGCTCTCCACTCGCAAATGCGGTATATCCACTAAAACAAACCCCGGAAGAGAAAGGAAACTTGAAAAAGACGTAAGTCGGTATGATATTCTGGCAGTACCGCTTTTGCACCTGCATAGTCGTGGTGACGATGTTTACTGGTCACAACGTGTGGCCAGCTGAGAGAGAAACCTAGGCCAAGCCTGTGACGTAGCGAAGTGAAGGATAAAAAATCTTATGTGTTCTATTCACATGACTTTCTCTATATCTCTGAAACAAATATAGTTAAAAAGCACATGCTTCTATATACTTTATGCTATTCGAGAAAACAATTGCACAAATAGACTTATTACTTTCTTCCTTGTAAGTAGAAGCGAAATAAGGGAGTACCATAGGTTAAAGTGATAGCCAAAAGCTGGTTGCTATGTGACTTAATTTCCTTTGTTTGTATGGACACGAGTTGGCAAACTCCTGTGTGAGAAAAGTGCAAATTTTTTTAAAACTGGAACCAAAAACAAAGAACATCTAAAATACGATCAACTCCACGAAAAGAAAATGCATATAAGTTTAATTGCGTATTTTAACGTGCTGTACATATTTTGTGTGGTAAGTTTTTGTTCATCTCTTACGGTTTAGCAGTTATGCAAAATTCCATAAAATTCGTCCAGAATAAAGCAGTCTTCAGAGGCTATTCCCAAAAATTCAAGATATACATTTTATTGGTCAGGTAAATATCTTTAATATACGACATTTTAATAAAAAATCGTTAGAGTCATGTTTAAGAAAATCAAAATTTTCGAAAAATGTTCCATGTAAAGGGTAGTTTAGGGTAAGGGGATTTTTCTCAAAATCTTCGTGTCGCATCCCTGGAAGATACTAAACTTAAATACTTATTTTGGTATTTTATCGACTTTTCGTTTTTGAATTATTGTTCACAGACACACGGATACACACACAGACGGACCTTTTTCTGAAAATGCTTTTTTTTTAATACAGAGGACCCAAAAATATATATTTCCGTTGAAACCTCAGTATCGAATTGCTGGGTGGAATGCAATACCTTCTCTATGCAGTATGTACATAGTACGTTTAGAGAAAGTAAAAATAGGATGGAGTGTGAGGTGAGGGTTTACCGGAGAACTTACTTCCGATGATCCCCTACAGGTGCCTTCCTCTGAAACCAGAGGCCGGCGGTCGCCCTGGCTGGTGTGATTCTGGAAGTCGGTCGACATGAGGGGCTGCCATTCTCTCGTGGAAGGTCACCCGGTGCCGTCCCTTACTGTCTCATGAAAGGCGGAGAAAGGCACGATATGGAGTCTCACATCGCAGATATGTTCCTTCACGGCATCAAGCGATGATCTGGCCGAACTGTGATGCTCCTGTAGGTGCTCTTCCAATGACGTCCACGAGGTGGTCCTGAACGACATCGCAGAAGCCTTACAATTTCTTCATGTCCGGATGTCGTGCTGCGGATCTGGTTGTCTGCTCTTGGGGTAGTGTGAGTATTGGGCTTGGCCTGCGAAGTGTCCCGTGCCACCACAGAACCGGCGACGGCGGCGGAGGTCCTGCCCATTATACTCAGCGCTGAGAGCGTTGGTGCCACAATCGTGCAGGCTTCCTGGCATAGAGTAACAATCGCAACTTCGATGTCAGAAGAACTTTCCGACGGATCGACTCTGACTTACGAAGCAAGCCGATTACAGCTGCAGGATGTAGTCACAGTACAACAGGCACATTTCCTTATAGACCGAGACAAAACAGCGATACAGTAAATGGCTTTGAAACACTCCATCATGCCGGTGTTGCACACCTTAACACTAAACCTGGCGGGTTTAGGTCTTCCTGGCTGCTGGAAGCCAACTTCAAGCTACTTATATATAATACACAATTTCTGCCTTATCCAGCAGTAAATGTACTGGTAACCTATTCAAGTATCAGGCGTGTCATTTCGTGCTATCGGCACCGCAACGCCAGAACGCTCTTCCACGCATGCGCACTCGTTTCTCTATTTCATTGTCTGACACCCGGGTCTCACAATGAAAACAGGCAATTAATCTTCGTCCTCCAAGACATTTTTTGAGATTTTGGAACAGTTGGTGCTAGAGCTGGCGAATAGGATGGATGCTCAAGTAATTCTGACATTTTTCCCATTGCAATGACTGAACGATGGGCTGGAGCATTGTCGTGATGAAACAAGATTTTTTTTTTTTTTGACAAATGAGGCATTTTTCCTTTCATCTCATCACTCAAACGTTGCAGTAAGCTTGCGCAGTACTCACCAGTGATACTTTTTCCCTTTTCCAAGTAATCAATACAAATAATTTCCTGTGCATCCCAGAAAACACTCGCCATAACCTTGTTAGCTGACAAAATTGACTTTGCCTTTTTTCTGCTGTTTTTACTGTGATTTACTCTCTGGAGTGTATCCAAGTTTCATTCATGGTAATAAGCCGTCTCAAAAATTTACTGGGATTTCTACGTAGAGCTTCACATTCTTAACAGAAACAGTTTTTCTTTGCAACTTTTTATCAGGCGTCAACATCGCCGCACCCATCTTGCACAGACCTTATGAGAGCCCAAAACATTAATTAAAATATTATCTGCACTTTCTTTTGATATGTTTACAGCCTCTGCTATCTCAAATAACTTTAATCTGCGGTCTTCCAGTACTAAACGGTGAATTTTTTCAATGATCTCTGGAGTTGTCACTTCTACAGGGCGTCCAGAGCGAGGCTCATCACTAGTGCTCGTACGCCCCATTTTAAACTGTGCAACCCACCTTTTAACCATTGAATATGAAGGGGCAGAGTCTTTCAATGTACCGTCCATTCCCTCCTTAACTTCTTTGGGCGTTAAGCCTTTCAAATGGAAGTATTTAATCACTGCTCGTTTTTCCAAATCCTTCATTTTCGTGAAAACTCTAAAGTTGTCTTGTTTAAAATGCTGTAATTCGAAAACTAAACAAGAGTTTAGCCTTTAACTATGGATACAAGCTAGTCTAGAGTTAAACTATACGATGCTACGGTCTAACAGGCCTAGGGTGCCATATCTGTGTGAGGCCCGGGACTTGTCAGCCGACCCTAGTAAATTGATTGATTTTAAGTTCCAAACATGCGACACGATTCGCAACTTTCCTTTATATGAAACACTTTTTGCAAAACTTTGTCTTTCTCAAAAACGACTCAAACGATATTTATTACAATGCCATAGATGTAAGATACTTTTGTGACAAATGTAGTATATCATGGCTTTTCTCGGAAGACCTCTTCATTCTGAAGGACTTTTAATTAACTGGTAAACTGTAAGAGATAGACAAAAAGTTGCTCCCAAAAAATGACATCTCATTAAAACCAAAATTTACATCATATACATTTTTTTCGTACAGTTCAAGCGTTTTCTAGAGATCTGAGTTATTGATTTCAGTTTTAAGTAACGTAAACTTTTCTCAAACGGAACACATCTTTTTTATCGAATCTCTTATAATTACTCCTAGCAAGCAACGAGAACCGCATTTCAATTGTTTCACTTAACGACCGGCTTTTAAAACATCTGATTATCCATTTAGTTCAGTGCATTCCCTTATTTTCCTTCTACAATAAATAATACAACCATTTTGGCAATTTTTTTTTTGATTAGCATAACATAGATAAAAAATCTGAAGTGATCCATTCACATGACTTTCTCTAAATCTCTGCAACAAATTATTGTTAATAAGCGTATTCTTCTATGTATTTAATGCTAAAACTCTAGCAGAAACGGTCTTATTGCTTATTCCTTTATAAGTAGGAGGGAAATAAGGGAATACACTAGCATAAACCGACAGTCAAATGTTTTAAAATGTGGTTGCTATGGGGTTGAAATCCGTTTCTTTGCGTGGCCAAGCGTTGACAAGTTCCTGTGTGAGAAAAGGTTTTTATAACTGACATCAATAACAAAGAATATCCCGAAAACGACCAACTCCACAAAAAAATGTATATGACATAAATTGTGTGTTTTGTTGAGATCTACATTTTTTGTGTAGCATGTTTTCTCTATCTCTTACGGTTTAATAGTTATGTAAAATTCAATAAAAATCATCCAGAATAGAAAGGCTTTAGAGACTATTCCCAAAAAATTCAAGATATACATTTTATTTGGCATGTAAATATCTTAAATATTAAGAGATTTTAATTAAAATGGTTAGTCATTTTTGAAAAAGTCAACATTTTCCAATGCTTTTCCATGTACCGGTAGTTTGGTGTAGGGGATTTTCTTGAAAATTTTCTTGTCGTATCCTTTTTCTAAAAATTCTTTTTTTTTATTCAGGGGTACCCAAAACATGTATTTCCGTTGAAATCTCGGTATTGAATTTTTGGGTACCATAAAATACCTTCTCTATACACTATCTACATAGTACGCCTAGAGAAAGTAAAAAAAAAAAAAGTATTTTGTATGGATAGTTTGTTTTCGGAACAGCTAGAGAAATTCATGTGAAAGGTACACATCAGATTTTTTAAATTTGTTTGTAACCATTATTGTGGTCGCTCAACATTTACTCATGAGTCCCATTGATTTAGTAATATTTCTGTAAAAGGCCATTAATTTCTGGACACGCCTTGTAGATAGGACAAATTTCGTTTCTTTATATGCTAGTACAGATAAAAAGCCTAAGTAGGATGTTAAAGAAAGGAACTATAACAAATGCCCGGGTGATTCCTAATTCCTATTTCAAACTTCTGGGGTTGTAAGCAGATAATGTTTTGATTAGGAACCCTTGTCCGGAAATGTGTCGATTCGATACAAAATCAGTTCGAATCGATTTCTCATTTTTCACTTCACTACAAACAATATTCACTACAAGAGTCTTCATGCGGCTACAAAGGAAAAAGTTGAGAGGAGTTAAATCAGGTGACCGTGGTGGCCAAGAAACTGGAGCACCTCGACCTATCGATCTTTCCCCTAATGTTTGGTGGAGATGTTAAAGTGCGCTGGTGCGCCATCATGTTGGTACCATGTTTGCTGACGTAGTGCTAATGGCAGAACTCTACTCTTTCAGGAAGATTAAGTAGCTGGCACCCGTTAGAAGGTAGGACCCAATCAGATACCAGCCCATACATTGATTCCGAACTGCCTCACCTGCAGATGTGACTGCACAGTTAAAAACAGCCTACCTGGTGAAGTGAGCTTCATCGGTAAAAAAAGTTCTGATGTGTTCCATTTGCATGACTTTCTCTACAATGCATTATTGCTAAAACGCTTGTTCTTCTGCTTACTTCATGCTAATCGAGAAAAAATCAGCAGAAATAGTTTTATTACTTGCTTCCTTGTAAGTAGAAGCGAAATAAGGGACTACCATAGGTTAAAGTGACAGTCAAAAGCTGGTTGCTATGTGACTGAAGTTCCTTTGTTTATATGGACAGGAGTTGACAAATCCCTGTATGAGAAAAGTACAAGTATGTTAAAGCTGAAACCAAAAACAAAGAATATCTCAAAAACTCTCAGTATTTTAAAGACCTCTACATTTTTTGTGTGGTAAGTTGTTGTCTATCTTTTACAGTTTACCAGTTATGCTAAATTCATCCAGAATAAACATGTCTTCAGAGGCTATTGCCAGAAAACTGAAGATATATATTTTATTTGCCATGTAAATATCTCAAATATAAGAGAATTTTAACCAAAGTCGTTAGAGCCATTTTTGAGAAAATCACAATTTTCGAAAATTATTCCATGTAAAGGGTTGTTGGGGGGGAGGGGGTAAATTATTGAAAAACTTCGTGTTGTAACCGTGGAAGACACAAACTTAAATAACTAGCTTGGTTTTTAACGTTGTTTACGTTTTTGAGGCATGTGGTCCAAAGTCACTAACACACATACATACAAACACATTGGAACATTTTTCTAAAAGTGCTTTTTTTATTTAGGGTGTCTCAAAACGTGTATTTCCTGTGAAATATCGGTATGGAATGCTTGGATGCAATACAATATCTTCTCTACACACTAAGTACATAGTACGTGTAGAGAAAATAAAATTTGGCTGTCACCACTGTTTGTAAATAGTTTGCGTTGCCTGAAGTGGGAGCTCTGAAATGAAATTGATCTTGTATCGAAACGATACATTACCGGACAAGGGTTGCTGTTTTTATAAAGCAGGCTGTATGCTGTTTACTAATGCAGCAGCCTGTATTCTTAAAAGCATCAAGGACTTTTGTGTTTTAATTCCCCGGTCATGCATTAGAGGACTCTGCTCACAATCATTATAAAAGGGGTTAGTCTCTTTTCAACACCCAATTTCTCAAGAGATGAAGAGTTTTTCTTTTGCTCTGCTCACTCACTTTAGTCAAGTTCTGCAGAGACAAACTTGAGGAAGAAGACATATATATAGTCTTGCAGACAGACGACGGGATAAGAAAGAAATGAAATGGGATGCGACCGCAGCGGGCTGGCAATTCAAAGTGTCTAACAATAGAACAAGTAGTAAACAGGAGAGCATCTCCGAGAATAAAAATCCTGCCTTTTTGTGTATACATTTGCTGGTGTGAGCTGATGCTCAGCTGTCTGCCTTTCAAAACAACAATCGTTTATAACATTAACCTAAAATGTGCCAGTCACATGACTTTCTCTACAACTCTGCAATAAATTATTGTGAAAAAGCTTATGCTTTTGTTTGCTTCATGCCCCCTTCTCAGTAGAAGCGAAATAAGGGAGTACCATAGGTTAAAGTGATAGTCAAAAGCAGGTTGAGAGAATATAAATTGTGTGTTTTAACGTGCTCTACATTTTTATGTGGTAACTTTTTGTCTATCTCTTACGGTTTACCAGTTATGCAAAATTCCGTAAAATTCATCCAGAATAAAGTAATCTTCAGAGGTTATTCCCAGAAAATTCAAGATATACATTTTATTTGTGAGGTAAACATCTTTAATCTATATATATATATATATGAATGAATTGCTGAATCGCACATCACTTCCTAACAACTGCACCAAAATTGAACATTCCTTTTTTTATTGTGTTTCTTATTGTCACGACAAGGTTTGTGGAAAAGAAAATATTTAAAATTCGTACGGGAAAGTTTTTAAAATCTCATAGCATGAATAAAAAAGTGCCAAATGAACGCATTTCGGTTAATATCCGCCAGATAGCAGTGGTATCACGGTTATTTGTTGCTAAATTGTCGTAGTACTGCTATATTTTCCATCCCCATTCAGTGTTAAGGTAACGCACCAGTTTATCGAGAAAATGACGCAGTGCAGCAGTGAAATTCAAATACATATGTTAACGTCCTTTCCTTACTCCTATTGTTTAAAATAAAGAACCAACGAAGCTTTTCTTTTGACTAACGCCTAAAGTAAGTACTTATTTATTTGCCGCTAGATGGCCGAAGTAGTATTTATCATCTTCATTCAATGTTAAAGCAGCGCAATCGAGACAATGACGCAACGTATCAGTGTCAACTGTCAAAGAAGCTTTCCTGGCGACAAACACCTAAAATACGTACTTATTTATTTGCTACCAGGTGGCCGTAGTACCTACTGCTCTAGTTTTCTTCCCTATTCAATTCTAAAGGAATGCACCCGATTATGGAGACAATGACGCAACATAACTGAAAATCCAATATGTTTCTTGTGTATTAACTTCGTCACATTGTTTAAATAAAGAAATAAGTATATTTTGTTATAATTCTTTAAAATGAACAACTTATAAACAATACACATAACCATTAACCCTTCTTGGAATCTGAAAATGGCGGAGAAATGACAGGATCCCTTTTAGATTAACTTCCTATTGTAGATGCTGGTTATTTAACTTTATGTGGTACATGAGCTAGGTAAAGAACATGAAGCTACCCGTGTCAGCATCACACTACAATTGTGGTGCTCTTAATACATTTGATCAAGTAATATTTTGGGTTAAATTGAGAAATTTAATACTCAAAGCTATCATCAAATAAAAGCTTATCAATTGCCCAACCAGATCTACTTGTTCTTTAGTTATGTCATTGTTAGCCTTAGAAATGGTTGTTTTGACATAGAAGAAAATAAAGAAAGAGTTGGAAAACATTAAGAGTAAAGAAAAGAAAGAGATTCGGAAAAAGCATGAGTTTTAATTTGTGAGTTTCTCCTTAATGTAATTCATTACCTATGTCAGCGTATACCCACCACACTATGGATACGCTACTATTACTGTTATTATGCCAACGACATCTTGGTTGCCCACGCTGTTGACTACATATGTCATCCTTTCCACAATACCTTATGGGTGTTCTGACTTCATCCTTTTCGCAATACCAGCTAATATACTACATTGCGCAGATCATTGCGCTTTTCCGATGCAAAGGCATTATTAGACATTGGCACTGGACAAATTCCTGTTGATACTTCTACTGGCCTCATTTCGTTTCCATCAATTTTTTGTCACTAACGTCAAAGGAAGAGTTAACATCGAAAGTGTTGGTGCAAATTACAAAAACTCTGCTTGGTTGAGCGAACGAGCCATTTTAGCAGCCACTAATAAGAATAATTATATTTGAATATAAACATTCAGAGTAAAATTGATGGTAAAATACATTTATTTAAGCCGATCGATTCCATTAGGGATCCAAATGAAGTTGTCAATTATCTAACTGAATCCCTAAATACTTTCAGTTGCCAGGATTCCCGCCACACAATTTACAGCTCAAGCTTGACTCGGTGGTAATTATACTGTACAATATCAATCAGCCGAAATTATGCAGCGGAACAAAACTCACTGTTAAAAAATTATGAAAAATTTTGATGTAAGTTACTATAACATAGGAAAGTTGAAAGGCGAGGATATACTTATTCCAAGAATACCACTAATGTCAACCGACTTTCCTTTTGAATTTAAGCGCGCCTTGCATTCGCTATGACAATGAATACCAAGCTAACTCGTTAGAAGTGTGTGCAATAAACCTTGAATTGTCGTGGTTTTCGCATGTTGTACGTTGCGTGCTCGAGAGTAGGCAAACCATCGGCGCTATTTGTTTTCACTCCGGAAAGAAAATTGTACATTACAATAAAGTGCTGTCAAATTATTTAACTGTAATTTTACTGTACTGTAAACGGAAGATTTTGTCTGAGTTTTTTTCATTAGGTACACCAGCCGTGGGAAACCGGGGCGGGCGGCTAGTATACAATATTTTAATCAAAATCGTTGGAGGTATTTTTGCGAAAATCAAAATTTTCGAAAAAATTTCCATGTAAAGGGTAGTTGGGGGTGGGGGGACTTTCTTAAAAATATTCGTGTCGCATCCTTAGAAGATACTGAACTTAAATGCCAAATTTGGTATTCAACGGTCTTTTCGTTTTTGAGCTATGCTGTCCAGTTATATACACACACACGCGGCCCACACGGATGTTTTGAGGGGCACCCAAGATATGTATTTTCGGTGAAATCTCGGTACAGAATACAATACCTTTTGTATATGCTATGTAGAGAAGTAAAAATAAAGAAACACAGACCTCCTATTTAGCTAGTATAGGTATCATACAACTGAAACTAATTACAAGGAATATCTCGGAAACGGTTACCTTCCACAAAATTATAAGTGACGAGGTCTGAACGTAGCAAGTTTGTGTCTATCTCTTACACTTAACCAGTTATTCAAAAGTCGTCCAGAATAAAGAGGACTATTCCGAGGAAACTCAAAAGATACATTTTATTTGTGATACGAATAAATTTAATAAAGGCATTTTAATCAAAATTTTAAATGAGTTTTAAGTAAATTAAAATGTTTGAAAAATGTTCCATGTGAAGAGTAGTTGGAGGTGGGTGGATTTTCTTTTGCATAAACCGTAAGATATAGACAAAAGTTTACCGCACAAGACATATAAATCTCGTTAAAACACATAATTTATGTTATTAACGTTTTTCTTGTTGATTTGACTGTTTTCGAGATATTCCTTGTTATTCGTTTCAATTTTAAAGTAATTAACTTTTTCTCGAAAGGGACAATGCAAAGCGAACTAAACTTCAATTGTTACACATAGCGACCGGCTTTTAAAACATTTGAGTATCACTTTAACCTATGCTACTCTCTTATTTCCCTTCTACTTACAAGGAAGCAAGTAATAAGACTATTTCTGTTAATTTTTTCTCGACTAGCATGACGTAGATAGAACAATAATTATCGTTAAGAAAAATTTGTTTGTGCAACACCTAGAGAAAGCGATATGCATGAAACGCAACAGATGTTTCTAAAAATGACTTTAATGGATTAGGAGTCTCAAAACATGTATATCCGGTGTAATTAGGATATCGAGTTTTTCAGTGGAATTCAATAGCTACTAGCAGATACGTGGTAGATAAAGTAAAAGTAGGTTAAATGCGAGTAAATATTGCAGAAGGTCATATCACGTTGGAAGCAGAGATATAAAATGGCTCTGAGTCACATTTATAATTGAGGGGGTTTTGCTCGTCAAGTATTCTGGCCACGCTTGTGTTTGGAAGGTGTTAAATTATAAAATGCGCAATTCCGCCTCCTTCAGCTGTTTAAGGATCAAAGCTCATTGTTGACGTGCCTTTCCCGTCTCTCCCGGCTTTGTCATAAACTCGCACACCACTTCCTGTACAAACACCCTGATCGAAACCTGGCCCGACTCGACTCGGCGCGCCATAGATACTGCTACTGCTTATCTTCTCACTCTTATTACTTTCTCTGCAGGTACTGTATACATAGCATGTAGATAAGGTATTGATTGTATTGTACACCAAGATTTCACTGGAAATACACGTGTTAGTCTCCTGTACCCAAAAACATCTGAAGTGTTATAATCACATGACTTGCCCTACGGCTCTGTAACAAATTACTGTTCCGTCCACTTCATGCTATTCCAGATAAACATTAGCTTCCTTGTAAGTAGAAGGAAAATAAGGGAATATCAAGTGATAGTCAAATGTTTTAAAAGCCAGTTGTCATGTGCTATTTTAAAACTGAAATCAATAACAAGAAATATCTAAAAAATAAAAGTCAACTACACGAAAAAATGTATTACATAAATTGCGTGTTTTAACGAGATCTACATTTTTTGTCTATCGGTTTACTAGTTATACAAAATAAAGATGTCTTCAGAGGCTATTTACAGCACATTCAAAATATACATTTCATTTTCCGTGAAAATACCTTTAACATTAGGTATTTTATTCAATATCGTTACAGCCATTTTTCAGCAAATCAAAATATTCGAAAATGTTTCTACGTAAAGCATAGTTTGGTATGGGGGGGGGGGAGGTTCTTGAAAATCTTCATGTCGCATCCTTGGAAGATACCAAATTTGAATACCAAGTACCTTTTCCTAAAACTGTTTTTTTTATTCAGGGGACCCTAAAACGTTTATTTCCGTTGATATCTCGGTATGTAAACACAATAACTGAAAAAGAAATGCCAGTAAAATACGAAATTTGGTATTTAAATTTAGTATATCAGGAATATGACACGAAGATTTTGAGAAAAATTCCCCCACCCCAAACTACCCTTTACTGGAAAACAAATTCAAAATTTTTTATTTTCTCAAAAATGGCCCAAATGATTTTGACTAAAATACTATATATTAAAGATATGTATATGGCAAATAAAATGTTTATATGAATTTTCTAGAAATAGGCTCTAAAGATCCATTTATTCAGAATAAATGTTTTCTTAATTTTGCGAAACTGTAAACCGTAAGAGATGGAAACTTACTACACAAAAAATGTACTTCACGTTAAAACACACGATTTATGTCCTTTACGTTTTTGTTGTGGAGGAAACCGTTTCCGAGATATTCCTTGTTATTGGTTTCAGTTTTAAAAACTTAAACTTTTCTCACACAGAAAGTTGTAAACTTCTGCCATTTAATAGAAACAGGTTTCAATCACATGACAACCTCATTTTAAAACATTTGATCATCACTTTAGCCTAGTGTACTCCCTTATTTCCATTCTACTTATAAGGAAGCAAGTAATAAGAACATTTCTGAATATCATAAAGTAGAAGAATACATTTTTTAACAATAATTTGTTGCAGTGATGTCGAGAATGGAACACATATGACATTTTTTTATATTATGTACGACGAGTAGATAAATATATATATATATATATATATATACATATATATATAAATTAAATATCAATTGATAAAAGACGTAAATAATCGCAATATTAATAGTGACATTTAATACGTAAATAACATATTTAAAATACGGTGTGTTCCATTCACATGACTTTCTCTATCTGATCTTGAAACAAACTACTCTTGCGTTTATCCAGATAAACAAAACTAGAAGTTACAGCTTTTAATAACTGGTTGCTATATGATTGAAATATGTTTGTTGTATAGCCGAGAGTTGACAAATTCCTGTTTCTCAAAAGTTTAAATATTTTAAAGCAATAACAATGAATATCTCTGAAACAGTCAACTCTACGAAAAAAATGCATATTATATAAACAGTGTGTTTTAATGAGATCTACATTTATTGTGCAGTAAGTTTTTTTCTGTCTCTTACTGTTTACCAGTTATACAAAAGTCATCTAGAATGAAGAGTATATCAGATAGTATTCAAAATAAATTCATGATAAACGTTTTATTTGCTATATAAATATGTTTAATGCACACAATTTTAATCATATATGTCACAGCCATTTTCTAGTAAATAAAAAAACATTGAAACATGTAAAGATATTTGTGTGGGGTATTTTCTTGAAAACCTTCGTGTCGTTCCCTTGGAAGATACTTAACTTAAATACCAAGTTTGGTGTTTCATCGACTTCTCCTTTTTGAACTATGCTGTTTACAGACACAAACATACACACACACACCTTGTAAAACATGTTGTGATATGTGCTAAATAAAGTAGAAGTAGATTTAGTTATAAAATAAATAGATATTATAAATAATTTAAATAGCATATATTTAAAAATACACAAAAGCAAACATAAATATATTATATATTGTATGAAATAAAACTATTGCTACACAAAAATGTATACATAGACAGTAATATTGTAAATAGATTGTTATTTTATAAATAATAGTAATTTTAAGAATACTCTAAAGTATTAATAAAATAAACAGAATACTGTATGAGTTCAACTTTTGTGGAGTTTCATATGTTAAAATTCGTTTTGAATTTAGAAGTTTTTTATTTTAATTTTATTAGAATTTAGGTTAATTTTTAATCAGTAGCTGAAGTTTATTATCTGTTCAACAACTGTATAAAAATTGCACATAAAAGTTTTGAAAATAAATACTAAGCTAATCCATCCCAAAATTTGCTTAGAAGTCAAGCTTTTGGGGTTTCCTGAATCAAAAAACAGCATTTTACTTTCTCTAGCACACATGCACAATGTGTTTAGTATGTAGAGAAGATATTACAAATCACCCAAAAATGTTATATCAAGATTTCACTGGAAATACATGTTTTGAGAATCCATAATTTAAAAAAAAAAAAAAGCGTTATTATAAAAAGATTCGTGTGTGTGCCTGTGTGCTTGGAAGTAATATAGCTAAAAAAAGAAAAGTTGAAATACTAAACTTGATTTTTAACTTCAGTATCTTTCAAGGATGTGACACAAACATTTCCAAGAAAATCCTCCATCTCCAACTACCATCTCCGTGAAATATTTTTCGAAAATGCTGATTTTCTTACAAATGACCAACGATTTTGATTAAAATCCCCTATTTTTAAGATGTTATCATGGCAAACAAAACGTATGTTTTGAATTTTCTGCAAATAGCCTCTGAAGTCGTCTTCATTCTGTATGCTTTTTGTGTAACTGGTAAACCCAAGAGATAGACAAAACCTTACTACACAAAAAAATGTACCTCTCGTTAAATCATACCATTTATAACATTCACATTTCCGTAGAGTTAACCGTTTCCGGGATATTCATTGTTATTGCTTTCAATTTCCAACTACTTCAACTTTTCTCAAACGGGAGGTTATCTTTCATGTGATACCTCTTTTATTTTGTAAAAAAAAATCGAGTTTCAATTATTTCACATTACGACCAGCTGTTAAAACAATTGGCTATCGCCTTAGCCTAATGTACTCCCTTATTTGCCTTGTACTTACAAGGAAGCAAGTAGTAAGATAATTTCTGTTAATGTTTATCTCGTTTATCATGAAGTAAAGGAAGAATAATATTTTTTAGAATAGGTAGATAAAGTCATGTAAAAGGAACACGTCCGATATATTTTTACTTTCTCTACACGTACTATGTAATAGTGTATATAGAATATATTGTACTGCTCCCAAAAATTCGATACCGAGATTTCAACCTAAATACCTGTTTTGAAACGCCTGAATCTAAAAAAAGCATTTTTAGAAAAATGTTCGTGTGTGTGTGTGTGTGTGTCTGTCTGTGGGCGGCATAAATAAAAAACAAAAAGTGCGTTAAATACCCAACTTAGTATTTAAGTTCAGTATCTTCCAAGGATGTGACACGAAATTTTTAAGAACTACACTTTATATGGAAAATTTTCGAAAATTTTGATCTTCTCAAAAATTGCTGTAACCATTTTGATTAAAATCCGGTATATTAAAGCTATGTACATCCCAATTAAATTGTATACCTTGAGTTTTCTGTGAATAACCTCTGAAGACATCTTTATACTGAATGAATTTTACGGAATTTTACATAAGAGGAAGACAAAAACTTACTAAATAGCAAATGTAGAGCTCATCAAAACACACAATTTATGTTATATACATTTTTTGGTGGACTTCATCGTTCTTGAGATATTCCTTGTTATTGGTTTCCACTTTAAAATACTTATACTTTTCTCATTCCGGAATTTGTCAGCTCCTGTCCATACACCCAAAGGAACTTGATTCACATGGCAACCAGCTTTTGACTATTACTTTAACTTATGGTACTCCCTTATTTTGCTTCTGTTTACAAGGGAGCAAGTAATAAGACTATTTCTGCTAATGTTTTTTTCGATTACATGAAGGAAATAGAAGAATACGCTTTTTAACAATAATTTGTTGCAGAAGTGTAGAGAAAGTCATGTGAATGGAGTTCTTCTATGGAGTTGTGCAGAATGTACAAATAGCAGTTGTAGTACATTTTTTTGACGGATGCATTTTAAATGCAAGGATTTCTTATAACGGTAACGAATGTCATTTAGAAAAGATGGAAGTCTCAACTTTTTGGCAATGTTCAACGTTTAGGAAATGTTTCCCTTGAGGAAAATTGCTGTTATGTCTTCTTGTTGGAGCTCAGGAATTAGCTAAATTTCGAGTGGCGGAAGAACCTCAGGATTCCTCCTTCGCATTTTCTCTGTGAATTCGAGGTATCGATCGATATATCGTCACGCTATTTCGTGAGATGATGGGAAGAGGCGGAACTGCTTCTTGAAGAAAAGATTGCCCCTTGCCGAGAGGGGGAGTAAAGAAAATAAAATGCCACGTCAAAAAGTCGTCCTATGTGTTGGCACCACTGGATATAGCATGCTGCGGAACATAATGAGCCTTTTCCTTGTACCAACTGTCCTGACAAAAAGTCGCCCTAAGAGTTGGCACCACTGGATATAGCATGCTGCGGAACATAATGAGCCTTTTCCTTGTACCAACTGTCCTGACAAAAAGTCGCCCTAAGAGTTGGCACCACTGGATATAGCATGCTGCGGAACATAATGAGCCTTTTCCTTGTACCAACTGTCCTGACAAAAAGTCGCCCTAAGAGTTGGCACCACTGGATATAGCATGCTGCGGAACATAATGAGCCTTTTCCTTGTACCAACTGTCCTGACAAAAAGTCGCCCTAAGAGTTGGCACCACTGGATATAGCATGCTGCGGAACATAATGAGCCTTTTCCTTGTACCAACTGTCCTGACAAAAAGTCGCCCTAAGAGTTGGCACCACTGGATATAGCATGCTGCGGAACATAATGAGCCTTTTCCTTGTACCAACTGTCCTGACAAAAAGTCGCCCTAAGAGTTGGCACCACTGGATATAGCATGCTGCGGAACATAATGAGCCTTTTCCTTGTACCAACTGTCCTCACAAAAAGTCGCCCTAAGAGTTGGCACCACTGGATATAGCATGCTGCGGAACATAATGAGCCTTTTCCTTGTACCAACTGTCCTGACAAAAAGTCGCCCTAAGAGTTGGCACCACTGGATATAGCATGCTGCGGAACATAATGAGCCTTTTCCTTGTACCAACTGTCCTGACAAAAAGTCGCCCTAAGAGTTGGCACCACTGGATATAGCATGCTGCGGAACATAATGAGCAACAACATGCCTTTTCCTTGTACCAACTGTCCTGACAAAAAGTCGCCCTAAGAGTTGGCACCACTGGATATAGCATGCTGCGGAACATAATGAGCCTTTTCCTTGTACCAACTGTCCTGACAAAAAGTCGCCCTAAGAGTTGGCACCACTGGATATAGCATGCTGCGGAACATAATGAGCCTTTTCCTTGTACCAACTGTCCTGACAAAAAGTCGCCCTAAGAGTTGGCACCACTGGATATAGCATGCTGCGGAACATAATGAGCCTTTTCCTTGTACCAACTGTCCTGACAAAAAGTCGCCCTAAGAGTTGGCACCACTGGATATAGCATGCTGCGGAACATAATGAGCCTTTTCCTTGTACCAACTGTCCTGACAAAAAGTCGCCCTAAGAGTTGGCACCACTGGATATAGCATGCTGCGGAACATAATGAGCAACAACATGCCTTTTCCTTGTACCAACTGTCCTGACAAAAAGTCGCCCTAAGAGTTGGCACCACTGGATATAGCATGCTGCGGAACATAATGAGCCTTTTCCTTGTACCAACTGTCCTGACAAAAAGTCGCCCTAAGAGTTGGCACCACTGGATATAGCATGCTGCGGAACATAATGAGCCTTTTCCTTGTACCAACTGTCCTGACAAAAAGTCGCCCTAAGAGTTGGCACCACTGGATATAGCATGCTGCGGAACATAATGAGCCTTTTCCTTGTACCAACTGTCCTGACAAAAAGTCGCCCTAAGAGTTGGCACCACTGGATATAGCATGCTGCGGAACATAATGAGCCTTTTCCTTGTACCAACTGTCCTGACAAAAAGTCGCCCTAAGAGTTGGCACCACTGGATATAGCATGCTGCGGAACATAATGAGCCTTTTCCTTGTACCAACTGTCCTGACAAAAAGTCGCCCTAAGAGTTGGCACCACTGGATATAGCATGCTGCGGAACATAATGAGCCTTTTCCTTGTACCAACTGTCCTGACAAAAAGTCGCCCTAAGAGTTGGCACCACTGGATATAGCATGCTGCGGAACATAATGAGCCTTTTCCTTGTACCAACTGTCCTGACAAAAAGTCGCCCTAAGAGTTGGCACCACTGGATATAGCATGCTGCGGAACATAATGAGCCTTTTCCTTGTACCAACTGTCCTGACAAAAAGTCGCCCTAAGAGTTGGCACCACTGGATATAGCATGCTGCGGAACATAATGAGCCTTTTCCTTGTACCAACTGTCCTGACAAAAAGTCGCCCTAAGAGTTGGCACCACTGGATATAGCATGCTGCGGAACATAATGAGCCTTTTCCTTGTACCAACTGTCCTGACAAAAAGTCGCCCTAAGAGTTGGCACCACTGGATATAGCATGCTGCGGAACATAATGAGCCTTTTCCTTGTACCAACTGTCCTGACAAAAAGTCGCCCTAAGAGTTGGCACCACTGGATATAGCATGCTGCGGAACATAATGAGCCTTTTCCTTGTACCAACTGTCCTGACAAAAAGTCGCCCTAAGAGTTGGCACCACTGGATATAGCATGCTGCGGAACATAATGAGCCTTTTCCTTGTACCAACTGTCCTGACAAAAAGTCGCCCTAAGAGTTGGCACCACTGGATATAGCATGCTGCGGAACATAATGAGCCTTTTCCTTGTACCAACTGTCCTGACAAAAAGTCGCCCTAAGAGTTGGCACCACTGGATATAGCATGCTGCGGAACATAATGAGCCTTTTCCTTGTACCAACTGTCCTGACAAAAAGTCGCCCTAAGAGTTGGCACCACTGGATATAGCATGCTGCGGAACATAATGAGCCTTTTCCTTGTACCAACTGTCCTGACAAAAAGTCGCCCTAAGAGTTGGCACCACTGGATATAGCATGCTGCGGAACATAATGAGCCTTTTCCTTGTACCAACTGTCCTGACAAAAAGTCGCCCTAAGAGTTGGCACCACTGGATATAGCATGCTGCGGAACATAATGAGCCTTTTCCTTGTACCAACTGTCCTCACAAAAAGTCGCCCTAAGAGTTGGCACCACTGGATATAGCATGCTGCGGAACATAATGAGCCTTTTCCTTGTACCAACTGTCCTGACAAAAAGTCGCCCTAAGAGTTGGCACCACTGGATATAGCATGCTGCGGAACATAATGAGCCTTTTCCTTGTACCAACTGTCCTGACAAAAAGTCGCCCTAAGAGTTGGCACCACTGGATATAGCATGCTGCGGAACATAATGAGCCTTTTCCTTGTACCAACTGTCCTGACAAAAAGTCGCCCTAAGAGTTGGCACCACTGGATATAGCATGCTGCGGAACATAATGAGCCTTTTCCTTGTACCAACTGTCCTGACAAAAAGTCGCCCTAAGAGTTGGCACCACTGGATATAGCATGCTGCGGAACATAATGAGCCTTTTCCTTCTACCAACTGTCCTCACAAAAAGTGTTAGGTAGAGAAGGTATTGTATTCCACCCAAAAATTCGATAACGAGATTTCACCGCAAATACATGTTTTGGGTCCCCTGAATCAAAAAAAATAATTTTTGGAAAAAGGTCCATGTGTGTGTGGGTGTGTTTGGACAGCATAGCTCAAAAACGAAACGACCGTAAAATACCAAACCTTGTATTGAAGTTTGGTATCTTTCAAGGATGAGATACGAAGCTTTTCAAGAAAATTCCCCACCCCAAACAATTTTCGAAAATTTTGTTTTTCTCAAAACTGGCGCTAACGATTTTGATTAAAGTACCACTTATTATAGCCATTTACATTACAAATAAAATATATAGCTTAAATGTTCTGGGAATAGCTTCTGATGTTCTGTTTATCCTGCATGTGTTTTGCTGAATTTTGTGTAACTGGTAAACCGTACAAGAACTTACTACGCAAATAATGTAGATCTTGTTAAAATGCACAATTTATGTCATATACATGTGTTTCTTGGAGTTCACCATTTTCCAGATATTCCTTGATATCATTTCTCATGCGGAACTTTTCGACTTCTGTCCGCGCAAAAAACGGTTTTAAATCACATAGCTACCATATTTTAAAATATTTTACTATCAGTTTAGCCTATTGCACTCCTTTATTTCCCTTCTGCTTACAAGGAAGCAAGTAATAAGACAATTTCTGTTAATTTTTATCATGATTAACATCAAGTAGATAGAAGAATAATATTTTATAAGAATAATTTGTTACAAATCTGCAGAGAAAGCCATATGAATGAAATATATTAGTTTTTTGTGGAGTTAATAGTTTTGGTGACATTCCAAGTTATTGGTTTTAATTTTAAAATACTTATACATTATTATTTTCTGTACCTCATATGTACAATGTTCATATAAGGTAGAAAAGATATTGTATTGCACCAAAAATTCGATACCGAGATTTCAACGAAAATGTCTTTGGACGCCCTGAATCCTTAAAAGAAAGGTGATAATGTATGTCAGTGTGTGGACAGCAGAACTCAAAAACTAAACTTCGCTAAATACCAACCTTGGTATTTAAGTTTAGTATCTTCAAAGGATTCTACAGGTATACGTTCAAGGAAACGCAAACTACCCTATACTTAGAAATGTTTTCCAAAGTTTTGATTTGTCTAAAATGGCTTTAACAATAATGTATGTTTAAGATATTTACCTGACAAGCCAAATGTACATCTTGAATTTTCTGGCAAGAGTCTGTGAAAGCTCTTCGTTTTGAATGGTTTTTGTATAATTGGTACACTGTAAAATATAGACAAAAATGTAGGTACTACAGAAAATGTAGATCTCGTTAAAGTACACAATTTATGTCAAATATGCTTTCTACTGTGAACTTTACTATTTTGGAGCATTCCAAGTTATTTCTTTAGTTTTAAAATGCTTATATATTTTATGAAATAGAAAATTTGTAGTAATTTTTCTTTTTCATAATAAATTAAAGAGTAGGGAATGTGAAAGCATCATACTGCGACCTGTTGTAGAAACATTTGACTATCACTTTAGCCTAATGCACTCCCTTATTTCCCTTCTACTTTCAAGGAAGCAAGTAATAAGATAATTTCTGCTAATGTTTATCTCGATATTTTTTAATGTAAAGTTTGTTTTCGAACAGCTAGAAAAATCTGATGTGTTCCATTCACATGACTTTCTCTACATCTCTGCAACGAATTATTGTTAAAAAGTTTATGTTTCCATTTACTTCATGCTAATCGAGATAAACATTAACAGAAATAGTCTTATTACTTGCTTCCTTTGTTTGTATGGACAACGATTGACAAATTCCTGTATGAGAAAAATGTAATTTTTAAAGCAGAAACCAATAACAAGGAATATCTCAAAAATGTAATTAACATGAATTGTGTGTTTTAACGAGCTCTAGTGTTTCTGTTATGTATGTTTTAATCTACCTCTTACGGTTTACCAGTTATGCAAAATTCCGTAAAATGCATCCAGAATAAAGAGGTCTTGAGAGGCTGTTGCCAAAAAATTTAAGATATTAATTTTATTTGTCAGGTAAATATATTTAATGTAGGATATTTTAATCAAAAACGTTGCACCTATTTTTGAGAAAATGAAAAGTTTCGAGAAAAAAATTCATATAAAGTGTAGTTGGGGATGGGGAATATTCTTGAAAATCTTCGTGTCGCATCCTTGGAAGATACCAAACTTAGCTATGCTGTCCACACACAGGCACACGGTCACATACGAACCTTTTTCTAAAAATATATAATTTTTTTTTATACAGTGACCATAAAACCTGATTTCTTGTGAAACTGTATCGAGTTGTTAGGTGGAATGCAATGTTTTTCTACCTACGTATCAAGTAGTGAGAGTGCGGAGATGATTTCAGAGCGAGTTTAAGCAACTTGTAATGAATATAAACTTGGAAACCGCGATTGGAAGTAAAAACTGAAGGCCTTCTTATTTGGTTTGTTGGAAACGTTGCTAGTGATATGTCATTTAAAATTGTCGATGCTCTGCTGTTTATTTAGCAACCCTGCTGTATTAGTACGGCTATAAAACAAAAAACTGCTAGCGAGTAAATAAACCTCAAATTATTCACGACAAAATCTGATGTGTTCCATTCACATGACTTTCTCTACATCTGTGTAACAAATCATTGTTAATAAGCTTATTCTGCTATATACTTCATGCTAAAACATTACCAGAAATGTTCTTGCCTGCTAGTAAAGCGAAGGAAAATAACGGAGTACACTAGGCTAAACTGACAGATCGTTGATTGTTGATTCAATCGCCTATAACAACGAAACCAGCTGATGGATATAGCTGAAACTTTAACTGCTATCTAGTAAGAGAAAACGCTTACTGAATACAAACTTTTCTCGGTGCTACCAGTGCAATTTCTAAGAGTTATTGAACGCCCTTACTATTCCATTTAGGCTCTTAGTTCCTGGTAATCTTACAGTTACTTTCAAAACGTCATTACCCCCTCTAAGGCTTTCCTTATCTTTTTACCTTCTCTCCTATAAGTTATAGAGAAGGTATTCTAATGCACCCAAAAATTCCATACCGAGATTTCACCGGAAATAAATATTTTGGGTCCCTCTGAAGCCAAAAAAAAAAAAAAAAGGTCCGTGTATATGTGTGTGTGTGTGTGTGTGTCTGGACAACATAGCTAAAAAAACTAAAAGCCCGTTAAATATCATTAAGTTTGGTATCCTCAAACGATGCAACACGAAGATTTTGAGGAAACTCTCCCAACCCAAAGATACTCTTTACATCGAACAAAATTAAAAAATTTTGATGTTCTCAAAAACAGCTCTAAAATTTTTGATTTAAATATCATATATTAAAATATTTATATGGCAAATAAAATGTATATCTTTAATTTTCTGGGGAGGTCTGTAAAGACATATTTATTCTTAAAAAAAAAAAAAAGCTGAATTATGGGAAACTGCAAGAGATAGACAGAAGCTTACTACACAGAAAATGCAGATCTCGTTAAAACATACAATTTATGTCATGTGTTTTTTTTTCTTGGAATTGACCATTTCTGAGATATCCTTTGTTATTTGCTTTAAATTTAAAAACATTTAAACTTTTCAGACACGGCACGTTGTAAACTGCTGGTGCTGCATAGAAACGGATCTCATCCACATAGCAACCAGCTTTTTTAGCCTAGTGTGTTGCATTATTTCCCATCGACTTACACCAAGCCAGTGTTGTTTCGTTACGAAAGCAAGTACATCACTGAAACAAATGAGTGTCAATACGAAGCAACAGAAAAACATTAGCGATTCTGTAAGCTGTTGTTTGAAAGAAACAAGTACATCACTGAAACAAATGAGTGTCAATACGAAGCAACAGAAAAACATTAGCGATTCTGTAAGCTGTTGTTTGAAAGAAACAAGTACATCACTGAAACAAATGAGTGTCAATACGAAGCAACAGAAAAACATTAGCGATTCTGTAAGCTGTTGTTTGAAAGAAACAAGTACATCACTGAAACAAATGAGTGTCAATACGAAGCAACAGAAAAACCTTAGCGATTCTGTAAGCTGTTGTTTGAAAGAAACAAGTACACCACTGGAACAAATGAGTGTCAATACGAAGCAACAGAAAAACATTAGCGATTCTGTAAGCTGTTGTTTGAAAGAAACTATGTGTACATTTTCTTGGTTACATTAAAAATTAGTAGTGTACAGTGATATTAAAGAGCAGGATGACTGGGAACAATCAATCCGCCCTCCCGCGCGTTTCCAACACATTAATTAGTTCTTCATTAGGGGTACAAGCAATTCCAGGGACATACTCTCTCCCTCTCTCATAAAAATTAAAATATGAAAGCGGGAGAGAATAAAGACCGTGGACAGCTTTCCGATAAACATTCGGCTTGTGAATATGAACCATCATTCAGGGGGGGGGTTGAAAAATCACAGTTAGGCACACTTTAATGGCGGACCGGGAGGGGGGAAGCCATTAATGCAGAGTTCCCTTTTACATCGTGCACCATTTGTTGTCGGAACACGTGGCGACCTCTCCATTTCGTCTTTTAAACCTTTGTACTTTTCCATTAAAATAATACATAACAATTCCTTATTACCTTGTACATAGTGTATACAGAACGTATTGCATTTCACCTAAAAATTCCATACCGAGATTTCAGCGGAATATATATGCTTTGGGATTCATTGAATAAAACAAAATCCGATGTGTTCCATTCACATGACTTTCTGTACACCTCTGCAACAAACTATTGTTAAAAGTTTCTATTTACTTCGTTCTAATCGACAAAAAAATAGCAGAAATAGTTTTATTACTTGCTTCCTTGTAAGTAAAAGCGAAATAGGGGAGTGCCATAGGTTAAAGTGACAGTCAAAAGCTGGTTGCTAGGTGACTGAAGTTCCTTTGTTTGTATGGACACGAGTCAACAAATTTCTGTATGAGAAAAGAATAACTTTATCAAAGCTGAAATCAAAAACAAGGAATATCTTAAAAACGATCAACTCCAAGAAAAAAAGTTATATAACATAATTTGTGTGTTTTAATGTGCTCTATATTTTTTGTATCGTAAGTTTTTGTCTATCTCTTACGGCTTAGCAGTTATACAAAATACCGTAAAATTCATCCAGAATACAGTACTCTTCAGAGATTATTCCCAGAAAATTCAAGATATACATATTCTTTGTCACGTAAATAGTTAATATACGATATTTTAATCAAAATCGTTAGAGCCATTTTTGAAAAAATCAAAATTTTCGAAAAAAGTTCCATATAAAGGGTAGCTGGGGCTGAGGGGATTTTCTTGAAAATCTTCGTGTCGCATTCTTGCAAGTTACCAAACTTAAATACCAAGTTTGGTATTTAATGGTCTTTTCGTTTTTGAACTATGCTGTCCACAGACACACACACACGGACCATTTTCCAGAAATGCTCTTTTTGTATTCAGGGGGATTCAAAATATGTATTTCCGGTGAAATCTCGGTATCGAATTTTTGAGTGCATTACAATACCTTCTCTATACACATGTACATAGTACGCGTAGAGAAATTAAAAATATTTTTAGAAAAATGTGCGTCTGTGTATATGTTTATCTGTGTGTATGTCTGTCTGTCTGTGGGCAGCTTAACCCGAAAATGAAAAGTCGATTTAATACCAAACTTCATATTTAAGTTAAAGATCTTGCAAGGATGCGACACAAAGATTTTGGGGAATATCCCCCATCCCAAACTACTCTTTACATGAAAAAAGTTTCGTAAATTTTGATATCCTCAAAATAGCTGTAACGATTTTGTTTAAAGATATTTACATGGAAAATAAAATTTCCTGGGAATAGTCTCTAAAGGCCTCTTTATTCTGGATGAATGTTGCATAACCAGTAAACCGTGAGCGACAGACAGAAACTTACTATACAAAAAACGTTGATCTCGTTGAAACACACAATTATGTCATGCCCTTTTTTTTACTTTCTCTTGCCCCGTATGTACATAGCGATAGAGAAGTATTGCATTCCACCAAAAAATCCGATGTCGAGATTTCACCGGAAATATATGTTTTAGGACCCTCTGAATCCAAAAAAAGCATTTCCAGAAAAAGGTCCGTGTGTGTGTGTGTCCGTGTGTCTGTGAACACGATAACTCAAAAACGAAAAGTAGCTAAAATACCAAATTTGGTATTTAAGTTCAGTATCTTCCAGGGATGCGACATGAAGATTTTGAGAAAAATCCCCCCACCCCAAACTACCCTTTACATGGAACTTTTTTCGAAAATTTTGATTTTCTTAAAAATGGCTCTAACGATTTTGATTAAAATATTGTATATTAAAGATATTTACCTGAAAAATAAAATGTATATCTTGAATCTTCTGGGAATAGCTTCTAAAGACCTGTTTAATCTGAATGAATTTTGCTTAATTTGGCATAACTAATAAACCGTAAGAGATAGACAAAACCTTACTATACAAAAAATGTAGGCTTTGTTAAAATACACAATTTACGTCATACATATTTTTTTCGTTGAGTTTACTGTTTTCGAGATATTCATTGTTATTAGTTTCAGTTGTGAAGTACTTATACTTTTCTCAGACGGGAGTGTCCGTTTTTCTTTTGTTCTACTCCTGGCCAAGAAAAGAAGCCATTTGTAATGACAATCGCATAACGACAGCTTTTAAAGCGTTTGTCTATCGATTTAGCCTAGTGTATTCCCTTAATTTCTTCCTACTTATAAGTAAGTAATAAGAACTTTGTGCTGAATACCTCGATTAACAAGGTGCAGAAAGAAGAATAATATTATGTAAGAAGTTTGTAGAACGGCTAGAGAAAGTCATGTGAGTGTAACACATTTTATATATATATAAATATATTTTTTATAGATATTCCTTGTTATTGGTTTCAGCTTTAAAATACCTAATATTTTTCTCACACTGAAAGTTGTCAACTCCTGGCCTGCATAGAAACGGATTTCAACCACTTGACAATCAGCTTTTAAATGAGTTGACTATCGTTTTAGCCTAGTGTATTCACTTATGTTCCTTCTACTTACAAACAAGCATTTCTGCTTATGTTTATCTCGATTGGCATGAAGTAAATAGAAGCACAAGTATTTACTGCAGAGATGTAGAGAAAGTCATGTGAATGGATATATCATAGAGCCTTCTGTATTGACTTGCATAGCAGTATCGAGGTTACACTTGTTATACCTGATATTTTTACCATGTATTAAATGTCCAGCTTAGATGGTTATTTAAATAATAAGATTTACTTTAAAGAATATTTTATTTCACCCAAAAATTCTATTTGACCGTAAATATAAGTTTAGACACACTCTGAGTTGAGGACAAAATGTCTTATTTTCTCTATCAGGAGTATACAAGATGGCTGCAACAGGTGTTAGTTTCCATCCAATATGTTGATAGTGAGATTTCACAAAAATGCATGTTTTGAGACCCCTGAATCCAATAAACGATGTGTGTTTTACGGAGATCTACGTTTTGTCTATGTCGTACTAATTACCAGTTACACAAAAGTTGCAAAGTAATCCAGAATGAAGAGGTCTTCAGAGATTATAGCCAGAAATTCAAGATACACGTTTTGTTTGGCATTAAAATGTCTTAAACATTTAATGTGTAGATCAAAATCGTTTCCTTGGATCGCATTCTAAACTTGGATAGCAGGTTTGGTATTGCACCAAATTTTCGTCTTTGAGCTATGCGCGCGTGCGCACACACACTTTCCTAAAAAGATGCAGAGGATGTTAAACACATTGGCAGGGAAATCTCGGTATGGAATGCAATACTTTGTGGAGCATGTAGAAAGCAATTGGTGTGAAGTAATGGCGGCACATATTTTATCGTCCTGTGCACGCAGACCTGCTCCCAACTTGAAACGTTTTGCATACTAATGAAGTGTCATATGGCGGGACAGATTTGTCGGAGCACATATGGCGTTCTCTAACGTTCCCACAAAACTGTAACCGGAAACAAAACACAAACAAACCAGTTCCGATAGCAGGTGCACAGATGTCTCCCTCCTCTTCACAAATTATCATTATATTATTATATTGTTATTAATCATTTTTACTTTGTCTAAACGCACTATGTGCATAGTGTAGGAAGAAGATATTGTGTTGCACCCAAAAATTCGGTACAGAGATTTAACCTGAAATACATGTTTTGAGACCCCCCAATTCCAAAACAACAATTTTTAGCAACATCTCCTAGTGTGTGCAGAACGAAAAGTCGATTAAATACCCAACTTCGTATTTAAGATGAGTATCTTCCAAGGATACGACACGAAACACAAAAAACACCCCCAACTGCCCTTTACAAGCAAACATTTTCAAATATTTTCTTATTCTTTAAAATAGCTCTAACGATGTTGATTAAAATACCACATAGTAAAGTCATTTCCATCACAAATGAAATCCATATCTTGAATATTCTAAAGACCTGTTTATTCTGCATGAATTTTGCCGAACTTTGTGTAACTAATAAGCCGTAAGAGATAGACAAAAAAATTACTACATAAAAATATAGATCTTGCTAAAATACACAATTTATGTCATATACATTTTTTTCATGGAGTTTACCATTATCGAGATATTCATTGTTATTGGTTTCATTTGTAAAGTTCTTATACTTTTCTCAAAGATGTCTTATTTCTTTTGTCCTACTCCTGGCCAAGCAAAGAAACCATTTGCAATGACAATCGCATAACGATAGCTTTTAAAACATTTGACTATCACTTTAACATAGCACATTCCTTTAGTTCCCTCTACTTATAAGGAACTAAGTAATAAGAACATTCTGCTAATGTTTATCTCGATTAGCATTGTGTAGAAAGAAGAATAATCTTTTGTAAGAAGTTTGTAGAAGAGCTAGAGAAAGTCATGTGAGTGTAACACATCAGATTTTAGAAACGTGTGTGTGTGTGTGTGTGTGTGTGTGTGTGTGTGTGTGTGTGTGTGTGTAGATCAAATATGAAAATTGGATTAAGCACCGAACTTGATATTTAAGTTAAATATCTTCCAAGGATTTTCAAGAACACAAAGATTCTGAAGAAAAGCTCTTCACCTCTAAATACCCTTTACATGGAACATTTTTCGAAAATTTTGATTTTCTCAGAAATACTTTTAACTATTTTTAATAAAATACCATATGTTTAAGAAATGTATATCTTGGGAATAGCCGCTGAAGACCTCTCCATTCTGGATGACCTTTTCATAATTGG
This sequence comes from Hymenopus coronatus, assembly GCA_030762935.1. Lineage (NCBI taxonomy): Eukaryota > Metazoa > Arthropoda > Insecta > Mantodea > Hymenopodidae > Hymenopus > Hymenopus coronatus. The sequence continues at coordinate 156,473,200 of CM060897.1, forward strand.
TAAACCGTAAGAGACAGCAAAAAGTTACGACGCTAAAAATGTAGATCTCATTAAAACACACAATTAATGCTATAAACATTTTTGTTTGCTTGTAGAATTAAATCATTTTGGAGATATTCCGGTTTCAGTTTTAAGCCAGCTAAACTTTTTTCAAACGGGAAGACATTTTTCTCGTTTGTTTACTCCTGGCAAGCAAAGGGATAGCAATTTCAATTGTTTCACATAACGGCCGGCTTGTAAAGGACGATACTATTGCTTTAGTCCGTGAAGTTTCTTATTTTCCTTCTACTTACAAGGAAGGAAATAATAAGAATAATTCTGCTTATGTTTATCTTGATTAGCATGATGTAAATAACAGATGAATGTTTTGAATAATAGGTTTGTTTGTGGAACAGCTAGAGAAAGTCATGTGAATGGAAAACATCATAATTTATTTTTGTTTACTATCTTCCTTACGGCAATGTATCTATGACATTTGGAAATATATCACTGATTACATTCATAATAAATATTTGTATGTCATAATATTTTTGTTATGTACCAAAATTATAACTTGTATGGTTATCTATATATACATGAATCGCTGAAATGTATGTACGCGTATCACTTCCCAATGACTGCATCATACTGAACAATTCTTTTTTTTTTTTTCTTTTTTTTTTTTTCGTTATTGTCACAACAAGGTTTGTGGAAAAGAAAATATTTAAAAATAGTAGGGGAAAGTATTTAAAATCTCATAATATGAATAAAAACCGTGCCAAGCGAACGAATTTCGCTTAATAGCCACCAGATGGCAGTAATACCACGGTTATTTGTTGTTAAATTGTGTAGTACTGCTATATATTTTCCCTCCCCATTCAGTGTTAAGGTAACGCAACAGTTTATCAATACAATGACGCAATGCATATTTTTTATATATTAACTGTCTTTTCCTTACTCCTATTATTTAAAATAAAGCAGCAAAGAAGCTTTCCTGGCGACTTACACCTAGAGTAAGTATTTATTTATTTGCCACTAGAAGGCCATAGTGGTATTTTCCCTCCCCATTCAATGCTAAGGTAATGCAACAGTTTATCGAGATGACACAATGCAGCAGTGAAATTCAAATACATTTTTATATATTAACTTCTTTTCCTTACTCCTATCGTTTCAAATACAGAAGCAAAGAGACTTTTCTGGCGAGTACCACCTAGAGTAAGTACTTATTTATTTGCCACATGATGGCCATAGTAGTATATTCCATCCCCATCCACTGTTAAGGTAATGCAACAATTTATCCAGATGACACAACGCAGCGCTGAAATTCAAATAGCTTTTTATGTATTAACTGTCCTTTCCTTACTCCTATCGTTTAAAATAAGGAAGCTTTCCTGGCACCGAACACCTAAAATACGTACTTATAATTTTCCACCAGATGGCCGTAGTACCTACTGCTCTATTTTTCTTCCCCGTTCAATGCTAAGGGAATGCACCCGATTTTGGAAACGATGACGCAAGATAACTGTGAAAATCAAATATATTTCTTATGTATTAACTATCGTTCCCTTGGTCACATCGTTTAAATAAAGAAATACGTTTATTTTTGTTATAGTTCTTTAAAATGAACAAGTTATAAACAATGCACATAACCATTAACCCTTTTGGAATCTGAAAATGGCGGAGAAATAACGGGATCCGCTTTAGGTTTAGCTTCCTATTACAGATGTTGGTTATTTGACGTTATTTATACATGAGCTAGCTGAAGAACATGAAGCTACCCGCGTCACCATCACACTACAATTGCGGTGCTCTTAATACATTTGATCAAGTAATATTTTGGGTTAAATGGAGAAATTTAATACACAAAGCTATCACCAAATAAAAGCTTATCAATTACCCAACGAGATCTACTGTTCTTTAGTTATGTCATTGTTAGCCTTAGAAATGTCTGTTTTGACATAGAAGAAAATAAAGAAAGTGGTGGAAAACAGTAGGAGTAAAGGAAAAAAAGAGATTCGGAAGATGCATGAATGTTACTGTGTGGTTTTCTCCTTAATGTAATTCATTGCCTATGCCAGCGTATACCCGCCACACTATGGATACGCTGCTATTACTGTTATTATGTCAACGACATCCTTGGTTGCCCACGCTGTTGACTACATATGTCATGTTTTCCACACTACCTTATGGGTGCTCTGACTTCGTCCTTTTCACAATACCAACAATATGCTACATTGCACAGACCATTGCGCTGTTCAGATTCGAAGGCATTATTAGACATTTGCAATGGACAAATTCCTGTTGACACTTCTACTGGCCACATTTCGTTTCCATTACATTTTTGTCTCTTCACAACGTCAAAGGAAGAGTTAATATCGAAGGCGTTTCCAAATATTGGTGCAAATTACAAAAACTATGCTTGGTTGAGTGAACGAGCCATTTTAGCAGCAACTTGTAGATGTAGATGATTTGAATGTAAAAATTCAGAGTTAAATTGATGGACAAATACATTCATTTAAGTCGATCAATTCCATTACCAATCCAAATGAAGTCATCAATTATATAAGTCATTTGAGTTGCCAGGATTCACGCCACACAATTTACAGCTCAGGTTTGACTCGGTGGTAATTATATTACGCAATATCAACCAACCGAAATTATGCAGCGGAACAAAAAATTATGAAAATTTTGATTTAAGTTACTATAACATAGGAAAGCTCAAAGGCGAGAATATACTTATTCCAAGAATGCCACTAATGTCAACCGACTTTCTTTTTCAATTTAAGTGCGCCTTACATTCGCAATGACAATAAATCCCAAGGTCAATCGTTAGAAGTGTGTGTAATATACCTTGAATTGTGTTTTTCGCATGTTGTACGTTGCGTGCTCGAGAGTCGGAAAACTATCGGCGCTATTTTTTGCTCTCTGGATGGAAAATTGTACATTACAAGGCATTACAATAAAGTGTAGTCAAATTAGTTAATTGTAATTTTATTTCATTGCATGGTCGTACTGTAAACGGAATATTTTGTCTGAGTTTTTTTCATTAGGGGCGGGCAGCTGCTTTAAACAATAAAATCTGTATTCTCTAAACCACTATTTTAATAAACTATCTCACATGATGCATTTTTATTTTCTATCACATACTATACACATTGTGTGTGAAGAAGGTATTGTATTCCAACCAATTGTCGATGTCGAAATTTCACGAGAAATATGTTTTGCGATTTTATGTATAAAATAAAAGTATTTTATAGGAATATCCGTTTGTGTGTGTGTGTGTGTGTGTGTGTGTGTGTGTGTGTGTTTAAATAGTATAACTCAAAAAAGTCCGTTAAACCCCAAACTTAATAGTTAAATTTAGAATGTTTTAAGATTGCGACACGAAGACCATAAAGAAAATCTAACCATTTCTCTAAGATCTTACTTGTTACAAGTTTAAATTTTACAGCACATACACTTTTGGAAATCATTACTCATTTTTTTTTTTTTTCCATCCTGGTCATGGAAAAAGAGCGGAATTTCAAAGCATAGAAAATGATTTTTTAAAACATTAGACTATCACTTTAACCTATGGCACTCGCTTATTCCCCTTCCACTTACAAGAAAGCAAGTAATAAGACAATTTCTGCTAATTTTTATCTCAATTAGCATGAAGTAGATAACAGAAGAGTATTTTGTTGCAGAATAGATAGTGAAAGGCAAATTCCCCGATGCAGCCGGTAATTGAACCCGGGACCTCAGGGTGAGAAGTCAGTTCGCTAACCACGGAAGCAGTCACTGCCCACATTTGTTATTATCAGCGCTAGGATTTCCTTATGCAGGTTAAAAGCGGCCAGGCTTGGCAATGCCATGCTGCGCTACTTGCGCGAGCAAAGGTCAACGTAGAGTGCAACCCATTACTGTAAAACAGCTATCACTGCAAAACACACAACCACGTCGGTAGCAAGGAAGGAGTTTTACACCCATAGTAAGTCTTCTAGCAGTGTACTTATTCAGAAACCGATGGCAGTTCCAGTAAACAAACGTCTAGTAACAGAACAGCTTCACAGAAACATATTATTGATTGCAAATTTGTTTAAAGAGTTAACTACAACTGTCACACTGTTACAGTATGGAGCTGAACTGACTCTGTGCGGCATGTAGAAGAGCTGCCAACACGGATCCACTAATCCACGATCATCCTACCTGAAAATGAAAAGAACGCAGGGTTCAGTGTGATGTATCACATACAAGCTGCACGTTCAGATCCCAACAAATGCTATTTGCTTGGTGACACTGATCAAATATTTTAAATATACCTCGATCACATCATGCGCAATGGAATCAAATTTTTTGCATTACAAACTGCGATTGTCGGAACTTGGTTTTCATTTGAAAAGCTTTAGAAGTACATATAGTTTTCAATAATGCAGCTGCAGATGGATAAATATTTAATTTAATTCCTGCTTTCATTTTTACCTAGTAAGAATGTTAAGATATTTTAGAAATTAATTTTATTATTTGAATATTACCAAACATTCCATCAGTAAATATTTAAATCCACGTTATAATTGCTTGGTTGTTTTCATGATGTACATATATAGAAATCAGTTAGTCGCCCTTGTATACATATGTGATAATTTGTAAGCTGTACATACTTAATTATCTAAATAGATGTGCTTATACCAATGTTTCATAAGTCAATTTTGTTCTCTGGACGCAATACTGTTTACTTGACAACAACTTCCTTTACCTCTTATCAATTGTTTTGATGCGGCGCGACGGTCGGTCGCAATCTGTATAAGGAACGCGAACGTTACGAATTTCCTAGCTCTGATTGTAACTTCACTAACGTTGATTTATGGCGGGTGTGGGAAAGACGTTTTACTTTCTCTATACGCACTATGTACATAGTGTATAGCGAAGGTATTGCACTCCACCAAAAATTAGATACCGAGATTTCACCAGAAATACATGTTTTAAGGTCCCCTGTATCCAAAAAAAAAATTTCAGAAAGAGGTGCGTGTGTGTGTGTCCGTGTGTCTGCGAACACGATAACTCAAAAATGAAAAGTCGGTAAAATACCAAACTTGGTATTTAAGTTTAGTATCTTCCATGGATGCGACACGAAGATTTTGAGAAAAATCCTCCCACCCCAAACTACCCTTTACATGGAACTTTTTTGGAAAATTTTAATTTTATAAAAAATGGCCCTAACGATTTTGATTAAAATATCGTATATTGAGTATATTTACCTGACAAATAAAATATATAGTTTGAATTTTCTGGAAATAGCCTGTGAAGATTACTTTATTCTGGGTCAATTTTACGGAATTTTGCATAACTGCTAAACCGGAAGAGATGGACAAAAACTTACCACACAAATGTAGAGCACTTTAAAACATACAATTTATGTTATATATATTTTTTGTGGAGTTGATTGTTTTTTAGGTATTCCTTGTTTTTGGTTTCAGCTATAAAAAACATAATTTTCTCATGCAGGACTTTGTGAACTCGTGTCCATACAAACAAAGGAACTTCAGTCACAAAGCAACCAGCTTTTGACCATCACCTTATTTCGCTTCTACTTACAAGGAAGCAAGTAATAAGACTATTTCTGCTAATTTTTTCTCGATTAGCAGGAAGTAAATAGAAGCATAAGCTTTTTAACAATAATTTTTTGAGGAGTTGTAGAGAAAGTCATGTGAATGGAACACATCAGATTTTTCTATATGTCTTCTTTGACGTGTCAGTCAAAAGAAAACCGACAGCATGCAGAAATTAAGAGTGAGTTCACCGTATTTGATGCAAGGACTTATACAGTTATCACGTACCTGTTTAGTGGAAGTTGAGTCTGCCGCTGTCTCAGGGTTCGATGTCGGCAGAGCTGTTGATTTATCTCAGGGTGGAAACAGGAACGAATTTAGGTACGGATACGGGGTTAAGAATTAGGAATAACAGCAGGATCCTTTTTCACTCTAAAGTTTATGCATCGAGGAGACATGAAACACTATTGGTGATGTCAACTTGACAAACAGTACATTGCTCTAAACACTTTTTACTTTCGGAGAAACACTTTAAACATATGTAAATAGTTACTGCTTACAATTGAGTATAACACTAGTTTATAATTTGTACTTGTTTCGCACTTTGAAATTTAAGCGAGGAATTCTTGCGCAAAGTGGCGTGGAGTATTCGTTGAAACGACAGGACAAATTCTTCAATTGTCTCTCTTTAAATAGCCCAGGAAGCAAGATGCATGTCTAAGTTTCCTTAATGAGGATTGGCTATTATTTGCCGCCAAAACTTATGCTGGGCGTCATCACATCACATGGTTATCTTATATTTAGACACTCGCATACAAACATAAATACCCTGCCTGGTAAATATTCACGGAGTTAACACTTGCAACTCTAATGCTTGCACATGAAATACACAAAAGTTACGAATTCCCAAGGTTTTTGCAGACAATAGTCTTTTGTTATATATAACCGCACAGTTTCATGGTTCTGCCTGGGAGCACTTTAACATAGCAAAAGTTACATTGTATGATATAAATACAAAAAAATAAATTAAATCAGTTATACAAACATGCAATTAGAATAATAAAAGTTTTGGGGAGTATTTATAGACCCTGGATATTAACAATAATCATTATAGAGCAGTGACGTCAGGAATTACCGTCTCAAAATTCAAGATATAAATGTTACTTATCATGTAAATAACTTTGATATTTTAATTAAAATCGTTAGAGCCATTTTTCACAAAACCAAAATGTTCAAAAATTTTGCATTTAAAAGGTAGTTTGTGTTGGGGGGGGGTTTCTTGGAAATCTTCGTGTCGTATATTTATACGATATTATTTTGAAGTTATCGTGTTCGCGCACTCAGATGATTTTTTTTGGACTCAAAGGACCTCAAAACATATATTTACTTTATATACATTATAGGTACATACGAGCTAGAGAAACTAAAAATAGATTAAGGAATGCTGTTACATACATAAATCTTGTGAAGACATATGTTTCATGCCTTTTTTCAAACCGGCATTTACTTACCAGACACGTCTCGTGTTATTATTATTATTATTATTATTATTATTGTTATTATTATTATTAGCATCATATTATTATTATTAATATTATTTTTATTATTACTACTATTGTTACCGTATTATTGTTGTTATTGATCTTATTCCTCTTCTTATAGTTTTGTTATTAATATTATTACTTTACTTTATTTTTACTTTCACTAGACGTACTATGTACATAGTGTATACAGAAGGTATTGTATTGCACACAAAACTTCGATACCGAGATTTCACCGGAAATAGGTATATGTTTTGGGAACCCCTGACTCCAAAAAAAGCATTTTTAGAAAAACTTCCGTGTCTGTGTGTGAGTGTGTGTCTGTAGCCAGCACAGCTAAAAAAGGAAAAGTCCGTTAAATGCAAAACTTAGTATTTAAATACAGTTTCTTCCAAGGATGCGACACAAAGATATTCAAGAAAATCTCCCTTTACATGGAGCATTTTTTGAAAATTTTGCTTTTCTCAAAAATGGTCTAACAATATATTTTAAAATATCGTATATTAAATATATTTAAATGGCAAAAAAAATGTATATTTCGTATTTTCTTGAAATAGCCTCTGAAAACCTCTTTATTCTGGATGAATTTTGCTAAATATTCCATAACTGGTAGACCGTAAGAGATAGATAAAAGTTTACTACTCAAAAATTGTAAATCTCGTTAAAACACACAATTTATATCATGCGGGGGTGATGGACTATCTACGACTCTATTCAACCTAACCCTGCACAGACCAGTAGAAAAAATATATACTAAGGGAACAATATTTTTTTTACAGATATGTGCATATCAGTTGACATATCGACTGTGGCAAGAGACAAAAATATGGTAGTTGAAGTTTATGAAGAATTAGGAAAAAGATCTAAAGAAATACGATTAGAAGTAAACGTAAAAAAAAACTAAATATCTGAAAATGACAGCAGACCGAAGCAAAAGAATAACTTCACTAGTAGATGGAGACCAAACATTTGAAGAGGTATCCAAATTTAGATGTTTAGGAGCACTTGTACATAATGATAATAATTTAAACGAGTGCATAACATAAAGAATTCAAAGTGGAAATACGAATTTAAAACTATTAAAAATAGGCTTATTTGTAGTGGGACCAAATACAAGATCTATAAAACACTAATAAGACCAATGGTAACGTAACGTGGACCCTAAACAATGCACCGGAATCTTTGGACCTGTAAAGGATAAAGACCAGTGAACAATAATATCAGCAAGATATTGTGAAATTTATAAAGACACTAACAATAAGATGGCTAGGATACATAGAGACAATACCAGAAGATAGAATGCCAAAAACAATATTGAAAGAAAGAATATACGCTAGAAGAAAAAAATCTGATGTATTACATTCACATGACTTTCTCTATATCTCTGCAACAAATTATTGTTAAAAAGCTTATGCCTCTATTTACTTCATGCTAATCGAGAAAAAAATAGCAGAAATAGTCTTATTACTTGCTTCCTTGTAAGTAGAAGCGAAATAAGGAAGTACCATAGGTTAAAGTGATAGTCAAAAGCTGGTTGCTATGTGACTGAAGTTCCTTTGCTTGTATGGACAGGAGTTGACAAATTCCTGTATGAGAATAGCTGAAACTAATAATAAGAAATATCTCAAAAACGATCAACTCTAAGAAAAAAAAATTATGTTACATAAATTGGATGCTTTAACGTGCTCTACATTTTTTGTTTAGTAAGTTTTTGTCCATCTCTTGCGTTAGCAGTTATGCAAAAATTCGTAAAATTAATTCAGAATAAAGTAGTCTTCACAGGGTATTCCCAGATAATTCAATTCAATTATTGTTTAGGTAAGTATCTTTAAAATACGATATCTTAATCAAACTCGTTAAAGCCATTTTTGAGAAAATCAAAATTTTCGAAAAAGTTCCATTTAAAGGGTAATTTGGGGTGGGGGATTTTTCTTAAAATCTTCGTGTCGCATCCCTGGAAGATACTAAACTTAAATACCAGGAGGTCAAAGCTGACCATGGGCTTTTGAACCACAAGAGAAGAGAAGAACATATTACTTTCTCTACACGTATTATGTACATAGTGTATAGAGAAGGCATTGGGTGGTCTGAATAAAAGTGAGACGCGACTCAAAACTTGCAATGTTCGAGATGCGTCTCACTTGCGTATGAATTAAACTCCACGACTCAAGATGAAGGTGACCTTGATCGCGACTAACGTCTCACTTTCATGAGACACGTCTCGTGATTTGTTAAGTCATCTCAGAGGGTGTCTCACCACGTGAGACGCAGCTTCTTATAACAAATTATAGGCAGATTTGGTAGCAGTTTTGAGCACAGAAGGAAGCTTTACTAAATCAGGGGGGATTCTGAAGAAGTAAATTATAACGAACTTCAAGATTAAAACAAAATGTACAGTAAAACATTTTCATCGCGAAGCAACAGGAGCTTTAAGCAAAGATTAGAATATTATTGTCATTCTGTTTTTTTAAATGTACTTTAATTTCTGTTGTCATATCTGGGAATTCACTTTAGAACCAACTGCTGGTGAATTCTCGCTGAACTGTGGGGTTCCTTAACAGGCTGTGTGGGAATAGAAGATGATTCCCTGCCCCAGCAGAAACTCGAACTTGGGATCTTTGGGTGAGAAACCAGAATGCTGACCATTCGACCGCAGGTAGTAAACCCTGGGTTTCAGTGTCGAATTGCAGAAGAAACAATATTCAGTATTCAAAACTTTTTGGAAAGTTAGTCTGTTGTAAGTACCCACATAAAGTTACGAGCGTTTGATAGGCTCAAATTTCTGGCAAATGCTGCTACATTTAAAACAAACTAAAGCGATATGGCAACAGTGTAATATATCCACTGATGCAACTAGTGTCCATTATACCCATATCATAATCAAGAAACGGAAATGTCATATAGACAAATCTTTTATGAGAGATAACATGTCATGTGACTGAGTCATCTTGTCCCAGAAGCATACACGGGAGTTTTTCTGAAGATACGTTTTCTTGGATTCTTCTTTGCTTACTACACATATAGTATGTGTAGGATACAAAATAAAAAGTCGCTTAGGTGCTGTTGTATTATAAATTCAAAAGCTATTCACAGAAATACCTTTTAAATTTTTGTTGGAATGAATTGTAAACAGAAGTTATTACGAGAGTTTAATTAATATGGAAACTATTTGTTTTCTTTGTAATTGCAGTAAGATAAGAGCTTGAAACAATTTGGCTGAGAACATTCATTAAGTGAAATATAAGATGGCCGCTGTCACGCGAACACGGGATCGCTATCTCTGACTCTGCCGCTACAAAAAAAAGGCAATCGTGACCCAAACCAAACCTAAAAATACACATTTGCTGCATGCACAAAAAATAACACATTTCTTCACTCGCTGAAATCATAATACCAGCACCACCTGTCTACACGACATTGCTTTCTCTACATCTCTGCAACAAGTTTATGCTTCCATTTACTTCATGCTAATTGAGGAAAAAAATTAGCAGAAATAGTCTTATTACTTGCTTTCTTGTAAGTAGAAGCGAAATAAGGGCGTACCATAGGTTAAAGTGAAAGCCAAAAGCTGGTTGCTATGTGAATGATGTTCCTTTGTTTGTATGGACAGAAGTTGAAAAATTCCCGTAGCATTTTAAAGCTGAAACCAATAACAAGGAATACCTAGAAAAAAAAAACAAAAACAAAAAAAAAAATGATCCAGTCCAAGAAAAAATGTATATAGCATAAATTGTGTGTTTTAACGAGCTCTACATTTTCTGTCGTCTCTTATGATTTGCCACTTATGCAAAATTCCGTAAAATTCCTCCAGATTAAAGTAGTCTTCAGAGGCTATTCCCAAAACATTCAATATATACATTTTATTTTTCCGGAAAATATATTCAAAATGCGATATTTTAATCAAAATAGTTAAAGCCATTTTTGAGAAAATAAAGTACTTCAAAAATTTATCCATGTAAAGGATAGTTGCAGGTAGGGGGATTTTCTTGCAAATCTTCGTGTCGCATCCTTGGAAGATACCAAACTTAAATACCAACCATGACTTGAAGCTTTCCTGGCGCCGGTATGAAAATAACTTTTCTCGGGCTATCAGCCAGGTGAATTCTGGAATACCAAGTTTAGTATTTAACGGTCTTTTTATTTTTTAGCTGTGCTGTCCACAGACACACACACGGACCTTTTTTCAAATATCCTGTTTTTGAATTCAGAGGGACCCAAAACGTGTATTTCCTGTGAAATCTCGGTATTGAATTTTGGGTGGAATGCAATACCTTCTCTATACACTATGTACATAGTACGTGTAGAGAAAGTAAAAAAAAACATTTTTAGAAAAATGTTCGTATGTATGTCTGTCTGTGTGTGTTTCCTGTGTGCAGCGTAGCTCAAAAACGAAACAACCGTTAAACACCAAACTTGGTATTTAAGTTTGGTATCTTCCAAGGATGCGACGCGAAGATTTTCAAGAAAATCCCCCCAACTAATAATTACATGGACAAATTTCCAAAAAAAATTTGATTCTCTAAAAAATTACTAACGATTTTTATTAAAACGGCGTATAGTAAAGATATTTACTTGGCGATAAAAAGATATACATAACTTGAATTTTCTGGGAATAGCATCTGAAAACATCTTTATACTGGATGCTTTTTCCGAAACTTTGTATAACCGTAAGACATAGACAAAGCTTACATAATAGAAAATGTAGATCTCGTTAAAACTAAAATTTATTAATATACATTTTTTTCGTGGAGTGCCCATTCCCGAGATATGGTTTCAGTTTTAAATACTTAAAATGTTTCTCATAGGGGAATCTGTCAGCACTTGGCCTCGCAATAAAATGATTTCAACCAGATGGCAACCACATTTTAAAAGATTTGACTATCACTTTATCCTAGTGTATTCCCTTCTACTTACAAGGAAGCAAGTAATAAGACAATTTCTGTTAATGTTTATCTACATTAGCATGAAGTAAATAGAAGAATAAGCTTTTTAGCAATAATTTGTAGCACAGATGTACATAGAGAAAGTCATGTGAATGGAACACATCAGATTTTTACTTTTTCTGCCCCCTGGAATGTACACGGTTGGTAGAGAAGGTATTAAATTTCAATCAAAAATGTCACCGGAAATACATATTTGTTGAACTCTGAATCTAAAACAAATATTTTTATTTCCTTACATAGTACGCGTTACGTAGATAAAGAAGGTATTGCACACTACCCACGAATTAAATACCGAGATTTCACCGGAAATAAAAACATTAGAAAAAGTACGTGTGCATACGATAACTCAAAAATGAAAAGTTTGTAAAATACCAAAATTAGTATTTAAGTTTAGTAAATTTAGTATCCTCCAAGGATGCAACATGAAGATTTGATTTAGCCCTAAAGTGGGTCTGGCCTCTAATGTTAAAATAAAAGCAGTGTATTAGAAAACTAGTTATTGACAGACGTGAAATAGACTTTCTAATATCTTGTGAGTCTAAAAGGTGGCTGGCTATATTCTCTAAAAAAAAGTATGTATTTCATCCACTTGACTTACTCTACATCTCTTCACGGGATACAGTTCTGCTGTTTCAGGAATTTGGTGGTACTTCCTTTGGCGTTTTGGATCCTTACTTTCTCTACCCGTAGTATGTACATAGTGTATACAGAAGGTATTGTATTCCACTCAAAATTCTATACCGATATTTCACCGGAAATATATTTTTTGAGACTCCCTCAATCCATAAAAAGCATCTTAGTGTCAGTGCAGCATAGCTCAAAAACGAAAAGTCCGTTAAATACCAAACTAGGTATTTTAGTTTAGTCAAAAACTTCGAAAATTTTGAATTTCTAAAAAACGGCTCTATCGCTTTTGATTAAAATCTCGTAAATTAAAGATATTTACATCCCAAATAAAATTTATATCTTGAATTTTCTGAGAATAGCCTCTAAAGACCTCTTTATTCTGGATGAATTTTGCCGAATTTTGCTAAAATGCTAAACCCTAAGGGATACACAATACTTACTTCACAAAAAATGTACATCTCGTCAAAACAGACAATTTATGTCCTTTAAGTTTTTGTTGTGGAGGTAACCGTTCCCGAGATATTCCTTGTTATTGGTTTCAGTTGTAAAGTACTCACGCTTTTCTCTGACAGGAAGTGTCCGTTTTTCTTCATTTTCAATGACAATCGCATAAGGACAGCTTTTAAAACATTTGACTATCACTTTAACATAGCACATTCCTTTAGTTGCCTTCTACTTATAAGGAACTAAGTAATAAGAACATTCTGCTAATGTTTATCTCGATTAGCATGGTGTAGAAAGAAGAATAATGCTTTGAAATACGTTTGTTTGTACAGCAGGTAGAGAAAGTCATGTGAGTGTAACACGTGAAATTTGTATTCAAAGAAAGAACTGTAGAAACAACGACAGATGTAAAATTAGATTTAGTAACAGGTGTTTCAGGGAGATTTTCTGATAATCAGTCTTTTATATAACATGAAGGGTAGCAGTAAATTGTATGAAAATGGGTTTTAGCAGTTGTTACTTTGCACAAGTTCTGTTAGTGACTCGCCTCTGAGCTAAATCTGATAGAATTGAAGCGCTCAGTTCACTGTGAGGAAAATGTTGTCCATAGAATTGTGGTCTGGTCGCTACTATGCTATCATAACATCGGTCGTCTCAAAGGAAATGGCAAACGCTCAGCCCTTCCCATTAAAATGACAGACAGATTCTTGTCAACTTCGCGGAATTCATCTCGTCAGCAAGTTCGGCTGTGCTATGACAATATGCTCTGAATACTCTACCAGCAGCAGTAACAGTAATAATAGTAATATTAATAATGCGACGTGTTCCATTCACATGACTTTCTCTACAAAAGCTGGTTGCTATGTGACTGAAGTTCTTTTGTTGGTATGGACAAGAGTTGACAAATTCTTGTATGAGAAAAGTATAAGTTTATCAAAACTGGAACCAAAAACAAGGAAAATCACCAAAACGATCAACTGCACGAAAAAAATGTATATGACATAAATTGTGTATTTTATCGTGATCTAAATTTGCTGTATAGTGAGTTTTTGTCTATCTCTTACGGTTTGCCGGGTATACAAAATTCCGTAAAATCCATCCAGAATAAAGTAGTCTTCAGAGGCTATTGCCAGAAAATTGAAGATATACATTTTGTCAGGTAAATATCTTTAATATGCGATATTTTAACCAAAGTCGTTAGAGCCATTTTTGACAAAATCAAAATTTTTGAAAAAAGTTCCACGTAATGGGTAGTTGGGGGGGGGGGATTTTCTTGAAAATCTTTGTATCGTATCGTTGGAAGAGAACAAACCTAAATACCAAGGTTGGTTTTTAACGGAGTTGCTTTTGAGCTATGCTGCCCACTGACACAGACACACACTGACACCCACACACACATACAGACAGACACACGGACATTTTTCTAAAAATGCTTTTCTCAAAACATGTAACACCAGTGAAATCTCGGTATGAAGTTTTGTGTACAATACAATACCTTCTCTATACACTATGTACATAGTACGTGTAGAGAAATAGTATTTTAAAAGCTGGTTGCTAAGAGACTGAACTTCATTTCTTTGTACGAGTGCCGGGAGTTGGCTATGAGAGGCACTATAACAATTCTAAAACATTAACCGATAACAAGGCATATCTCAAATATGGTCGACGCCACAAATATGGCATAATTGCATGTTTTAACGACATATACGAGATATTTTTATGTAAAACCATTTTGTCTATCTCTTATGGTTCACAGGTATACAAAAGTCAGCAAAGTTCATCCAGAAACAAGTGCACTTCAGAGACTTCCTAGAAAATTAAAAAAATACATTTTATTACTTTCTCTACACGTACTATGCACATGGAGAAGGTATTGTAATGCACCCAAAAATTCGATACCGGAAATATTTGTTTTGGGTCCCCCTGAATCCAAAAAAAGTATTTTTAGAAAAATGTCTGTGTGTGTGTGTGTCTGTCTCTGTGTGCATGTATGTGTGTCTGTGGGCAGCATAGCTCAAAAGCGAAAAGACCGTTGAATACCAAACTTGGTATCTTCCAAGGATGCGACACGAAGATTTTCAAGAAAATCCCTCCACCCCCGAGTACCCTTTACATGGAACTTTTTTAGAACATTTTGATTTTCTAAAAAATGGCTCTAACGATTTTGATTAAAATGTCGTATATTAAACATATTTATCTGACAAATAAAACGTATATCTTGAATTTTCTGGGAATAGCCTCTCAAGACTACTTTATTCAGGATCAATTTTACGGAACTTAAATAACTGGTAAACCGTAAGAGATGGACAAAAACTTAGCACTCAAAAAAATGTAGAGCACATTAAAGCACACAATGTATGTTATGTAGATTTTTTCGTGGACATTTTAGTTTTTTATGTATTCCTTGTTTTTGGTTTCTGCTTTTAAAAACTTACAAACAAAGGAACATCAGTCACATAGCAACCAGCTTTTGACTGTCACTTTAACCTATGCTACTCCCTTATTTCGCTTCAACTTACAATAAAGCAAGAAATAGAACTATTTTTCTCGATTAGCATGAAATAAAGAAAAGAATAAGCTTATTAATAATAATTTGTAACAGAGATATAGAGAAAGTCATGTGAATGGAACACATCAGATTTTTTGTTTATCTTTTACGGTTTATCGGTTACGCAGAATTCAGAAAAATTCATTCAGAATAAAGAGGCCTTTAGAGGCTATTCCCAGAAAATTCAAGATATACATTTTATATGTCATGTAAATATCTTAAATATAAGAGATTTCAATGCAATTTGTTAGGGTAATTTTTGAGAAAATCAACATTTTCGAAATTTTTCTTGTAAGAGTAGTTGGGGTTGGAGGGATTTTCTTGAAAATCTTCGTGTCGCATCCTTGGATGATACTCAACTTGAATACCTACCAAGGTTGGTATTTAACGGACTTTTCGGTTTCAGTTATGCTGTTCGCACACACACACACACTAACAGACTACATGGACAGTTTTGGATTCAGGAGGCATCAAACCATGTATTTCCGGTGAAATCTCGGTATTGAATTTTTGGGTGCAATACAAAACCTTCTCTATACAGTATGTACATAGTACGTGTACAGAAAGTAAACATTTTTGAACTGACTGTTCCCCATTTAACCACAAGGTGATCTCAAATCATTTTGAGATGACAACCCCAATGGCGACTTGCAATGTTGTAAGTACTTTAAGACTCAGGATTCATAGTTTAGCCAACTATTATGGTCAATTGGTGTTAATTTAATTGCTTTTTACTCACAAGCCGTATGTAGGACAGGAGCTGGATAGGTAGAGTCAGACTGAAAAACTCAATGCCACGTGGTAGCTCAGTGGTAGAATAGCTGGCTGGACACAGGGAGATCCGGCTATGACATTCAACTTTTTCAGTCTTAGTCTACCTATCCAACTTGGTTCCTGCTCACGGCTTGCGTGAAAAAAAAAAAAAAAAAAAAAAATATGATGTGCTACATTCACATAACTTTCTCTAGCTGATCCCTAAAAAAATATATTCTTATTAAATCTTATTAATTGATCTACATCTTGCTAATCGAAATAAACATTAATAGAAATTGTCTTATTACTTGCTTTCTTGTAGGTAGAAGGGAAATAAGGGAATACACTAGGCTAAAGTGATAGTCAAATATTTTAAAAGCTGCTTGCCATGTGGCCTGAAATCAGTTTCTATGCAGAGCCAGGAGTTTATAACCTTCCGTGTGAGAAAGACTTAAGTATTTTAAATCTGAAACCAATAACAAGCAATATCTCAGAAATTATCAATTCTACGAAAAAAAAAAAAAAAAAAAAAAAAAAACATGTGACATAAACTTTTAAAGTGATCTACATTTTTTGTGTAGTACGTTTTTGTATATCTCTTACGGTTTACGTAAAATTCATTCAGAGGCCTTAAGAGGCTATTCCCAAAATATTCAAGAAATACATTTTATTTGCCATATATATTTAATATACGGTATTTTAATTAAAATAGCTACAGCCATTTCTTTCATGTAAAGGGTAGTTTGGAGCCAGAGGATTTTTCACAAAATCTTCGTGTCGCACTCTTGGAAGATACTAAACTTAAATACCACGTTTGGTATTCCACGGACTTTTCGTTTTTGAGTTGTTGTGCTCACAGATACGCGAAGACGCCGTCACACATGGTCGTTTGTCTAAAAATGCCTTTTTTCGGACTCAGGGAACCTCAAAACATGTATTTCTGATGACATCTCGACATTGAATATTTTGGGTGGAATACAGAACCCTGTCCTCTATGTAAAATGGGATAGAGAGAGATTAACGTTTTGATGTTACAGAATTAGTGGAGAAAGTGATGTGAATGTAACACATCAGAACTCTGCGCCTTGCTGAAGCAATATACGGGTACACGTAGAAAGTTGTAAATGTTGCAAGTTTCGGAAGGAGCTGGTTGTTTTAAAAACGCTCCCAGAAGGAGCTGGAGCGGTACCTTGAGGCGCCATCGTTTTTCTCTTGTTCTGTCTTCAGTTGTAGACGTTTAGGATTTGTTCGGGCTGCTTTTCCAAATGAGGCAACCAAGGAAAGAGATGGCGCGCCAACTCTGCTCTAATCTAATTTGCATATCTAAGTGATAAAATTCATTAGCACAAATATACTGCGGTTTATCGGGACTACACGCCGCGTCGCTTTCATTTGTTCATATCTGGACGAGAGAAATGGTAATCTAAACAAAGCTATTCTGCACAGCTTTAAGCACATTAAAAAGCTCAAAAGTGTTGCAGTATTGTCTTCTTTTTACACAGTCGAACGTAAAAGACACTCTTTTAACTGTAAATATCCAGTATGTTCCATTCACATGACTTTCTCTGTAACAAATTATTGCTAATAAGCTTATTCTTCTGTCTACACCATAATAATAGAGATAAACATTAAATAGTCCTATTACTTGCTTTCTTGTAAGTAGCAGGAAATATACTAGGATAAAGTGATAGTCAAATGTTTTAAAATGTGTTTGTTATGGGATTGAAATCCGTTTCTTGTGTTCCTGTATGAGAAAATTTCTAAGTATTTTAGAACTGTAACCAACAACAAGGAATACCTCGAAAACGGTCAATTCCACGAAAAAATTGTATATGACATAAATTGTTGGTTTTAAGAGATCTTATTTATTATTTATTTGTTTAGAAACTTTTTCTCTGTCTCTTTCCGTTTGCTAGATATGCAAAATTTAGAAAAATTCATCCAGAATAAACTTTACTCACAGAATTCAAGATATACATTTTATCTGTCATTTAAATATCTTAAACATAAGAGATTTTAATCAAAATCAAAATATTGGAATTTTTTCCATGTGAAGGGTAGTATTTTACAGAATTTTTGTTTTTGAGTTGTAGTGTTCACATACATATGGACACACAGAAATTGGGAATGGAGTTTTATTTATGGACGCTGCTTCGTCCCATTCTATATTGGGCGTGAAAGATGGCTTAATTTTGCTCAGAGGCCTCTTTATCAGGCTTGAGGTTCTTTCACGCGCCTTAATCTATGACACGGACTAAAGGCTTCCCTTCCGAAGGAAGCCTTGCTATGGATTCTTATGCCCGAAAAAATCCACCGGGTTTGAACCAGTGGTCTTGTATATATGATCTGATACACATGGACCTTTTTCTAAAAATCTGATGTGTTTCATTTACATGACTTTCTCTACATCTCTGTAACAAATTATTGTTAGTAAGCTTATTCTTCTATCTACTTCATGCTATTGGACATAAACATCAGCAGAAATTGTCTTATCACGTGGGAAATACACTACGTCAAAGTGATAGTAAGATGTTATAAAAGCTGCTTACTATGATTCTTAGCATTATCAGGAGTTGACAAGTTCCTGTGTGTCAAAGGTTTAAAACTGAAACCAATAACAACCTATATATTTGGTGTAGAAGGTATTTGTCTATCTCTGACAGTTATGCAAAATCTAGCAAAATTTATCCAGAATAAAGAAGTTTTCAGAGGTTATTCTAAGAAAATTCAATATATACATTTTATTTGGGATATGCATATATCTTTAATATACGGTATTTCAATCAAAATCCTTAGAGCCATTTCTGAAATTTTCCGAAATTTTTCCATGTAAAGTGTAGTTGGGGGTGGGGGATTTTCTGGAAGATACTTAACCTAAATACCAAGTTTGGTATTTAACGGTTTTTTCGTTTCGGTGCTTTGCACACAAACACACACACACAAACACACGCACATGGAGCTTTTTTACTTTCTCTATACGCACTATGTACATAGTGTATAGAGAAGGTATTGCACTCCACCCAAAAAGACGATATCGAGACTTCACTGGAAATATGTTTTAGGGTCCCCTGTATCCAAAAAAAGGATTTTCGGAAAAAGGTCCGTGTGTGTGTCCGTGTGCCTGTGAACTCGATAACTCAAAAACGAAAATTAGGCAAAATACCAAACTTGGTATTTAAGTTTAGTATCTTCCAGGGATGCGACACGAAGATTTTCAAAAAAATCTACCCACCCCAACTACCCTTTACATGGAACTTTTTTCGAAAATTTTGATTTTTTCAAAAATGGCTCTAACGATTTTGATTAAAATTTCGAATACTAAAGGTATTTACCTGACAAATAAAATGTATATATTGACTTTTCTGTGAATAGCCTCTGAAGAGTACTTTATTCTGGATGAAATTTACGGAATTTTACATAACTGCTAAACCGTAAGACATAGATAAAAACTTAGTACACAAAAAATTTATAGCACGGTAAAGCACACAATTTATGTTATATACATTTTTTTCATGGAGTTGATCGTTTTTTAGATATTTCTTGTTTTTGGTTTCAGCTTTAAAAAACTAACTTTTCTCGTTCAGGAATTTGTCAACCCCTGTCCAAACAAACAAAGGAACTTCAGTCACATAGCAACGAGCTTTTGACTATCACTTTAACCTATGGTACTCCCTTATTTCGCTTCTACTTACAAGGAAGCGGGTAATAAGACTATTTCTGCTAAGATTTTTTTTGTTAGCATGAAGTAAATAAAAGCATATGCCTTCTAACAATAATTAGTTGCAGATGTGTAGAGAAAGTCATGTGAATGGAACACATAGATTTTTTAAAAATGCTTTTATCGATGAAATCTCGACATCGAATTTTTTGGTAGAATACAATATTTCTCTATCTCTATGTAAATATGGGGTTAGCGAAAGTAATTATATCTTTTCTTAACTCTTTGAATTCGTATCATTTTAACATGCATTTTTATATACGTAGAGCCAGATTGAATAATTTAATGCCATAGCCGGTTTTTGAACCACGGATCTCCCGATATCTAACCGGTTGCTCTACCACTGAGCTACCATGGCAAAATGCCCTCATTTCTCAACTGTCTTGCATGTTTCCCGGTAAACCACAAGGGATTCTCAAATTGCAATGTTGTTAGTTCTTTAAGTCCCAGGATTCATAATTTAGGCAACTATTATGGTGAAACATTTTTAATTTAATTCTTTTTACTTTCTCTACACGTACTATGTATATACTATATAGAGGAGGAATTGTATTGCACCCAATAATGAGTAGTCGAGATTTCACCAAAATGTGTTTTGAGGTTCCCCTAGTCCAAAAAGAAAAAGATCCGTGACAGCATTGATCACAAAATGAAAGTCTGTTAAATTCCAAAGTTGATATTTAAGTTAAGTATTTTCCAAGGATGCGACACGATATTTTAAAGAAATCACACCCACCCCAAACAAGCCTTTACAAGAAAACATTTTTGAAAGTTTTGATTTTCTTAAAAACGGCTCAAAGGACTTTGATTAAAGCTACTTATATCACAAATAAAATGTGTATCCTGAATAGTTTCTGAAGACCTCTTCATTCTGGATGAATTTTACTTATGTATAACTGGTAAAAAGCGAGAGATAGACAAAATCTTACTATACAGAAAATGTAGATCACAATAACACACAATTTATATGATATACATTTTTTTTTGTCGAAAAGTTGGCTGTTTTCGAGATATTCCTTGATATTGATTTCAGTTCGAAAATACTTGTCGACGCTTGGTCACGCAAAGAAACGGATTTCTAACGCATCTCAACCACATTTTAAAACATTTGACTATCACTTTATCCTAGTGTACTCCCTTCTACTTACAAGGAAGCAAGTAATAAGACAATTTCTGCTATGGTTTATCTCGATTAGCATGAAGTAGATAGAAGAATGTGCTTTTTAACAATAATTTGTTACAGCGATGTAGAGAAAGTCATGTGAATGGAACACATAAGTTTTTCTTCTTTGTTTTTTCACCCAAGCCCTGTGTAGGATAGAAGTTGAATAGGTAGAGTCAAACTGAAAAACTCAATGCTCTCCCGGCTATGTTGTTTAAAATAATATTTTATACAAATGTTCACAATTTTTGGTAAATTTTCCCAGATTGAGACATGTCGTGTCACGGGGTTAAAAGTTCTCTAAAAGGGAGATATAAATTATAGCTAATATAAAATAAAATATTACTAAGACGGGACAAATGTACGGTGAAAATGGCGTGGGAAGACATATTTAATACACGTCTAAGAAGGTGAGAACAAACAGTTGTCACGAGCTGACAAGTGACCAGGTAGGATAGTACCGTTAAGGGAAGGACATTGAACTGAAGGGGTGAGGTTACACTGACCGAGAGTGAACATAACAAGGACAAACAGTTGTCACGAGCTGACAAGTGACCAGGTAGGATAGTACCGTTAACGGAAGGACATTGAACTGAAGGGGTGAGGTTACACTGTCCGAGGTTGGACATAACAAGGACAACCAGTTGTCACGAGCTGACAAGTGACCAGGTAGGATAGTACCGTTAAGGGAAGGACATTGAACTGAAGGGGTGAGGTTACACTGCCCGAGGGTGATACATAACAAGGACAAACAATTGTCACGAGCTGACAAGTGACCAGGTAGGATAGTACCGTTAAGGGAAGGACATTGAACTGAAGGGGTGAGGTTACACTGCCCGAGAGTGACACATAACAAGGACAAACAATTGTCACGAGCTGACAAGTGACCAGGTAGGATAGTACCGTTAAGGGAAGGACATTGAACTGAAGGGGTGAGGTTACACTGCCCGAGAGTGACACATAACAAGGACAAACAATTGTCACGAGCTGACAAGTGACCAGGTAGGATAGTACCTTTAAGGGAAGGACATTGAACTGAAGGGGTGAGGTTACACTGCCCGAGAGTGAACATAACAAGGACAAACAATTGTCACGAGCTGACAAGTGACCAGGTAGGATAGTACCGTTAAGGGAAGGACATTGAACTGAAGGGGTGAGGTTACACTGTCCGAGGTTGGACATAACAAGGACAACCAGTTGTCACGAGCTGACAAGTGACCAGGTAGGATAGTACCGTTAAGGGAAGGACATTGAACTGAAGGGGTGAGGTTACACTGCCCGAGAGTGACACATAACAAGGACAAACAATTGTCACGAGCTGACAAGTGACCAGGTAGGATAGTACCGTTAAGGGAAGGACATTGAACTGAAGGGGTGAGGTTACACTGCCCGAGAGTGACACATAACAAGGACAAACAATTGTCACGAGCTGACAAGTGACCAGGTAGGATAGTACCGTTAAGGGAAGGACATTGAACTGAAGGGGTGAGGTTACACTGCCCGAGAGTGACACATAACAAGGACAAACAATTGTCACGAGCTGACAAGTGACCAGGTAGGATAGTACCGTTAAGGGAAGGACATTGAACTGAAGGGGTGAGGTTACACTGCCCGAGAGTGACACATAACAAGGACAAACAATTGTCACGAGCTGACAAGTGACCAGGTAGGATAGTACCGTTAAGGGAAGGACATTGAACTGAAGGGGTGAGGTTACACTGCCCGAGAGTGACACATAACAAGGACAAACAATTGTCACGAGCTGACAAGTGACCAGGTAGGATAGTACCGTTAAGGGAAGGACATTGAACTGAAGGGGTGAGGTTACACTGCCCGAGAGTGACACATAACAAGGACAAACAATTGTCACGAGCTGACAAGTGACCAGGTAGGATAGTACCTTTAAGGGAAGGACATTGAACTGAAGGGGTGAGGTTACACTGCCCGAGAGTGAACATAACAAGGACAAACAATTGTCACGAGCTGACAAGTGACCAGGTAGGATAGTACCGTTAAGGGAAGGACATTGAACTGAAGGGGTGAGGTTACACTGCCCGAGAGTGACACATAACAAGGACAAACAATTGTCACGAGCTGACAAGTGACCAGGTAGGATAGTACCTTTAAGGGAAGGACATTGAACTGAAGGGGTGAGGTTACACTGCCCGAGAGTGAACATAACAAGGACAAACAATTGTCACGAGCTGACAAGTGACCAGGTAGGATAGTACCGTTAAGGGAAGGACATTGAACTGAAGGGGTGAGGTTACACTGCCCGAGAGTGAACATAACAAGGACAAACAATTGTCACGAGCTGACAAGTGACCAGGTAGGATAGTACCGTTAAGGGAAGGACATTGAACTGAAGGGGTGAGGTTACACTGCCCGAGAGTGAACATAACAAGGACAAACAATTGTCACGAGCTGACAAGTGACCAGGTAGGATAGTACCTTTAAGGGAAGGACATTGAACTGAAGGGGTGAGGTTACACTGCCCGAGGGTGATACATAACAAGGAAGAGAAGCAATTCCCTTGCTGGTCGAGCAACACTTCTGAGCAAGCCCTGGAAGATGCGCGTGATAGCTGAGTCCGCGGTACAAATGAACGGCTACACATGGCCGCGATAGAAACACAGTTTATTTGATGTACCAACAGACGGCCAAAAGTAATAAGGAATGCCAGGCCCTTTCGCGTAAAATGCAGTTGAAAAATCTGATGTATTCCATTCACATGCCTTTCTCTAAATCTCTGCAACAAATTATTGTTAAAACGCTTATGCTTCTATTAACTTCATGCTACTCCAGAAAAAATTAGCAGAAATAGTCTTATTACTTGCTTCCTTGTAAGTAGAAGCGAAATAAGGGAGTATCATAGGTTAAAGTGATATCAAAAGCTGGTTGCTATGTGACTGAAGTTCCTTTGTTTGTATGGACAGCACTTGACAAATTCCTGTATGAGAAAAGTATACTTTTTAAAGGTGAAATCAAAAACAAGGGCCCACCTGGGTAGTGTGGTGGTAGCGTGTCTGCTTCACATTCAACAGGTTGTGAGTTCGAATCTCGCTTAGGGTGAGTTGCTCGGATAAGGTTTTTATCGGGGCTTTCCTGAGAAGACGAATGTCGAGTAACTTTAAGCTCCATGGACCCCGAGATCATTTGAGTATCATTTCACCAATTTCATTCATCGTCCAATATGACCAACCAGATTAAAGGACGTTAAGCTCCATGGACCCCGAGATCATTTGAGAATCATTTCACCAATTTCATTCATCGTCCAATATGACCAACCAGGTTAAAGGACGTTAAGCTCCATGGACCCCGAGATCATTTGAGTATCATTTCACCAATTTCATTCATCGTCCGATATGACCAACCAGGTTAAAGGACGTTAAGCTACAAAAAAAAAAAAAAAAAAAAAAAAAAAAAAAAAAAAAAAATGCCAATAACTAAAAAACGATCAGCTCCACGGAAGAAAATGTGTATAACATAAATTGTGTGTTTTAGGCTGTTCTACATTTTTGTGTGGTAAGTTACGGTTACGGTTTAGCAGTTAAACAAAATTCCGTAAAATTCATCCAGAATAAAGTAGTCTTCAGAGGCTATTCCCAGAAAATTCTACATATACATTTTATTTGTCAGGTAAATATCTTTAATATACGATATTTTAATCAAAATCGTTAGAGCAATTTTTAAGAGAATCAAAATGTTCGAATTTTTTTCCATGTATAGGGTAGTTTTGGGTGGGGGGATATTTCTCAAAATCTTCGTGTCGCATCCCTGGAGCATACTTAACTTAAGTACCAAGTTTGGTATTTTATCGACTTTGAGTTATTGTGTTCACAGTCACACGGACACACACACTGACCTTTTTTTAGATATATGTATTTACCTAAAGCATGTATTTTCGGTAAAATCTCGGTATCAAATTTTTGGGTGGAGTGCTATACCTTCTCTATGCATTATGTACATGGTACGTGTAGAGAAAGTGAAAAGAGAAAATTTAGGAGATATGTGTTTGTGTTGGACGGCAGCACAGGCCGAACAAATGAATAAATAAGTTGAATAATAGAGTGGAAGTCGAAAAAATCACTTGTATCTTAGCACACCTGGGAAAGATTCCACATGTCCACACCATTCCTACCTTTACGCGGCATTCAAACCCCGTACCCGCTATAATACGTCACCATCATGTTTTTGTGGCTATGTTACTCGCCGGGAATCGAAGCCGCTTTTCTCGATGAGATTGTAATGTGTGAAAATCTGTTCACTTGATTTGCGTTACACTGTGCCATAACCTTTCTGCTTTAACGGTAGGATCATATTTTAAGGGCGGGAAATGCTGTGAAAATGAGAAATGGCAGGAAAAGCTGATAGTTAAATATTAGGAACCTTGCAGGTATTTGTTGTCGAGAGGAAACAAAAGAGAGTGACAAATTTGAATGTCCCAGATTTAATCTCCCGCCTATTTGGCATTCAGCGGATACACTCTCAACCACATTCTTATGCAGAAAGGCACCATTAATGGTTATTGCTACAATATACGCTACCAGCATTTAAACAATGGGCGCTCTCAAACAAAAACACAAGTTTACTTAAAACGATCTTGTTTGACTGGCCTTATCGAGCGGTGGTGCTGGTCTCCTGGGATTCTCCCCCAACACTGTTCCTTATCTGCCATACGAGTAACAAACATGTTCCCAGGATCAGCTGCCCTGGTTTCAATACTGCATGCGGCAGTATAAGAGGTGCCGCGCCGTGCCTAGACCGCTCGCCTCTCACCTAGACGGCCTGGGTTCAATCCCAATCAAAGGTGCTGGACAAAGCGGCTCAGGGGCGGCTTTTCTCCATTTTCCGCCGGTATTCCATCTTCATCCCATGTATCAGCAGTGTGATCACCTGCGGTGCCACAAGAATAGCCGATCTTCGTGGCACAGGGAATCGTGGGTTCGAGTCCCGCGCTAAGCATGGTTTTTTGTGTGTTTGTGAAATGTGTATATGTGTGTGTATTGGAACAGCAAAACGGTAATCAAATAGCAAACACAGGAGGACCAGGCTCCGGAACTGTATTAAAAAATAATGTACGGAAATATGTGTTTGGAGACTACCTCAATCCCAAAAAAAAATAAATAAATAAATACATATTTAGAAAAGGTCCATGCCTAAGTGTGTGTGTGTGTGTGTGTGTGTGTGTGTGTGTGTGTGTCTGGGTATCTGTGTCAGTGAACAGCATAGCTCAAAACTGGTATTTAGTTTTAGTATCTTCTAAGGATGCGACACGAAAAATGTTCAAGAAAATCCCCCCACCCTCAACTACCCTTTACATGGAACTTGTTTTCAATAATTTGGATTTTTTCGGAAATGGCTCCCACGATTTCATTAAAATATCGTATATTAAAGATATTTACATGACAAATAAAATGTGTAATTTGAATTTTCTGGGAATAGCCTTTGAAGAGCTGTTTACTCTGAATATATATGTTTTTTAATTTTTCATAACTAGTAAGCCGTTAGAGACAGACAAAAACTTTCGCCACAAAAATGTAGATCTCCTTAAAACACAATTTATTTCTTATACATTTTTCCATGGAGTTGACTGTTTTCGATAAATTCGTTGCTATGGTTTCAGTTATAAAATGGTACTTATGTTTTTCTCATACAGGAACTTGTCAACTCCTGGCCACGCAAAGAAACGGATTTCAATCCCATAGCAACCACATTTTAAAACATTTCACTGTCGGTTTATCCTAGTCTACTCCCTTATTTCCCTTGTACTTATAAGGAACTAATAATAAGACCATTTCTATTAATGTTTATCACGATTAGCATGCAGTAGATAGAAGAATAATGCTACATTCACAATGAAATGCAAGCGCAGACGCAACGTAAGCGCAATAGTTTGGACTCATATTATTTGATGTAAGCATTCACATAGAAACATGCAAGACGCAACGCAATGCAAGTTTGCAAACTCCAAACTTTGTCCTTGCGTTGCATGCAAAGAAGAGGAATTCTACTTCTTTTGTCTGTGTATTGCCTAAGAATTAAATAACAGACGATCGCACTGCGAGATTTTACAAGGCCTGCTGTACATGCAGGCTCTTCTATTGGGCCGTGCCGCGCCGCGCCGCGCCAACTCTAATTTCCCTCAAGAGGTTATGACATCTCCTTGTTTGATTTTATAGATGTATCTATCATCTGTGTATAGATTTCTTGTTTCTCATAAATGGAAGACGCAGAGAGATAATTCTTAGTTCATTAAATGTGTAGCTTTATTACATTCTGAAGTCTCTATGCTTGTAGTATTTCCAATAATTTTGAATGAGCAATTAATTATTGTGACGTCATTGCTGCGAGCGTCTGTTGTTAGTATGTCTTTATATAATATTTGTGTGTAAAAGATTGAGTGAATTTTCTTATGTGGTATTGTTGGTTAAGTTATTCAGTTTGTAACGTGCGGAGCGCTTGGAAGGTATTCGCATGTAACTTGCGGATCTAGAAACCCGTGCCAAATTGTTGCGTTGCGCTTACGATTGCATTGTGAATGGTGTTTCCTTGCGTCTGCGCTTATGCTACGTTACGTCTGCGCTTGCATCTCATTGTGATGTAACAAGCTTATTAACAATAATTTGTTCACAGAACAGATGGGAAGATTGGTGTAAGTTTATCGTAATGTGTGAGAATATTACAGTGTATAAGTTAATGTATTCTTGTGCTAGAGTGAAACTAGACGGGATTAGTGCACGGCCGGGTTCGACTCGGACCGCCTGTATTTCTACAAAAACTACTCAAACTAAAATGTCTTCTCAACTCACAGCTCTTCATTATTTGCTAAAAGTGGACCAACTAAAGATGAGGTCATTGCAATGATGGCATCCCTCTCAAAGAGTATCTATATTTACGCTTTTGGCGAACTCACATTCGATTTGTATCCAGAATCTCAAACAACCGAATCTGTATCTACTTAACAACAAACAACTGGCTGAAACTCTATTTGCCCAACTCCAAAGATTAAATTTAGTAATGTAACCCTGACCCTAGGGCCAGTCCGTACTAAAAAAACTCAGGATCATACTCTCACACGTTATTCCGAACTCTGTGTTAGTACCTGCTTTGAGCCACCTCTGCAATAACACTCACTCGTGCAGGATTTAACACCCCAAGGTACTCCTGCATTCTCAGTTTCCGGCGCCAACTTTATGTTCAGCCTGAAGACCTCGAGAAATTTCCAGATAGTTTCCAGGTTTACTATGAGGGCACTTCCTACTGGATTTACGTTTCCTCTGATGTGCTTCATATATACTTGGCACGTCAGTGATCTCACCAAGTTACTGATCCTCCAATACTGACCCTTACACAGAGGACTTTCCTACTCTCAAAACAAAAGAATTGCCCCCAGTGTTGCTTCCATGACAAAACATGGAGCTAATATTGATACGACTTTGGCAGAGTCGCAAACTGCTACTCCGATTTTGGATGCTGTGTCTCCGTTTTTGGATTCTGCGAATCCGATTTTGGATGCCTCGACCTTCACTGCTCCTTCTAATAATACAGCGTTGGAGCGCCTGAATATTTCAGCAAAACAATTGAAAGACCAATCTCTGACTGCTCTTGTTCGCACAAAGCGGCCACTTTCCTCTACCAATAGTGAGTGAATCGACCGAAAACTCCGTGGGGCACGGCGTCTTTACTTCTGACGTGCCTCACAAAGTAAAAGATGAATCGTCTGATGAGGACAATGCTCAAACGCACAAAACTACACCCCTAGCTAAAAACAAGTCCAAATCATCAGATACAGTACCCTTTATCAGCGACTCTCTTCTGTCGATCAAGCCGTTTTTGGATGCTACACCAAATGTGTTTATTTTCACCTTCCCCCAACTTTGCAGCTTCTATAATAACACCTACGGCGCTAATGATATCACCAAAGTAGCCTTAACCTATACTTCAGATTTGCAGGGCATCGTCGAGACGCTTCGGAAGATCTATCCTCACCTTACAGGCAATAGCAGCAAGAATCGCACTACTCGTCTGCTGAAGAAATTATTGGCAACAATAGAGGGCCGCTCTAATGTACCGAGAAGTGCCCCTACAGACGCTGTTGAAGGCGTAGGGACGCTTTCTAAATAATGAACAGTGATCTCACCTTACTGCAATGGAATATCAATAGTTTTCACTCACATCTCGAATATTTTCAGCTACTTTTGCATTCTCACAGTCCTTTTATTGTTTGTTTACAAGAAACTAACTTCAATGGAGATTACATAGCCCCTCTGGCTATCATCGCAACCGTACAGAAGCTCGACGTGCTACTGGAGGTGTTGCTACGTATATTGACATCTTACCGCATAAAGAAATACCTCTCAATACTCTACTGTAAGCCGTAGCTATTTAGCAACAGAGCTATGCATCTGCAATCTTTATCTCCCGAACAGCATTACTGTTGATCTCTCTACGCTTTCCGACTGATCGCTCAACTCCCCAAGCCATTTACGTCACTAGGTGACTTTAACAGTCACAATCTTTATCTCCCGAACAGCATTACTGTTGATCTCTCTACGCTCTCCGCACTGATCGCTCAACTCCCCAAGCCATTTACGTTACTAGGTGACTTTAACAGTCACAATCTTTATCTCCCGAACAGCATTACTGTTGATCTCTCTACGCTTTCCGACTGATCGCTCAACTCCCCAAGCCATTTATGTTACTAGGTGACTTTAACAGTCACAATCTTTATCTCCCGAACAGCATTACTGTTGATCTCTCTACGCTTTCCGACTGATCCCTCAACTACCTAAGCCATTTATGTTACTAGGTGACTTTAACAGTCACAATCTTTATCTCCCGAACAGCATTACTGTTGATCTCTCTACGCTTTCCGACTGATCGCTCAACTCCCCAAGCCATTTACGTCACTAGGTGACTTTAACAGTCACAATCTTTATCTCCCGAACAGCATTACTGTTGATCTCTCTACGCTCTCCGCACTGATCGCTCAACTCCCCAAGCCATTTACGTCACTAGGTGACTTTAACAGTCACAATCTTTATCTCCCGAACAGCATTACTGTTGATCTCTCTACGCTTTCCGACTGATCCCTCAACTACCTAAGCCATTTACGTTACTAGGTGACTTTAAACAGTCACAATCTTTATCTCCCGAACAGCATTACTGTTGATCTCTCTACGCTTTCCGACTGATCCCTCAACTACCTAAGCCATTTACGTTACTAGGTGACTTTAACAGTCACAATCCAGTATGGGGCAGTGATAAACTTGACCAACGTGGTAAAATGTTTGAAACCCTGCCACATACTTCATATTTAAGGCTTCTAAATGTTCCAACACCAACTCATTATAATATTTACAACTCCCACAGCTGCATTGATGTGTTCTTCCAGCATAGCACCTTTATTTCAATGGTCCTTTTGCTCATCACCTCAGATTAGCGACCACTTTCCAAGCACCATCCCTACTCAAAACTTTGCTCCTCCGTTACTCTTGCATCTGCATTCTCTACTATACCCAGTGGTGCCGAACATAACGCTGCACTCCCCTTAACTTCCAATTGCCACCCTACTCCAACACTTTCATCAGACTTCTCCGATACTATTCAACCATTCAACAAAGACTTAACAATGTATGAAATTTTAACTGAATTAAATCACTGCACGAGTAAAAGCGCTGGACCTGACAACATTCCCTATGCGCTTATTAAGAAACTACCCAGCATGGCTTACTGTATATACTTCGACTAATTAATTACATCTGGACAACACAGTGCTTTCCCAGTCAATGGCGTTCATCCATAGTGGTTCCCATACCAAAGCCTAACAAGGATCATTCGCTCCCTGGAAACTGTCGCCCTATTTCACAGACATGCACTATATGCAAACTTTGGGAGATCATTAACAGGAGGTTGCGATGGTTTCTGGCGTGTACCAGATTCTTTAATGAATTATAATATGGCTTCCGACAGTACAACTCAACGGTTGATGCCTTGACACTACTAAAATCTGAAATTTGTGACGCCTTTGCTAACCACCAACACATGCTCACTGTAAGTCTCGACATTGCTAAAGCCTACGATACGGCGTGGCATGTCCACATCCTACAAACGCTCCTTAAAACCAACGTCAAAGGAGATATGCTTGCATTTATCGTCAACTTTCTACAGGATCGACGAATGCGTGTAAGAGCTAATTGTGTTTTGTCACAAAGTGTTGTTCTAAACAACGGTGTGCCACAAGGATCGGTATTGAGTGTAACACTCTTATTAGTGGCTATTAACACAGTTTTTCATGTCTTCAACCTCCAGTACGGGCAGCTTTATTTGCCGACGACTTGACTATTTATTGTAAAGGGAAGAATATCGCCACTACACAAGAACTACTACAGTCAACCGTAGACAAGCTCCAAAAGTGGAGTCAAATCACTGGCCTTAATTTTTCTCCATAAAAATGTCAAAGTATTGTTTTCTCTAGGGGGAGGAAACCTACCCAAACCCCTGTACTACACACATCCAGCTATCATCTCTCAGTAGTAAACACAATTAGAATACTGGGTATGTACTTTGACCGCAAGCTGACCTGGAGCCATCATATTAAGCTCCTCAAAGCCGATTGTATTCGGCGCCTGAGACCTTTTAAAAGCCTTATCTGCCAAAACATGGGGAGCCGATCTCACTGTTCTACTTCGCACATACAAAATGGCGATCTTCTGCAACTTGGACTATGCTTCTGTTGTTATTAGCTCCGCTAGTCATTCTAGTCTTAAAACACTCGACATCATTCAGAACTCAGCTCTGAGGATTGCACTTGGAGATTTCCATACCAGTCCTATAGAGAGCCTGCAAATTGCTGCTGGGGAAGCACCTCTTTCTCTCCGACGTAACCTTAAGTCTGTCCTACGACATCAAGACTTGCATCAGACCTGGCTCTGGTTTAGACTCTCATGTTTCACCACAAGACAATGTCC
The DNA here is from genome assembly GCA_030762935.1 of Hymenopus coronatus. Classification (NCBI taxonomy): domain Eukaryota; kingdom Metazoa; phylum Arthropoda; class Insecta; order Mantodea; family Hymenopodidae; genus Hymenopus; species Hymenopus coronatus. Next base: position 156,505,416 of record CM060897.1, read on the forward strand.
ACTCTAGACGGTACCCGCTACAACCCTTGTCTCAAAGAACAACAATGTACATCGAAGAGTTTAAAATAACAATTCCCTCGCTGATTCCCAGTTCCTTCAGCAGAAACGTTATACCATGGAGGCTTAAAACTCCCGTTATCAACACCACTCTCACAACATATGATAAAAATGACACTCAAGGAACTTTCTACACCAGTTTATTCAAAGAATTACCTGAAACTTGCCCCAACTACGAATCAATTTACACCGATGGTTGACAAGAATAATGGGTGTGCGGTGGTTGTCTCTAATCACACTATAGTCTGCCACAAGCTCTCACCACTTTCTCTTGCGAACTCCGCTTTGCCCTAGACTATACATATATCAAAGAACAAAGACTTGAACTGCTACATTATTTTCCCTAAGTGCCCCACAACAGCGTTCTCTTCGGTAAGAGAGATTCACCTGTTATACAATGACTTAATATCATCTGGCAAACAACTCATCTGTGCATGGATGACATCTCCCCAGGTAACGATGTCGCTAAGGAAGCTACAAAACATCCATGTGCTTTACCAGATCTCAAGCTTCCTCATGAAGACTACAGCAGTGGAAGACTACAACATCCATCAGTAAACTACATGTTGCCTGCCCATCTGGCTACGTCTATTACAACTCTTACCCGGCGAGACCAGATACTAGTAACTCGACTATGCATTGGTCGCAATGCGCTACCTCCTGTCTAATAAACCTGCTCCTACATGTACAATTCGGTGTGCTGACGAGAAGCATCTTCTAACTGAAGCTATGATGAAGAAAAGAGTACATTTCTGCAAAACATATCAACACTGAACATCAGAGGACTGGCGCAAAGTAATATTTTCTCATGAAAGCACTTTCCAATTTGTCAGAGGGAAGTCCAAAAAGGTGAGAGGGCCAAAGAATGTGTCACAGAATGATCCAAAGTTTACCGTCGAAACTGTTAAATATCCAGAAAGTTGATGGTATGGGGTGCTTTTAATGATAATAATGGTAGAGGTGCCTTGTACTTTCTCCCTAAGAACGTAACAATGAAGGGAAGAAATTATTTAGAAGTGTTGCAACAGCATTTGGTCACATTTTGGTCAATTCATCAGTGTAGTACTTTATGCATGATGGTGCCCCAAAGCTGGTTCAGAAGTTCCTCAAAGACAATAACATACCTGGACTTGACTGGCCTGGTTACTAAATCCAATAGAAAATGCTTGGGATCAAATGAAAGAGCTGCAACCATCAAATATTAAGGAGGTGTTGAAGAAGATATGGGTGGAAATGGACAAAAACTATTTTGAAAATCTAGCAGACTTGATGCCTAGGAGACTCATGAAAGTGATACAAGTTCAGGGAAATATGACCAAGTACTAATTGTATGGAGAAGTTAAAAATAAAACCATGTAAAGTCAGTGTTTGTGTTTTTATTATCATGTCAAGATTTCCATTGCAGCGACTGCACTCCATGTAACTCTGCTCTCACCGTTCTTCATCTGACCACAGCTTGCCCGAGATATACTGCAAGGAGTTCCTGGACACCTACAGCTGGCCTTGGGTGATCAACAATGCCACAGGAAAGTCATCAACTTCATGAAAATGCGCAACATTATTAATGATATTTAAGTTGTTGATAATTTGTTGTTGTTAATTAAGCACTGTAAGATATAATGTGACATTTGTAATTCTACAATTCACTGTACAACTCAGTGTTCAGTCGCTATATAACGTCATTGTTGAAGCGACTATAATAAATTTAAATAGAAATAATAATTTGTTACAGAGATGTAGAGACAATCAGATTATTTGACGTAATACAATATCGACACTACAGCTTAGGAATCATGTTTTTATACCCAAGCAAGTTCCTAATTTCTCTATTCTTATAATACCCACAGAAAATCTTGGCAATGCACCCACAAATACATGTTTTGTAGCCCATTGAAAAGAAATGTGATGTGCCCATTCACAAGACACTGTTCCCAATAAAATATAATTTCATTACGTCATGCTAATAGAGAAATTGTCTTATTACTTGCACCCTTTTAAGTAGAAGGGAGTGCAATAAGCTAAAACGACAGTCAAATCTTTCAAAAGCTGGTTGCCATGTGGTTGAAATACGTTTCCATGCAGGGCCAGAAGTGTGAAAAACACTGTGTTTTAAAACTGGAACAAATAACCAAGTATATGTCAGAAATGGTAAATTCCACGAAAAAAACGTATATGTCATACATTTTGTGTTTTAACGTGATCTACATTTTTTTGTGCAGTAAATTTTTGTCTATCTCTAATGGTTTACCAGCTATGCAAAATTTAGAAAAATTCATCCAGAATAAAGAGGTATTTAGAGGCTATTGCCAAACAATCAAGATATACAGCTTATTTCTCGTGTAAGTATCTTTAATATATGGTATTTTAATAAAAATCGTTAGAGCCATTTTTGAGAAAACCAAAATTTTAGACAATTTTTGCATGTAAAGGCAAGTTTGGGGGAAGATTTTCTTGAACATTTTTGTGTCGTATCCTTGGAAGATACCTAGCTTAGTATTTAACGGTATTGAGCAATGCTGTCCACAGACACACGCAACACACGCACGCACACATACACAGACACGCTGGAATATTTCTCTAGAAATGATTTTTGGATCAGGGACCTCAAAACGTGGATTTTGGTGAAATTTCAGTTTTGAATGTTTGGGTACAATACAATGCCTTCTCTATACACGATGTAGAGAAAGTAATAAGCACATAATTTATCGACATTATTACCATTGCTTCTTATGTCAGAGAAGTTATGGTAGCTGGAATGCAAGTTTCAACATAGAGTATTCTTTTGTTTCAATATTTCTTGCAAAATAGGTAGATAAAGTCATGTGAATGTAACAATCAGATTCTTTACTTTCTCTACACGAACTATGTATATATGGATACCGGAAGTAGTGTATTCCACCCAAATGCTCGATATGTAGATTTCATCGGAAATATATATGTTTTGAGCTCCCCTTAGTCAAAGAATTTTTAGAAAAAGCTACGTCTGTGTGTATGTGTTTCTGTGGACACATAACTCAAAAACTAAAAGACCATTAAATACCACTCTTGGTGTTTAAGTTTGGTATCTTCAAATAATGCGAAACGAAGATTTTCAAGAAAATTACACGTCCACAAACTACACTTTACATGCAAACATTTTTGAAAATGTTTTTCTTAAAAATGGCTCTAACGATTTTGAGTAAAATGTACATGACAAAAAAATGCATATTCTGAATTTTCTGGGAATAGCCTCTAAGGACCTCTTTATTCTGGACAAGTTAAGCAGAATTTTTCATAATGGATAAACAGAGAGATAGACAAATACTCACTGCACAAAAAAATTAAATATCATTAAAACACATCATTTATGTCATACACGTTCTTACCTTCTCTACCCGTACTATGTATATATTGTATAGAGAAGGTATTGCATTCCACTCAAAAATTCAATACCATATTTCACCGGAAATAAACGTTTTAGGGCCTCCTGTATCAAAAACAAAATTGGATAAAGTTCGGTGTGAGTGTTTGTGTGTGTAAGTGTGCACAGCATAGCTCAAAAACAAAAATTCCGTTAAATACCAACCTTGGTATTTAAGTTCAGTATTATCCAAGGATGCGACACGAAGATTTTCAAGAAAATACTCCGACACCCACCTGCCCTTTACATGGAAAATTTTTCGAAATTTTTTATTTTCTCAAAACTGGCTCTAACGATTATAATTAAAATACCGTATATTAAACATATTTACATGACAAATTAAATGTATATCTTGAATTTTCTGGGAATAGCCTCTAAAGACCTCTTTATTCTGGTCGAGTTAAGCAGAATTTTCAAAACGGTTAAACTGTAAAATGTTAGATCTGGTTAAAACACATAATTTATGTCATATACGTGTTTTTTTATATAGGGCTGAGGCATTCGTTGATATTGGTTTCAATTTTAAAATACTTAGAACTTGTCAACTCCTGGCAACGCAAAGAAACGTTTTCCAATCCCATAGCAACCACATTTTAAAACATTTGACTATCACTTTATCCTAGTGTATTCCCTTCTACTTACAAGGAGGCAAGTAATAACACAATTTCTGTTAATGTTTATCTCAATTAGTATGAAGTAGATAGAAGAATAAGCCTTTGTAAGGATACTTTTGCATGTGAATATACAAGCCAGTTTTTTTATTTTGTTTTCCAAACGTGTATTTGCAATGAAATATGGGGTATAGTTTTTGTGGGGTTGAGTACAATATTTTTATAGGTACTGTAGAAATAGAGAAAGTAGGAACTTGCAGAAATAAGAGAACAAAAGTTGAATTAACAACTGTGGAGCTTTATTTTCACCTTAAGGCAGATTTTGAGTAAAGAAGCAAGCTTCAAAAATGACATTTTAGCAGAGATTAAAGCTGAGACGGTTGAAGAAATGGAAAGGTCTCTTTCTTAGGATTAAACTCATACTTTAAAGCAAATGGTAAGAGATTCATTAGATTAGGGAGCTAAAGAAGACCCGCCCGCATTCTCGAGTAAGGCCACTAATTGCCCAAGCACAGACGAGAACGGAGCAAGGCCCCGAAAAAAAAGAAAAGAGAAGTAATGGATAAGATGCCAGCTAAGATTAGTCGGGGCTCTTTCCTTGCACCCCCTCCCCCGCTAACTACCCCTGGTTTTATCATTTGCTACCAGTGCTTTGCTACACCCTAATGTCCAATAACACTTTTGCCATAAACCTCACTATTCCTGCACAGTTGAAGCAAAAAGTGGGTCTACTGTTAAACGTACAAAATTGTGTCACTCTGAGTTATAACACTTTGGTTTATGGCCTCATTCAAGTAGGCCATGACTCTGAAAGCTCGTATCGATCCATAAAATGGCGGATGTCATGAACATGATTATGCAAGCAGCAAAATTACAACTGCTACACTGTCTCCGTTGTGTAGAATGTTTTTGTTCTGTACGACAGTCATCATAAGCAAGGTAACAACTGAATATCGCACATCATTAGGCATGAAATAGATAAAACAATCTGTTTATAATTATAATATGTGTCTAAATATTCAGAAATGTCTAAAAAATCTGATGCGCTCCATTCACATGACTTTCTTTACATCTCCGTAACACATTATTGTTTAAAAGCTTATTCTTCTGTCTACTTTATGATAATCGAGATAAACATTGTCAGAAATTTTCCTATTTATCTACTTCCTTGTAATCAGAAGGTAATAATGGAATACACTAGGTTAAAACGATTGTCAAATCTTTTAAAAGCTGGTTGCCATGGGAATGAAATCCCTGTCTATTCAGTTTACAACTTTCCGTGTGAGAAAAGTTTAAGTATTGAAATCTGAAACAAATAACTCGGAATATCTCAGAAATGGTCAATTCCACGAAAAAAATGTATAGGTTTGGCATAAATTGTATGTTTTACCGTGATTTACATTTTTATACAATAAGCTTTTGTCTATCTCTTACGGCTTACCAGTTAGGCAAATTTCTGCAAAATTCATCTAGAATTAAGAAGTCTTTAGAGGTTATTCTCAGAAAATTCAAGATATACGTTTTATTGGCCGTACAAATATCTTTAATATATGGTATTTTAATCAAAATCGTTACAGCCATTTTTGAGAAAAACAAACTTTTTGAAATGTTTTCCATGTAAATGATAGTTTGGGGTGGGGCGATTTTTCTCAAAATCTTCGTGTCGTATCCCTAGAAGATACTTAAGTTAAATAACAAGTTTGGTATTTTACCGACTTTTCCTTTTCGAGTTATCGTGTTCACAGACACACAGATACACAAACACACGCACGGACCTTTTTCTGAAAATACATTTTACTTTCTCTAGCCCCTATGTACAGTGCACATAGGGATAGAGAAGTATTGTATTCCACCCAAAAATTCGATGTCAAGATTTTACCGGAAATACATGCTTTAGGACCCCCTGAGTCCTAAAAAGCCATTTTCAGAAACAGGTCCGTGTGTGTGTGTGTGTGTGTGTGTGTGTGTGTCTGCCTGTGTGTGTGTGTGGACAGCATAGCTCAAAAACGAAAAAACGGTTAAATACCAAACTTAATACCTAAGATTGGTATGCGACACGAAGATTTTCAAGAAACCCGCCCCCTTCCCTAACTACCCTTTAAATGGAGAAATTTTCCAAAATTTAGATTTTCTTAAAAATGGCTGTAACGATTTTGATTAAAATACCAAATATTAATACTATTTCTATCACAAATAAAATATATATCTTGAATTTTCTGGAAATAACTTCTAATGATCTGTTTATTCTGGATGGATTTTGCTTAATTTGGCATAACTGGTAAACCGTAAGAGATAGCCGAAAACGAACTATACAAAAAATGCATATCTTGTTAAAATACACAAGTTATGTCATATACATTTTTTTCATGTAGCTTACCATTTTCGAGGTATTTCTTGTTATTGATTTCAATTATGAAGTACTTATACTTTTCTCAGACAGGAAATATGCGTTTTTCTTTTGTTCTATTCCTAGACAAGCAAAGAAGCGATTTGCGATAACAATCGCATAACAACCCCTTTTAAAACATTTGACGATCACTTTAGCCAAGTGCATTCCCTTAGTTCCATTCTACTTATAAGGAACTGAGTAATAACATTCTGCTAATGTTTATCTCGATTAGCGTGGTCTTGAAAGAAGAATCATCTTTTGTAAGAAGTTTGTTTGTAGAGTAGCTACAGAAATTCATGTGAGTGTAACACATAATATTTTCTTTTTTGGGTACAGGAAATCCTAAAACGTATATTTCCGCTGAAATCTCAGTATTGAATTTTTGGGTGGAGTGCAATACCTTCTCTATACACTATGTATATAGTTCGTGTAGAGAAAGTAAAAATGAGCGCAAGATTCGAAATAATTAAAACATGAAAATGGAAAAAAATTATGAAAATTCCATTTGGACTCACCTATGGATTGTAGAATTTTAAAAATTGGTTTTTTTAACTTTCTCTAACACCTATTCACATAGTACGTAGAGAAGCTATTGTAACAAAAACTACATTTTTCTCCAACAATCTCTTCTTTCTTCAATGCTTTTGTTTTGTAACAACTCTGCCATATGTTTTCTTTCGAATTTTACGAATTTTCCGTTGAAACTAAACTCTTGTAAGGCTTCCTTCCCCTTTTACATCTGTCGATCACTTAGCAGGAAATTTCCAGAAGCCGGCGCAGGTGCTATAAACTCACTTGGGTGTAACAAAGCCGGCTGTGACTTCAACCCCATACAGATATAACAATCACAGCTTCGATGCCAAAAAGTGCTTGCCGCCGGCACAGATGTCCACTAATGAGGTTAACAATGCATGCCAACAATCAGCTATGATGTTCAGCGATTATGGCCGCAGGGTGTAGTTACAGTATTGTATTCCACCCAAAAGTTCCATACCGAGATTACATCGGAAATACATAGTTTGAGGACACGTGTATCCAGAAAAAACATTTTTTGAAAAAGGTCCGTGTTTGTATGTCTGTTTGTGTCTGAGGGTGTGCCTGTGGACAGCATAATTCAAAACCGAGAAATCGCTTAAATTCCAGCATTACTTAGCATTACTTTCTCTACGCGTACTATTTACCTGGTGTATAGAGAAGGTATTGCATTCCACTTAAAAACTCAACGGAAACAGACCTTTTAGGGTTCCCTGCAACAAAAAAAGTATTTTCACAAAAAGGTCCGAACTCGATAACTCAAAAACGAAAAGTCGGTAAAATACAAACCTGATATCTAAGTTTAATATCTTCCAGGAATGCGACACGAAGATTTTGAGAAAAATCCCCCCACCCCAAAGTACCCTTTGCATGGAAAAAATTTCGAAGGTTTTGAGTTCCTCAAAAATGGCTTCAAGGATGTTAATTAAACTTGCGTATACCAAAGATATTTATGTGGTAAATAAAATGTATATCTTGAATTTTCAGAGAATAATCTCTAAAGACCTCTTTATTCGGAATGAATTTCCCTGATTTTTGCGTAACAGGGAAACCATAAGAGATAGACAAAAACTTACTACACAAAAAATGTAGATGACGTTAAAACACACCACATGCGCTTTTTCATGGAATTGACCATTTCGGAGAAATTCCTTGTTATTTGTTTCAGCTTTAATATATTTAGACTTTTGTCACAGGAAAGTTGTAAACTCCTTGCCCTGTATAGAAACGGTTTTGAACTACATGGCAACCAGCTTTTATTAAATTTGACTATCACTTTAGCCTAGAGCATTTCCTTGTTTTCCTTCTACTTACAAGATAGCAAGTTATAAGGCAATTTCTGCTAATGTTTATCTTGATTATCATAAAGTAGAGAGAGAATTAAGCTTTTTAACAATACTTTGTGTATGGAACACATCCCATTTTTTGTTGTTGTTGTTGTTTAGCATTCTACAAGGATGCAATACAAGCAATTTTAGGAAAATCCCTCAACCTAAAGTACCTCTGAACTAGAATATTTTTCGAAACTTTTAATTTTCTATAAAATGGGTCATAAGATTAAAATGTAGCATGTTAAATGTAACATATATCTGAACTCCTTTTGTTTGACCGGAAACCATAGGAGTTAGAGAATAAGGTAACACACAAACATCTGATGTGACCCATTCACATGACTTTCTCTACATCTCGTAACAAATTATTGTTAATTAGCTTATTCTTCTATTTCATGCTAAAACATTACCAGAAATGATTTCTTGTAAGTAGAGGAGAAATAAGGGAATACACCAGGCTAAAACGATAGTCAAATGTTTTAAAAGCTGGTTACCATGTGGTTGGTTACCATGTACTGCCAGGAGGCGACAAATTCTCCTATGTGAAAAGTATTTTAAAACTGAAACCAATAACAAGGAATATCTCAAAAATGATAAACTCCACAAAAAAATGTATATAACATAAATTGTGTGTTCCAACGAGATCTGCATATTTTGTTTTTGTAAGTTTTTGTCTATCTCTTACGATTTACTAGTTATGGAAAATCCAGCAAAATTCAGCAAGAATGAACAGGTCTTCAGATGCTATTTTCAGAAAATTCAAGATATACATTTTAGCTGTCGAGTAAATTTCTTTAATATACGGTATTTTAATCAACATCGTTAGATTCATTTTTGAGAAAATCAAAATTTTCGAAAAATGTTTCATGTAAAGGGTAATTTGCGTTGCGGGGATTTTCCTCAAAATCTTCTTATCGCATCCTTGTAAGAATCTAAACTTATATACCAAGTTTGGTATGTTACCGATTCTCTTCGTTTTGAGTTATCGTGTTCACACATAATGACCTTTTTCTAAAACTACTTCTTTTGGATACAGGGGACTCTAAAATGTCTATTTCTGGTGAAATATCGGTATCGAATTTTTGGGTGGAATGCAATACCTTCTCTATACATTTATCAGATACATGGTACGTGTAGGGAAAGTAAAAAAGTAAATCTTGTTGTAAGAGACAATTCATGTCATGTACTGCTTCTTTGTAGAGATATTCATTGTTATTTGTTTCATATTTAAACTACTTATACCTTCTCAACTTGCCAACTGCTGGCCATACAAATAAAGGAATTTCAATCACATGCCAACCAGCTTTTAAAACATTTAGCCTAATGTATTCCCTTATTTCCCTTCTGCTTACAAGGAAGCAGGTAATAAGACTATTTCTGTTAATGTTTATCTTGACTAGCATGAAGGAGATAGAAGAATAAGTTTTTTAAGAATAATTTGTTACAGAGATGTTGAGAAAATTATGTAAATTGAAATATCAGAGTTGTGAAAAAAGGTCAATGAGTGTCCGCGTGTCTGTGTGATTATGAGCACGATAAATCGAAAATAAAAATTTAGTTAAAATTCATATTTAAGTTCAGCATCTTCCAAAGATTAAACACGAAGATTTTCAGCAAAATCCCCCACTGAAAACTAACATTTGTATGGAAAAATTTCTAAAACTTTGATTTCCTTAAAAAATATAGCTCTAAGGATTTTGATCAAAATACCGCATATATAAGATCCTTACATGAGAAACAAAATTGAATTTTCTGGAAAGAGACAAACCAAACAAAAAAACAAACATAATATACTATATATTTTTTTGTATAAATAACCATTTCCGTGATATGCCTTGATATTGGTTTAAATTTTAAACTACTGATACTTTTTTAACGGGAAACCATATTTCGTTTCATATCTGTTTTGTTGCACTCAAGGTATTCAAAGTAAACCGAATTTCAATTGTTACGCATAGCAGCCAGCTTTCAAAACATTTGACTATCACTTTATCCTGGTGTATTCCCTTCTGCTTACAAGCAAGCAAGCAATATTAATATTTCTTCTCATGTTTGTCTTGATTAGTATGATCTGATTCGCTGGAAAAGATACAGAGAACATTCATAATCAGAGGTAAAGATGTTTGGGCTTACGAAAGGCATAAAAGAGAGCCACTAATCCAAGTCTAAATGTATGGGTGAGCTTACAAAACTACTAGGAAACGACCATTTGTATAAAATTAAAGGTAGAAGGTACGGAACCGACATAGGACATTTTTACCTTCTCTATACGCCATAGAGAATGTATTGCACTCCACCAAAAAATTTGATACCGAGATTTCACCGGAAATATATGTTTTAGGGTTACCTGTATCCAGAAAAAGTATTTTCAGAAACAGGTATGTGTGTGTGTGTGTCCGTGTGTCTGTGAATACGATAACTCAAAAACAAAACGTCGGTAAAGTACCAAACTTGGTATTTAAGTTTAGTATCTTCCGGGGATGCGACACGAAGATTTTGAGAAAAATCCCCCTACTCCAAACTACCGTTTACCTGGAACTTTTTTCGAAAATTTTGATTTTCTAAAAAATGGCTCTAACGATATTGATTAAAATATCATATATTAAATATATTTACCTGACAAATAAAATGTATATTTTGAATTTTCTGGGAATAGTCTCTGAAGTCTACTTTATTCTGAGTGAATTTTACGAAATTTTGCATTAGTGCTAAACCGTAAGAGAGCGTCAAAAACTTACCACAGAAAAAATGTAGAGCATATTAAAACACACAATTTATGTTGTATACATTTTTTTCGTGGAGTTGATTCTTTTTTAGATATTCCTTGTTTTTGGTTTAAGCTATAAAAACATATTTTTCTCATAGAGGACTTTGTGAACTCGTGTCCATACAAACAAAGGAACTTCAGACACATAGCAACCAGCTTTTGACTATCACTTTAACCTATGGCACTCCCTTGTTTCGCTTCTACTTACAAGGAAGCAAGAAATAAGACCATTTCTGCTCATTTTTTCTCGATTAGCAGGAAGTAAAAAGAAGCATAAGCTTTTTAAAAATAAATAGCTGCTGAGATGTAGAGAAAGTGATGTGAATGGAACACATCAGATTTTTGATTTGCTAATAACACGATTGAAGAATGGAATGAATTGTCTGTAGCAGCCTTTCAGGGCTTTCCTCTGACCTTAAAGAAGTTTAGCGATAATTTAAAAAGAATAAATGTTAGATGATTAACTAAAGTAGATATTGTGAAATAATTAAGGATCTGTAACAATTAATGTTGAATAGCTTTTTATAAACATGCTGGTAATTGACATAGGTATTTAAAAGCCCATATAGGTATTGTATGTTGCTTGTATTTCTATCATTAATATTATTGCCATTGTAAATGGATTTTCCACATTTTACTCTGCCACCAGGTAGCACCCAGTTGCACAGAATAAATACACACATTCAGGTAAATTAAAGAAAACTCTTTTGTGACAATAGTTTGTTTCTGGAACAGGCAGAGAAAGTCATGTGAATAGAGCACATCACATTTTTACTTTCTCTACACGAATTAAGTATAGAGGAAGTACTGTATTGCTTCCGAAAATGATATGTCGAGATTTCACCGGAAATACATGTTTTGAAACCCCCTGAATGCAGAAAAGTCATTTTTAGAAAAATGTCCGTGTGTGTGTCTGTAAACAGCATAGCTCAAAAACGAAATGGCCGTTAAATACAAAACTTGGTATTTAAGTTTGGTACCTTCCAAGGATGTGACAGGAAGATTTTCAAGAAAATTCTCCAACCCCCAACTACCCTTTACATGGAAAAAATTTCGAAAATTTTGATTTTCTCAAAAATGGCTCTAACGATTTTGATTAAAATATCATATATTAAAGATATTTACATGAAAAACAAAATGTATATCTTGAGTTTTCTGGGAATAGCCTCTGAAGACCTCTTTATTCTAGACGAATTTTGCATATCTTGTAAACCTTAGATAAACAAAAACTTACTATACAAAATATGTAGATCTCGTTAAAGCACACTATTTATGTCCTATAATTTTGTTCGTGGAGTTGACCATTTTTTAGATATTCCTTGTTATTGGTTTCACATACGAGAATTTGTGAACTCCTGCCAATGCAAAGAAGCGGATTCCAACCTTATGGCAAACAGTTTTTAAAACACTTGACTATCGTTTTAGCCAAGTGTGTAACAGGATTCCGCTCTACTTATAAGAAATCATTGCTCCTAATGTTTATCTTGGTTAGCATGAAGTGAAACAACAATTTGTTACACACATGTAGAGAAAGTAATATGAATTGCACACTTCAGATTTTTTTATTAAAGCATACCCACTATTTAGAATACAATCAAGCAATTTTTTCCCTTTTTTCGATGCTTCAAATAGTTACCATCAATTATAAGAAACTGTTTCTTTTATGTTTAAGCGAGGTTTTACTGCACTTCTATTTGTTCTACAGCAGGCCGAAAATCAATTGTTTCTTCCGTTAGCTCTACTCTTGGCAGTAAATACGTTTTTATGTTTATTTTTATACAAAATGAATGGTTGTTTATTGTTTTCCTTGAGGTTGTTTTGTTTGCGACCCACCATGTGCCCGCCAGCTTTGCCAACCCTTGCAGCACCTACTTGGCATGCATTGTTTTCCGTAGAGCGTAAAGTTGTCAGTAAAAGAGTTTAAATGACCCTGACAGTAAAATGTTTAGAAGGAATCCTCGTCTCCTTTAAACAGAAGAGATTTTATGAGTGGAATAACTTCTTGGCTGCAACACAAGCCTGGATAAAACACATCCGAGAAACCATAACAATTGAATATATGCTGACAGTGAAGTGTTACTTTCTCTACACGTACTAACTACATAGAGAACGTACCAAAATATTCAATACCGAAATATACAAGGGCTGTCCACAAGTACCCGACTTAACAAAGAAAATACAAAAATGTTGGGGAAAAACATATTTATTTCTCTGCATAGTCTCCTTTCAGCTCGATACACTTTTTCCAGCAATGTTTAATAACTTCGATACCCTGTATATAGTGAGAACTATCGAGGTCTGCAAAATAGCCATCAACTGCAGATTCCACCTCCTCATTGTTGGCAAATCTTCTACCACCAAGCCATTTCTTCAAGTTTGCAAACAGAAAATAATCAGAGGGGGCTAAATCTGGCGAATAGGGTGCATGAGGAAGCAATTCCAACTTTAACTTATGGCGATAATGGACGTGCGAACTGGTGCATTGTCTTGATGAAACAAAACTTTCTTTTTCGCTAAATGCGGCCGTTTTTGCTAGATTTCCTCAATCAAACGCTGTAACAGGTTCCCATAATATTCGCCATTGATTACTTTTCCTTTTTTGTGATAATCAATGAAAATTATCCCGCGTGCGTCCCTGAAAACTGACGCTTTGACCTTGCCTGCAGATGGAACTGTGTTCGCCTTCTTTGGAGCCGATTCTCCCCTTCCAATCCACTGTCTTGGTTGTTCCTTCGTCTTAGGTGTGAAGAGATGGACACAGGCTTCATCCACTGCCATGAATCGACCCAAAAACTCAGCTTTATTGCAGCGAAACACTCGACTGAAACATCCTCACGACGCTGTTTTTGTTCTCTTGTGAACACTCACCTTGTACACAACTCTGTCATATCCAAATTTTCAGTCAGTATGCGATGTTCAGAACTTTTTGAAATGACTGCAATGCCCACTAGCTCGCGCACTTTCAGTCGACGGTCATCTAATACCATTTTGTGGATTTTCTTTACAATTTTAGGCCTGGTAACCCCATTTGGTCGACCACTGCGATGTTCCTCTTGGCAGCTCGTACGGCCGCACTTAAACTCTGCCACCCAATATTTCAGTGTTGTAAACGAAGGAGCAGACTCCCCCAAAGTAGAATCTAGCTCAGCTTTAATATTAGTTGGACTAAGACCTTTCAAATGAAAGTATTGTATCACATAATTGTCAGCCTATTGCACTCCCATTTTTCCCTTCTACTTACAAGGAAGCAAGTAATAAGACAATTTCTGCTAATGTTTATCTTGATTATCATGAAGTAGAATGAAACATAAACTTTTTAACAATACTTTGTTACAGAGATGTAAAGTAAGTGAGGTGAATGGAACACATCAGATATTTTATTGCAATCCACACAAAAAAAAATCGAAATTCGCTTTTTACTTTCCTTGCTTAGTACATAGAGAAGGTGTTGCATTTCACCCAAAAATTCTATAGCAAGTTTCATTGAAAAATCACTTTTTAGGGTTCCCTCAATAAATAAATAAAAAAAAGCGTTTTTGAAAAAGGGCTATGTGTGTGAACAACTTAAGCACTGTTAAGCATCAAACTTGGTATTTAAATTCAGAACCTTTTCCAAGGATGTGACTCGAAGATCTCCCCATATCAAAGTGCCCTCTTCATGGACCATTTATCAAAAATATCGATTTTTTGAAAAGTTCTAATAATGTTTATTAAGATGCCATTTGCGATGTAAGAGCGTAAAGATCTGGTTCTTGATTCGAGCGGGAATATTGTGAATCAAAAAGAAACTTTAAGCTCATGTATCATACAATATTTTTCCTACGAGAATTTTCTGATATTAAAACAAAATCAACGAAAGATGAAATACATTTGAGGTTATGTTTGAGCCATTCACCAAGGGTTATAGTTGGCTATTGCTGGTTCGGTTATAGCAGGCCGTGTTATTGTTGTTCTGTGATGATATCCTTAGAGCTGCTGCTATGAAACAACCTTTGTCACAACATTATATCATCGTGTTCATGTATACACACTAATATCGTAAAGTTGCAACAAAATTATTGCGCTTCTTTGCGCGTGGATTCCGTAGAAACCAAGTTTGTGGTCTGAAATGTTTGTAAACAAAAAGTTACTACATAAACAATGTACATATCGTTAAACACATAATCAGAGCAAGGAAGTTCGTACCGTTCGCCGTTCCGCATATAGGTTGCGACCGAGCATTTCGCCACATCAAAACAAGTCATTGATAAGAACGCAGGGGGGAGGGGTTCGAGGTAAACAAACGTGTTGTCAAGTAAACATTACGGTTTCCACAGAACAAAAATATCTTATGAGACATTTGTAAAAACACTTTTTCTGGGCCGTTACTTTTTCTTATTTTTGTAAACGACATAACTTTTCATATAGAATGCCAGATAAGGTTGTTTGCAGACGATTGTATTATTTACAATAAAATTAGAAATGTTGAAGATGAGACTGCTCTTCAGGGTGATTTAAATGGAATTAGTGATTGGGCTGCTGCAAATAAAATGAAAATTAACGCTGGCAAAAGTAAGTCAATCGCATTTAATAGATCTAGGGAAAAAATTCTGCAGAACCATCACATGGGTGGGGAAAAAATTCCACAGGTGGACAGCTGCAAATAGTTGGGAGTTTACTTGGCGAGTAACGCTGGATGGGACGAGCAGGTAAATTCTGTATCTAATAAAGCGTGGAAAACACTGCACTTCCAAATGAGGATTTTAAAAAAGGGGAGTGCAAAGTCCAGGGAAATCGCGTACAAGTCCTTAGTGCGGCCGGTCATGGAATTTGGAGTAACTTGTTGGGACCCGTATAGAGTAAATCAAATTGATTCGTTAGAAAAGATCCAGAAAAGGGATATAAAATTCATAAAAAGGGGTAAATATTTTGGGCCTACAAACGCTGAGGAGATAAAATGGGAGCCGTTGAAAGTTAGGCGTGAGAAACAGAGGTTGTGCGCTTTATTTAAAGCTTACGCTGGCTTAAACGCATGGGAGGACGTTACTGACAAACTGGAAAACCCAACTTACTATGCACGAAACGATCATCCGTTCAAAATTAAGGGTAGAAGATACAGAACTGACGTGGGAAAGTTCTCCTTTGTAAATAGAACCATAAAAGACTGGAATGAATTGCCTGCAGCAGCCTTTCGGGATTGTCCCCTGTCTCTGAAGAAATTTAGGAAAAATCTTGATATTAATGTTGGATAATATTTGTAAATATTCCTTAAATGAAATGCTTGTGATTTTATATTGTTTAAATACAAACGTTAAATTGGTTGGTGATTCTAATTATGAAATTAATTAATCTGAATTGAGAGAAAAATTAATGTTTTCATATTTGTGTAAATAACTATTATATCTAGCTTACAAAGCCATAAACTGGCAGCTGTGATTTATTGTTTATATATCTTGTATACATATATAACTCTGCCACCAGGCGATACCCACTTCCAGAGAAATAAATACCTACATACATTATGTACCACATACAACTTGTTACATATACAAGACTGACTGACTGATTTCCTTCTTTACATATGTATATTATGGAAACACGTAAGTAACTATAACACGAATTGTAGTATTTACTGATCGAATGTAAAATAATAAAATTAATTTCTTAAATATCTTCAGACTCTTACCAGGTTAAAACAAAAGCAGGAATTAAACTAAATCTTGACTCATCTGCTGCCGTATTACTGAAGACTATATGTACTTCTGAAGCCTTTCAAATGAAAACCTCATTCTACGATCCGACAAACAAGATTTGTAATGTGAAAAAGTTTGTTCCACTCGCAAGATGTTTCAGTATCAGCAAGCAAATGGCATTTGTTGGGGTCAGCTTGTATGTGATACATCACACTGAACCCTGCGTTATTTTCATTTTCAGGTAGGATGCTGGTGGATTAGTAGATCCGTGTTGACAGTTCTTCTACATGCCGCACAGAGTCAGTTCAGCTCCATACTGTAACACTGTGACAGTTGTGGGTAACTCTTTAAACAAATTTCCAATCAATAATATGTTTCTGTGAAGCTGTTCTCTTACTAGACGTTTGTTTACTAGAACTGCATCGGTTTCTGAATAAGTACATGCATAAGGTGCCTGCTAGAAAACTTACTATGGTTGTAAAACAAATTAGTTTACACACATTTTAGCAGAACAAAGATGTTACTCGAACGCCTTCCTTGCTACCGACGTGGTTCTGTGTTTTGCAGTAATGGGCTGCACTCTACGTTGACCTTTGCTCGCACAAGTAGCATTTGCCAACCCCGGCCTGTCTTATTCTGCATAAGGAAATCAGTACCAACTTCCTCGCTCTGCGCATAATTTATGTCATATACGTCGGGGGGCAGTAGAGCTGGCCGTTTCTGAGATATTGCTTATTTTTTGTTTCAGCTTTAAAAAACTTATATCTTTCTCATACGGGAATTTGTCAACTGCTGTCCATACAAACAAAGGAACTTCAGTCACATACCAAGTATATTTGAATGCTTATCTCAATTAGCATGTGGTACATTAAAGAACAATGTTTTTTAAGAAAGGTCTGATGTGCCCCATTCACATGACTTTCTCTGCATGTCTGTAACAAGCCTAATGGAGATAAGCATTAGAAACGGTTTTATGAGTTAGGTCCTTATAGGCAGAAGGCAAATAATGCGCACAATAAAACATGACATGTCTGCTAACAAGAAATACAAGATGAGGACTGTAAGGCTGAGATGCGCGCGCGCAAGACATACGACGACGGAAATAATGCCGCTATAACTCTACCAGCTCGCGAAATGAGGCCGTACTTCTGTGCTTCTGACAAGGTAAGCTTCAACAGCCTCATGAGGAAACCTTCTCGCAAACTTTCTAACACCACGTCGTGTAACTTAGCAGCGCTGCCAACTTTAAAGAAAGCAATCAGCGAGCAAGATGGCAGCTACTCCCTCTTTCCTTTTTACTTTCTCTACACCTACCTTTTGTGTATACAGAAAGTACACAAAAAATCTGATGTGTTCCATTCATATGACTTTCTCTACATCTTGCCAATAAATTATTGTTATAAAGCTTATTCTTCTATTTACTTCATGCTAATCCGATAAAAATCAGCAGAAAGGGACTTGTTACTTGCTTCCTTTTATGTTTAAGAGAAATAAGGGAATACACTAGGATAAAGTGATAGTCAAATCTTTTAAAAGCTGGTTGCCATGTGTTTGAAGTTCCTTTGTTTTAATGGACAGGAGTTGACAAATTCCTGTATGAGAAAAGTATACGTTTTTCAATGCTGAAACCAATAACAAGGAATATCCCAAAAAAAGGCCAACTCCACGAAAAAAATATACATAATAAAAGATGTGTGTTTTAACGATCTCTATATTTTGTGCTAAGTAAGTTTTTCTGTATCAGTTACGGTTTACCAGTTATGCAAAATTCCGTAAAATTCATCCAGATTAAAGTAGATTTCAGAGACTATTCCCAGAAAATTCAAGATTACATTTTATTTGTCTTGTAAATATGTTTAATATACGGTATTTAAATCAAAATGGTTACAGCCATTTTTGAGAAAATCATAATTTTCAATTTTTTTTTTTCCTTATAAAGGGTAGTTGGGGGAGGGGCGATTTTCTTAAAATCTTCGTGTCGCATCCTTTAAAGATACTGAACTTAAACCAAGTTTGGTATTTAGCGGACTTTTCGTTTTTGAGTTATGCTGCCTAGAGACACACACACGGATCTTTTTCTAAAAACGTCTTTTTCGGACTCGGGGGACCCCAAAAATATATTTCCCGCGAAATCTCGACATCCATTGTTGGTGTGGAATACAATACCGTCTCTATCCACTGTGTACATTGTACAGCAGGCTAGAGAAAGTAAAAGGCATTTTAGAAAAGTCTGATGTGTTCCATTCATATGACTTTCTTTACATCTCTGTAACATATTATTGTTTAAAAACTTATTCCTCTTTTCATGCTAATCGAATAAATACGTGCAGAAAGATTTTCAAGAAAACCCTCGCACCCCCAACTACCCTTTACAAGGGAACATTTGTGAAAATGTATCTTTTCTCAAAAATAGCTGTAACGATTAAAATATCGTATATTAAAGATATTTATGTGACAAATAAATGTGTGGCCATGACATGGTGACATCTGAAGAGAAGACTTGCTATAACAGTAAGCACGAACACCATGCCTTCTATATAAACACGACGTGTGTAATCCTGAGTAGTTACGGCCGGAAGTGAGAGTAACCAGCAATATCAGACATGTATGTGCCTTCCAAACAAACACATTGCTCAACATCTCGTCTCAAATAATCCAAGATTAAAAGTAAGCAACATGAGACCCCTCAGAGTAGTAATATCCAGTTATCCCTAACGGTATAATACACGAATATCTATATTGTTTTTCAAACGGGAAGAGCTCTACTCTGCAGCGAATGAGAAGCGTTATCGTGCTCTGCGTTGCCAGGTCTTGTTATATTTCCCTCTCACTCACACACTGGGCATGCAAATCTGCCTGGCAACATAATGTATATTCATGTGTATTATGAAAACTATTTGAGCTGCAGTTTTATGGTTCTGCTACAAACATTACCCCCTAACTTCCTCGTGAATTGTTTTTTACATAGTTTGAATGTTTTGGGTTAGTGCAAGTAGTGTTTATGAGAGACGGAATCACTAGAGCGTTACTCCCCAGTTAAGTGCGCGGGTTTTCTCCGGTTTCCCCCGCCATCTCATTCCATCTATCACCAGCGTCATCACCTGCGATGCCATAAGCTGTAAAAGTGGGCGTTAAACACTATAAAAAAAACCAGCAGCACTCCTAGTCGCCCTCCGTGGTGTAATGGTTACCCTGCTAACTTCATATACCTAAGGTCGCGGGTTCAAACCTGGCGGAGGACGATGGGTTTTTTTCGGGCATAAAAATCCTTAGCATGGCTGCCCTCAGAAGGGAAGTAAAGCCGTTGGCCCTGTGTCATAGATTTACGTCACATAAAAGAACCTCAAGCCTGATAAAGAGGCCTCTTAGCAAAATTAAGCGGTCTTTCACGCCCAATTTAGAATGGGACGCTGAGAACCACAGCAGTTAAAGAGCGTCCATAAATAACACGCCATTTACATTTCAATTTTTTACAACAGCACTCCGGTTGGCTGCCGGCCTGGTGGCGCTCAAGGACAAAGCTCATCCGATTTGAAAGTCACTGACTTTGACACAACACCAGTATCCCAGCTGCAACCAATAAGAACGGGAATTTCAGAACCCGATTTTTGCCCATATTTTGAGCTTTAGAAGGCAAATGTGCTGCAGATCTAGCAAACTTGCCAGACAGCGTACAAATTAGATACATCACTTGCTTTATATACAAATAAGAGGGGAATCTAGCCAAAGAATGCCAGAACATGAGAAAACACCCTAGCCTGCTACAGAGGAACTTCCAGCACTTGACCAGAATACACCCAGTCAACAACCCTTACCTCAATACTCAGATCACTTCAATTGCGATCCAAAACAGCACATCTTCTAAACTAGCAACTAAAAGCCAACGCTAACACCTCCCATAAAACGTACTTGCTCATCACCCAGTTGACGCTTGTTCGGATGAAGACATCCTCTAAACCTGTCAGAAACAAACCTAAGCTATTCGACTAAAACAAACTACTCCATTCTCAACTTCAGTTTCATATAAAACACAGTTGTGGCAGCAGAAGCCCAAAACTGCACAGCGATAAAGGAGTTAAAATATGTTCACTCGAATAAGGAAAGTGCTCAATTCTGCTCTAACTTAGAAACATCCTTCTCCAGAAAACAATTCCTTAAACTGTCAACGTATCATTCTTACTCTACACGTACATAGTGTGTGCTATTGCACCCAAAAATTCGATACCGAGGTTTCACAGGAAATAAATGTGTGAATCCACAAAAAGGCATTTTTAAAAAAAAAAAAAAAAAAAAAAAAAAAGCGTGTGTGTTTGTGTGAGTGTGTGTCGTTGGGCAGCATAGCTCGAAAAAGAAAATTCCGTTAAATACCAATTTGATATTGAAGTTGGGTGTTCCAAGGATGTGATTTGAACATTTGCAAGAAAATACACCAACCCCAATAATTAAAAAAAACGGCTCTAAGAATTTTGATTAAAATCTTTTATATTTAAGATATTTACATGATAAACAACATGTATTTCCTGGAACTAGCCTCTAAAATCCTCCTTATTCCGTACGAACTTTTCTTGCATACCTAGTAAACCGTAAGAGACACACAAAAACACACTAAAGAAAAAAAAATGTAGAGCTGCTTAAAACACACAATTTATGTGATATACATTTTTTCGTGGAGTTGACTGTGTTCGAGATATTCCTTGTTATTGATTTCAGTTTTAAAATACTTCAACTTTTCTCATATATGAACTTGTCAACGCTTGGCCACACAAAGAAACGGACTTCAATCACTTGACTATCACTTTATCATAGTGTATTCCCATTTTTCCCTTCTAATTACAAGGAAGCAAGTAATAAGACCGTTTCTGTTAATGTTTATCTTGATTAGCATGAAGTAGATAGAAGAATAAGGTTATTAACAATATTTTGTTACAGGATGTAGAGAAAGTCATGTGAATGGAACACATCACATTTTGGGGGGTGTAGTACAATACCGCCTTCATCTACTATGTATATTGTACATACTTGCTAGAAAAACGTGAAATAAATGTATTAAGAGAGTTGTACTTCTTGCAGAGACAGTTGAATGCGCGTGTATTATATCCGAGCTGTGCATTGTGGCAACGAAATATAATTCACATAATTGCAATAGTCGCGCTAAAAGCGTTAACTGACGCCCTCTCTCTAATTATGTTTTAACTTCTTTGTCTGTCATTTCAGTGTTCAACTTTTGTTAATTTGAGAGCAGAAAATGCAGCGTTTTGTTACATTTTATAAGCCATGTTTATGAATTCCCTGCTACAAACTTTAACTCAACTGAAATAGGTTACACCTTTCAAAATATAAACGAGCTTCATGCCTGCTGATGAACCAGTAAATTTCCTCTCTCTTCTCCAGAAAAGAAACGTATGCTTTATTAAGGTGAAATTGATTAAAATACATAAAAAAGTGTGAAGTTTTCCACTCACATGATTTTCTCTTCTCATCTGCAATAAAAGCTAGTGTTTCTATGTAGTTCATACTAATCTTATAATCTTATTACTTGCTTCCTTGTAAGTGAAAGGGAAATAAGACAGTACACAGGCTACGTCGATAGTCAAATATTTAAAAGCTGATTCAAGTATCTTTGTTTGCATGGATAGGAGTTGAGAAATTCCCGTATGAGAAAACTATAAGAATGTTAAAGGTCAAACCAATAACAAGGAATATCTAAAAAACGATCCACTCCACAAAAAAACAAATGTATATGAGATAAATAGTGAGTTTTATCGTGATCTTGTGCAGTAAGGTTTTGTCTATCTCTTGTGGTTTACAACCTGTCGCATCCTAGGAAGATACTAAACCTAAGAATCAAGTTTTTGAGCTATGCAGTCCATAGACATTCACACGGACCCTTTTATAAAATTACTCTTCACGGACCCCAAAACATATATTTCCGGTTTCCCCCACCATCGCATTCCACCGGGGATCCATCTTCATGAATCATTAGTGTCATCGCCTGCGGTGCCACAAGTAATAAACACTAACAAAAAACAATATTGCGATAACAAATTCGCTTTACTGTAGGCATATCGAGATTGGGTCGAATCAATTGTAAAATATAATCAACATTAAACAAAAAATAGCAATAATTTATTTTTCACTGTTTTTTAAATGACCAATGAGAGACGGCACAACCGCTGCTGACTGGCAAACAATCGATTAATCGAAACAAATGCAATTAACCGGCAATTGTTCGGGATACAAAATCAAAGCCAGCAAAATGCGCTCCTGTACGTAATTGTATTACGTTTTCATACGATTTACTTAAGCCTTTTAATTGATTGCCTATTCCCAGAAACTCGATTAGCTGATGATTACCTGGATGCTCTTTTTATCTGGCAAAGAAGTCTGCTTCTCCTGTCCGTGCCTTCTTTCTTACACTGCATTCTACCTTAAACGGTTACAGAGACTTTACCAGAAATACACAATTTAGGTCCTCCTACTCCCAGTTATTATATATGGAAGGGTTGGGAACCATAGTGGGCCAAGCACCACCTTTTAAAAATGGAGAAATACAGGGGCAATGTTTCTTCAATATCATAATTTATTGAGCCAAGTTACACATAATAACTAAATGTCTCAGCAATCTAGAATATGTTTTCTCGAAAATTAATTATTAGGGATAGCAATTTTGGGGCCGATAGCGGCACACATGTTGAACACGTACCGAGTAGAGCCCGAGTGCACGCTCCGCATGTACGTATATGAACCGTGCCGCTAGATTACAGAGCCCGATTGCACGCGCCGCATGTACGTATATGAACCGTGCCGCTAGATTACAACATGAAGCAATTCCGACACCGTTAATAGGAAAGAAGGGACTCAAAAATGGCATCCGCTACTTGAGAACATCACAAACCCAATGACATCAGGAATCAAAAGCTAAGCCCCTCCCTCCACCGCACATGCAGCTGCAGCCGGACTAATCGCGTGAGAGCAACCTGATTATAAATACTGCCGTTTTTTCAGCCACCGAGTCGAGTCTTCACCGAGAAGACTTAGACCATGTTCACCGCAGTCGTGAACGAAACGTCTGCACCTTAAAACTCCAGCAGAATTCTTCTAGTTATAAGCTGTAGTTTATGCAAGTACACACCAGAATGTCAAGAAGGCGCATACTTTTGTACTTTGAATTTGGTGTCCATTATTTTGCGGTGAATTTCAGAAGTGACAAACCCAATCGCATTAACGGACATTGTAACACAGAAAATAAACACATTTTAATAAAGAACGGAAACAAGGGGTAATCCTCTTTCAAACTCCGATTTCCCCCCTATATTTATTCAGATATCCAGTTTCTTGAACCACACAATCTCTATTACGTGCTTTTATGGAACAGTTTCCAAGTGCTGATAACGCTGAGACAAATAAGAAGGAACATTGGAGACAACGGACTTTGAGTCTTCATTGATCCTGCAGACTGGAAATATCGTAAGAATTCTCTGGCCTAATTGCCTTGTTAACTAGTGAGCAATTAGCAAAAACCAACCATTCCACTGTAGTGCAATTGTTTCATAAATCTTTGATCTATCTGCGTTAAAAAGCAAATATACTTCTCTTAGTGACAAACGCTGCTGCTGAAAGCTGCCTATGTACTAAAACACTCTATTTAAAAAAAATCCGATGTGTTACACTCACATGACTTTTTCTAACTGATCTACAAACTTCTTACAAAAGCTTATTCTTCTTTCTACACAATGCTAATCGAGATAAACATTAGCAGAATGTTCTTATTACTCAGTTCCTTATAACTAGAAGGCAACTAAAGGAATGTGTTATGTTAAAGTGATAGTCAAATGTTTTAAAAGCTGTCGTTATGCGATTGTCATTACAAATCACTTCTTTGCTTGACCAGGAGCAGAACAAAAGAAAAATGGACACTTCCCGACTGAGAAAAATATAAGTACTTCAAATTGAAAGCAATAACAAGGAATATCTCGGAAACGGTTACCTCCACAGCAAAAACGTAAAGGACATAAATTGTGTGTTTTGACGAGATCTACATTTTTTGTGCTGTAAATTTTTCTCTACCTCTTATGGTTTAGCAGCTAAGAAAAATTGCGCAAAATTCATTCAGAATAAAGAGGCTATTCCCGGAAAATTCAAGATATTCATTTTACATGGGATATGAATATTTTTAATGTTCGGGATTTTATAAAAGTGATTAGAGCCATTTTGAAGAAAATAAAAGTTTTCGAAAAATGTTCCATGTAAAGGTTAGTTTCCGATGGGGGATTTTCTTGAAAATCTTCGTCTTGCATCCTTGGTAAATACCAAACCTAAATACCAAATTTCGTATTTAACGGTCTATTTGCATTTGAGCAATGTTCTCCAGAGACACTCACACACACGCACCTTTTTCTGAAAATACTTTTTTCAAACTCAAGGCATCCCAAAACATATTTGTGGCGAAATCTTGATATCGATTTTTAGATGGGATATAATACCTTCTCTATCCGCTATGTGCATTGTACATACAAGCTAGAGAAAGTAAAAATGGTATATCTAACATGTATCCTACATGGATTGCAGAGGTGGTTGAAGAGATCAGATCTGCCTTCGACAATGTGAACAGATTGCAAGAAGATATTTCTGGTCGCTCCTTCACGAGTGGTAAAATTTAAAGACATAGCACCCGTAGTTCTTCTTCCTCTGCAGCCTGTAGTAACGCGTTGGGGAACGTGGCTCGACGCAGCAGTATACTTTGTCATACATTACAAGACTGTTTTATGATATTGCATGCTCTTCAATCAAGCTTGTAAAATCTCTTATTTCAAATGAATTGCATGAAGATTTACAATTCAAAAAGAAGAAATTTGCAGATATATCTATGACAATAACATATATTTGGAAACTTCGAACATTGAAATATCTCGAGCCCTGAAAGCTGTCGATGAACTTGTGCAAGGAATTAATCAGAGACCCGTGACATCTGTTTTAGACCGTGTGAAAAGGAAAGCGAAGACAGTGTTTGAAAAAAATGTCGGATTTTCAATAATGGGTGAAATATGAAATGAGCTACGAGTAGTTGCTTCGGAAATAATTGCTGATGGAGTATCTTACCCAATAGTCGATGATGTGTCCTATTTCCGTTTTGCTCCAATCACATCTTGTGATGTGAAGCGATATCTTTCACGATATTAAGGCAGTTTATGTGCCAATCAGAGACGATTCACATTTGAGACGTTACGCATGTATGTTGTTGTGCATTGTAATCTATGTATCTTGAGAGAAAGTGAAACGGATAGTGTTGCTGATGACCTGTTGCACAACAGCAATTCTATGTATGTAAATATTGATACTGTTTCATAAGTAATGTGGTGTTTTAAGAAAAAAAATTATTTGAAATGTGTTCTGACAAGCAATTAACTAATCTTTAAAGTACAGACCATTTGATTCTATGGTCTTGAGCCATCTTTCAGCGAGGTTTATTATCCCTCGATAGTACCAGTCTCTGGTTTTTGATGCGGAGAATTCGGTGAGACCCACTTGCACTGCTTCAAAGTTGTCAAAATTTCTTCCACGTAGAAAATGGGCCGTGGATCGAAAAAGATGACAATCTGATGGTATGAGATGAGGGCTGTATGCTGGGTGAGGTAGCAGTCCCAATTCCCGAATTTTCTCCATGGTTGTTCGTGCAATATGGGGGTCTTGCATTGTCCTGTTGCAATAAAACTCTATTTCCGTCTCAAAATGTCATGAACTCGTTCCAGTTGTTGAGAATAAAGATCCGCATCAATCGCCGCCCGTTTGGAATAAACTCCCAGTGAATCACACCTTCAAAATTCCATCAGACACACAGCATTACTTTGGAACCGAATAGGCTTTTTTAACGATGACTTTGGCAGGTTGGCAGAGATCAAGCCATTGTTTCGAGGCATCAGGGTTTCGTAATATACACATTTTTCATCACAAGTGACAATTCTCCTGACAAATCTATCATCCATGGCATTACGGATAAGCTGCCTTCAGTTATCCACTCTACGTTGAGCCTGTTGAAGTATCAGTTCATAGATATACAGCTTCTGTATGATTTTACAAGTGTCTTAATGTGACGATGTATGGTATATTTTGATGCAACAAGTTCTTCTGAAGCCTACGAGTTATTTTTTGCGGATTTTTAACCAAAATGTGGCGTGTATCCTCAATATTTCATACTTTAGATCTTCCAGAACCTGGCAAATCTTTAGTGTTTTCGTCATCATTATTGAAACGTTGGAAGCATCGTTGAGCCACACGCCCACTAACGACTCTTTCTCCCTCCACTTCACATATTCTTCGGGCTGCGGCTTTATAATCTTGTTTCCAGTCGTGCTTTAGAAGAACTCTAAGTTGAAACTTTGTTATCTCCATTTTGTGATTATTTATTAACAAATGAAGATTGATACATGCTCGCAAGGTGCGCAACATTAGCCATGGCATTTTGTAAATAGCATTGCCAAACCAAAGAAACCCCATACATTTTCAAAATACCAAAATCAAAAAACCCACATTATTTATGAGACAACCCAATATTAAAATTGTTAGTTGCCGTAAATCAGTGGTATTTATGTTTACCTCAATCGCTAGTGAAAACATTACAGTCTATCACTGCCACACTTTCCTTCAATTAGTAAAAACTACATGGTGAACACATTACAACCATATATACATACCATGCTGCGCTAACTTCGATTCTGTCACACTCTGGGTCTCCGAGTTGCTATCTCTATTAAGTATGATACCGGAGGACGTCGCAAAGGCCGTAGCTCTAAATGAAGATGGTAGCAGCGTCCGTTACATTTCTGATGTGTTGGTATTGCTCGTAGCACTGTTAGCGATGTCATCAGAAGATACCACGAGACTGGGACCTGGATCTGGTCGTCGACGGTCTGCAAGCGAACGAGATGACAGATTTGTCGATCTCAGTACTTTACGAAGTCGTCAGTTGCCTGCAACATTTGTTGTAATGAGTCTGCTAGCACAGTAAGAAGAAGGCTCAGGGATTGGTGTCCAGGAACCAGAACTTCTCCCACAGCATAGAGTGTCTTTCAACACATGACTTGTTTACGGATGAGTCCCGATGGTCAACTAGGTGTATGGAGAAGACGAGGGGAGTACGACACAACCAAGAGTACCCTTCGGGGGAGGTTCGATCATGGGCTGGCTGCCGCAAGCCACACGGAGCTCCACTGTATACGCAACGGTACCATGACAGCACATTGAGGAATGTATCCATAAAAAAGTCGAGCCATATGCACCATTTGTTGGTGATGATTTTATTCTAATGCACGATAATGCCAAGGCACATGAAGTTTACATTGCACTTAATCAATTAGACATCAATGTTATGGAATGGCCAGCACGAAGTCCCGACCTCAATCCTGTTGAACGCGTTTGGGACACTGACATGAAGAGGGTTCGCCAAAGAAGAACTGTTCCAGAAACCAAACATGAACTTCAAGCTGCTCTGGAAGAAGAATCGGAAAATATTGTTAGAATAATCAGGAGCAGGGCAGGTGGCCTAGAGGATGTCATTAGAGCTAGGGGTGGCAACACACGCTACTGAAGTCACAAAAGTAAAAAACAGTTTATCAAATTACAGAACACTTGTTTACTGCAAATGATCAAAAAGAGTTTGTTTTGCTCCTTTTTTTTAATTTATTGTTGTAGCTTTAGCATTAAAGTCATATCGCGACTACAATAAAATTTAAAAATTATGATATGTCAATCAATTTACCGGCATACATTATACACTTGAATGTATACAATTATACAATGTTTGTTTTTGCAAACTTTACTATATTACGGCAGACTGCTCAAGGCCACTGAGACATCAGCAGGAACTCCACAATGAAACCGTTGCACATCGCAGAAAGGACTCTTTAACTATATGCTGAGCTGGGAGAATGGCCTGCTGGCAAGGAGGTAATTGCAGTATATAGCCTGAACCTGGTCACAGTTTTATCGAGTAACAGAAACTATTGTTGGAGGTTAGAGTTTGTTATTGGATCATGTGGAACTCCAGTATAACTTTGGGTCGGTCAGGTTTGGAGACTGATTTGTTGCTGCTTCATCAGTTTTCTCATTGCTATGTGAGATGGTATCCAAGCCAGAATCACATCTTTATTGCAGTCGATTAGTTTTCTTTTGTTGTAAATTCTTAATACATCCACTTTTTTTGTTGTTGTTGATTTAGTGTTTCATTCATAACTTTAAGTTATTCTCAGTTGGAAAGCTTTTTTACTAATTTATGTGCGACTTAAATAAAAGTGTCCGATTTTGTTTTCTGCTCATGTATTTCTGCTGCAATCTCGGTATGATATTTTTGGGTACAATACAATACCTTCTCTATGTTCATGGTACGTGCAGAGCAAGTAAAATCAACAATTGTATGATTTTTACGCGGTGTCCTATAAAATATAATATTCAGTAGCATCATGATATTGTGAGCATTAATTTCCATATCTAGGAATCAGAGGATAAATTAGCGGACAGTGTTTAGTAATGAGAATTTATGTTTGGACAAGTTAATGCAGAACGACGTAAGCTGAGATTATTAGTTTAATATCGCAACAACATCGACCATTCAAATATAAATTAACAATTTTTCTTGTTATTACATCGTGCTTAGCGAACTGCAAAGATTGTAAATGTTTATGTGAGGGATGGAGCAAGCGCGGCTGTGTACCGAGAGTGTTTTGTTTGAAATTATGAGAGAGAGAGATAGTGTAGTTGGGGTAGTGCAACAGGTGCTGAGGATCTGCTTCAGCTGCGCCCTTGATTTGTAACTTATAAGGGTGGTGGTGGTGTTGGTACAGAACTTAAACCACCTTCCTCTAATTTCCTCTTCCACTCTGCGAGCCCATTCTCACTGAAAGCCATCACTTGACAAGCTAAAACAGATAAGCGCCGATCAATAAGGTGCAACCACTTAGCAGACTGGGTCGATTTCATCCCCTCATAGTGAATACCAGCAGCCTAACTGCCCTTGTTGTTAAAAGAGTTCTTCAGAACCAGAGGCTAGCATGCAACCCACACGTCATTCAAGAAGGCTGTTGTGTATTTCTCTATTGGGTAGCTATTGTATTGCACCCAAAAATTCGATACCGAGATTTCTCCTCATATATGTGATTTCAGACGACCTAAATACAAAAAAAAAAAAAAAAAAAAAAGAAAAAAAAAGTCATAGTTTGTGTCTGTCAGTATGTGTGTCCATTAAATACCAAACTTGGTATTTAAGTTCAGTATCTTCCAAGGATGCAACACGAAGATTTTCAAGAAAATTTTCCTCCACCCCTAACTACACTTTACATGAAAAAAAGTTTGATTTTCTCAAAAACTGCTCTAACGATTTTGATTAAAATGTAGTATATTTAAGTTATTTACATGACAAATAAAATGTATATCTTGAATTTTCTGGGAATAGTCTCTGAAAACTACTTTATTCTGGATGAATTTTACGGAATTTTGCATAACTGCTAAACCATAAGAGATGAACAAAATCTTACCACACAAAAAATATACAGCTCGTTAAAACACACAATTTCAGTTATGTGCATTTTTTTCGTGCAGTTGATCGCTTTTTAGATATTCCTTGTTATTGGTTTCAGCTTTAATTTAGTTATACTTTTCTCGTACAGGAATTTGTCAACTGCTATCCATACAAACAAAGGAACTTCAGTCACATGGCAACCAGCTTTTGACTATCACTTTAACCTATGCTACTCCCTTATTTCTCTTCTACTTACAAGGAAGCAAGTAATACGACTATTCCTGCTAATTTTTGCTTTCTCCATACGCACTATGTACATAGTGTATAGAGAAAGTATTGCACTCCACCCAAAAATTCGATACCGAGATTTCACCGGAAATATATGTTTTAGGGTCACCAATATCCAAAAAAAAAAAAAAGCATTTTCACAAAAAGGTCCGTGTGTGTGTGTGTGTGTGTGTGTGTGTGTGTGTGTGTGTGCGCGTGCGTGTGTCCGTCCGTGTGTCTGTGAACACGATAACTCAAAAACGAAAAGTCGGTAAAATACCAAACTTGGTATTTAAGTTTAGTATCTTCCAGGGATGCGACACGAAGATTTTGAGAAAAATCCCCCCACCCGCAACTACCCTTTACATGGAACTTTTTTCGAAAATTTTGATTTTCTCAAAAATGGCTCTAACGATTTTGATTAAAATTTCGTATATTAAACAAATTTACCTGACAAATGAAATGTATATCTTGAATTTTCTGGGAATAGCCTCTAAAGAGTAGTTTATTCTGGATGAATTTTACTAAATTTTGAATAACTGCTAAACCGTAAGAGATGGACAAAAACTTACTATACAAAAAATGTAGAGCACATTAAAACACACAATTTATGTTATATACATTTTTTTCGTGGAGTTCGTCGTTTTTGTGACATTCCTTATTCTTGGTTTCTGCTATGAAAAGCGTATACTTTTCTCATACAGGAGCTTGTCAACTCCTATTCATATAAACAAAGGAACTTCATTGACATAGCAACCAGCTGTTGACTATCACTTTAACCTACGGTTGTCCCTTATTTCGCTTCTACTTACAAGGAAGCGAGTAATAAGACTATTTCTGCTAATTTTTCTGATTAGCATAAAGTAAATAGAAGCATAAGCTTTTTAAGAATTATTTGTTGCAGGGATATGGAGAAAGTCATGTGAATGGTACACATCAGATTTTTTTCTCGAATAGCAGTAAATAGAAACATAGACTTTTTAACAATAATTTGCTTCAGAGATGTAGAGAAAGTAATATGAATAGAACACATCAGATTTTTGTGTTTGCCATCGCGGATTTGAGGGATAATTTTGTTAGTTCTCTTATGTGGTGTATTGCTAATCTTTGGTTAGTGTGTGTTCTGAACGAGTCTGTAGGGTCAAGCCGAGGTTGACTTGTTTGCAGAGGTTCATTCAACGGCTGCAGCCACAAGGTATGTTGTTCCAATGTTTAGGTCTGACAAAAATATTCACCAGAATGGAGAATAAACGCAATCGTATGATTAATGTCGCCCTCCGTGGTGTAATGTTTACCATGCTAACTTCATGTACCCACGGTCGCGGGTTCAAACCCGGTGGAGGACGACGGGTGTGAAAATACTTAGCATAGCTTCCTTCGGATGGAAGTAATGCCGTTGGTCCCATATCGTAGATTTACGGTGCATATAAGAACCTCAAGCCCGATAGAGAGGCCTCTGAGCAAAATTAAGCGATCTTTCATTCTCAATTTAGAATGGGACGCTGAGAACCACAGCAGTTAAAGAACCTCAAGCCCGATAGAGAGGCCTCTGAGCAAAATTAAGTGATCTTTCATTCCCAGTATAGAATGGGACGCTGAGAACCACAGCAGTTAAAGAACCTCAAGCCCGATAGAGAGGCCTCTGAGCAAAATTAAGTGATCTTTCATTCCCAGTATAGAATGGGACGCTG
This sequence comes from Hymenopus coronatus, assembly GCA_030762935.1. Lineage (NCBI taxonomy): Eukaryota > Metazoa > Arthropoda > Insecta > Mantodea > Hymenopodidae > Hymenopus > Hymenopus coronatus. Next base: position 156,537,645 of record CM060897.1, read on the forward strand.
AGAACCACAGCAGTTAAAGAACCTCAAGCCTGATAGAGAGGCCTCTGAGCAAAATTAAGTGATCTTTCATTCCCAGTATAGAATGGGACGCTGAGAACCACAGCAGTTAAAGAACCTCAAGCCCGATAGAGAAGTCTCTGAGCAAAATTAAGCGATCTTTCATTCCCAATATAGAATGGGACGCTAAGAACCACAGCAGTTAAAGAACCTCAAGCCTGATAGAGAGGCCTCTGAGCAAAATTAAGTGATCTTTCATTCCCAATATAGAATGGGACGCTGAGAACCACAGCAGTTAAAGAACCTCAAGCCTGATAGAGAAGTCTGAGCAAAATTAAGCGATCTTTCATTCCCAATATAGAATGGGACGCTGAGAACCACAGCAGTTAAAGAACCTCAAGCCCGATAGAGAGGCCTCTGAGCAAAATTAAGCGATCTTTAATTCCCAATATAGAATGGGACGCTAAGAACCACAGCAGTTAAAGAACCTCAGGTCTGATAGAGAGGCCTCTGAGCAAAATTAAGTGATCTTTCATTCCCAATATAGAATGGGACGCTAAGAACCACAGCAGTTAAAGAACCTCAGGTCTGATAGAGAGGCCTCTGAGCAAAATTAAGTGATCTTTCATTCCCAATATAGAATGGGACGCTGAGAATCACAGCAGTTAAAGAACCTCAAGCCTGATAGAGAGGCCTCTGAGCAAAACTAAGTGATCTTTCATTCCCAGTATAGAATGGGACACTGAGAACTACAGCAGTTAAAGAGCGTCCATAAGTAACACGCCATTTACATTTGTATGATTGATTCGGAAGTTATTTTGTTAATTTTTCGTCGCAATCCTGACGAATTTCTGCATCGATGCATTACTGTGGATGAAGCAACACACCAGAGACAAAACTACAGTAGATACAGAGGGGTTTTAAAGCTCCTGCTCCGAAGAAAGTAAAGGAATGAAATCGGCGGACAAGGTGATGGTGTCGCTTTTTTGGGATGCACTTGCAGAAAGTATTGTATATGGTATTACAACGGTTGAAAAGTGTCCCCATCTGGCAGAGAAATAGAGCTATCTTCTATAAGACAATGGCGAAACAGGTTTCAGTTACTAAAACATCCACCGTACTCCCAAATTTGGCCCCCAGTGACATTTTACTTTCTCCACACGTGCTATGTACATAGTGTATAGAGAATATATTGAATTGTACCCAAAATGCAATACCGAGATTTCAACGGAAACATATGTTTTGGATCCCCCTGAATCCAAAAAAGCATTTTTGGAAAAAGGTCCTTGTGTGTGTAAGTCTGTCTGTTTGTGGACAACATAGCTCAAACACAAAAGTGCGCTGGTATTTAAGTTCAGTACCTTACAATGATGCGACATGAAAATGTTCAAGAACATCTCCACCCCCTAACTAAAATTTTTCGAAAATGTTGAGTTTCTGAAAATAACTCTAACGATTTCACTTAAAATCCCCGCACATTAAAGATATTTATATTCCAAATAAAACTTATATCTTGTAATATCCTCTGAAGACATCTTTATTCCGGATGAATTTAAAACACAGTGTTTATGTCCTTTACGTTTCTGTTGTGGATGTAACCGTTTCCGAGATATTCCTTGTTATTGGTTTCAATTGTAAAGTACTTATACTTTTCTCAGACAGGAAGTGTCCGTTTTTTCTTTTGTTCTACTCCTGGCCAAGCACAGAAGCGATTTCCAATGACAATCGCATAACGACAACTTTTAAAACATTTGACTATCACTTTAGCATAGCACATTCCTTTAGTTGCCTTCTACTTATAAGGAACTAAAATAAGAACATTCTGCTAATGTTTATCTCGAATAGCATTGTGTACAAAGAAGAATAATCTTTTGTAAGACGTTTGTAGAGCAGGTAGAGAAAGTCATGTGAGTATAACACATCAGAGTTTTTATTTGCAAACTTGATAGCGTGGCTCGGTGGGGTTTATGTTTAACGGGGAGGTCATTTCTCTATATTAAGAACCTTCCGAAATACTACTTATTGGATGGCTTAAAATAGTTGCAGAAACGCTGTGAAAATGTATCGAGTTAAAATGAGATTGTGTTGAAAAAAGTTGATGTGTTTCATTTATATAACTTTCTCTACATCGCTGTGACAAATTAGTGCTCCATATGCTTTTGATAATCGACATAAACATTAGCAGAAATTGTCTTATTACTTGTATGTAGAGGGCAAACAAGGGAATACACCAGGCTAAAGTGATGGTCAAATATTTTAAAAGCCGGTTGCCTTGTGGATAAAATCTGTGTCTATGCAGGGCAAGGCGTTTATAACTTTCCGTATGAAAAAAGTTTAAGTACTTTACATCTGAAACAAATAACAAGGCATATCTCAGAAATGGTCAATTCAACCAGAAAAAAAAAACAACGTAGATTACATAAATTATGTGTTTTATCGTGATCTACATTTTCTATGTATTAAGTTTTTGTTTATTTTTTAGAGTTTACTAGTCACACAAAATGTATTCAAAAGAAAGAGGTCTTTAGAGACTATTGCCATAAAATTCAAAATATATGATTTGTTTGCCCTACAAATATCTTAAACATACGGATTTTAAGCCAGAACCGGGTAAATCAAGTGCGTATTTGAGCACTCGGCCAGTTTCCAATAATTGCCCATCAGGAGGCGTAACTTGCACGCGTTAAAACACAACATTAAATCTCGGGCCTTTAGCTTGTATTTGCAAGTCAAAGCAGACACCAAATATACGTGTTATCATGTGCTCCAGCATATCTTGTAAACCTTCCAAATGGGCACGCCTACCCATACAACTTTAATGGGTCCCAGTCGCCGTTATTTCCAAATTGTTTTACTTTTGCTACACGTACTATGTACATAGTGTATAGAGAAGGTATTTTTACTTTCTCTAGCCTCATATGAACAATGCACATAGGAATAGAGAAGTATTCTATTCCACCTGAAAATTCGATGTCGAGATTTCACCGGAAATACATGTTTTAGGACCCCCTGAATGCAAAAAAAAAAAAAAAAGCATTTTTAGAAACAGGTCCATGTGTGTGTTTCTGTGTGTATGTGTGTGTCTGTGGACAGCATAGCCCAAAAACGAAAAGGCGGTTAAATACCAAACTTGGTATTTAAGTTTGGTGTCTTGCAAGGATGCGACACGAAGATCTTCAAGAAAATCCCCCCACCCCTAACTACCCTTTACATGGAAAAATTTTGGAAAATTTTGAGTTTCTTAAAAATGGCTCTAACGATTTTGATTAAAATACCACATATTAAAGTCATTTCTATTACAAATAAGATGTATATCTTGCATTTTCTGGGAATAGCTTCTAAAGACCTGTTTATTCTGAATGAATTTTCCTTAGTTTGGCATAACTAGTAAACCGTAAGAGATAGACAAAAACTTACTATACAAACATGTAGATTTTGTTGAAATACACAAGTTACGTCATACACATTCTTTTCCGTGGAGCTTACCCTTTTCGAGGTATTCCTTGTTATTAGTATCAATTGTGAGGTATTTCTACTTTTCTCAGACGGAAGAGTCTGTGTGTGTTTTTCTTTTGTTCTACTCCTAGTCAAGCAAAGAAGCGATTTGCATAACGACAGTTTTTAAAACATTTGACTATCACTTTAACATAGCACATTCCTTTAGTTGCCTTCTACTTATAAGGAACTAAGTAATAAGAACATTCTGCTAATGTTTATCTTGTTTAGCATTGTGTTAGAAGAAGAGTTATCTTTTGTAAGAAGTTTGTTTGTAAAGTCATGTGAGTGTAACACATCAGGTTTTTGTTATTGTCTCATTTCTATAGCCCCCTTTAACATGTAAGGTAATATCGGGGGCTTTGCACTTGAAACAAGTAGGTTAAATCATTTTATTTTCCTCACAAACACACACACGTTCACTCTCAGTACCTAATTCCAGACTTTGTGGGTGATAGCGAATAATTCTGCCTAAAGAAAAATTCCCAGCCCCAGCCGGGAAACTAACTCGAGCTCTCTGACCACGTAGGGAGAAGGTATTGTGTTGCACCCAAAATGTCGATACCGAGATCTCACCGGAAGCACATGTTTTGGAACTCTCTGAATAAAAAAACAATACATTTTTATAAACATGTCCCTGTGTGTTGGTGTGTCTTTAGGCAGCATAGCTCAAAAACAAAAAGTCGAAAAGTACTTAAGTTGAGTATTTTCCGAAGATGCAACACGAAGATTTTCAAGAAAATCCCCCACCCCCAACTACCCTTTACATGGAACATTTTTCTAAGATTTGAATTTTCTCTTAAATGGCTGTAACATATGTTCATGACAAACAAAATGAATTTTCTGGAAACATGCTCTGAAGACCTCTTCATTCTGGATCACTATTCACTTTAAACTTTTTATAAACCGTAAGCCGCAGACTAAAGCTTGCTACACAAAAATGTGGATGTTAGACTGCTGCCGTGGTCAGCTCACCTAGAGGTCCCGGGTTCGATTTCCGGCTAGGTGGAAATGGTTTCAGAAGTATTAATGTGAGAGTGAATGTGTGTGAGTGTGTTTAGTTATATAAAATTGATTAACTTAATGTTGTAAATTCACAGTAATACAAGCCGTTTCATGTGTCAAAGCCCCCGATATGACAATTGATGTTAAAGGTGGCGGCATACAAATTAAAGAAAAAAGATAATTCGTGTCATTTACATTTTTAATCCTTTTCGAGACATTCCGGGTTCCTGGTTTCAGTTTGCAGCTACTTATACTTTTCTCAAACGGGAAGTATCTTAATTTTCGTCTCTATTTTGTTTACTCCTTGAAAGGTAAGAGAACTGAGTTTTAATTGTTTCACATAACAGCCAGCTTTTACAATATTTGACTATCACTTTATCCTAGCGTATTCCCTTATTTTCCTTCAACTTACAAGGAAGCAAGTAAAGGCGTGTCTGCGTCATATTCAACAGGTCGCGAGTTCGAATCTCCCTTAGGGTGAGTTACTCCAAGTTGTTTTTTCTTTTTTTTCAATCTTTTCCCTTATTCTGAGAAGACTAATGTCGAGCCTCGATGTCATTTGAGCATCATTTCACCAATTTCATTCATCACCCAATATGACCAACCAGGTTAAACGTTCCATTCACACGAGTTTCTCAACATTTCTGCATCAAATTATTGCTAAAAGCTTATGCTTCTATTTACTGCATGCTAATCGAGAAACAATTAGTAGAAATAGTCCTATTACTTGCTTCCTTGTAAGTAGAAGCGAAATAAGGGAGTACCATAGGTTAAAGTGAAAGTTAAAAGCTGATTGCTATGTGACTGAAGTTCCTTTGTATCGACAGGAGTTGAGAAATTTCTGTATGAGAAATGTATGTCTTCTAAAGCTGAAACCAATAACAACGAATATCCCAAAAATGATCAACTTCACGACAAAAATATATATGCCATAAATTGTGTGTTTTATCGTGATCTACATCTTTTGTGTCGTAAGTTTTTGTTTATATCTTACGCTTTACCAGTTATGCAAAATTCAATAAAAATCATCCACAATAAAGAGATCTTTAGAGGCTATTTCCAGAAAAATCAAGATACACATTTTATTTGGCATGTAAATATCTTAAATATAAGAGATTTTAATAAAAATCATTAAAACCATATTTGAGGAAATCAAAATTTTCGAAATTTTTTCCATGTAAAGCGTAGTTGGGGGTTGATTTTGTTGAAAATATTCGTGTCACAGCCTTGGAAGATAGCAAACTTAAATGCCAAGTTTGGTATTTAACTGTCTTTTCGTCTTTAATGCTGTTCACACACACACACGAACATTTTTCAAAAAAGTTTTTTTTTGGATCAAGGGGGTCTCAAAACATGTATTTCTGGTGAAATATCGGTGTCAAATTTGTGGGTGCCATACAATACCTCTCTATACACCTTATACATAACACATGTAGAGAAAGTAAAAAGTAATAAGACAAATTCTGTTAATGTTTATCTGGATTAACAGGATGTAGATAAAAGAATAAGGTTTTGTAACAATAATTTGTTTGCAGAATAGGTAGAGAAATGCATAAGAATGGAACACGTCAGATTTGTTATTCTCCTGCTCAAGTATTTGTACTGGAATTTCAAAGCCATAGAAACGAGCTTTGAAAATATTTTAAGAGCATTTTATTCGTTTTATTTCTTTGTTACCCTTATATCTTATGGCGATAATTTTATGCTTTTCTGCCAGGATTTTTGAAGGACTAGAAGGGTTGTTAAAAGCAGGATCTCTTTTAGGGATTTTCTCAGGGTACGTGTGAAGATTTTTTTTTTTGGATTATCCATTTTCTCACACAGTCAAACATGTGTCTCTTCCGTTTCTTCCTTTACTAATGTTATTCCCCACACCCAATGAGTTTCTTATAGTAAAGTTTTGTGAATTTACCCTATTGGTAAGTTTTCCAACTA